>CM071604.1:4398301-5598301 GCA_036365135.1 Miichthys miiuy | reverse complement strand
CCCAGGCTTAAAGGGGTAGACTATCTGTACTGCACTTCATTTTTGTTTGATCATGCCTGCCTGGTAAATGCTAATATTTATTCAAACACGTGACCACAGTTTGTAACCCAGACTTTCTATCCATTCCGGGTTATTTTTTCAGACCTAACAGAGCTCCCCCACAGCCACAGAAGACATATACAACTGTTTGCACTGGCTGACACATTTGCTAACACATGTACATACACATGTACATGTGTGTACATGTGTCACATGATCGGAGCTGAACACAGACTGCAAACGTTCCAGTGCTGGATGGAGCAGCACTGATAGGAACAGACTTACAGAGCACGTGTCGCCTCATGCTGCTGTGCCAATAACTCTGAGTGGGACCACACACACAATAGAGTGAATACTGTGCTGAGCTTGTCAGGGACAAACCACAACAATAGAGCTTCCATTCAAACTAGTTGACCTTGCTGACACATGGGCCTCTTGCCCCATTTCAGCCCCTCTCGACGCAGGAGTAAAACAAGTACAGGGGCTGGCTATGACTGTGACTGCCTATCATTCATGTCTGAATCAAACATGACATTTTACGACACAAGAGAGCAGAAGTCTGATTAGTTATCACAAAGCGCTGTGTTGTATGAATATGTTAAAATGCATTGTTAGAATTTAACAGCGTCTTTTACTCTAGGCTTGGAAAAAAAGACTACATTTTATGCTTTAGAATCAACACACACACACACACACACACACACACACATATATTTAGCACCTTACCTTTTATAGAAACCATGCAGAGGCTGGAGACAGAGGAACTGCCAGTAATCCAAACAAAAAGCTTTGAACTTCAGCATTTTGTCAGCCTGTTATGGAGGCTTAGATTAAAAATGTTATTTTACGTGGGGTCCATAGAAGAAAAAGAAACCCTTGTTTAAAAAGAATGGCTCACATTTAGAGGAACAAAGCAAATCCTGCACAGTTTAGGCTGTTTGGCAACAACACTGACATCACACATGGTACGTCCCATCTCAGCATCTGCCTGTGTGTATCCGGGCCACATGGAGTGGGCTGAACCTGCATCCCTCTGCTGCCTTTGTTACTGCTGAGCAGTCCTGTCCTGTCCTGAACTGTTCAGGTGTGAGCTCCTAATGCCTTGATAGAGATGTCAACCACTGGATGCCATGGCTTCTTCTAGAACTGCTGGTTTGTCCCGACACAACACCCGTAACAAAAACCACCTCCTTGTCCTACTCCTTCTCTCCACGCTCACTCTTTCCCACTCAGTCAATAGCAGAGGAGGTTCCTGTCTCCATCATCGCAGCTCCTCAGAGTTGAGTTACAGCTGCTCCTATTGTCTAAGCGGCCACACTGACAAGGTCTGACTCTGCTGCGCCTCGCCGGGCCAACAAAGCACACAAAGGCCTCCCTCGGTGGCCGTATCAATTAGGCTTTATCAGATGCTGCACAGCCCCTGCCAGCCCAGGCTGCTCAGAGACGAGCTAATCAGCAGCAGCACATGGTGCACAGAGGGGCGAAGCCGGCACCCTTGAGGGCCAGCCTCACACACACACACACACACACACATACACACACAAACATAAAGCCTGGGCTGGTTGCCAGGACAACCTTAAACACAGCAATAAAAGACACTGATGGACCCTTGATGTGACTCTTGCTGATTGGTTGAAGAAGAGAGCTCAGGGTCAGGGTGAGGAGAATCAGCCTGCACTGTGGTTGGAATTTTGGTGCAGAGCAATCACTTACAAAACATTTTTCTGTTCAGAAGTCCTCTTTGAATTTACATCATTTAATTGAATTCACATTTTAGTCAGGTTCAATGAAAAAACGTGCTCTATCGACAGAAACTTAAAATGAATCCTGCATAAAGTGGAACAGACAAGTACAGATGCATGAATGAATTAATGATGACTATAGAAACACGGGTCATCAATAGTTTATGACTACATATGTTCCCAAAAGCACAAATCTGTGCAACAAATCATAGTTATCAAATATCACATAGAGAAAAGAAACTACAGTATATCTCAGGGTCAGATTGTCAATATTGCAAAAGGATGCAAAGTGTGAAAAAAGTCCATTCAGCTTGTATAAATCTGTTTGAACTTTAAGCTAACATGCTAAACAAACCCCATCACAACAGAGGACCACTGTCACTCTCCGTTTAACACAGAATTCACTGTTGGACGGGTGTCGTCGCTCTCTCTGCCATGATGATTCAGCTGTCAGTAACATCCTGGCAGAGATGTTTGAAACGGAGGCTGGATGTGATACCAGTGCTGCTCCAGCTTTCAGCTCTGGCTCCCGTCAGCTCACGGTGCCACGGAGAGCAGGCCGGGTTGGGGGAGCTGTGTGAAGCGATACAGCAATTATTCAGCTGGCACGCAGCTTTGAAGTGAGAACAGACAGCATTTTGTAAAAGGCTGCGAGTCATGAAAACAGCAGAGGGAAGTTTACAGTATTGAGCAGGACACTCTGCAATGCTGCTGCAGACCAGTACCAAAAACCCCACCTCATTTTAGATGTTATATGGCTGCGCTAGCTGATTAATGAATCTAAAGCAATATAGTGCTCCAGTAATTAAAGTCAACAAAACACTATAATGGGATCTTTTAATTAATGAATATGAGCTTGCATAGCTCGATGGGAATGTTAAAGGGCCTCTCCAGCGATTTAGTACTTCACTTCCAAAAAGTTAAGGGATTTATAAGAGGTAGATTAAAAATGAAGCATCAAACTCAGCAGAGATATGCTGACTTTTAGTCTAAAGTACATACATGAAGATGGAAGACAAGCTGCCATTTCTGCTTTTCATATATAAAGCTGTGTATAATGTATGTAAAGGGTTTACTTTTTAAGTGCTTGTGCCAAGAAATCTGTTAAGACGATCCTGTAGAACTGGTTATATGTAGACATGTTGAAAATGTAATGATCAAATGCCATTAATATACTTAAATTTGTTCATATTTAGTCTGTTTCGGACAGCGAGACATCTTTTCTTGGCTGCGCTGTTATCACCTCTTCCAGCAGTAAATTAATGTTAAATTGTTCAGGAGAAATAAAGCCACTGGTCTCCACACTTTACTTTTATTCATCTTCATTATTAATTTTATTCTTAATTAAATTCTCGTGTTTTGATCTTATTCTAACCTGACTGTGCCAGATGCTTGGGATGGAAAGTTGTCGTTGGAAACTGTTTGAAAAAGGGCAGGCTATAAATACTTGGCAGGTGATTGGATCTGTCTATCATGGGCAAACTTCAACCAATCAGATCAACTAACCAGAAATTGTAGTCAAACTCTTCCGAAAGTCAGTCAAGAGAAAAGTGAACACATTTCAGTGTCTTTTAGTGTTGTTCTTTCAATTAACATATACTCTTAGCTCAGATGCTAGCAGCATCTATGCTAACATCTTAAGCAGCCGCGCATTCGCGTAGCTTATGCTGTAGCTGTCAGTGGTTCTTCATAGGATGTTGATCTGTCTCAAACACTGTGGTTTGGACACATTGTGTGTTTTTGTGGGATTTTTCTAAAATGATGCAATTCTTCTGATCATGATGACAGAAATCATGGAGTTTGATGATTCCTGTTGGGTTTAATTAGCTCCATGTTGTACTTCCACATCCGGACAGCGGCGGTATGCTAATCTTATTATTTGTCCACATCATAACCAATTTCAGCTGCGCAGTTTGAGACTAAGGAACGTCCACATTCACAGACTACATTACACTGTCAAGTGTGAATGTGATGGCAGTGATGCTTGCAGATGCAACACATTAGTAGTTATTAGTCGCTGGATTTATCTATAGGCCACACTCCACTGGATCCTACAATTCCCATGATGCAACATTGCAACTCAATAGCATGTTTAGTTAGAGCCTTTCTGCCTGGAGGTGCCCAAGGTGTTTCAAACTTTACACCACACATATTGTTACATAGGTTTCCTGATAGAAATTTGTAGTCCCCAAGCTCAAGCTGAAATAACCTCAATGGCATTTTTTTTCAAAGTCCAAAGCCACATCTCATACAACTGTTAAATTAGGTGGACTGTCCTTTAAAAGTGTGCACTTCCAACACAGACTGCTGTGATGTGATGCTGTCAGAGTATTATTTGCATTTACACAGCAGTTAAGGATGGTGCAGTTAAAGTAATTTCCTTTTTATTCATTTAGTGTCCCAGGAGGGCAGGTTATGGACTGGGCCACACATGTTCCTCTTGCCTTATTAAGGACCAGTGAAAACACTTTTCTTTGTCTCAGCGACATTCTGAGTGGGCGGTGGGGGTGACTCTAGGGGGCTGGCAGCGCATTATTGAGCAGACGGTGGAGCCAAATGGTGGACCATCTATCATGTGGTTCTCTAGAGCCCAAAGTCCACACGTAGCTAAAGTGAGACGTCGTCCATGCCTGATCAACTCTTTACCCGGGGTAGACAAAGGGAATCCTACGTCTTACTGCTGCTTCATTCCTATTGTTAGAGCCCCATTCTGGGAACTCCCATCAATGTTTCCATCAAAAAAGATGATGAGAAAATCCCAGATTCTGTACCTAACATATCATGATCATCTATGAAACTATAGCAGTCAAGCATGTGAAGTAGAAACTGTTTTGCTGGATGGACCAGGTGCAGCTCTTCCTGCACCCAGCTGTGGGCTGGAGTCAAATGAGCTGGAGGAAAGCGTTATGGTAATAACTGCAAAATCCATTTGCAACCAGGGGAGGGACAAGCCCCTCTCTCCAGCTGAGCTTTGCTTTAATTCACAAGCTTTAACTGGGATTCGACACACCCGGCGGTACAACTAGAAATAACAAACTAACAACCAAAACTATGACTGTACAGCGGCAGTGCATCTTGTAGTAAAGATAAAGACCCCCAAGATGCATTATAAATTCAGTGGAAACCACACAGTGTTTATGTGTAGTTCAGCAGGTTGTGCATGGTGTCAATTCTCCGTTTGTCTGAAGGGAAACTCCAGCATTTGTCAACCTTCTCTGTGAGTCTTGATCTCAAAGTTTTGTTTATTCAGACTATTGCTCATGCTAACACTTTTCTCATCATCTCTGTAACATTTTTCTCATTATCTCTGTCCTCATCATCCTCTGATGTAGGAATTACAGACTCCAACAACCATGACAACCACGTCATTTGGGGCAAGGAGCATGAGCCTCTTACAGCCTCTTCCAAAGAACTTGAACTGAACAGTATTCTTGAGCCTTGCTTCTTCTGTTTATGTCTGCTCTGTCTTCCCAGGTCTCTGTGGAACAGATGAGGTCCAAACAGCACTGGAGGTTGCTTGTTGTCTTCTGCACAGTCTTCATTCTAAACACATTTTCCTGAATCTCCTCTTGTGGTTTCTCCTTTTTTTTTTTACTGTTTCTGTTTCTTTTCAGAAATGAACCCGATCACCAGGATGAGCGTTTTTTTAAATGATTTCTTTCCACAATATTTGCACATGGAAGTTGGGCAACTAAAACATTGAGTTGAGGTTAGGGAAAGATCATGGATCCAGTAAAACAACAACAAAAAATGAGCTCTGTGACAAGATGTGCAAACTCTGGCCTAGCAAACAAAAGTCAGATGTGCTGCATGCCCATCCGCAACCCCAGCCCAAACGCCAACCCCTACCTCCACCCTCCACCCATAAATCACTGGATTTGTCCAATATGAACATAATTTCTATGAATACTGGGCTGCATATTTGGTAGAGACTGTAAAGCCCTCCAAGACCAATTTGTATGTTTGGGATATTGAAATAAAATGAATTTGACTTTCATGGAACCACAGAAAGGAGTCCTCTGGAAATCCCTGTGCATGTTGTTGCAAACTCCATAACACAGAGGGTCCACTTGCAGGACAACTTTCTGACTGACCTAACTGGAGCTAGGTGGTAAATTGTGTTAAATCACCATAACTGCTATATTTCCCTAATCTTAACCATGCCATATTTGCTGTGTGATAAGATGATGTGTGATGATGATAGTGTTGGACTTAATCCAGGGTTTGTGCAATATCAATGTTTTTCCGCTCTTATCCTTTGACCATTGATTCAGATGAGAACATAGAAACACAGCCCAACCCTTCTGACCAGTAAAAAGAGAGAAACCTCAGGAAGATGTTCAGGCAAAACATTTGGAGTAAAGGCTGTGGGTTATGTTGATTGGATAGAAGACTTTGATCAATACAAACTGCTGCTAAGAGCTGGTCAGGCCATGGATACCCTGAAAGAGGACAAACTACACAAGCGGAGAAAGAAGGACTCTATTCATTCCATAAATGTAATGCTAAGAGAGGACGAAGCAGTTTGAAAAGGTTTAAGTGCTCCTTGTCCCAGTTGACATTGGTCTTCGCAATAGTCATAATGTGCAAAAACAGTAGAAAGGCCTACTTTAACACTGAAATGTGAACACACATCCTACTGCTGCCATATTTCTTCCAATGTAAGCTTATTCATAACTTTGGAAATTATTAAGCATCCGATCGCTAAATGCTACAAACAGAAGGTTTGTGCCATGGGATTTTAGTACAAGCTGCACACTGGAGATGCAGCCACTATTGTATGTATGAGCAAAGAACACACTCCAGCGTGCACTGAAACTGAAAACCATACACAACCACATGAGGCCCAGACACTAGGTTTTATTCAAGCCCCTGCTGGGCCAATAAAACGGTGGTTAGGACGTTGCTGATGAGCAGTCTGAGAGAGTTCCCTCCAGAAAGCACATTTGAGGAGATGTCAATGTCAGGGAGAGGTTTCCTTCCAAGAAAAAGTCTGAAAGTTGGAATTATTCGTTGCATTTACTTTGATCGTAAAAGTTTCACTGCTTCTAAACTTGAGCCGTTCCCGTAATGTCATCCAGGGACAGAGAGAAGAACAGAGCATACGTGATGTTACTCTTCCCATACATCGTGCTCTTACGTGCTAGTCCTGTTTGTAGAACATGTTTCCTTCCCACTCCAGCAGGAAGTGATTATTGGTAATATACAGTGGTTTGTATTTCCTCGAGAAAAGCAGCTGAGGCAACAAACCTCCGCCAGCAGACGTACTGTTCTGCTGATTCAGTCGGCAGAACAGATCCCATTATCTTGTTTATCCTCATGGAAATTTAACAGTTTACCGTGTGACCTACATTTTCTCAGCAGATTCAGGTCTGAGGCAGGGGCTGAGGAGACGGCTTGCTGCTGAGTTGAGAGGGAGTCAGAAATTTGCATGATATGATCGAGATAAGAGTTTGATGCCTCGCACCCTCTGGATCCGAGGTGAAGTGCTTCACAGGCATGACAGAGAGGAGTGTCAGCGTAGGAGGCACATAGGTGCCATTACATGTGGGTGGTGCCTCGCCCTGACCTGCATCTCTTTAGAGTTCATTAAAGGCCTCGCTCTCCTGCATCATATAGTGTTTCCTGTCAGATACGGGGGTTTGCCCCCTCCTTTACCTGCTGTGCCTGGATGCTGTGTTAATTCCCTGCTAAGAATAAGGCGCTCTCCCCGCAGAGATGGCAGCCAGTGATAAACGGTCAGCGCTGGTCTTATCATCACCTCTACGCTTCAAGCTCAGGAAACCAATAAAGATGGCCCGCGGTGTCCCTGCTCAGCCCTAACAGCCCCCATGAGCCTGCCGCCACGCGGGGGACCGCAGCCTGTGTAATTGCAGCTATTGTGAGGCCATGAGGAGCCAGCTGAGGTCTGAGCGAGAGTGATGAGTGGAAAGAGGAGGAGGACCTGTACATTATGTCCTCACATGGCTCACATTAGACACTGATTGATGGCTATCTCCCTCAGCTTGGGCCCCAGCTCGGGCTCTGCCCAGAGGACTGATCTTTTCCTGAAGACCTGAAGACCGAAGATTACTACAAAAGATGGGCTAAAAAGACCCAGCAGCTCTTTTTAGCCCATCTTGACACTCTCGGCCCAGAAAAACCTGTCACATACCAGTAGATAGAAAACTGTCACAGAGGAGGATCCATGATACATTTCTTGTGGTGTAGAGGCAAACTTCAGCATCAACACCCTGCAACAACATCTTAAATCCTCATTCAGGCTACAACCAATGATTGTTTTCATCACTGATTAATCTACTGATTATTCTTCTAATTAATAGATTAATTGTATGTTTGAAAATGTCCAAAAAAGAAGAAATAAAAGCAGAAAATATTCACATTTTAGAAGCTGGAACCAGAAACCAAAAATCATTTAAACCATTTAAAGGTACTCGTTTCAGCTCTGATCCTCATCAGATCCTCATTAAGTGAAATCTGTTAATGACACTGTTTCCCTCTAGCGTTGTACTTAAATGGAATTAGTCTACAAGAGCTGGAACTAACAATAATTTTCATTATTTATACAATAATCATTAAATTACTTTTTCTATTGATGGATTATTCATGCGAGTCTATCAAATGTGAGAAAATATTAAGAACTGAAGTAAAGAGCCGTTTCCACTGATAAAACAGGAAAAGGCAGGGTGTCGTTTAGCTCCGTTGGTAAAGCAGCCGCCCCATGTGTGAAGGCTCAGTCCTTGCCGCAGCAGCCCAGGGTTCAAATCCGACCTGTGGCTCTTTCTGCATGTCATTCCCCGTCTCTCTCTCCCTGCATTCCTGTCACTCTTCAGCTGTCTTTACCAAATAAAGCTTGAAAAGGCCAAAAACAAAACAGAAAAAGGCAGCAAAAAGTCTAATTAGAAAATTAAAAAGGTTTGGCATTTTGCTTACTGATTCATTAATTATCCAATAGTTTGAATTTTAGTTATTTAATTTATTATTCAACTATTTTTTAAACACTAATGCCTACATTTAAGCTGTTTCCACAATAAGAAAATATGGACTTTTTTCATCTATTCGACGTCAAATACACATCAAAAATATTTACAGAGGCAGACCTGAAATAAAAAAAAATTACTTAACTCTTCATAAACAGGAAGTACATAAAATATCATTAATGACAGAAAATGGATCTTCCATAAATGTTATAAACTGAGAGAATATTCAAGGTTTATACAATTTGTATTACTCAAATAATGTACTGATGAAATTTTATTGCTGCTATGATTTTTTTTTTATAAACTTTGAACTTGTGTTTGTGTCAGTTTTTGCCAACTAACAGGTACGATGGAAAACAGAAAAAGGTTTCATGTTGAGACTCAATTTCCCCCTCGGACTGTTTTAATCAGCATCTGGAGCAGAGTCAGTATGTTATATTTGAACATGATAACGGTGTTAACACCATGAGTCAGCCTGCAGTGTTAGCAGCTCGCTCCCAGACGCTGCTTATCTCCATCAACCACTGCAGCCTCGCAGTGATCTGCTCTGAGCAGCTCATGAACACAGCCTTACAGCTGTGCTCCCTCTAGTGGACTCCTGCCCTCAAGACCAAGAACTCTGGTGAGGAAACACTTCAGCAGAGGTGCGGTCACACTTGTCAGAGTGCTTCACCTCAGGTGAGCCTCTCTGAGAAGTCGTTGATAAATAACAGTGACAGGCTGACAAATTAATGATGGCTTTAATCAATGTTACATAATACTGTAATCGAGTGCAACTGACACATCAGCAGGTTGATAGTATAAGCAGATATTACGTTATTACAGATGTTTGCTCTGAAATATAGTGGAGTAATAGTATATTAAGTTTTTTGAGCACAATATTTGGGTAAATGTTCTACTAATGTACACTATATATACAGACTTCCTAGAGGCTGAACAGCAGACTACTACGCTGAGCTAAAGTGTCATTGTCAGAGTGACAAGTGGCTGAAAATGAAACCAGCAGAGATACAGTAGCGTGTAGCACACTTCACTGTTTTCATTGCCTCAGGCAGATAGAACAGAAGCCTCACGAGTCTGATCGTGTCTTTGAAGCGCTTTTGAGTGGCAAGCGTGTTATGTGACGCCACAAACAAGATGAAAGGTGAAGCAAAATGTCAGCGGAGCCACACTGTTCCTTCTTCATCTGCCGACTCCTGTACTGTACCCATTACTGCCTCGCACTGAGTGTGCTTCAAAACAAATGGAGAATATCATGTTTTGGCTGATGATGTAGGAGTTAATAAGGTTAACGGGACATTAATTAGGTGTGTTTTATCACAGTGAGACTCAGGAAAAATGGGCATTTTTTTGGGAGGGCAACAATGTGCTAAGAGAAAACTGCAGAGCTGGGAGCTTGTGTAGCACTGTGATGGCCTGACCCATTGCCCAACGTGGTTAAAATAATATAATAAGCCAAACTAAATGGTTGTGCTTCAGCATTTTTAAAGTAGATCTAATCAATATTCTTATAATAACAGTGTATTAAATGACAATGTAAGAACAGCGTGATTACGTGAAGGCGGTCGCTCACAGTGATGAAGATAATTATCACCTGAATCTGCAGCCAGCTCGCCTTGGCTTTTTGGAATTTTAGAGTGAGTTTCAGCTCATTGTTTATCCATCCAGGCCACAACTTTACAGTTTGGTTTCACTCTCACAGCATTGTTTTCCACCGCAGCGGGCAGCTGTTTTCAGAGAAAAAGCTCTAAAAGCCAACTGTACACGACCTGCTTAGCACCAAACAGCAGACAGACACAGTGAGAGACCAGCTGGTAAAAACAGTGGAACATTTAGCAGCTAAAGAGACAGATATTTCCCTGATTGCAGGTTTCTACAAACACAAGTATGTCAAGAGAAAATATCATTTTCATTCCATCATTAAGTGTCTTTCCTATTATTTTTTTAAACCAATATGATTCACTTACTCAGTGTCCTCTGACTGTCCAGGCGACAACATGAGTAAAGCTCTGATTTGATAAAAATGTTGATAATTGTCCGTTAGTTACCTGAAGGCACAGATAGAGTCCAAAACCAGACACAGACAGACAGACAGACTGACAGACTGACAGACAGACAGACAGACACTTGGGTCTGTTTAAGCTAGCTCATTGTGTATCCACACAGATGGATGTGTTCGTCTGTTGGTGCATATGGATTTATATGCACCAACTGTGATATGGAAAAACACTTGTGGAGACTTCAAATTGCCTTCTCCTCATTTCATTTTGATCAAATGTATTTTCAGTATTGAAAAGATGATGGAAATGAACATCACTCAACATACCATTTAAACCATTTCATAATAATAAGGCTAGTTGCCAAAACAAGTAAAAAACAGCACTGACTTTCTTTTCCCTCTTTCACTTTTGTTTCCTAAATGCAGCATTTATTGTGTTTTCAGACGTAGCTGCTCTTCAGGAGAACCTCAAACTGAAAATACAGCCAAACTTCAGACTGGGCAGGTCAACTACCCATGATCCCGCACTCTACACAGATTTCTGGTGTTTCTTTTATGTACATAGTGGTTTATATGCCGAGCAAGATTTTGGATCAGGTCCACAGAAAATTGCCCTGCAGCTCCTCAGCAGCACTTCTGTAGATTCCTCCACATATGAGAGGATTTGAGAGGACTGTGCCAAAATATGTGAGTACACAAGTGTGTTTCTCCAAGATTTTATGCTGACAAAATCAATTTACTCCTGCAAGATTTTTTGAGTGTGATAAAGAGTTGAATCAGTAGTTAAATCAGTTTTAATCTCCGTGATGTCCTTGTTGCTCAGCGGGCCGAGCCATATATCATCACTGTAAACACTGGCGTCATCTCATCTCATGTCTGTTTTGTTATTCTTGCTCTTCTCCAGAGTGTATACGATTTTAGAAACCAGGAACTGCAATGTTTACATCCATCCCCTCTATCACTCCTGAGGGAAGAAAGTTAATACGCCCCAAGTTTGAGGTTACCGTGGACAACTATGAAGAGAAAAAGATGGAGATAGCAACCTTTTTTAATATAAATATATAATTTGGCCTTTTAGAGATTACAACCTTGCAAAGCCTCAGTGAGCTGCCAACTTGGAAGTCCCAAATGTCAGGCACCTGAGAGCAGAATCACAGCCAGTGATAATCAACAGATAGTAGAAAACCCACATCGAGATTAGTTGCAAAGCCTATTGAAGCAGACGTCCAGCTCTCTGCCAAATTTCACCCGGATCTGTTTGTACATTTTAGAGATAAAAGACAAACACAGGCAAGGCTGAGAACTGCTTCCAATAACCACAAAACCACTAAGTTATACTCAGATCTGCAACCGATTGTTTTAATTAAAGATCTGATTCATCATTTAGTCTGTGAAATGTCCCTAATCACCACCTGAAATGTTTCTCTATTCATTGTTTTGTCAAACTTTTTCCCCAAAACTGAATCTAACAAGTTTATGGTCATTTTAAAATACAATTATTGTAATATGTGATTTGATTTTTTAAATGACGTTAACTCAACCCAATGTATTGTGTGAATTATGCTCTAAATACTGTAGGCAGGTACAGAAGAATGATTACACTGAGTGGGAACCACAAAGCTAGACCAGAAAGAAACAGAAATGATTTATTTATTATTATTTGAAGTTGGACATTTTAACATGGGCACTTCGCAGTCACAGAGTCTTCCACTTGCCCTAGTATTAATCTTGCTAGCCCATTGTATCGCACTGTGTTTGTAATGTATCTGAGAATGTTGTAGTAGCTTTTTACTGTACAGCATAAAGGGATTTTCCATCTGTGTCTGTGCATGGCTGTATGAACAGAATGGCATCAACAAAAGTGACTTGAACAAAAATCAATATATTTTCTGTTGATTGACTAATTGATTAATATTGCATAATTGTAAGCCTGTAAACATCCATCACTGGGGGGAAGAGCAGAGTGATGCTACCTACTGATGCTAACTGTCTTTAAAGCAGAAAGCAGACAGGTCTGTGACATAAACTGTGACAAACTCCGAAGCCCATCACATTATCACTGCATGCAAGTACAGCCAGTAAATGACAGCTCAGAGAGCAAACAGAGACTGGATGACTCTAATCATGAGCTGTGTGCTGTATACAGGTACAGCTAGTGCATTTAGCATGATGGCACTTCCAGCTGCCTGCATTTGCTTCCATGCAGATTTATGGGAAAGCGAGGCGGCTTTGATCTCCGATACTCTCAGCTGTGTTCGGCAGCGCTGCCATGAAAGAGACTTTACAATTAGATCAATTCAACACAAACAGCGGCGGCAGGAGAGCGAATAAAAAGCCTGATCTATTTATGGCTTCTTCACACAACGATGACAACGCTTATATGAGGTTACTCTTAATTAGCTGGAATGTCTCCACTTTTATGTACCATCTGACAACTTCCATCTGTAATTACTACGGCCTACTAAAAACAGCCGTGCCCCCCATGTGCTGCAGAGCTCTTATATCACTGTGACCAACAACAACAGCACTGCTGCTGCATACTAAGTACACACAGATCTCCTGTTACAACACACTCAGGCTAAAACAACCAGGGCTTATTTGAGCTGGTTTCAGGCTCTTTGACTTTGTTTATGTTGCATTAAAATGACAGTGAGGACGGGGCCTGCAGAACAAACGCATTTAAGATTACATTAACTCTTAGTTCATGACTTAATCATTTTTCTCGACAGTTTAAAGCAACGCACAAAAGGCTGTTTGACACTGCCACAGTCATCTTTCAAGATGTAAAGGTGCAGAGTGAGTAAGGCATTAAACATTAACCAGGAGGGATCCCTAAATATTTTAGTGGGCCATTCATTATAGACAAGTGGGCAGACATCTCTGGATAGATTTACCTTTGTGATAGCAGCAGACTAGGAACAATGCGGATACCCAAAGGTCCTGTATTATGCTCTGTGGAAACATGCTGACAAAGAATTTTCCAATACCAATCAATCAATCTAGAATGCAGTGGTCCAGCTCGAGCATCTTTATTTGATATCGCTGTCACAAGGAGTGATATATGTGGCCTTATTAAGCTACTGTACATACACACACAGTTAAGACAGACAGTAAGATGGATGAGAGGGCCTATATTAACCAGATCCCCACCATCCACTGTCTGACAGCACAGTTTCTCAATAATTAACAGCCATTTGAATCTAATTGTTGAGCACTTCTCAGAAGAGTCCTTACACATTCATTATTTCATCGCTTTGTTTAGAAACGTGTTGCCATATTACTACTGCCTGGCTCCGGTGGCATCCAAAGATAAATGTGGACTGAGAAAACCATGTGACTGCAACTCAACAAGAGTCTAGTGAAGCTGCATTAATCAATATTTTTATATGAGCAAAAATTGAATGTGTAATTTAAAGGGTTGATCATTGTGACAAACCTCTGGACAACTGTCACCTGACTTTGCAGCTTTTTCCAGTTTTTTTTTTAGCTTCTTTTAGCTCATTATTTTGGTTTAACAAACTCAACTCTCATCAACCCGTTTTATCCAAGATGGCGCCATCCCATGGCGACACTGTACTTGTCTTCTGTGTTTAGTTGAGAACTTTTTGTCTGGCCGAGCACACACCAAGACAAATTCCAATCAATGTGTCCTTGTAATAAATAATTGAGTCTTGAAATAATCTTTTGCCGGTCACAGCAGGTGGTGTGAAATATAAACCAGCTGACAACAGAAGTTAGCAACTAACTATAACAAGGAAAACTATCAACAATCATGTCGCTAAAGTTTAATGCGATCCATCCATCCATCCATCCATCCATCCATTCATCACAGGGCACATAGATTTATATGCAGTATATACCTATTTTTTCACATCTTGTGTACATAGCAGTCCTGTCTATTCTTTTCTTTCTTCAGCTTTGTTGTCCTTGTTTTTATCTGTTATTCTAGTCTATTATTGTGTAAGTACATTGAGAGCAATTACAAATAAACAGTCAAATTCCTTGTGTGTGTGTGCACATTTTTGGCCAATAATAGCTGATTCTTCAACTTCGGTTCGGATTGAAAACAGTATTTCATGGTTGTGGTACTTTGTACATCCAAATTTCACATTCATCATCAGGTAAGCTCATAAAATGTCATTTCTTCATCTTTTCTTCTTTTCTCCTATCCCTTTGTTGTCCCGTCTTCCTCTCTGAAAGCATGAATGACCCCAAAACTGGAGATTTCACCCAACAGCAAAACTAAACTAATCTTTTCTTTACTGCAAATACACTTTACTGCTAAGACTTGTTTACTTTTAAAGCCACTATGTGTAGAAATTGAATTTTCAACTCTCAGTGGAAATCTTAAAAGACACAGATGGCACATAATGCATGTCACTAACACACAGTCCAGCTCCTGGGAATCTGTTGTCCCCCAAGAAACTCAGATGAATAAGCTGAAAGCAACAAAGACACTGAACATTATTTCAGGAGAATAATGTGGAAGCTGCTATAATCATAAATGTTCTACACATAGAGACTTTAAATAAAATCTGTAAATACAAGACTTTTACCTGTAACTACTGTACTATAACTGCTATTAAGAGTCTAAACACAGTGAGTCGTTACAGGACCAGATCTTTCATAAGAAGCTGGACGGCCACAGAAAAGCCAGTGTACGGACACTTGTCAGGAGAGAAGAGAATCCCCCAATCTGATTTCCACACTTCCTTGTGTCATTACAGATTGGATTAGTTCTAGATTTCTCTGCCCAGCGAGTACAAAATGGACGAGAAGCCGATTACAGCAATTCAAAGCTTCCCTAATTCTCCGAAAACTTTTATTTCTAAGACTGGGGATACAAGCGACTCAAAAATTACTGCTGTCTTGTGGAGTCGAGTTTTCAGCCAAGAGAATCATAGCAGTTGTTGGCCAGTTTCTTGACTAACCGTGTTATCACTCAGGGCACTTTAGGAAACTCAGCATTTTGTACCACCACCATGACCTTGAGTGGGTCACATGATCAGCCATTGCAGTTGATCCCCCAGCTCTGAACAAGCTCTGGCTTTCTGGCTGTGCCCTGACCGGGAGGAGGGGCTGCTTGTTAATATAATGAAAACCCTGCTTAGCGCAGGCGAGCCCTGGGTGGAGCAGATGGAGGCTCCTTCTTTCTTATGCAATCCAGCACTGGTAAAGCAGAAATATGACTTATATGTCACCCCACGGCTGTCCGATATAATAAAGAGCCTAATTAACGTCCTGGGACTAATAGATGAGCTTTGTTAACAGTATTAACAAGAGGTCAACACATACTGCCTGCTACCTGGTACTGCTGTGAAAACACAAAGGCAGCTTCAAAAAACATCATTTTAAAGTAAGTTTTCACGGAAACTGGAGTTTTTATGATTTACCAGTGACCCCCAGTTTCAGATTAATCCCATTGTGGTAAATACAGACAGCTGTACACATGTATTTATGATTATATTACTCCTTCAGCCTTTTATTTCACCAAACTCGCCAACAACTAGGAGCCAGTCCCAGATTTACTCTCCTTTGCGCTCCTTAGCTTCCTTAGTCAACGTTCTCTTCAGGGTCTTAGCCTCTTCCATATCCACAGCCCGGTTACATTGCCTGTTTGCCCAGCTCCAGTTCTGGGAGGACATCGGCTCTGTCTCCCGTCTACATTCCCCTGCGCCATGGCCTTAAAACCTCTGCTGAGTGGTCCAAAATGCCCACTAACAGTCTCCTGGTGCTCTGAGCTCACAGCCCGAGCAGCCCAGCTAACAAACTAAGCTGACATTAGCTAACAGCAGCTATAGTTTGCAGCAGTTTACATTGCTCTCCATCAGGAAACTGTGTACTCTGAGTTGAGGCAGGTCAGCCGGTGAAATCCAGACAACCTTTTCTCCTTAAAATATGATCCAGTTTCACTAAAACCAGTGAAACAGTTAATGGTGTATGTGTTGAGTAAACGTTACGTAGTGCATAGTAAGTACATAGCGCAAGAACGGATGAATGACAGACACTGTTCACCTGATTACATGTCAGTGTAGCATCAAAATGACAAATGAAAATTTGTTATTTTATGGTAGCAAAGTTTTATATGTCACTTTAAAAGATGAGCAACATGTATCATATTTGCCTGATACATGAAGCCCCATTATAAATTCTCTCGTATAGTCTAGAGTCTGTCTTGAGAACATGAATAATTCCAGGTTTTTTTGCAGATTCCTCATTAATATTGATCACCTTCATAAATATTAGCATACTTTGTGAAGCAGTAGTCATTAATCCCGTATGTCTATGGGTTATTATACAGCAGGAGCCGAAACAGATTATAAAATATTCTATAAGTACATAGATTTGGCTTATTTGATTGTCTTTTACTGGTTTCTGTCTTGATTCTGTAATAACAGCTTTCAAAAAATTTGATTGTGTGTGTGTGTGTGTGTGAAAACAGCAGCAAAGTGGCAATGTGTATGCAATCAGTGGTGCAAATACCATGAGATGTTAAAATTGGAGGCTCTAAAACAGTGAGATTAAACAGGCTGAGAGAAGAGGGAGCACTGGTGAAAGGCTTTGAATCATAATAACATTGTTGGAAAGGGGGGAGAAAAGCCTGCCTTCTTTAGCCCTCTTTCTAAAAATAGCTCCACTGGTGTGACATCATCAGTACTACGCAAGTACTGTCCAGCTTTACTTATGTCGGTGCAGCAGAAAAGTCTGTGTGGAATCTATTTTGAACCACCGGAGCATCTTTGCTTGTTTGTGCAGATAACATGCACACACAACACACACACACACACACACACACACATACAAACACATGCACATGCACAGAGCAGCACACAAAAAATTACACTGCGACTCTACACATTTTCCATTACATCTGGTTTTAAAATCACTTCACTCCACAAGACGACAGGCAATAAACAACTTATACAAATAAATGTTTGACTCCCTGCATTTCAAGAAAAATGACTTTTCTATATAAAGTGAGCATTTTCCACTACTCCACTAAATTTATGCTGGCAAATCCTAACTCTCAGATTTCTTCGACTAGCACCTCATCCCTCAAAATCACCCAGCATGCAACATTTACAGTAGTACTTACAAATGATGGTGGCGTCTGTGACTCATGGCAGAGCTGGGAACGTCTGTGTCTGGTCTGGGGGGAGCAGGAGAGCAGAAAGCTGAGGCACACACTGACTAGGATGCAGTTAAAGCTCCCTCGGACACCCACCCACCCTCATACACACACTTACACACACACCCTGACTTGGCGTGCTGCTCATTCAAGCTTGGTCACAGAGAGGATGATGGCTTAAGTACAGTCGTCTCATGATGTAACTCATTAGCAGCAGCCAGAGCGCACACACTCTGTATTTAACCTACTTAATCTATATACATGTACATAGACTAGTACTTTATATCCATTAAGTCTACTTAATCCTATCTGTATGGTCAATATCTATTAGTGTTTGGAGGCATGGCTGTGTTGCACAACAGCAGTGAAGGAAAGATTAGTTAGTGAATATGAGATGAATACAAATATGAATATGTTTTAAAATTACTGTTATGTGAAGCTTAAACATAGTGTTTAGTGTTTTATTGCGTTAATTTTCATCAAATCTTAACCTAAAATAAACAGTTTTATAAATACATTACACAAACATACTGTAACTGCAATGATACAAAACAACACATGAAATTTCAAAAGACACTCTGATGTATGTGTGACACATGTGCTATTAGCTGTATGTCTCCTCTCACGTGTGTGTGCGTAGTTGCACAGCGACAGTGTTGACCAAGCAAGGATTATCTCACTGTTAAGGCACCTACGTAACACACTATGCAACGGCTCACTGTACTACTGTACTGAGAAGGGGAGAAGAGGATTGGCCCGATGGTCTCTATGGAAACCGCTGGCTGCGTTGAGGGGAGGTCCACAGAGGGAAAGACATATGGGAATCAAATCCTTTCGCCGTTTCTCATCCAGAGCTGATGAGTCCTCTGCAGCTAATGAACCACTGTACATGACTGGGCAGGTATAGGCTTTAATCTCATTTAATACTGCTGCATATGAGCTATTCTGGCAAACGCAGTAATAGAGTTTCAGTGAGCATTGAAGACTACACTAGGTAAATGCTGCAAAAGCTGCTATATGCTCATATAGTAGGGTATTAAGAGGTCATGAGCTGCCTCCCAGCCAGCGAGATGGTTTGCCAGAATGGAATATGTAGGACATGTTTCTAACCTTTTTGGCCTTTAAGCCCTTAAAACAAAGCCCTCACCACAGGTTATGGCATTACTCTGGACATGAGCTGTGAGCAGTTCGACCAGAGGATGATTTCACCTTCTTGGACTGTTTCATTTATAAGATTTTCAGTAGAAAGAGAACATATCCAGTATTTCGCAAAAAAGGGCAAAACTGCAATTTTTGGCTAGTAGTGAAATGTATTGCCAAAAATTTGGATGGATTGTCATGAAACTTGGTATGGACATGTTCCCCTCAACAGTGGTGTAGTGGTGCCTGGAGTGGGTATACTCTTTTTTTTTTGCTCATTTAGTTCACCCAAAAATGGGCCAGTAGTATTTGCACATTATCACTTGAGCTCAGGGAGTCATTCTGACATTATCACAAACCACAGAAGCCAACTAAGACAACTATTCTCTCACCTAGCAAGTCTAAAAAAAATGGTCTCTTGGAACAGCTGATTTGCCACAGGCAATATTTCTTCTCTTGAGCGAACACATGACCCGTCCTACTTCGCCTCTGAATGGCTTATTCTGATATTCTTACCGTAACCTTAACCAATCATTACACCTCATGCCTAAACCTAACCAACCCAACCAACAAAGGCAACCAGTACTAGCCAATTAGAGGCAGAGCAGGGTGGCCCTGCCTTTGCCTTCCTATAGGTAAAAAGACTTGGCTTGCAGCATACTACTGAATGATGTGCATCAGTTTCTGAGGGTATATGCAGTGCAGACTGAAATGAACAAGTTTGCTGATGCCTTTAATTTTTCCAGCACCATAATAAGGTCAAAATTTCAGCGTGTCCAATACTTTGATTAATGATCAAATACTTGCAAAACTCAACTTCCCTTCAGCGATGACAGTACTTGGTGTTTCATGCTAATGCTAGCCAACCAGAGAAGTGCCATGGGCATGATCGTTCACTAACTTCCCACCCATAAACACTCCCAGCCAGATGCTCCGCTACCAAAACCTGGATGCAGTGTTGGACAAAAACTTAACCACCATGTAATCCATAAACCCCAAATTTTAGATATTACATGTCCCGACGTAAAACAGTCAAGTTTCACACAGGAGCTGTCATTTGAAATAGCTACTGAATTAAATTTACAATTATTGGATGTAGTTCTGCAAACATTCAGCTCAGTGGCTTTTCAGTTACAGGCAATTGTTTTATTTAACAGGTCAGCTGCCTGTAAAATACAGGAATGTCAGCTTGAACAGCACGCGGACCAACGGCCCCATATTAAGTAGTGAAAGTGCCTCAGCATTTGTTAATGGACCTGTCTGGGGAGAAGAAACTAGTAGCACATTGTCACCTGTAAAAAAAGGACTATCAAGGAGAAGTACTTCAACTGAATGACACTACACAGCATGGCTGGGAAAGTGGGTCTAGCATTGTCTTAGTTTGCAGATGAGATGACCTTTTCTCTTTTAAGGTAAAAACGTGTCAAGCCAGCAGATGAGCAAATGCAGGCTTTTAGCGAGGATGCACCGACAGCGTTTCACCCCAATCCTCCATCTAACTGCAGCACAAGAGTGAAGTTGTATAGCCTGGAAGATGTATGCCCTAATCAGAGAGAGCGAAGGGAGGGTGGAGCCAATCATCCTGTTGTGCGATACAAAAGAAGGCTGGAAAAAGGGAGATTGCTTAACAACAAAATAAAAAGCTGCACCATCACTCAGCAGATAACATGACTGCTGAATACGCTTTGCATGTATCACACCCAGCTGAACATTCCCCACAGGAATACACACTGTGCAGAAATGGCTGAACCTCTTTGACATGACAAGAGGCGAGGCGGAAGGAAGCGCTGAAACATCAATCACAGGCGAGGCCTTTACAGCAGTTGTCATGACAATAGCGCTGGGTGAAAGAGCCTCACGTTCCCCTCTCCAGAGACTCACTGACATTCAGTCCCACTCTACTTAAGACACAAACCGGAGAGATCACCACCATGGCTGCAGGTCCACGAATCCCTCCCCCCTGGTGCCCTGAATGCGACTGATCCTGATGGGAGATGTTTTCAGTCTGGACACGGACAGCGGGAGCTGGTGAGTTTGTCAGTGATGAATAGTGCTAGACTGATTGCTGCATGTGCTCACTGCACGGTGTACATCAGATTTGCTAAACCCCTCCCTCGACAGCATGGGATGAGTAAAACCCCCCCTGGGGCCATCATCTTGCATTTACAGTACAAACACCATGCATCTTAAGAGACATACAGACTGGAACAACCCTGATGTCACACATCTCTGGTCTGATTCATCATTAGCAATGGGTCTCTGATGAACTGAACTAGATTTAGAAAATTTGTCCTGATGTGTGCATTAAGTGCCCATGGCTGTCTGCCACCATCAAAAGGGAGCCTCGGCTCAACAGTGCCAAGGAGGACATCATCGGTTTGGCATGGTCTGGATACACCAGTCACTAGAGACCTGAGGGCTCAGTGACAGCTGCTAACCTAAAAGTTGGTAACGTGCAAACTCATAGACACAAATATTTGGGCTGTGAAATATCCAGAGGTTTGATTCAAATGAGAAACATCATCACCAGACAGCACACATCTGGAGGTGAGAGACTTCTCTCTGCCCTTTGTCTCTGATCTTTGAGCAGAATGAGCCTAATGGTCCATTACATAACAGGCTTATAGGGAGGAGATGACTTTACGATGAGTACTGCTGGACATGTCGGCTGGTGTAATGTCAATCAGGTCTGCTTCCAGTCATTTGGTACAGTAAACAACAATGGCTACGTCTATAGTGTGCAACAGAAAGACAATATAGCAGAGCTGCACAATAAACCACTTGAAAAGAAAAGTATGATCTTGTATTTTCTGCACTTTTTCTTAGCAGGAAGAGATTCATACCAAGTTTACTTCACAGCATATGGTGCTTTAGAGCTATAAGACATTAAGGCAGAGGAAGCTGCGTGAAGGATGTAGGGTGGGAGGAGGTGTATTGCTTTGTAGGTAGCTGGAGGTTCTGTGGAGTCAAACTGCTGCAGCATCGACGGAAAGGCAGACATTAGGGCCCAGAAGTGACGGCTCTACCCGATCAGAGAAAAAAGCCCGGGGCTCACAACAACAACAACAACAGCACGCAAACACATCACTCCAGTAACTGCACTCCTCAGCTTGCAGTCAGAGAAACACAAGAATCGGGCTATGAAGTGGCAATTCAATCACATGATTGTTCGGTGCGATGCATGATATGGGAGCTTATCGAGCGTCAGTTCTGTCTGGGCAAAGCCATTTTGCAGATTGTTTTGTTGGTTTGCTAATCACTTCTATGCAGCAGCAGCAGTGAGGACAGGAGAGAGTGAGCAGCAGTAATGGACTGTGTGTGTGTGTGTGTGTGTGTGTGTGTGTGTGTGAGTGCATGTGTGCCTTTATGTGTGAGTGATTGAAAGGAAAGTTGCTTAACAGCCACTCCCATCTCTGCGGTCACTGTCTCCCTCCTCCGGCTGTCCTGCCTCACATCTGCAACAGAGCCTTAACAAATCTCCTCTAGCCGGGTTCATCTGGTCCGCCTCATGGACGCCCTGCTCCACACTACAAAGCCCCGAATGACAAGTGTAAGGTTTCAGACCAGAGATTTGTTTTTATGTAATTTAATAAACAAATATTATCAATCCATTAATATCATGTATATATGTGTATATACATGTTATGTATATTTTATGTTTTCTCTGTGCCATCCAGCGTGAGTGAGAGGAGGGAAAGAGACAGAGTGTAGTAAATGTGTTTCATTAGCCTGGAAGCTAACTGTCAAAAATGTATCGTCCGGTCTTAGCTCGGGTTAATGGTGTCAAATTTGGTTGTGACCTTTGACTTTAGCTAAGTGGGGCCTTAAAGACTCAGGGACAGGACGGGTTAACTGTGATTCTCATCAGCCTTCAGTGAATAAAAGCAACTTTAGCTGAACTCAGCAACAACTGAAAGCCCTTAAAGCTGCACAAATCAATATTTTTTATATTAAATTAAATGTGAAGGTGCCAGTCATAATGACAAACCCTCAGACAATTATTACCCCAACATACCTTGTCGATGCTACGGAGCATTTTAGCTTCATGTTTTCCGGCCTGTATCTTTACTGTTTTAATTAGGTCTCACTGCTCTCATGGATCTTCAGCAGTAGCAAGCAACTGTTTTCATCTGAAACCTTAAACACACTCACTGTATTCTACCTGCAGCTGAGCATTGTGAACATAGTGGAGCAAGCACTGACCAACATGCCACTGCTCCACCATGTTCACCAGCAATGTTACCAGTGCTGTGTGTAGAGTTGCTCTCATCTGATGACTCAAAAAAATCTGTTACTGTTGCTTTAAAGATCAGGATTAAATGTGCACTTTAACCTCCTTGAAAACTCTACTTCCCCATGCTCCATCAGTTCATTATATCTGTGTCAACAATCCTGAATTCTAATATCCCCACTTGACAGACATTTAGTTCAGCCTTCAACAGGATTTCTGGCTAATGAACTCTTCAGAATGTATAGTCACTGCTTCCTCCTGCTGCCATTCCGGTCCAGGATCTCACAGTTGCACATTTTTAATTTACTTCACCCGAAAGGAGTCAGTCAGTGTGCATGTTGTCTACTAAAAAAACAAGTGACAGGGCAAGCAAGTGTCTTGCTCCTAGCTTAAGGATGATTAATTTCACCAGGGTGACCCTGCGCTGTCACTGATACTATTTGAGTCAATGGCGACATGATTTTTATAATGGTATGAATAACACTGGGTTGTAAGACTTGTGTGTCCTGGCGAGTGTGTGTGGTCACACTCTGGAGCCAATAAATGTTTTTGGACCAACAGAGGGCAGTGTGTTTTCACCCAACGAGGCCTGCCTCACGTGTCCCTCTGGACTTCTGCTTCTGAGCAAAAGGACAGTGTCGACACATTGTTAATCTAAAATCTGCTTTCATCATGGTTCGCATTAGGCCAAAGGCACACCTGAATAATTCATTTTCAGCCTCCATGCACGAGGATGACACTGTCTACAGCGTAGTGCTCCAAAACTGCTGCACTCACCAGTCTTACCCTTCAGGTCTAAAACTTGGTGGATATTTTATTGAATTTCTGTGTTTCTCACAGAATACTGCCTGACCTACAGGCCAGCTGTTTGATTAGAAGCCACTGACTGTGTGTGAGGTGTGAGACTGAGCACGGGACTGCTGTTCTTAAGCTCAGACATACATCATCTCTGCCTTCAGAGCGCATTGATTGACAGGCTGTGACACTGGATATTCAATAACCGTGCAATTTCATTCATGGGTCGCTGTTCTATGCCATGTTGTCTAAAATATGCATGAAACAGAAACCTATTATGGGTGGAAATATCAGTTAAGGTGTAATCTAATTTGTTTTGTTAGTGTACAGGGTGCTGTATTTCATGATTGTATAACACAACATCATAGTTCAACGGTTCAGATGAGGAACGACTCAGCGGGGAAGTTGCTTGTTTCCACGTTAAATGAGTTCTCTGTTTGAAAAGGTGGTGTGTTTGGCTTGTCACATAAAGACGCTGAAGTCAAAATCGTTGGCTGTTAATTACCAGGCTACTAATTACACGCGCTAATGTAGATTACTGCTTCAGATGCACTTTAAAAAACGTGTCAGTTTAGTAAATTATCACTGACAGTAAAGACGTAAACCTGCAGTGAGGCGTGAAAGATGAAATGAACATAAGCGGTAATGTATGCCGGGGTAAGACGGCATGTGACGCGCCCTCGCTTATGACTAAAAAGACAAAAAGGAAATCATACCTGGAATCAAATCCCACAGGACTGACATATCAGTATACACTCTAAAACACTCCAGCATGTTTGTGTCCATGGTTTTGAACCATTATTAAGCTTCTATTCATGTAATTTCACTTCAAGAGGTTTATAATGACATGGTGAATCGTGCAGGTATTTTCACATTCATACACACTTAATATTGCAGACTTTCAAAAGAAATATGACATGAATATACTGTATACGCATGTGTAAGAATGACATATATGTGCAAGTAGAGTTAGCATTCAAATAAGAGTTTAAATATAGTTGTAACAGTGCGTGAGATTTGCAGGTGGTTTCTGGGTTCAGTAGAGCGAGGAAAACAAACGAAAGGCTGAAGATTTTTGTCTATTATTCTCAAGAATATAAACATTAAATACAGGCTCATAATTCTTAATATGGCATAATGCTTCATCATTATTACAAAAGACTTTAAGCTGCACATGCTTTAAAATGAACTAAATAAACCTGTCCAAACACACAAGAGCAGCATTTAGAGCAAGCTGTGCTGTTTTTAGCTTTTCCCATTCAATCCAACAATTTTTTGCTCATACTCAAGGCTCACTCATTTTCAAGTTTTACACAGTTAGCCCTGAAGTCCTATCTGCCTGTGGAGAGCATGAGTGCTGGGCAGTCGATAATTCCTGGAGGACTGAAGCCTGTGTGCATTTTAAAGGGGTCAGACACGACGGACTGACTGCTGCACACATGAGAGCACATTATGACAGAGCTCACGGCCTCTAAATAGACAGGTTCGGGTGGTACTGTCACAAAGACTTTAACATGCTTGATTCTTTTAAGAGACATTGCCAGCTGCAGATGGACAACGTTAGCGCACAGTTTCGGCCTCATTAGTCAGGGTTGCTGTAAATACTGGGAAACCAGAACACTTCAAAACAATAGAAATGATAGAGGCTCTTCCAGCTCTGGATTCTCTTTGTGTTCACCGTACCCACAACACTGTATGTTCTATACTAGAGGCTTTAGGGGCTAACCTGACACGCATGATTTTACAAACAAACAACAACTGAAGCCCCTGGCAAAGCTTTCCAGGTGTATGTAGATCTAATTATCATGTGTTAAGAATTTTTTTCATTTACCAACCAAAGAAAGTTGCATAGTGTACTGGTTCAAAATGAATAAATTACCAATTCATCCTTGCAGTGTGCAGTAGCCAATATTTAAGTCCGAGATGAGTGTGTAAAAAAAAGAGAGGGAGAATAAGATGAATGTGACAATCCCAGAAAGAATTAGTACTTAATTTTTTTATCTTGCTTATATTTTCTTGTATGTTAAAAACATAGCTGGCAGTAAACCTGATTCTGTTTCTGATTCTAAATGAAGTCACAACTGGACCGCCTCACTACAGGCATGTACTGTATAGTAGGCCTAACATTTAGCTTATACATTATTCTCTCTCATAGATCCAACTTATCTGTATATAAATATTTGAAAATGAGATCACCATGTCCAAAGAGATGCAGGCAGGCATACATATTTCTTCAATGTGATCCTTAATTCACTGTCAGCTCAGCTGAGTGGCATGTGCTTGAGTCTGCTCGGTTTTGTGATGGAACGATTTTCTACTCAATTTCCTCCACTTGTAGAAAAGCAGGCCAAGGTCTCTTGTAACTCCAGTTAAATTTGACCCCCCCCTCCCAAAAAAAAATGCTCTTTGATAGTAATGACTTACTCTGCTGGTGTTCTACGGCATCCCCCACTTCCCCATCTCCACAGACAGAGCAGGAAGCTGCTCCTCTCTGGCCCGTCGAGCATTGCCCTCGCTATGTACACACTATCACCACATCCTATTAATGTCATGTCACAGCCAGACAACAATGTAATGATGATTAAAATGATACTAATCGAAATAGCAAATGGCGGCCATTATCATTACAGTTAATTATCTCCCAATCCACTGCACGTAAAGTGTGACAGGGAGCTGTCGAAGCCAAGTGAACAAAGAGCAGAGCAATAACCTGGGTCAAAAGAATGGAGGCTGTGTCTCTGTGGGAGGTGTATCTGAATATTTCCTTCTGATTCTCACAGCAGGTGGGTATGCAATGATACGCCACTGATCTGACTCATCATCAGTATCTCAGTGTTCTCTTAGTTTCAGGAATGTTGTGAGCTGGAGCTGCTTAGAGCCCCGACGGGATTTGTTCAAGGTTTTGCAATATAAAAACAACTTTATTGGACATTCAGATTTAGAGGGGGATCATGACCACAATGGAAGCCAGTGCTGCAGGAAAGAGATATCCATTGACAAGAGAAGACAAGGAATGTGTTCACAGCCATGTTTACAGTGATCAGTCAACAGATTGTATGGGCTTTAAATTGAATCACAATTGAACAATTCCCAAGGTCAACAGCAAGAACAACTTCATCTCGCAGAGGATCTAATCTAATTTGGCCTTGACTCATGCCCTCTGGCAGTCATGAAATCTGATGTGAGAGATGGGGAGCAGTTCCCCAGTTTACCTATCAATCTGATGTAGACCTGGCCCGGTCTCGTGCTCCCTCATGTCCTTCTACCGAAAGGTGGAGCACAAGGAACAAAAGGGCGGTCTGCCATCCACTGATGAATCTGACTCCTCTGCTACAGAAGTCCCAGAGGCCGGTATATAAGATGAGACACTACAATATGCTTACAAATACAAGTATTGCCGCTTGTAACAATTTATTGTTTGCTAAACCCAACCACTGAACAGAGATTGTCAAATCAAAGCCAAACAAAGGCAACAGCATGGCAGGCCTGTCAAGCTTTGGAGTTTTCCCTCATACTGAAGTAGTGTGCATGGGGCTAAGAGCAAAACTCAGCATACAAATAAATTGGAGGCTGGTGTCAGTTTTTAACCATTCAAAACCAAAAACACAAGAGCACAAGTGTGAGGACGAGGGGACGGATTTAACTGTGCATTTATCTGCTCTGACATGAGGCACATGCTAGCTAGCTAACATTACTTCCACAGATAGTTAGGCCATAACCATTCAACCCACGTTATTAGGTGAGCTACAAGCCACGCTACAAGGAAAAATAAATGTTAAGGATTGACACAACCAGCCTGTGATAGCTGAGGTCCTAGTAGGCAATAACAGAATTAAGGCTAATGTTAGCTTTCTGTCTTGCCTCTTATTTGGTTTGAGGTTGTTAAGACTTTAGCAACTCCAACCAAACTTAGCGTTCCATTTAACAAACTCAGTTCCTAAGTACTAAGTTTGGTGTATGGTTTTATGTCTCTGGGCTATCACGTCGGAGAAGCAAAGTAAACTGTTTGTTGTTGTTGTTTCCTTTATACACAGTTTATCCCGGGGTATCGTGTACGTTCAGGATTCTTGCGTGATCTCGTGATATCACGTGAATACGGCTGGCTCGCTATGCAGCCGTTCCGCGGCGCTTACGTCCCCGGTGTGAATCCCCAGTGAGCGATAAAATCGGCTAAAAAAGCAGTGCCGCGAATGGAAAGCTTTAGGGCCATAGCAACAGTAACTAGGGAGCCAGTCTTAGCCAGTGGTTATTTGTGATTGGCTCCAGATGCAAGGTGGTCTCATGCACAAATACATGAAATGCATCCACACACACACACACACACACACACAGGATGTCTGTCCTTGGAAGCATCATGTAATGGAGACATGAACAGAGTAAGAAAGCAGACAGACATTTCTTCACATCTTTCTTCAAAAGACAGATTCTGTAGACAACGTGAGCTTCCTTCCACGTGGGCTGAGTCTTAACTCAAACAAAAAGAGGTCACACGTTGTGTGCATAACATTTCAGTGGCTGCGGATCAAAACAGTGATTTGGAAGTAGGCTAATGAATGCGGAACATTAGAAGCTCTTTCCTCTCAGAGCATTACTATAGATGTCAGAGCTGTGCTCGGAGAGAACCAAACACAAAATCATTTTGGTTTCTTACCCTCTGCTCAAACAGAAACACACCCATTGATTTATCTGCTCTGACTCATTATTAATTTTATGCGCTGCTAAACAACACAATAAACAGTTTTATGAATCTTTATGTAAGTTCTGCATTCTTCTGCAGCTCTGAGTAATTGTGCAAAGTAGCTGCTGTAAAAGTCAGTCAGGCAATCATAAATGACTGAGAAGACAGATTTCTAGCTATAACATTTTAATGACAGGCACAAAAATCTGATTCCTCCTGTCTGACTGAGCATTAACAGCAAGCAGATCATGTAAGTCATGTTACGCCTACCAGAATCTACAAATGTTGACTCTGCGACAAGTTCTTATTTGTATACAGCAATAGATGCAAGTTAATTCCCCATATACAAAAATGACTTATATCCTATCAGCTGTCTGTGACCACCACACCAGACTGTTGGTAAGTTATTTGTTTGTGGCCATTTTCCATGGATGGATCTACTTTTCAGGCAAAAGAATGGTAAATGGGCCGTACTTATGTAGCACTTTCCACTTTCCACTCAAGACGCTTTATAAGAAGATGACATCACCAGGTTTCCAGGTGTTTATGTGTGCTGCTGCACATGTGAAAAAAATCTTAGTAAGCCTTTTTGTGGCTCCAGTGGGAGCCGTGCGACATCTGATTAATTGCCTCACGTGTCACTTGAGTCAGCATCAGTCGGGGCTGAAGACTACAAGTTTGAAATTGGAAAAGAAAAGAAGATCTGTGTGTGGAAAGAAGTGAGCCCACAAGGCCTCTGAGAGACCTCCGCTCATCTCTGCTTAACCCTAGCTGCTCAAGGCTACTAGCTTAACATACCCCAATCTCTGAAGGAGTTGACGGCGGGTAAATTGGATTGTGGATAATGTAGGCAGCAGCAGCCGCAGCAAGTAAGGAAAAATATGAAACCTCTGGTTCTGCTGCTTTTATTCTGATCCTTTTCATTTCTGTCCATCGTGAGTCTGTTTTAGGACCGCATTGCTAAATCAGTGAGAACTTTTTTAATTTAGCCAGTAAGTTCAGATTTCTCCACTGACATGACTGACAAAAAGAGATGTGCAGTGATTCAGAGGTCTGGAAATCAGATCAAAATATTCTCTGCTGTTCAGTACTGACAAAGAGATCATCTGACTAATAATAATGGATTTTCTTCCCATTTGACTCTTGCACTGGATCATGCTTTGAGAGGAGCTCGAGGCTGAGAGACCTACTGAGTGTGTGCTTACAGTTTGTCCAGAAGCCAAAGATAAACCTCCTCTAACAGAGTGTTAATATTATGTTAATATTACCTACACACATTTACATATACTGCTCACACACACACAGTTCACACACACAGCTCCTCAGCCTTACGGCCGTGCTTCTTTGCCTGCTGGACGCTTCACACTTCACACAAGGTTCAGTCATGAATATATAATGAGACCTGTATACGGCCTCGCCGCTCAGCATCACTTCCTATTTTGCCCTGTGGCCACTTGCAGTATTGCAGTGAAAAAAATCCCCTATGGAGCATTTTCTCACTATTATGTAAAAGATGTCTGTAAAACTGTTGACAGGAGACCTCCAACTGCAAATAAGCAGGTATGACTTTTTCTATTATGATTTTTTTAACAGATTTTTATGATTTTTTTAACCAGAGCGAGCAACTCCCATTGAATTGAACAGGCATCAGGCTAGCTGCGAATTGCAACCCCCTCCACTTGCCCCTGTTCCAAGCGTGAGAAAGAAACAACAGTGGCCCTGAAATGGCCAAAAAAAGTGAAGCTCGCAGTCCGACCCTGTTAGCGCCACAATATTAACAGCATGTTCTGCCAGAAAACAGTTCCAACGTCCCAATGTCCCGTTTAATGCAGATGAACAACGTCTGCTGCACTCACAGTCGGTTAGGAAACAGTTAAAGGAACTTGTGGAAGTGTGTTATTCTTTTTAAGAAGGTGATCCAAGCCTGTCGTGTCTCAAGCCCGCCTTTCGATTTACTACCTGCCATGATCTTAATGCTGACATTTTCCTCCTCTTTCATTTGGAAATCCAAGACAGGATTATACGTGTTGTTATAGAATTAGAGCGACATGGCAAATCCAATTTTTGGTTGTAGCTGTGAATGGATCTGCTTTATGCCCTGGCTGTACAAATGACAGTGCACTATAGAGATCTACGCTACATCCCCTGCATTCAAAACGTAAAAGTGGAGCAGATGAGAGCTCTTGCGTTGGGGGAAGAAGAAGAAGAAGGCAGATAAAGAGAGCATGCAGCACTTTGAGCAGCAGTGCAGCAGCAGAGCAGAACTGATCGCTTTCCTCCTGAGTTTTAATTTGTAGTGAACATGGGAACCAGCTGTCAGACTGCCAGCAGACACTTCTGTCTCAGGTTGACATTAAGCAGTGGCACTTCTAATTTAAACATCAGGTCATGTTAGAATTTTGCACTTAACCTGTTAAAGACAAATATATACTTACAAGACAAGAATAGAACATGTTACACGGTGGCCTTGATCCTGCTGAGATTCTGTGATCTTTAAACCGTCTCAGAACCTCCCACCTGTATGTATTTCTCAATGAACTCACTCATCAAGGATCTCACAGAACAGCCAGACGTTTCACTATGACATCAGAGCTCACCTGTGACCCTGCAGCTTCACCTGTCCTGATAAAATGATATATCCTGTTCAGAACATAACAGATGAATATGTGTGGCTAGTTTTAGACATCAATAATGTCCTGATATGACAATAACAAGTGAAAAGAGGGAAGCAAACTGTTATCTATAAACTATGTATATTTAGCACAAAAAAATGCAAAATCTTACAGATGAATAAACTTCCTTTATAACAACATAATGCCTCAGCTTTATGGAGTTTTCATGTTAAGTAAGTTAGGAAGTCTCAGCTCATTGTTTTTCTGACTGTCCACAACTGAACTGTTTTGTTTCACTCCCATCGCTCTCATAGCATCATTTTCTCAGCTATTATCAGAGAAAACGCTCTAAAACACCTGTACACTACCTGCTCAGCACTAAACAGCAGACAAACATAGAGACTAGCTGTTGAACATGGGCTGTTTGGCAGCTAAAAAGACATTAAAAGATATTTCTCGCAGGAGTTGAGAGCTAAAACAGAATATTAGACGTACGTTCATCAGGTGGCCAGAAGACTCTAATGGAATGCTTATGTAGCGTTGTTACTGCTGAGAACATAACGGCCATGTCAGTGGCCATGTGATGAAATGTCAACGTTCTTTTCACAACTTGTTAGTGCTGCCACCAAGTGAACAAAAAGGTCACTGTAGGTTTGAATCTGTGATGTTTGATCTGTTTAAATGAAAAATACTAATTGCTTTGATTGTCCATTCATCTAAAGCAAAAGTGTAGGAAAGCCCTACTGTTAAAAGTTCATCACGTCAGTTGTCCTTCATGTCGCACTCTCATTATGATTAAACCTTTGTGTAATTTGAATATTACTATTAAAATAAATCATTTCACATCACTGGAAACATTAGTAGGGAAAAATCAGTAGCTTTCTTGACATGTCCCTTCCATTAATACGCAAGTCTACAAATATGACGGCTTCTCATAAATAAAGCATCATAGATTTTCTTGATGATGGCAGAGATTAAAGCAAAAAAAGGGAAGTAAAGCATAAAGCAGTGTACAGAAAGAGAAACAAGCCAAAAAGAATTACAGCTGAAAGCGTGACACAAGCCTTAATGTGACTATTATCTGGGTCGAGAGTTAAAATGTGAAATAGAGATGAACATCCATTTCTTCAGTGTGGACGGCAGACTGAAAATGGGCTCTACCTGGTCTGAGCTGACCTCTGGCTAAATGTAGGAACGATCCACAGCAATAAAAGCTCATGCTTCACTTTGTGAATAACTAATTTACTTGAAAAGTACAGTCTCACTCGTACTTTTCACTTTCACTCAACCATAGAGCTTTATATTTTTCATTTTCATTTTCTGCTGCCTTATTGAAGGACTTTCATCATTATCTCACTGTTTTACTTGACTTTTTCAGTCTCCATCCTTGAGCTCTCAAACTGCCTTAAACACTTCTCTTCCGTAACCATGGCTACAACTGATCAAATATCCCAAAAGGGCAGTGATGGGGCTTTTAAATCACCCCAGTGCTTGAGGCATTCATGCAGTCTTTGCATGAATTGGGAAGACATAGAAGATGTTCCCGTTTCATGTTATAGCCTGTTGTAGCCCGCCTACATTTAAATTCTTTCTACAGGTATTTCTCTAGAAAAGTCAGATCACATTATCTTTGCATTTGTGGTGTGCATTTATACACCCATGCAGCTTATGTGACGCACATACTGTATACTGCCCACAGAGTAACCGAGGATGACATTTCAACAGACACATACCAACATAAAGCCAAGTCAAAGAGTGTCCATGCTTGTGCGTCAAAGGTAGAGCTAAAACATGAGAATTGTTCACAGTCAGACCGCAACACTGAACTGTGGCTTCTTTTCACACCAACAAAACATGTTCGCAGCAGAAAGTACATGGGAAAATGTTCTGTTCTCAGCATATAATAGCCTACATTGCAATTCACTGTGCAGTTGCACTTCTTCAGTCTACACGGTCGATCCATGAATGATTTAAACTCGGACAAATATAGGAGCACTATAGAACGGTATGGGGACTGTTAAAAATACAGACACACCATCAGAATGAAGTGGATGAAGTCATCAGCCTTCTTACACAGGTATTGCACACCAAGGCAACAGTAGCCTAAACTACACATGGTGGACCAGAACAGCGAATGCGTACATCTTTTATAATTGAGAAATAAACATGGGCAGGGTGGAACTTTTATTGCACTGTACACCTGTTAGAAGAGTATTCAAGTAACTTAGCATCGTGCTCCTAAAACAACGTCAGACTCATGATGGACGGTTTTATAAAGTACTGAAAAGAATGCAGCAGAATCAGAGATAACGTGTTTATGCATACTTCTTCCAGGTGCCTACGTGACCCACAATGCAACTTGACCACCAACAGTTCCAGTCAGAGATTCGGATGTGTTATGCTAGTAGAGGCTAGTGTATCTTCAACCTGCTGCCTCAAGCAGAGACGAGGAGTGCACTACAGAGGTCTGGTAAGACTGCTACTTTCTAACTCCATACACCAGATTTTTTTCATTTTTAAACTTGTAGTCTTCAGCCCAAACAGACGCTGACCCAAATGGCATCAGATTTTGCATAGCTCCCTTTGGAGATGCAAAGTGCTAGGCTTACATATAACATTTTTCACACCTGGAAACAGATGTTTATGTGTAAAATCAGTAGCATTCTCCTTTAAAGTAACATTAATTGATTTTTTTGGCCACTTGGGAGCAGGGGAAGAAACACAACACTGTCATATTATCATATTAACAAAAGACATTTTCCTCACATATGACAAAAAAATGGAAATCAGCTGCATACATGTAGCCTCAGAGCTTCTAGGAGAGAACAGATAATGTCTTGCTGTGAGAAACAGTGTATTTTTCCAGTTAGTTGTCATAGAACATGTATCATCCTAGTTGAGGAGGAGTGAAAAGAGGAGATGAGCTGACAGTCTGAATAAACTGAAGTCAGAGACAGAAACTCTTAGAAGAGCTTATTCAAAAATATTTTGTTTAGGGACATCCCCAAATGGAGGCAATTATAAAATAATAACATTCATTTTACCACCATGCATCTCCAAGATCTAATTCTATGCTTTGCTGGGCCATATCAGTATGACATGAATTGGCACAATTTTTTCATTTGAATCAAAAGGACACAAATATCATATCAGCAAACAGAGTATCAGTTAAACAGAGACTGGAAATTGGTGAATATGTTTAGACAGACAGAGGTGAAAAGGTTGAGAGACAGAATGCAAACCACTGAAGGCCGGAAAGCACAAGAAAACATCCATTACCCACACTATTCATTGTGGCCTTGTTGTGGCCTGCAGCCTCATTACCATTCTGGCCTTCTCAAATAAGGAAGCCCAATGTATTGACAAAAAGGAGAATAGGAGCCGCCCAGTGCATATTGTATATTTGTCCTGCTCCAGCAGAACAATTGCCAAAGTCTGCATCTGGGCTGGAAGGAAAGAGAAAGTGTGAATACACCAACTTACAGAGAGAGAGCGAGAGAGAGAGAGAGAGAGAGAGCGAGAGAGAGAGAGAGAGTTTGATTAGGAAGAATGTATTATTTTGACCCCAGACCTAGCTGTTCTGCAGCATGTTCACAGGATGGATGAGCCTTCCTGCTATCTGATGGTAGCCTCGGATCTTGAAATTATCTGCTTCTCACAACCACAGAAAAATATCACCCAAATTTCCCCGCTGATGCACATGCATCTTTATAAGTTATCACAGTTTGCAGGAGTTGCTTGGTGCCTACAATTGCAGAGCTTGCTAGATGGCGGTGTGCACCCCTCAATTAAATCACATGCAGGAGAAGAAAGTGTTCAGTTCAGTGCATCTTTTTTTTTCCTTTCAAGATAACCAAGGCCGTTTGAAAATAAAGAAACATTTTATGTGAATAGTTACAGACAAGAATTTTCATGCATTACATTAAAATATGAAATAAATACAAAAATGTCAACTATGATTCATGGTTCATCACACAACAGACGTCCAACTGACTGACAACTGACAGCAAATGTGAGAGTTACCTCCTTCACCACTTCAGGTTAAGAGGAGACCAGATTTCACACATGAATGTTGCATCAACCGCCTTAGCAACATAGACCAAGGGGTTTTGGGGTTCGGGCCGGGCCTTTATCGTGACGAACCCCAAAACCTCATACCCGAGGTTAAAATGCAGTAAATTGTAAAAGGGAGTGGTGAAGGATCTCTGTGCGAGCCTTGACAAACAGTCTTGACAGAGCTGACATTTGAAGGAACAAAGAGCTGGAGAGTCCAAAATGGAGGAAGCTAACGTAGCTTATTAGCCGTTTTGGGCCAGTCACTATACTTTTTCAGTAGACTCTTCCACAAAAAGGTTTGGAGACCATTATAAGACAGCAGTAGAATGATATAAACACATCTTTTGCGCCTGACTTGTGCTAGCATGTTCCACCTTGTTTCAATAGACTTCTTCCTTTTTCCAGGGTGACCAGGGTTTAGCTTAGATGAAACAGGACTATTGACCGGACTACTGGCACGTAAGCATAATGACCCTTTCAGACACAATGCAATTTGCGGTGCGCTCAGGGTTCAGCGCACTCCACGGCCAAAGTTCCACCTGGTCAACCCTGACTTGTCTCCTTTTTGGTTGGTGCATCTGATCGAACAACAACCATCCAACATTCTGGCTAAACAAACTTGTCGCAAATCGCTCGCTAACTTGGCTCGCGGGCAGCAGAACAAAGTCTTGTTATGCCCTTGAAGGGCAGAACAAGACTTTGTTCTGCCCTTGAAGAGACAAGTCAGGGTTGACCAGAAGTGGGTGTTCCTATCGGAACGTGACGTCACGTGAACAATGATGTGCACATTTCTGGAAGGAAAGACCGCAGCCAGAGTCAGCCCGTGGACAGTGAGTGCAGCAAACATGTGATGCACCATGGTAGTGATCAGTGATTAGCTGATTACAACTACACCAGATAATCTGACTGATGTCATGCTAGGCCACTACACCCTTTGGCATGAACTAACCTCCAAAGCTGTGGCAGAGTCACGGATCAATTAGCTCATGCACATACAATCACAGTAATTGAAAGAAAAGACTAAAAAAAGACAGAGCGTGTAGCACTGGTAATCTGTTTCAAGACTCCATCACTGGAGTCGATCCAGATGCACCAATCTTAGCATCTTGCTGTGTGTGTGTGTGTGTGTGTGTATACATGGCGGTGTATGCTTTCTGTGTGTGTATAGGAGGGGGGGTGTATGTTGTTTTCCCTTAGGCACCAGAGGGGTGAACCATCAATCTATCAATTACAGCTTGGCGCAGCCCCTTCTCTTTTCCCCGAGGGCGCAGTGAAGCACACTTTAGCGAGATCAACACTCTCCAATAGATCTGAGGTGGAGACGCCACGCAGGGCTGCTGCCTTAAAACGCCTGTGAACGAGAGGAGGGTGGAGCGCTTACTGCTGCAGCTACAGCACATCAATATGTAAAGCCCAAGCAGCTGCTTAACACCAATTACAAAGATATTAGCCCTGTAGCCAAAACATAAAGCACACTTGTTCGTTCTCTCTTCCCTCTGAAATACCCACATGTCTTTTGTTGGGGAACAAAGTGTTGTTTTAATAAGCTGATACAGAGCAGGGTTCGGTGGCACCGGAAAGACTCCAGCAATACAGATAGAGCCTCATTATATTCTCCAAAAATGGTGTGTCATAATTTGCAATATGTTTCTTAGCCAAGATTACTTTTTTCCAGTTTGTAGGAACATTGCTTCTGGCTGCCAGGTGGTGGCGTCCCCTCTCCTCAGGGCCCAGTTAAGACATCGGCCTCCATGTGAGCGATACTGAAGGATGCGCTGGCTGCCTCCCAGTCACTCATCAGCTGTCTCTCATCACCCATCATCCACCAACACACATGGCCAAAGAAAGACACACTGTTCCTTCACCCGCTGGTGCTCCTGAGGGGTGAGGGGGGCCAGAGCACTGTCCTATGTGAAAGTCTTCGCCTTGTGAGGGTGAGCATGAGTAAAATCCAGCCATCAAGTTGAGTGGCTGCAAGTGCACACGGTTAGTAAGCAAGAGAGAGAGAGAGGACAAGTGGCATTTTTCCAGGTCCAGAAAGTTACGTAACATGCAGAGAAATAGATTTGCTATTGTACAACATCGGGGTAAATCCCTGCCCGTGGTAATCGCTTTCATTTTAATGAAGCAGAAAGAACCCAGGGTTTATGTTTGCAAGGAAATTACTTCTTTCATCATCTGGTGTGAGGTTGTACCTCGGACAAGAGAGCCACAAAGGTTGCCATAATAAAGTGCTAATTACAACCGCTGAGCAAATGCCAGCTATTTCTGTTTCTTTATGCACAGTGTTAACATAAGGGAGTGTATATGAAATGGAAGAGAGAGGCCTCACGTTAGTGACAGAGAGAAAGACAGAGCACAGAAGGTGTGAGGCTTTGTAAACTACAGCTGTTCCAACACCCAGAAGACAAAAATTATGCCCAAAGACAGAGGTGGGTGAAGTTGTTGGGCCTTGTTGAAAAGGTCATTTTGGCAGCGGTCGGGTCTAATGTCAGATTTCATATTCAGGATCTTGTTCTTGGAGGGAGAAGAAGAATTGGTTGCTTTCCTTTAATTCACAATGTGCTGCGATGTGTTAAATTGCTCCCATGTCAGAAAATAACAGCCCTTCACACTGCAACACACGCCCTTGTCGTTAGAGGAGGCTCGTACTGAACCTAGGCACTTTTCATCGCACAGGAGGGACCGTGTGTGTGTGTGTGTGTGAGGGGGTGGGGCTGGCAGTCAAGTTGTTTCAGGAACTATCGCACCCTTCCCTCCCTCTGATAAACAATCCATCGCTAATTACTTTCGACACAAAGCAGACGCGGATGCGATCGAGCTCTGTGACGCAAAAAATACAACCGCGCCGAGAGACTTCTGTTCACGTGGCATCAGTACAGTGTGCGCATACTGCTGCAGCCAGCCAGCCAGCCAAGCAGTGCCTGCATGTGCTCTTAATGGGTGGAGGCTGACCTTTTGTCCCAAAGAGCAGACAGCAGAGCAGCACCAGTAATACCATTAACCTGGAATTAACTGATAACTTATCCACATTGATTTACCTTCATGCCCGCTGTTTCCTCTGGCTGCTGCGAGGGCACCAATCAAGCTTTTAATTGCACATATACTGGTCCGCCACAACACCTGCTGCCCCCTCACGCATGTGCTATTAGAGGAGGCAGTCTGCTGCGCGTGGACAATGTGCAGTACTTTTCCATCCATAGTCACATTATTATGCAATATAGGATATATTTAAATATCTATATAAGAATCTAAATTAGTTGAATTTTATGTTGTAGTTCACTATTAAAAGTGCAGTCCAGTGTGTCAAATTTAGGAGGCTCTATTTACAGAATATGGTAGAAATAAAATATAATATCCATAACCATGTTTTCATTAGTGTATAATTGCCTGAAAATAACAACCATTGTGTTTTTGTTACCTTAGAATGAACCTTTATATCTCCAGACATCGCAGGTACTCACAGACTGGACAAACTAAACACCGACTCTCGATAGGACCTTTTGCGTTTTCTGCTCATTTTGCTTCCACTGGAGTTTCTCCTTAGCAAGCGAGGGTGTTGCAATCAGCAGCTACCTGCTAGATACCACCAAATCCTACACACTGATCTTTTAACACCCAAAAGTTACATTTATGCATATGAACTTTACTTGAGGCAGTATGTTTGACTCCATATACCACTGTATCACTGTGATAAGTAACCATGGCAACTATATTGTTGGTGTAACCTAGTTTTCTGACAGCAATAAAATTAAAAGGCGTACACTTCTGGTCATTTAAAATGATCGCTGCTGAAACAATTATGCAATTAACTGATTGCCAATAGTTGATCAAGGAAGGAAATCACACTCAACATGTGTTGGTTGCCGCATGTAATCCTACAACACATCTCACCACAATGCTAGGGACTACATCAGAATGGAAACATCAAGTGTTTGCATGCTAACTTGGTATTCCCATGCTCTGAGATTTTTCTCATTATACATTAACATGTCTATTAGTGTATAACTACACATGTTCAGTGTAATTCTGGCATTGAAATATTATAATTTTACTGCAGAGAAGAATGTATATATATGTGATATATGATGTCCTCAGGTATTTGAGAGAATTCCAGGTATCGCCTCAAATGCTGCAGGATTTCTAGCTGCACCTTTGAAAGCGTCTTGAGACTGACGGGACATTTCACCATTACATGTGACAATAAAGTTGATTGATTGGTACATTGTTAGCTTGCAGCTAACACACAATTGGTACATTGCTGCTAGTTAGCTTACAACTAATGTCTATACTGTTTTGGCTGTTTGGAGCAAAGAAACTCGGACTCCTCCACTGTGTTATATTTCCATGTGGAACATTTCCCTCATATATAACAAGAAATTACTGTGGAATCCCACTGCTGCTGCTGTGGAGAAAGGCTGCAGTTTAACTTAAAGCGTCTAATAAACGCAGCGCTACTCTGCCTCAGGCTAAAAGCTATGATTAATGTATAGGGGAAAATCTCAATCTCTTACTCAGACAGTATTTCAAACCTGGAAAAGCCAATTTGAACATATTCAACAATGTCCCGAGGCATTTCCAAATAATATTGTAGCTATCTTAATGACAAAGTAAAGGCCATGTTAATATCATGAAATTTATAGGCTAAATATAATAATAAGTCCTCTCTCCTGTGAGAATCCAGTGGAAATAGAAAGCCATAAAGGCCAACTGTAGTTTCGTTCACAGCTCAGTGCTTTCATGATGCCCGGCTCCATGATTACACAGAAGACAAATACCCTACAACTTTCTCAATCAAATAATGTGTATGCTTGGTACAGGCTTAATGCTCTGTGGTCTTTGTGATCAGATTGAGTATCTTGAAACAAATATTATTCTCTTGTCTTGTGCCACACAATACACACACACACACACACACACACACACACACACACACACACACGGGCGTCACTTGAAAACACCATTAAGGCAATCAATAGCTAGTTGCTGTGCTTTTGGGGCTTCTTTTGTGACAAATAGTTGAGCCCTCAAAGAACAAGTGGAAGAAGAGGGAGTTATTCAAGCACTCTTATACTTTCACTTTCATTAAATGCTACCCGCCTGCATCACTTAGAATTACTTCTAAACATCTTTATTCAGGCCACCATTTCATTTGCTAAAGGGATACATGTAAGAACACTGTTTTTTTGTTGTTGCATGTATCCAAAACAAGCCTAATAAAAGACACGACACACCAACTAATGCAAATATTTTTTTAGTTAGTTTAGTTTTAGTTTAGATCTTGTCTACATATTACCAGTCTCCCCACTATCAAAGTGTCTTGAGCAGTCTAGAAAATGTGTTGAGTAACTGGACAGTTCACTGCCAGTAGGTCAAAGATTCCACCTTGTGGTATTTTGTCAAATATCTCAACACCTACTGGATCTCTCTTTGTCCTTTTCCTATAAAATATGGACGTGGAGCAGAGGTCCAATGAAACCTGGTTGCAGAAACCAGCTACCTGTGACGGCACCCGCCTGTCATTCAAAGTGTCTATGTCCTTAATCCTGCATAACTTTAAACCTTAATATCCTTTGCAAGGGTGAGTTCTATAAAAAGTCACCCTCAGTACAGTTGTCATGAACGAGGAAATTAGCTATAGAGACCAAAACTGTTTTTTGTACCAGGCTGCCTGTTACCAAAGCTAAAGTTGGCCATCATGGTCACTTATGGAAATTAACTCACATTTGCAGGAAGCCTCCTCATGTGGCCATTCGGATAACTGCAATTTCTGGTACTTTTTTCAGCCAATTCAGTCTCAATGTTAGAATGCTAACACAACAGTATATGCCTGCATACCTACATGCCTAACCTTTGTTACCTATTTCTATTTGTTCCATTTCAGGTGCATCACTGATGATTTATTAATTCATGTATATATATTATATATACATAGCGTTTTGACTTACTGGCTGGATGAGCTCCTGAACTGTCATAACCGTCATATCCTGTTGGAATATTTGTTCATTTCATTTCATATGTTGTCTGCTCGTTTGCATGGCCTCTTTTTTATTTTTCACTGCAATCAAACTAGTTTCCCCTCTGGCCATTAATAAAATGATCTAATTGAATCCAATCACAGCTAATAGTAGACCAGGTCATGCTGTCAGACTGAAATAATTCTGTTCGAAAAAATAGTTGAAAGAAGTTGTTGTTTGCCTGCAAAATCAAAAACGCAGTCCAACAAATGGAACCATACCTCAGTGGCACAAAAGCTCTTTTCTTGGCAATAGTCTTGTTTGTTTACAATAATTAAACTAATGAGTCCAAATTAACACGGTAATGATTTGTTGATGCTGAAATGCGACATGTCGTACCTTAATTAATGTCTTAAACTGAAGGAGCCACAGCTGATGTTGTCAGTTACACGCGGGTGCCACAGTGAAAACAAGTTAATCACTTCTTTTCTTTATTGTTTGTGTTTTTAAAATAGTTTTGTCCATTCCTATTCCAAATCCTAGTCATTCATTTTGAAAACTCGGAGAGTTTAGGATCACTTGAACTCCAGCAGACAGCTCTAATGGGAAGAGCTGGCAGGGATGTAATGGCTGCTATAAAGGGAAACAAAGCTTCTAATCAGTGCAACAATGTTGTCCCGAGGCTCAATCTAGGTATAGTCAGAGTGAAGACATTAAAGAAGACTTGCGTCTGTATATCAAGCTGACCATCGGCTCATTGAGTGCAGTCGGATGGTAGACATTATGAACGTTAGTTTACAGAAGGACAGGGTCTCTGTTGGTGATGCTAACCACATTCAAATGCCACCATGCATGTGGACAGTCTCTGGCCCAGCATCACAGAAAATAACACATCATGCCTGCAGAAAAATCCAATATGTTGTTCTGTTCCAAAAGCTGTGCTGAAACCGAGTAAGTGAATACTCTGGGATTACATTTCACCCTCTACCCTCCCAGATGGTCCCTAATCTCAAATTACAAACTGCTTCCAGACAGCTGGAGAAATGAAAAGTCCCGGACTTCGGAGTAATGCTGAGTCTAGTTCTCTATACCACCTTCAAAAATAACCACTGCCAAGAAAAAAATCATTAATGCATAAAAAAGGGGATCAATTACAACATGAACACAAGCCAATTTAGAAGGTGAAAAAATTGCATTCTAAAAAACTTTGTTTTGCAGTTATTGACCCATGAGTCCAGGTAACGGTGGTGAAAGTGGCTTAAGAGGAACAAGAATAAATTAATGTTTCAGACAGCAAAAAGAAAATTGCTTTTCTATCAGACCCCTCCAAAAAAAACTGAGAACAGAACAAAAGTTCACAAGAAAATAAACACCTCCATCAAATAATCTCTTCAGTTAGTTATTGCCTTCACTGTCATCTTTGGAGGTCACACAGTAACTGTACAAAAGTTGTGCAAACTGCAGCATGGAAAGAGAAAAAGTAACCATTTTAATGTGCTCTAAACTGACTCTGAGCAGCAACTACATTCAACGTGGGTGGTGAACATATTTGTGTCAGTGACACCAGCTGGGCGTTTGTTAAAAGTCTAGTAAGCAACACATTGTGGTGTTTGGTTTCATAGTGTTCTTTTGATGTGGAGCCGTTTCTGTGTCATCTGGTTGGGGGCTAATGAAGAGAAAGCAGGGGATCAATGTCGCTGCTGCGGCTGCTGCTGGCCAGCAGTGCAGCTCACTCTGCAAAAACCCCTCACATTTCTCAGTAGTGCCAATCCCCCGCCCCAAAGAGTCTATTTCAACGCTGAGAAACTCCCAGGAGGAGCGCAGAAAAACTATCCAGCAGAGCCAAATGCACGATCGATTGGCTTCTGCACATCACAGAGAGAAGGAGGAGAGAGCTGCTAGGTGGGCTAAACTGAAAAAAACTATATATATGATCACTATAATGAAGTGAGGACTTTGCAGTATATGCCGCTGAGCTCGGTTCTGTTGCCTGCTTGCGGTTCGGTTGTGGTGCCTATTCCTGCGTGGCATTATCCACCGGGTCCCCCTGCTCCTCCTCTCAGCAAAGCTCCCGAGCTCACAGCCGTGCAGAGCCAGCTAATAGGACAGCAAGCTGCACGGCTAACTTAGCTAACTAGATAGCAGCTATCAACAGTTAGCACAGCAAACTAAGTGCTGTGAGGCTCATCAAACTGGCCTCAGTCGGTCTCAGGAAAAATGTCTTGTGATAATAAATAAGCGCCCGACCAAGACTGGATTTTAGGAGATGAGATTAGAGTTAAAACTTCCAATATTGATATATCAGCCAATATTGTAACCCTAAGCTTCTTTTATTCATACGCTGATATGATTTATCTCTGATAGGCCAATATCGGCTCATTAAATGGACCGATATATCAGTCTAGCTCTAAAATAAATGTGGAATTATCAAATAGGAGTCCCCCGAAAAAAAGCAGTACTTTGAATGTCATCTTATAAAATAAAATAAACTTATATTTATATATTTATTTATGAACTATCTTGACACATTTATATTTAGATTTTTTTGTATTTGCTGCTTCAGTTATGTATTACCCCCATGATACTGATAAGGATAAGCGGTTATGGAAAATGAATGGATTTATTGATTGCATATTGACTTAAATGGCACCCACAGTACATATCTGTACAGACAGGAGGGTCATTTCAGGACTTTCTCACACTTAATCTCTCCGCTCACTTCCATCCCCCTGAGTGTACCGAGTGCGCTTGTTGCTTGTGAAGTTAAATTGATGGCTGTCAACAAATGAGCGATTCATCGCAGCGTGTAAATCTCTGAACTATGGAACAGTACTTCAGCTGAGATTTGTGGTAATACTACACTGTAACAGGAAGTTGGACTCTGCTGGGATGAATGTAAAATGACAAAAGAGCAGGACTTATAAGTGAGGCTACAGGAGAAACTCAGCTTACGTTCAGACAATATCACAAGACGCATGAAAATATTTCGACTGACAAAAAGGTTTAAACAAGGTGACTGACTTCACAAACTTCCACCAATCAGACGTAAGCAGCCTCTGTTTATTGGGAGGGTCTAGAATTCCCTGCTGGGAAGCGAAAAACGGCGGAAAGGTTATTACGACAGCATCTGCCACAGCACAGCGTCTGCACAGCGAGCAACGAGGACTCAAACTGGCCTTACAGGTCTGTTTTTAGTGCAGGCTCTGCTTTGAAAGGTTGCAGGACCCACCCACAACATTTCATTATGAACCTTTTCACCTCAGCCTTGTCTGCCAATTTGACAGGTAATGTGGCAAATGCCACCTAAAGTTGAGCTGCAGAGGTTTTGAGACTTAGAAGCAGTTAAATGCTGTATGGTGGAATTTAACATGGTCACAGAGAACTTTGTAGTAGGACCCACATTAACATCTGCATTACTGGTTTTACTGGTAAAGAAAAATATATGTCTGGAGGTGGAAGCTCTGTGACGCAGTGATGCTGGGCTAAGAAGAAGAGTGTATCTGATTTACAGACGCCACATCCGTGTTAGCCTCGGTTCCACTAGTCTGTGACTGAATTCAATCTCTTCCTTTCATCAGACTTCTAAAGAAACAAAGTGTGAGATTTTAACAAAGTTACATAACAATTATTGTGTGAGCTCCCATGAAAATTTAGCAGGATGGCAGAGCAGGCACTTATAATTTGGTTTCACACATATCCATAATATCAAGCAATGTTATCCTTGTGATCTCTGCTGTCCACAATGTTTTACAGTGTTTACAGACATCTGAGCTGGCCGTGACCCCTAAACTCACCCACTGACTCCTCTATCAGGCTGTGAAGTTGGTCTTAGGCTTAAGGAAAATGATTTTTGTTTGGGGCCGCTGATGTTAGATAACTAATAAAAAATCTTGAAGTTGTACGCCTCTGAAAACCAGTGAACATACAGTTTACATCCATGTCTGTCCAGACTAAAGGCAGTGTAAAGAACGGACAGTGTGTGCGTCACGTCACCCGCAGTTTTCTGAAGAGCCGTTTTGAAGCTCAGAATATGTGGCTCTGGTTGCTGCCATGTTGGCTGTACTGCTTCTTCCGCCTCCCGGCTAATCTAAAAATTGGATGTGGATCATCAGCGGACCTGAGACGGGTCGAATGATGCCTGGGTGCGCTAATAAGCTATCTGTAATTGCACCCACTTGTCAATCAAAGTGGCCAAGCTCTTATTTCTTCATAACTTTAAGCCTTAATATCATTTGAACAGGTGAGTTGTATATAAATTCACCCTCAGTACAGTTGTCATGAACGGGGAAATTAGCTATAGAGACCAAAACAGTTTTTGTACCAGGCTGTAAACATGTTTATTTCTGCTGTGAAGTTGGACATTTTAACATGGGGACTTATGGAGACGTTCTGTTCTCGTTCTGTAGCCAGCTTCAAGTAGCCACTCGAGGAATTACAGGTTTTGGCATTTTGGCTTCATTTCCCAGCCACAGAGGTTGCAGCTTGGTCCAGACTAATGTAATATATGTAGTGAAGTGTATGTAAGTTATCACTACATTCATTCTATTATAGTCATAGAGAGCTTCGTCACATCGTGCAACGGCGATCACCTGAATGTTACTGTCAGAAACACCAATGAGCCTGTGGTGGACTACCAGAGGAACAGCAGGCCCATTGTCATGGTTGTCATTGAGGGAGAAGAAGTGAAGAGGGTGGACTCATGCATGGACTGAACTCTTCAGGAAGGGACGGAGCAGAGTCTTCTTTCTGAAGCCTACTAAGCCTCCTCTGTGGCTCTTCCTGAGGTTTCTTCCACCTTTTTTCCCTGTTAAAAGGGTTTTTTGTGGGCAAGTTTTTCCTCACTCGAACCGAGGGTCTAAGGACAGAGGGTGTCACTCCCTGTACAGATTGTAAAGCCCTCAGAGGCAAAATGTACTTTGTGACTTTGGGCTATACAAATAAAATCTGATTTGATTTGATTTGATTTGATTAAAAACAATACTCCATACCTCTTACAGTATGATACCACATCAGCCTGCACACAGTGCTGCTGAATACATACTGAAGACAGTTGGATTGTTTCCCACAGAATGACAGTGTAACTGTGGTGGGTATTAAATTTGATTTGAATACATTACCATATTTATAGTAGGTTATTTCTTATGTCACCATTTTAATTCATTGCCTTATTTTAGCGTTTGCTCACAAACTACTTGAATCTGCTCACCTTGCTTTTCCTTCTCTTTCCCACACACACACACACACACACACACACACACACACACACACACACACCAGCTCACCCCGCCTCTGTCTGTATCATACAGGAGCAGCAGTATTTTTTATTGAGTCTAACTTTATTCATGAAGTCACCCAGAAAACAAAACTCGCATTTTGGATTCTTTCACCCACCATTCCATTTTCACAGCAGCAGGTGAGCCGCATGTTAATGACGCAGCCGATCAAAACTAATGTGGTACCCAATGACATCTGCACCACACAGGTGTGTTCGCTGTTGCTTTACCTGCTCCGTGCTTGTGAAATAAAAGCTGTGTTTGCGTCTTCAACATATTACCGGAGAACATCTCTTTCTGTGTCTCTGCAGCAGAGCCGTGTGAACCGTGTGTCAGTAGACCACACAGAGGGAGGAGAGCGGGGTGGAGGTAGTCCACTAGTTAAGTGTTGTTCTGATTATAAATCTGTTTTTTTATAGCTTCAATACTTGCTACATGCTATCTAAAAGGTATAAAAGTATTGTTACTTTTTGACAACTCTAGTCTGTAGCAGCCAGTTCTCCATTCACAGTGGTGTTCTGGGATGGTGGAACCGAGGCTTGGAGGTCAGCAGTCTCATGTGCTTGGCCAATAAAGCTCATTCTGAACACAAAGGTGTAGCGGTGACAGTGGACAGTGCTTCAAATGCAGATGTTACTGCAAAGAAGAACAAATTCTAAAAGGTGGATGCTCTACACACATCTACAACCCAGCAGCACAGAAGATCTTTACAATCACTACAGTCTCAAGGTGGGCAGCTGAGATTCAGTGTCAAATACAGTAACAGTCTCCCCTCCGGTTCCTGACTTTTGGCCTTGTGTGATGGGCAGAAACGTGTTTTTTTTTTAGAACATTATGATGACACACTGAAGTTGTCCTTCAACCTTTTGAATATAAAATGTCATCACTTCATTATTTTATCCCGTTAGACGTTTGTGTGAGATTTTGCCATAATCAGCATATGAATTCTAAAGTTATGGCATGCTTTGTGGGGTCGCAGTGACGTTGAATTTGATCTGTGACCACCTGAATCTATTCAGTTCATTTGTGAGTCCAAGTGGAGTTATTTTTTCCAAATTTGAAGAAATTCCCTCAAAGTGTTCCTGAGATTTTGTGCTCACGGACAACACAAAAACATATTGCCTTCGGCCACAGCTGTCACCGGCGCAGAGGCAAAGAAATCTAAATTGTGTCCTTTCGGTGCTGTGGCACTTGGTTGTGAAAGAGTAACACAGCCCATTCTCTGCAAAAGTTAATGATTAGGAGCCCAAAAAGTAGGCCCAGAGGGAAGCTGAAAGGAGACATTATGTAAACAATCTGGGCGTTTATTTACGTGGATCCAGCTCTAAATTGACAGAGCAGAAATATGTCCTCCAGAAACTCCCAGTGTGGTACCTCACGGCGAGCTCAGCCTCCCAGCAGGGTTGTCAATTGAGCCCCTACATATCCATGCTCCGCAGGCTGCATCATGGGGCTGTCGGCCCAGCTCGCACATCCTCATGCATCCTCTCACAGCCGATGGAAAGTTAATTAACTGCCTTTTGGAGGCAGCGGGCCTGTGATAGCCCGGCCACTAGTGCGGCCCTATTACCCAGCCTTTAACAGTGATGAAATAGCGCTCCTTCCCTGCTGCCTGCCTCCCATCATTGGCGGTTTTAGCCCAGGGGGAGTAGCGCTGTAGTCTGCTTGGTCCCTGTACATATCAACTGGCTCCCATGCAGGTGGGACGCTGCAGTTTTGTGAGACGGAGGAAATTAACAGGAGCCAATGATTGAGATAATACAAACAAAGCCATTACTGGGAATCAAGAATGCTCGTTAGTTTCTCTGAGTATAAGAGCACAAAGCAGCATTTTTTCTGTTCTAGTGAGGTTGATTGGAGATAATGATCAATGAAGCTGCAACACAGCAGTTATCTATCAGCAAACCACAAGAAAGAAGACTTCTAGCAAGTTCAAAACATACAAAAAAAATTGTAAAAATGAAATAAAATAAATGCAGGTTAATGTAAGGAGAGGAGGATGTTGTGCCGAGAAAGTAACCCTTCATGATGTGGAGGGGGAAACGTACAGTCCAGACCCTGCTTCAGTCCAGCAGGTGTTCTTGATCAGGACTTGATCAGCAGAAAGGCACTGACAGCTAGCGCGCCTCACTGTACAACATACACAAGTGTTTGGCAGGAGCAGACCTGAATGCTTGGATCTATAACACACTTGTTATCTCTCATGGCTGAGAGAGAAAAATCTTTTCATTAGTGGAAAAAAAAAACTATTTCAATTGAAAAACATGAAACTTGCTTGTCACACAAAATCCTCCTTTTCATGCGTCTGCAAGGAGCAGGTTTAGAGAATGAGCTGCTCTGTGTGTGGCAAAGCTGTGCTACTGAACTGTTAGAGTCTTACTAAGCTGCAATATTTGAGGCTGACCCTGTGGTGCACAATAACCAAACAGCACAGAACTTAAAGGGGCACCCTTGGAATTTACACTGACATAATCTTAGGGGACTTTAAAGAGGCAGATTTTTAAAAGAATGTTTAAAACTGAAGCAGCACACGCTCAGATATCCAGCTTAAAAAACCCAAAGTCCCATAATGCTACTCACTAGTGTCATTCATAAGCTGCTTTAGAAATCATTTATTCATTAGATCTTACTCATTAAAAAAGTCATTACATTACTAATTACTCAACAGAAAATACAATTAATTTTATTATTAATTAATTAAACTCATATGACTCAGCAAAGCTCACCTCACCCACGTCACATCTTCTGTTTGATAAACTTCATAAAATAATTTAGTGGAATCAACTAATCTTTTGACAGTAACTTAACATAATTATACACAACTTTAAGTCAATTCAACTTAACATGTTGAACAGGACTGTTCGACCCCTATACCCTGTGAATGTCTACTTTAGTAGACTTACAAAGTCTAGACAAACTCAGAAGTGGCTGTCACATTTTGTAGTCTACGAGAACACGCTGAGACACTCAGGTGATGTCACCTCAGACTTTAGAAGCAGCTCCAACATTAGAAAACTTTTGTCACTGGTTGAACTCCTCGTGACTAGTGAACTCTGACGTGTAAAATGAGTGGACTGCCTCTCTGAAGTTGTTCAGTTGTCATTTTCACATTGCACAAAAAGTTCTGTGGGCAGCGATAAGAAAATGACAGGAGGAAACAAAGCACACAACAGTGCTAAAGATGTGTTGAGGAAAGGCCACCCACTCAGGTGAAAAAGAATGTCTGCCCACGCCTGCTTGTGTTCAAATGAATTGCAACTGGGGCAGGGTATTCACGGAAATCTATAAATATTCCCCCAGCTCCAATCACAGGCATTGTGGTTATTTATAAATCCCATCCAGCTGCATGTGCCGAATGCTGCGTTACAATCCCAAACAATCACACAGATACAAGGAACAATCAGAAACTTTTTCCCAGCTCCAGCACCACGTAGGAAATTGAACATGATTTTAATTACAAACAAAACAATAGCCGCCTCAAGACAGAAAGGAGACAGTGGCTTCATAATCAGGAGCTGTGGCTGCCGAGACAACCAAATCCCAAGTCACACTCTGTTATTTGAATGACTTCAATATAATCTCAGAACAGGCCGGTAATGACAAGTTTTCTAAATGCAGGGATGACAACTGTTGGTGCAACAGAGATAGAGAAAGTACAGAATGGAAACATAAGCCTGACAAGTTTAATGATGTAGGGCTACAATTTGGGAGGGGACAGATACATCAGTAAGCCGGTCGACATCAAAGTTTGCCGAGATGAAATGAAGGCACGGTCGACTGAGTGGTGTGAGGCTAACTTTGCCCGTACACAGCTTGCATGCATATCACACACACACACACACACACACACACACACACACACACACACACACCACTCCCACTTCAGCGGTAAAGCAGTGCAGCCATTTATCAAGGGTACTGTGGGTTGAGTAAACCAGCCACTCACTATGCGTCTCAGCACAAAATAATACCAATGTGAGCCAGGGACCAAATTAATATTTTGTTGCATCAGGCAGCGCGTGGACTGAATTAAGCAACTTTGGACTGACAGGAGGATTTTTGTCTCAAAGCAGCCACAAAGAAAAACCCTGAAGTGCAAGGTGAAAAACTGCTGATGATTTCGTAGTTTATCCTGATAAAGTCAGAAACTGACAGCACATTTGTTTGTTTTTTAACAGTTTAGCTCATTCGGATGACTTACTCCATATTGGACACATTATGAATGAGATACAAAGTCAAACTAAATTTAAGGAGTAATAATAATAAGGGTCCCTCGTTAAATGCAGATATAATGGCATCAATAGCCAACCAGTCTGGAAATAATAAGCACTTAATCTCCCCTGTCTACCCTCCTTCACTTCTCAAAACTATTTGTCAGAGCGAAGAACAACAGCATATGAGACAATGAACATATGAGACAATTTAATTTCACCACCAAGGTCCTAATTGTAAAAGACCATCAACTGCATTAGAGGTTGGGGTTGTGATTACCTGGGGAAACACCATAGTGGTGGTCAGACTTCATTAAACATGCACAGCTTACTCCACAAGTCAGCAAAGAGAGACAAAAGAACAAATTAGCATCTTTGTTTTCCTGAGCCAGCAACACTACTGAGACACACAGATGTTGGTGGGAGGGCCACAGTCAGATACACAAGGTTAACGGTGACCACATGGTGAAATGACCTGTCTGACAAAGAGCTTTGCAAGCTGAGGAAGGAAGTTGTAGCTCAGAGATTCACAACACCACTCAGTTCTGAGGAACTCATGCCCGACCTAGACCAGTCTCTTTCTATTAGGATGTGTTCAGGTTGATTGCACTTTGGGGCTAATTATCCTTTGGGCTATTTGGAATGGATCTAATGCTGCTTGGCTACCCTTCAGATTGGGTCATTTTTTTAAATTAGTGTACGCATGTCAACATTTCTGACTATTGAACACATCCCAGTTGTTGATCAGCTGCCAAATAGTCTGTCATCCAACAGAACAATGTCGATGTCAACACCTATGCAACCACACAGGAGACGATGGCAACTTGATGACGATGCAGATATGAACATCATGCAAGCAGACAATGGAAGGTATACCATGTTGATGAAGTCAGCCCTTCTTAGCAATGCCAAAGGTGTTAGTATGCTTCAGACTTGCCAGTGCATCTAGCAATATTTGTAACTTTCTGAACACAACGATCCAACAAACATGCTCACTTTACACATTGATAGGAGGCTGGACTGTCCAAAAATGTGCGTCATTATCCCAATTCCTCGCATCTCACTGCTGAGATGTGAGGCTTTTCTATCCACCTTCAAGTGTTGCTATTTGAAACAGATGTAAACACTTCTGTTCAAGCGTACTCTGGCCTTAATACCTATGAAACGATTGAGAACCCAACAAACTGATACAAGAAGTAACACAATGCCCAAGAGACAAAAACGCAGTAGACAACCATCTGCAGTATACCATTACCTCCATTTCAAAGAATCAAATCAGTCTCTACACAGGCTACGCCATTTTACCATTATCCTTGCAACTCTGCTAAGCAACACTATACTTCAAATAAAAAAGGTCTGCAAAGGGACTGCCTGCAAGTTTCAATACATTAAAATAGAAGCTGATGACAGTATATGTGACGGTGACATCAGCAGTGGAGAACATAACAGAATGAAACTCAATCCAGACCAGGTGTGCTTTTTGTTGAATATGTGCTTGAGGCCAACTAAGTACAAGGAGAAACATGACAGCACCACAGGCTAATTGGTGTCCACCACTATAGACAGGGTTTCCATGGAAGAAACCCTAGAGAGGGAGGAACATCAATTTCAACACTGAACTGTGCAGACTGCAAAACAAAGAGATGGATTTGATACGGAGGTTTGCAGAAAAGCCATTTACAAAGATCACCAGCTGCTTTCTGATTCACACCATCCAATGGAGCACAAACTGGAAGTAATCTGGACACCAGTGGGCAGAGACCATATCGACAAATACAAAAGGCCAAAGACAACCATTGGAAGGCTATGAAAGCCTGTAGTTACCCTCACTGAGCTTTCATTAAAAATCAAACAGATCCAAACAGATCAAAAACAGACCACAATGAAAAATTAACCTATCCCACATGTGGCAGGAATTTTTTTTCCAAACTCAAAATTGCTGTACTGGCAATATGCTGAAACAGAGCCTGGTTTATCTGAGCAACCACATTGGCAAACATTACTGAGGAGGTGCACACCTGTGCAGGTGAGTCAAAACAGCATGTCCACAAACACATGCTGAATAGAGCCAACAGCACCAGTGCTTCAAACTCATTTACAGAACATAATGTGTGTACAGCTTCAAAGATTCAAATTAAAAAGCATGTGTCCTGGAACAATGGATGGTTTGAGGAAGTTAATTACAGCACAAAGTATCTCAATATGACCAACTACATTTACAGTTAAGTTGAGTCTTGACCTTGGAAACAACTAGTAACTGTTCAGGAGCTAGGGACCATATCACCAGTGCTGGTGAACTCCTGCAGTAGAGGATCGAGAGAATAATGGAGCAGAATGGGAGGAGGACTAGCACCAGACCAGCTGCTGGCCCTCTGACCAGCTCTTCAGTGCTCGTGGTCTGATTTGTCACACCCTTTTTCTGCTCTGTAAGGTCAAACCAGCCAGCTGCTTAATTATTTCTTGAATTAGAAGACACACATTTTACTACTGGTAAATAGTTGTAGTGGTGCGACGCCCCGACGGTGCATATCACATGACCTCCATGGGATTGGTGGAGTTTGTCCAGTTAGAATAGAATTGAAGATGTTTTGAGGAGGCGTAAGCTGAGGTTTAAAGCTCAATCTTGACTTTGGAAACAGACGTTGAAAAAGTCACCACCAACAAGGTGAATTGATATTGTGTCATATTATATTTATAATATACAGTATACAGTTCTTTTTATTGTCCAGCATAACTTATATAACACTAGTACTGACCCTGCTTTATTATAAACATTGTTGGTTAGACCTATTATGGATGTCCAATGGCTGGATGGAAAACAAAATAATACTTCATTCTTCAAAGAATACTACATCACTGTAATTACTACAGAGGAGCCTTAAAAGGCTTCCAGTTTTTACATGTCTCTCCATCTCTGTCAAACCAATTTGAATGACTTAGTGTCACATTTGGAAAACATATTGAGTTTCCAACATTTTTTGCAAACACATATAAGGACAAGCTTCTTAAAAGCAATAAAACACGTTATTCTAAATCTGAACCAAAAAAAAAAAGTTTCATAATAACAACTAGCATAATTACTACATGCGACAATGCATAAAAACCTAACACAACTCTGAAGCTCCTTGGCTTTGTGAAGCATTTTCTTCTTCCAGCTCATTTTGGTTTTATGTCCCAGAACTTTATGGTTTTGAATTAGTTTCAAAACTCTTATCAACCCTGTATCTAACTGCAGCAGTTTTTAGGGAAAAAAACTACCTATCACGCTGACACAGAAAGTTAGCAGCTCACTGGTGGGACTAGTGGAGCATTTAGCAGCATTTAGAGACTAAAAAAACATATTGTTCAAGAGATGTTAGAGACTCTGCTCTGTTTTTTTGTTCATTCTACTGTAGTGCTATGAAAAAATGCCAATGCTCTACCCGATATCACAGCTGAAATGAGCATAAATCATTTAATAAAAATTGAACAAAGTGAACTAAGCAATGTAATAATGTTTCAGTAAGAGCAGGATCACCAGAAGAGAGTATTCTTATCTCTCGCTGTTACCTTTTCCTGCTGCTGACACCTTTAATCTAATATCTGCCAACTATAAAAGCCTGATGATCTGTCTCGAAAGCTGCTTCACTGTACAGCAGCATATTGCCTCACAACGTGATTTTACCTGTGGCAATGTGTCACTTCCTCCATGCCTCTCAGGGATTCAACATAATTGCATTCGTTATCCAATCTACACACCTACCTCCTATTGTAAGTTCCAGCTTGACCCAAACATCATCCACAACACAACTCCCTGGGCAATTGTAATTGATGTGCACTTGTTCTTCATGTTCTTTGGCAAATACGTCCTAATAGAGCGGGACAGCTCGAGACCTCACTGTAATCACAAGTGTTTAGCACTTATTCTTTGTGCTCTCTTCTTCTCCACAGCTAATTAGAATCAATAAACATGGTGAACAAACAAGAGTCATTAGGACTCAGTACCTGCTTCCTCCCTAGGCAAAAAGCCTATAGGACAAACCAGCATTTAGAAATGCTCTCAAGCTCAGTGCTGGATACTTGATGCATATATATATATATATATATATATATATAGTGAGCGCGGCATCAAGAATAAAAATCCTTTGAAATTCCTATGAAGCTTTTGAAGCCTATGTCCCACTGCTCAACGCTCTCAGGGTTTTCATCTCTCCCCATCTCTCCTCATTTGCTAAGGAGCTCTCAGGGCCTCACTGAGCAGCTGTAATGAACTCCAAGGAAAAGATGTCCACAGAGAGGAGGACTGCATGGACAGCCAAGCAGGGCTAGTACTGTACCGCATGTGCCGCGTTACGCAAGCGCGCTGCTCCGAGTGATCTCCGAGAGTTGTAGCGGTACCGAGGATTGTCACTCATTTTCTAAGACGTCCTTAAAGTCTTTCACCGCTCATGAAGTAATCCTAAAAGAGTTTAAAGGGAGAGATGTGTCATCGCAGGGGTCTGTTCTGCCAGCTCTATCCTATAAAGTAGCCCCTTCCCCTACTGCGCTTCTACTTGCAATGGGTGTTGTTCATTTTCTATCTGAGTGGATTTGGAGGCTGAGCAGGCCAGCCAGCAGCTTGTGCGCAGCAGTTGGTGGACGTCTTCAGGAGGAAAAAGAAAAGACTGACAAACAAAGAAACACTTAACACCAGCATGGGAGATGGCGGGTTCAGAAATTAGATGTTTTATCAGGCTGATAAACAGTGATACTGTAAACTAGCACCAAGACACAGACTGTTGTGATGAGACTATTCAGGAAAATGGGCTTGGAGAGTTGTGGTCTGATGAAGGAAAGGTGACTTCAATAAAAACCCTTCAATTTACCCAAAAGATGCCGACTTCCATTTGCGACAGGGGTAACTTCTTCTACATGGAGGGGCAATAAGGTTTAGAGGAATCTCTGAGACTTCTACGGGCAATGAGGCGTGTCGCCTGTAACATAAAAAAGAGAGAGGAACATTGAAGCGGTTCATAATGCACATTTCAAGTTCAAGACAATAAAGTATATTTTTATTCAGACAGCAGGTGATGCATGGATGGAGATTTTTTTTCTGTTGGAGCATGAATGGCACCGTACTGTACACCAGAGAGGAGGTCCGTCACCACGCTTACTCCCACTGAGTTGAAGGCTGCATTTGACAGAAAGAAAGATTACCTCCGTCCACTGCCCGCAGCATTTTACTGCCTTCAAATCAAGGCTGGGAACCCTCATATATGCATTATCACAACGGGCTGAATCAGCACAGCGAGCTCAGTGCCAGGTAGCAGAGAGAGGAGGAGGAGGAGAGAGAGAGAGGGGGGCAGGAGATTGGACATGATCAGAATGTACCAAGCCGAGTGTAATGTGAGACGACAAGAGAGGCTGTGGAGAACAGATATGAACAGGAAGGAAGCACAAGACAAGAGGAAGCAGATTAGAATTACTTTGTGTTATCTTACTTGTTAGCATAATGACCTTCCTGGTTCAAATCTCTGAAGTTCCAGTACAGGAATTTCCAACAATACATGTTGTCACATTTTAACAGACAAATTACAGTTTTGCACAAAAGTACATATTTTAATTAAGGTGAGTCTGGGAAGTGGAAACAAGGTGATGATCGAACAAGTTCTGCTATGTTCTGTACACCTGAGTAAACTCACACAGTGAATCCTTTGATACATACACATGCATATATACATATATGTTCTCTACAACAGTGAGGAGATTTATGTCATATCTGAGCATTAACTGCAGAGCTGGAATCAGGACATGAACAGCTGACTCACAACACAACATGACCAACACATCTGAAGCTAAATAATTTACACTGTGTTTGTTAACGTCATATGCAAAGACAGATGTGTAAAATCAACAATTTATGTTTACATGCATACTTTTTTTTTTACCCACAGCAGTCAGGTGCAGTAAACAATGAGCATGCTGCCATCTCGAGATCATACACAGTTATTTTGGGTGTTTTTAATGTTAAATGTTTTGATCATAGTTAAGTCATTCACGTTGACTCTGTTGACCACTGACAACCATCTGAGCAAAATAGGATATTTTTTCCTACGACTGAAGGATGCAAAGTTTTAGTTATTATACAATAATATAAGTTCTAATATTCAATGATCCGGCATCTATTTTGGCAGGACAACAGTAACCTGTCAGTGTTGGTCAGCTTTATCACCACTATGGTTCTTAAGTTTACTCAGCTAAAGTGACTTGAAATATTGTGATCATGGTTATAGTGAACTAAACTAAAAATAAAACAAAAGTTCCGTTTGTAATTTGTAACCTCCCACACCGACCCCCTCCCTCTGTTGTGATATACCAAAGTCTCACTTTACTTCTGAGAATACAATCAGTCCTACACAAGAGGTCAAGAAAACAAAAGAACACAAACTCGGGTCAATTTAAGTGTTACAGCAAATGACCAGTGCTGGCATTTTCTGGCGAGGAGAGATAACTTTTCACCAACTTTTTTTGGGACTGAAGCTGTACAAATAAGTACAAATTACCCCACAAGCAAAGTGCAGGCAAAACTTTACTGGACAAATAGATAATGGCACAAGACACCAAGGGCAGGAGGGAGGGGCAGGACATGGGCGTCACGGTGAATGGAGGACTGGCCATAAATAAACCACCTATACATCTTCTCTTGGTGCTTAATTGCAGCAGCTGGCTGAGTAATGGAAGAAGCAGCCACTTGTCATTGAAGCATCCCCCAGTGAGGACTGATGCCGAATGGTACACTAGATAATATGCTGCCTGTGGTTGACTTTGGCCTGGTCAGCTGACAGCACTGAGGCCAGTCCTACTATATGTTCACAACCTTCAGCCAACATCCTGTCAGGCAGAGATACCTAGCAAAGTGCATTTAGACCTTCACAGGTTTAATGTGTTCACGGTGAAGTGCTCTCTGCTCTTTACAGGGACAAAGTAAATCCTTGCAAAGTCATTGATTTTTTTTTTCAAACGTATTCTTTTCTAATAGCAGCAACAACAGCGCCCGTGTCTGATACGCACACACACACATGCGAGCATCAAAACAATCACACAGACAGACAGAAACTTTCAGCTATCATCAGAAGAACTCTGCAAGCAGCGGGCGCAACTGCAAAGCTGAAACCCAGATCGCTCACATCTGTCGGGGACTTTACTGCTCATCATCTGGGAATTAAGAAGCATTTAAGTCGGTCTTGATGATCTCATAAACCTTCAAGGTGGACAGTCAAGGGAGCACTAACTTCAAGGGGGTTGGTAAAGGCTGATATAAAAAGGAGCATTAAGAGATCACAGTAATTAGCCCGAGAAAAGAATAAAACAGGACTGTATGTGGGGAATAACAACGATGGCTGAGCCTTGAAGGGATGATGACTTGGAGGGGAATACTGAGGTTTTAGCGTGATCAGACACTCTTGCCAACAAGCACTGGCACTTTGGCCAACCCCTTCAAGAGGCTCCACTTATTTCAACTTTTTGTGATTTATGAGGATGATACAGGCCAAGAGCAGGATAATGTTTTTTTGTGCTACCACACCATATTTTCTGGATTAAAATGAAAATATATTTTGGAAATTGTGCCCGTTTGAATCTTCCATGAAAGAACTCCATGGTGTACTACTTTAAAAAAAAAAAAAAACTAATCTGCACCATAACAATGGAGCTCTATGACTTTGGATACACACACTGTACTTGTTAGTTGGATCAATTCATTGTTTGTTTCAGTCTTAGCATGAGATTGTCGACTACGGTTAAAAATATGGAACCTCACCAATTGATTACATCACAGTTAGCATGTGTTCAATTCTCTCTTTGAAGAAATTTAGGAAGCCATTTCAGTAGAAGCAAGACAGTAGACAGCTATCCAGTAAACAGGCCTGTGCTGCTGCAGTGGGTTTAGGTTAACGATAAAAAGGCAGGTTTAGGTGTATTTCAGGATAATACATTTGAGATTTGAGAAATAAACTTGCGTTTAGCCTTCTTGCTTCTCTGTGGGTTAAGGAGATGTGCAGAGCTGCCTTCCACCAAATAAACACCACAATAATTTAACAATTTCCTTCTATATTCTTGCTTTCTTCCAACTCAGAACTATCTACAAAAACCAGGCATCTCCTGTCACATGCTGATCACTCATGCACTAATACCATCTAGCCTCGACTACTGTAACTAACTCTACCTAGGCATCTCTCAGGCCTCCATTTCCTGTCTACAACTAATTCAAAGCGCTGCAGTTTGGTTACTAAGGAGGTCCAGGAAACAAGACCAAATAACCCCCATTCTAACATTACTACACTGGCTTCCCATTCACTTCAGGATCAACTTTAAAATCCTTCTAATTGTCTATAAATCTCTCTGCAGCCTCTACAAATATCTCAGAACTTCACACCCCATACAGAACCATCAGGCTGCTCAGATTGTCCCAGCACGGCATGATGGGTGTACCTTGTATGGGATAGGGTGTGTTCACCTCGGCTCTGCTTTCTTATGGACTCTCAGAATGAGCTAGAAGTACTCTGACTTTTGACACACATTACTTCTGACTGTCATCCATAGTTTGAAGGCAGTTTTCCAGAGTGACATGAAGATGAAAAATCATGTCTCTCTCTCTCCTGAAATGAACTTGCGGCAATGTTAACCAAAACAGCTAAACTTTAATTAACTGCTCATCCAAATTGCAGCACATTCAAATTACAGCCACTCTTACATCACAGCAGTAATCAGGGGCCATCAAGAGACACACCAAGTGACAAAATGCTGGAAGACAGAATGAGCACACTGAGGAATATGAGAAGCCTTCTCAGCTTCAATCATTAATATGTTTGATTTTATTTGTAGCATCTTGGTGTCAGTCTTCAAACTATAAGTAAGGTGCTCAACATCAAAATGTCTGTGAACAGATAAAACCAATGTTAAAACCGAGTTGCCCTCAAATACATAAGTGAACCCTTGAACTTACTGCATCGTGATGCAGTTCGTGATGGGAAAACCCTGCGTGAAATGTAAATGTAACAGCAGCGTGCCATATGGATAAACATGCCCCAAGGACAAATGGGTTGTGCTCTTTTGCGACCCAGAGCTGCCAGTAGTAATCTCTCATCCATGGAGGTTAAGCGCAGGATGGAGATTTCCCACTGCCTGCCATATAAGCTTCCTGTTATCACCGAAGTGCAGGTCCTCTTCTTACATAATGCCAATCTCTAAACACTCTGGCTCCCAAAACTTCTAAACTGTCAGAAGGCTGGCAAAGTGGTTTCAAGGTCTAATTGAGCTTAATAATAGTGCTTATGCTGGAAAACACACACACACAGTCATAGTCAGTCCAGATGTGCTGTGGTTTTGGAAATGCCCACTGCTACAGTTACACGTTCTCAAAGCTTATGTTTAGTGTTGTAAAGTAAGGCAGAAGTCCTTTTCCTCTTAAGTGTTTGACTTCAAGTGACAAGCGTTTCTCGGCCACGCAGACATGGGGAGGACAGAAAGGACCCAGTCAGCTGGGGGATTTAAACCAGGCACCATCTTGCTATCATGCCAGATGTTTTTGCTTCACACAAACAAGTAACCACAGCAGAGGTTGGTGTTGGGGTGGAGAACGTAATGTTAATGTTGAAGAAAACATCAGGAGAACAAGAGGGAGCTTGTTAATTCATTTAGTCTATATAGTTTATATACATACACTGTACACTGTCCAATGACATTTACATTATCATGAATTAAAGAAAAAAAAGTATTCAGCTAGAACTAACAGGAACTATTAAAAATGAACAAAACTTTAAGTAACTATCAGTAACAATAAGTTGGTTATCCAATGGAGTGCAAATACAGTATTCATTTCCATATGTATGCGCTTTATAAAATGATCTTTTCAGTTCAGTGAAGCTCTCCAAAATGTGACCATATTTTCCGAGCAAGCATAGCCAAGGTTTGAACAAGTCGTATGCTATTGTTACTTCTAGCTGCTTTAATACAATTTTGCTTAAGAAGAAGTGTCAGATGATGTTGGTATGAAAGAAATGCAAAGACAGGAAAAAGATACTAAATAACTATTAAAAGTTATGGTAAATGGACTGTACTTCATATCTGTACATATATCGCCTTTCTAGTCTTCCGACCACACAAAGCGCTTTTACACTATGTATTTCATTAACACACATTCATACACTGATGGCACTGGCTGCCATGCAAGGTGCCAACTGCTCATCAGTTTTTAGGAGCTAACCATTCATACACCGATGGCGCTGCCTTCGGGAGCAATTTGGGGTTCAGTATCTTCGACATGCAGACTGGAGGAGATGGGGATACACCCGCCGATCATCTGATTAGTGGACGACCCGCTCTACCTCCGAGCCACAGCCTCCCTTTATTGTACATGTTATTTTAGTTACATTCACAGCTATGTTTGTGGCACCCTCGTGAGCGTCACTCTAATATTCACTCCTTTTTAGCTCTGTTTATGGTCTCCACCAGCTCCTGAGAAAAATATGACTCTTTAGCTTCTAAAACGTCACCAGCTAGTTGCTAACTGTGTCTGGCTGCTGTTTGCTGATACATACAGTACAGCTATTTTACTAAAAAACAGCCGCCTGCTGTGGCATGACACTGAACCAATTAGTTAGTGTGCTGGAAACAATAGAGAAAACAATTAGCTAAAAAATCTAACAAAACTACATAAAGCTCCACACTGCACTGTGATAATTCTCTGTTGGTTTATCACTCAGGCTGTATATGAAAACAGAAAATAATAATGACACCAGCATGTAGAAGGTCCTGATGAATTTAGAGTGAAATGTTCCAAACTCTGGTTAATAATAAAAAAAAATGTTTTATTCTGTGATACAGACTTACTTTGAACAGGACTGGAAGGGCACTTTTCTCACAGAATGAGCCACTGCAGAGGGCTTGATTCAAATAAATTAGTGAAACATTTATTGCCAAAATGGAGAAATTAATTTCAATACAGCTGTATTTTGGGGATTTTACAATGCAGTAAATCTAAATCCTAAGTGTTCAGTATTGAATAAATAAAAACTGAATAAATAAATAGTTATGAATAGGTTGTGAAACATTTTTTTATGAAGTTCTTTGTTAGAAAGTCTAACCTAATCAAAGTGTTCTTTTTTTTTTCCAAAAGTATGTTTTCCTTTCACTTTTTAATCATTTTTATTTCACAATATCTTTTCATGACAGTGACATTGTCAACGGTCACTGCTCACATTTCAGCCAATCACATGCTCCCTGCTATAAAAGCTCAACAGCTGCTACCAGATTTAGCCAGTTAGCTCCGGTTTCAACAACAATGTCTTATCTCTTGCAGCTGCTGCTGTAAATAAACAAATAGTTGGTTTATTTATAATTTGTGTATAATCAATATAAAGGACCACTGTGTAGGATTCATTGGCATCTACTGGTGTTGTTGCTGACTGCAGTCCCCTCTACTCACAAATGTGAAGGAGATACTAGGGTGGCTGCAAAACAGCCTATCTAGAGCCAGTGTTTGACTGTCCTGGGCTACTGTACAAATGAAGGTTCAACATGGTGGACAACATGGAAGAGGACCTGTAGATATAAAAGACTCATTCTAAGGTAACAAAGACATAATGATTCTTATTTTCAGGTGATTATACACTGTGTATGCACTGTAATGTAGTCCTGTCTACACTACGTTTTATATAGCACCATGGTCCTTAGTGAAATGCTGTGATTGAATAAGAATTGAATAACTGACAAAAAAAACCTGCTTGACTTCAAAAGAAAAAAAGTGATGAATATTATATTACATTTCTGTCATATTCTGTAAATAGAGCACCATAAATCTGACACACTGGACCTTTAATATTGAACACATCCAAGCTCAGCACACATTAGCCAGCCAGCTCTTTTAAGTGAACAATGGGAGTCAACTCCTGTTTTGTTTTTTTTCTGGAAAATATTACTGTGAGCTATGGGTGCTCCATGCATGCAGTGACTCAATGTGATAAATGAGATGAGTGATAGTAGAAAAAGAAGCAGCATTTGGATGCATTTTAGAAAACACAAAGGCAGAATACAGAATTTGCAAAGTCAAGCTGTCATATCGAGCAGGGTCCACAAAACAGCCTTCACAGACACATGCATGCTGTGCATCCAGCAGTCAATAGCTGTCCTTTTTTAATTTCTATGCTGAAGTTTTTATAGGTGTTTCTATCTGCTTTGTGTAGCAGAGCGGTTCTACAATTAAGTTAGTGCATTCATTGGGCGGTTTCAGAGAGTTATAACGGTCTATAATGGTAAATGCAATGAAAACAATTGGCTAAAGCAATTTATTGATATTTGAAAATGTCATTTTTACTTTTGAATACTTCAGTACAAAGGATGCATTGAATAATTTAAATGATATATGTGTACACATACAAATCATAAGTCAAAATAGTGCTAAATTTGGCTGAATTAGAAAAGGTATAAGTGATAAAATGAAGAGCCGTTTGGGAGCCGAAAGAGCCGGCTCTTCTTGGCGAGCTGAGTCAAATGATCTGACTCCCTAAAAAGAACTGAACTTCCCATCACTAGTCTGCACTGCTCTTCCCAGAGATCATCTGTCAATCAAACAGTGACATCTTTGGACTTCTTGTCAGTTTGTGTGTAAGTCACACTCTTTTCTTTGTGGTTTCTGAATCGCTGCTTTCTCACAACAGTTACCGCCAGGGAACAGCACAATAGACATTTACTTAAATGTCATGGATCAATACTTTGCATTGTAATATAACGTGACACCTCTGGAATATGAGAAGAAATATGCTGCTGTGTGTACATGTGAGTGTTTCATGTTCAGCTGCTACAGTGGAAACATGTTGAAAATGACATGTATCGCTTCACACTGCAGCCTCGGTAGCGGTGAACACAGGTTGTGTCGTGTATCAGTGCTGCCACACTGACTGTGCACGAGAACAATCATTTGCATTTGGTTTCCTGAGGAGGAGAGGGGTCAGGTTTCAGGGACGATGGTGTTGCTGAGGAGCCAATACGGTATACTCCCTCTCCTAATCAGCACAACACACCAAGGTCAGTTCAACTGGAAACACAGTCCTGTGCTGCTGCTGCACCGCCGCCACTTCAGCACCACCCATCAGGGGCTCAGTGCAGCTTCCAGACGAGGAAGAGATAAAACACAAACACAGGGAGCGTCTGAGCCTCGCTACAACACACAGCATTGAGCTGGTGAGGGTGAGAACCTTTTTTTTCTGTTGACACAAATCCCAGGGACAAAAACAACCCCCACCTCTTTATTTCCTCCTGATGGATGAGTAGCGTGTACTTCCTGTCTGTTATGTAACACATAGTCTGCCATGTGCTGTGCTTCTCAGGTCTAAGCGGTTTTGCTTTATATAACGTGGAAATCCAAATCTTTCCCTTTTCGCTGGATACACCGCATCTTGTCCCCGACTCTGTAAGTGCCCCTGCACATGGTATTATAATTGTCTAATGCTGGATATCCTAAGCGCTTATGGATATTATTTTCTCCTCAAAGAACAACACGCCCTTGCTCCTGAACAAACAGTCATGGAGGATACAGTTGAGTCCTGATAGGTTCGTAAAGTTATTGTGCACTGATTATGACAAGATCAAACAATTATTTTCTCCAAAGGAGAAAATTAAACAATGGCGCACAAGTGGCGATCTGAGAGAATTAAACATTGCCCGACAATATCATGTTGACAGAATCCAATTAACCTTCGCTGCTTCAGTGTGAGGCCTTTGCAAATCGGCTTTGCTCTATAGCGTGCTCCCTCTCATTCATATCATTCTCTCCATCTCATTTCGCTCATCAGCATCACATCAATGAAGTCTACAGAGAGAGATATTTATAAGCTTCTGTAGTAAATACAAAGATTTAATTACTGATGGTGCCCACTGCTCAGCTCATGTAAAGAGGCCTGCCTTAAAAACACAGAGGCTAGCTTGCGATTAATTATTGCAGTTTATCGCACCTCTGAGCGCAGAGTGCTGGGAACTGTGTTAGAGGGAAGGTTGTTTAACCGGGCCACTTCGCTGCGCTGTGCATTGCCACCACCAGCAACCGCAGGCTTTGTGCTGATAGGCTGAACAAACCACTTCACAGTATGTTCGTGGCCTATATCTCCTTTTCCCCGAGGAGCAGATCAAGGAGCGGAAAAACAAACAGGCCTTGTAACACATAAGCATAATCAGAAACGTGGAGCCCTGTCTGGCTATACAGTTCCTGAAGGACAGGCTGACATACTGGAGGGGAATGCTGAACAAAACAGTATGTGGTAAAGCCTCAACCCGCTCATTCAGCTTTCTCTGACACTCGTGTGCAGAGCTGCACCTTTTTGTTTCATGGACTGTTGCTAGTACATGATAGCTACTGGTTACACACTCTCTGAAGCAACAAATGAACAACTAAGAAAGCTAGGAGTTTGCCAGGAGGAATCAGTAAATGCTGCATGGGAGTGGAGGAAGTGTGAGTTCAACTTTAGTGAAGTGTAAATTTGTGCCGCCGGCCAACTACAAACTGTTGAAAGGGTTATAAGTTGAGTTAGGTCATGTGTTACCTGTATAAAACCACGCAACTTTCTAAAATTGTGCTCTGTTGGAGTATAAACTCCTCCGCACAAGATATCTGGACACTGCAGGCCATCCTATGGAGGTTTTTACCACTTGGTTTGGTCGACGTCATACAAGATTCTTTTTCACCGGTCAACAGTGTGGGGTGGTAATGAGTAAAGAAATGTAACAATGTGCCAACAAATGCAGTGAAAAAGACTGCTGATGCGGTTTCAAGGATGTAAACAATGATTTAAAATGATTAAAACAATCTGCTTTGCAAATATTTTATGATGGAAGAAAGTTATTCAGTGTGTCTGTCAGACCACAAGAATACACAATATTATGTGAACGTAATGTTTGTTTGTTTGTTTACAAGAAAACTCCACAGGGCATGTTTAACTTGCTATCCAGTTATCAGCTGAAAGCACACAGTCGGGTCACGAAGGAATCTCGCTGTGTCACTTTCTGATGTGACCGCGTACAGAATATAGAAAGGAGAGGAGGTGCACAGACCAGAGGCACCGGAGATCAGGTCCCATGTGTCGTCAGCTTTAGTTATGGGAATGATTGTGGCTTTGTGAAAGAGTCAACATGTGCTGTCTCAATCACTAATCAAGGACACTTCCAACAATCTATGAGGGGTGAAAATAACTAAATTCTATTGATAAAAACAGTTGTGACATGATGAAAACAGAGAAACTTTTATTGTTTTCTCTGTCTTACATTCACAGCACAAAATTGCAATTTATCATTATGAAAAGTGGCCTGGAGGGTAACAAACAAATAACAGAAAAAACTAGACGAGATGAAATTACTCACAAATTAATGATGGATATTTTGCTACAGTATGTTCAATATGATCATTGTGCATTGGTAGTACAAATATCAAATATAAACGTTTCCTTTTTAATTATGTTATTTTTTATGAAACAGGTTATGAATCAGGCTACCACAGTCTTCTATAATCACCATGATTAACAGCAATACTTGAAGACGTCATTCATCACGCTAATTGTTGAACTAAACAAAAGTTTACACGATGTATTTGTCTTCACACGTCACATGAATGTTAAAATGAACTCCATCTTAAATCTTTCAGTTATGGCAGCTTCACAAGAATCTTTTTTTTTTTTTATTACTATGCAAATGTATGCGGCTCAGGAATCTAATAAGGTCTGTGCCATTATAGTGAGAACCTTCAGTGTCGAAGAACTTTCAATCACGCATCTTTCTCTACTGTTTCACCCCGATCAGCACCGAAACAGCATTTTACTCTCTGTCAGTTGTCTTATCCAGGTGTATTGGTGCAATCCATGTGAAAGCACATTAGCCACTGGCCACTACAACCCAGTTAACCTTGGCATGCGCCCTCTCACAGAATGCCATGTCAGCATACAAAACAGTGCATTTCTCCCAGTGGTGCAACAATAGAGCTGGACTGGTTTCAGACTGGATGTCGGCTGCTTTAACACATTAACCCAGTGTGGGTTGATGTTTCAAAGCAGCCAACTTGCCTGGTTCAGCTCTCACCCACGGGGCGAGGAGACAGCAGGAGGCCAGAAGAGGAAGGAGAGGTTAAGGGTAAAGCTGCTGACAGCTCACCTGCTCAATGACATACCTGGAACACCAGAGGGTCCCGTGGGACTCGATGCTTGAGAGCCAAGGGTGGAAATACACCACTAATACTGTATTATAGACCTACATCTACATGCACACACACACACACACACACACAGCAGGCGTGCTTACGACAAGATACAGCTGATCCAACGAAAAGGATGTGCCCTTGTTTGTTGGCTGACCAATATTGGTTTCAGCCAATCAGTTTTCTTTATTCACTTTGTTTAATGACATTGCATATTTGCTCCCCTTCAAAAAATAGGTCAGCAATATTTGCACTGTCACTTGACTTCTGCTGCTTGACTTCAGTGAGCAAAGATCGTTATGAAATCAGCATTAGTCACAGAAGAGGTGCAGGATTTGCCATAAATACTGAGCCGCAGACCTTCATTCATTGTGAGTGAAGTATTCCTGATTCCTTACTCCAGCCATTCATGAAAACTGGACAACTAAGTCATGCCTTTGCAGTCATTAAAAAAAAAAGGGGAAAAAAATAGTTTGCAGAACACAACTGAATGATTTGAAAGAGAGTATACCCAATGCTGAGTGAAAAACAAGTAGATATACTCCATATACTTGTGTATACCCGCACTTTACCATTGAGTGTAGGTGTTAGATAGATAATGAGATACAAATTCTATGGAGACAACTGGAATATTGTGTTGGCTTGAAAATAAATGCAGTCTGCATGCTGTATTGGCTTTAGCTGGTGGGGTGGCAGTCCACCTCCTTGCCACGGCCAAGGTGCCCTTGAGCAAGGCTGATTTGTTTTGGTCTCCGCCAAAACTGGAGGGAAATACATGACTATTTAACTGTGAAATGCTTGCCCTTTTTTGATCTATTAGCTCTGACTCTAACTTTGTCTGCTGTTCAGTGCTGGGCAGTATACAATGTTTTTCTCAGCCCTTAAGCAGAATTTGTAGACTGTAAGACCAAAACAATGTGCTAAAAGAGCTTAAAACAGTTACAGTTACAGTTACAGAACTGAGTGGCACAACCACAAGAAATGAGCTCCATCACATCATCTGGGTAGCTTAAATCCATGGCTGTGAATGTCTGTTGCAATGTAAAGCAATTAAAGAGCAGAAGGTCGAGGCTAAAAAGCTGCCGTATAGAATATTATTGTTGTCACTGAAAACTGCATGATATAAACTCCAAAATAAATCCATTCCTAAACCTCAGCATATAAAAACATTGAAGGTTTTAGAATTCAGAAGCATTTGACTGCAGGTCATATTCACATGCATTTTTATTGAGCGTTGCCATTTTACCTCCGCAACAAAGGCAGCAAACAAAATTAAAGTTTGTTTCTTGGGGCTCTCATTAAATTGCCATGAAGAGGCAGCAGGAGTTTTGGAGAGCCTTACGTGAAAGCAATGAGGAAAGGAGTAACAGCAAAATGTCAAGAGAAAAATGAAAGAAGGAGGACCAGCCTCATTTCCATACAGTGCATTACAGGAATGATGTAATACTATTTGTCTTGCTGAGTAATGTCACAACAAAAACCTGCTATACCGACCAGAGACTCTGCAGTGTAATGAAAATGCATAGTTTTTGGAAAGAGCACTGAAACACTGGTAGAATAGCCTTCAAAACACATCACAGACAAAGAACCATTCACGGTCACATCCACACCTATGTGTTATTTAGAGTCACCAATTAACCTGCATGTCTTTGGACTGTGGGAGGAAACCAGAGAACCCGGAGAGAACCCACACAGCCCCAGACGGGGTATGGGCCAGTATCCTTTTTGCTATGAGGCAACTTAACAGAAGTCACTAATACTATGAGAACCAGAGACTGTTTGATCCTCTAACTTGACAGTTATGAGGTCAATTTATGCCACGATACAAACAAATTGACAAGAAATAAGAGTTTACACATACAGTATTTGATTGGCAAATGCAGCACCTTGTCAGAAGGCCACCCTGAAAAAAACTTCTGGAAACTATTAATTAAATATAAAGTTGAGTCAGGTTTTGTGTTGCTTGAGCCCTTTGTACCATGGCAATGGTCACATTGAAGTGAATGAGATTTAATGTCACTCTGCTTCTGCTGGATAATAGTGACAGAACAGAACAACTTCCATGATGCCAGCAGCACCTGTTGGTTCAGGCAACAACAACATCAAGGCACACTCAACACACAATTGCAGGTGAAATGAATGCAGTGAAACAAAATGGCAGATCAGTCTCATTAGGCTAGGTATCAGCTGCTTCATTCATGACTGACAATCACCTGTTCATTCATCAGCGGTTTGGCAACCAGCTGACTAGCAACATCCAAACAAACAGCACTAGTGCTCCCATTGTAACCTGAAAATTCCCATTTTCACATCCCTGATATGAGCATGCTATTGCTGCTGAGCTGCCTCCACCAAACGTAGCCCACTCCTATTGTATCCTATTGTGTAAGTGACTTTTGTTCATTTTTTTCATTTTAATGGTTATGTGTGTGTTTATTAAGGGGGATTATTTCTTCCAGCTGAGTCCCAATCGTGACTCAGAGAGTCTTTTCTGTCAATTCTGGCTGTACCAATATTTTTCACTGTACAGCCAATTTGCTAACAGAGAGGAAAATTACCACCACCCACCTGCTGGTAAATATTTGAATGCAGCTTGTGTAGAAGCCTTTGGCAGGACACCTGCAGTGCATCCATTGTGTTATTCTGGCAAAACTGTTGTTAAATTTTGTAATTTGCTAACTTCTGTGGCCAGTGGACAAAAAAGTCATTTCGCTGTCAGCAGAGTGACTTACTCCCACTGAATGTGAGCCTCCACTCTGCAGTCATCAGTATGCTGTCCTACGGTTATATCAAGACATCGCTACAATAAAAATGGTCTCATCCAGGAGCTCTCAGTAAGACATTGCTGACACGATTGAGTGTGGGTGCCTCACACAGGGGTCAGCGGTGGAGACGTGAAGTGGAACGGTGCAGCTAACAGTCATCTCTCTGGAGCTGTGGGTGATTACCATAAGCTACCACACACACACCGATCCCCCCACCCTCTTCAGTATCCCACATTGTCCGTCGCTAAAGTGGGGCTTCTGTTTAGAGCTGAGGTAATTCCATTTTTCCAGCACTATGAAGTTCTGTCTGTTATTGCACTGAAGGCTGTTACACAGCTTCAATATCCTTCCAAAGCATAAGCTCATGAGAGTTTATCCTTGACCCGACAAAGAGAGAGAGGCTTTACTCTGTCAACAATTCAATCCTGTAATTCTTTCCCATTTCATAGGCTGATGAAATCTTCTTTCACTGTGCCTCATTGTGCCTGCGTCTTCACAGAATTATGCACTCTGCACTCCGCACAAGGCCTTAAGTCTATGCTGGGTGAATGTAATATCACAAACAGTGAGTGGTATCGTGCAGGATGTATGCAGCTATATATAGCCGTATACCTACTTATTTTTCAGTCGGCATTGCATATACCCACTCTGTACGCTTATTACGCAAGTTGTGTATGGCCTTGCAAATTACTCATTCTTACATATATGCGTGCATGAAATGAAACTTTTCCAGCAATGGCTGTGATGCCAGCATCATAGACACATGTCAGTTTTTAAAGCAAGGTAATAATTATGTAATCTATTAGTCAAGGTTTAGTTACAGTCCACAAGTTGGAAAGTAATGAACTGACACTGACTATTGATTCAAGTTTTAAATTAAAATGTCAATTCCCTTTGCATACTGGGAAATATGGATGCACATCTCTCAGTAAATAATAAGCATGAAGTATTCAGCCAAGCCATAGTATGAATAGTATTTTAATATGAAAATGTATGCAAAGAACTCCCACACACTGTCTCACTGTTGAAAATACTTACATACACTACGTTTGAGCCTGTCTATGGCAGCATCCCAACACACATGAGCAGCCTTGATCTTTCAATAAACCAATCGTATATGGAAGTGTTGTGATGCTGCCCATACACCTGATGAAGGTAAATATATAAAAATAGACTTCTTCAGCAGTAAGTGAGACAGTGTAAGGAGTTCTTCTCATTGTTTTCAAGTTGCACTTTCCTCCAACACAACTGTCACACATTCAGATATGCAGTTTTATATATATATATATATATATATATATATATATATATATATATATATATATATATATATATATATATATATATATATATATTTGATTTAAAAGGGAATCTGGCGGAGCAGTAGAAGTTAAGTGACAATGTGCAAATACTCTACTGACCCATTTTTGGGTGAGCTAAGAGTAGTCTTACATGTCACTGTTCATGATGCAGGGTGTATACTTTGCTGGACGCTCCACTTTAAAAAAAAAAATTGGGGCATAAATACACACTTCTCCAGGCACAGCTACACCACTGCCTACACTGAAATCCAGAATAATAAAATGTCATTAAATAAAATCCTCCTGAGGTCAGGATAAAAACAAATTACAAAAAATTACATTCACTTAAAAACAACATTGAAAAGCAACACTACAGTATGCATTCAGTCTCAATAACTATCATATTAGAAGTTATACTACTATCTGGCTGGTGTGTGTTTCCAGCTTTCTGTTTATCCACTTCTATCTGCTATCAGACCTGCAGCCCCACCGCCGTGTCATAGCCCTGTCCAGCTGAAGCATCTATCACTGTGATAAGTGTTGCAGCCCGGCGAGTGACTTCTAAAGAACAAGGTGTCCACAGTGTCTAACTCCTGTGTCTGCCAGGGACGGGCCTTCAATTCATCTCTCTGCTCTGACATCTTTGTCTCAAGACACCGTGCAGTGTCCTCGCCACACGAGGTGGTCAGACACATTCAAAGCCAACGCCACAACAGTTTGTCAGCTATTATAGGCTTTGTTAGGACCTCTGAAGAATCTAAATATTGATGGTTTTGCAGTCTAAAAATGGATTTGGAGATTGTTTTCACATTTATTCTGAAGACTTAAGAGTGTCTTATCAGCATGTTTTAGAGGCATATTAATATCCATGGTTTTGAAATGAGATGTTCAGTCACATATGGATGTTGGGGGTGTGTGCATACATTTGTTTCATCTCATTCCCAAAAGCAGCTAATGGTGTGAAACAAGTGATTTTAAGCTTTAATGACTCACTATACAGCCCCGCCTCAGCTTATCATGCCTGCCTCTCAGAATGTAACTCATAAAGTGTAAGAAGAGGAGATATGTACCCATGACTGGGCAAAGTCAGTGTATTGTGACCACAGAACGAAACAGGACTGCCTATTTGACAGCCCCAGAGAAAGGATTTATCAAGCAAAGATGAGAATCAGAGAGGAGACACTGCAGGAAGCACTGTAAGATCTCACTACTCCTGGAGGAGAACAATGATCTTATGTGGATCGGTTGGAACTGACAGGTGAGAGGGAGCAATGCAGCCAGAGTCCAGAAGTGTTCAGGGAAAGCTGATGAGTTTTGTTAGATGACATGTTACTCTGAGTGTGGGGAGAAGTCTACAGTATGTTTACAGGCAGAATAATGAGGACGTACAGTATGCGGAGAAATCTGGGCAGCACATACCTGACACCTCTCCAAATTTCGCTTTCGGATCTGTGAATGACAAACACATGAATCAGGAGAGGAAGGGAACTAAAACTGGAATACTGACCTACTTAAAAAAAAAAAAAAAGGTTTGCATCTGTTTTGTAGCCTACATATTTTGCCAGGATGATGGGAACCTAAGTCCAGTTACATCAGAAAGTGAAAGTCATGATGATGCACTTCTAAGCAGGTCAAAATGAGACATGAAACTGCATCGACAGCACGAAATTACATTTGGCTAAATAACTGTCTCATACATAACTGAAGGCAGTTCAGTGCAAAGCTAAGCTGCCAATTAAACTAGTGAAACTGCCATCTTTGCTTTTCCAGACCAGCAGGTCTAGGACAGTTAAATCCCAGCGGCCAGCAAACAGAAAATCCGACCATCAGAGGCAGACCATCAGAAATTCAACACACAAGTTTCTACACACAAACACGCCCGCACGCACATTTATTTTAGAACTCTGCCGTAATGCTAATTTACAAGCAGTCTAAATTATGCACAAGATTGACTTTAGCTGTTCCTTGGCACTCTCAAAATATGCTTGTGATACCTCAGAGCACTTTTAACCTACATCAAACCAAAACGTGACGGGGAACCTGTTTCCCTCAGCTCCCCAATTTTCTCTAATCCTGATCTAGCTGAGAAGATTGATATGTAAATCAAAAAGAGTTGGCAGATGCCTTTTTCTTTGCATTTTTGTCTCAGTGCAGCTGCTTTTGTGGGAAGCCGGCGTATAAACCTCGGCTTAAAACACAGGAAATTACAAGCTGCGTAAAGCAAAATGACCTATTTGGTTCTTTAACCTTGGGCAGATGTGCAGCCAGGCGTGTTTGTATTGACAGATGCCAGCATGACTGCGGGTCACCGCAGTTTCTAAAGAATGTCATGTCAGAGCCCAGTGGTCACGTAACTGGACAGATCCGTTAAATCCACTGCAAAGATGAAGGTGGAAAATTCCATCCTTTAAAAGGGTACCACTGAAACGGACAGAGGGCAAACTGTCTGTGACGTCTGTCAGCTTCAAAACGAAAAGGACTCTTTCCAATTTAGCTGGTTTTGAACCATCTGAGAGAATGTAACCAGTCAGCCTTAATAGGTTTGACAGACTCCTTCATTATACCCAGGTTGTCTATCATAACCCACCACATCCAGCTAATAGGCTCTTGTCTTTTCTCACTCTCCCTTCAGCAGAAAAGTGTCAGATTCTTGGCTCCTGGCACTCAATACACAACTAATGAGAGTGATCTATCAGCTGTATTGAATTCCAGTCCATACAGGTGGGTGAAACAAACGCCGGCAGAGGTAGCGCTCTGACACCTTCATCCATGCTGTGTTTTTCCAGACGAAGCTACGAGCGTAACAAATCCTTTACTAATGGCATAATGCTATCCCGTCTCTACAAAGCTGCTTTGATGAGACACTGAACTCGATGTTCTACTTGGTCACTACTGTTTTCAGATGACATGCAGAGCAAACACAGTGAGGGAAGTGCTTTGGGGCAATGAGGGTGAGGGGCAAGAACTGATTGAAAACAAGACAACGTGCCCAAAGGAAATCATAAGCTGTCAGTGTGAGACCAGCAAAAAGATTAACCTGTCCTTTGTCAAAAGCAAAATCAATGGTCGATCATAAACAACAAGACTGCAGCAGGAGGAGCTCTGACTGGAAGCCTTCAGCCCTCTGAGCAGCAACGGGAGAGAAGAAGAAGAAGAAGAAGAAGAAGAAGGCGAAGAACACGAGACCCCCCCTTTAAACGAACTGACGACGAGATGAGAGAGTCGCAGGCGCAGTTGCAGAGATTAAGATCGGTGTCCTGATAAAACCCAGTTAATGATATCATCTGAGGATGCGAGATAGTTGAGCCTTCCTCAAAATTTGCCTCTAGTTACCAAACAGGCCACATTAGAATTGAAGTGCTGAGCCAGGGTTATCAGTGCTGGGAAATGATGGCAGCAGCTCCTGATGCACTATGCTGTGAGTGGGTGGAGCCCACGGTGCATAACTTAGTTATGGTACATATTGATTGCTGTCGTCTGGAGAGTTGTATAATTATGAATTTATCCATACAAGCAGGGACTGGATCACATTTTACTCTCCAGTGGTATTACAATTATTATTACGCCATCAGAGTCTATAATATTATAAGAGCAAATTTCACATTTTAGGGATTACGTATCTTGCAAAAGGGGTTGCCATCATTCGTGGTTTACTTGTTAAAACGTGTTGACATTTTCAAAGCCTGCGAATAAAATATTAAAGAGTTAAATCTCTCAATTTACAAAAACACATTTTTCTCACCTACCCCTGGAGCTATGCAGTAACAGACAGATTTGATGTTAACCGTTAACATTTTAAGATACATCTGAGATGTTTGCCTCAATCCCAATACATGGAAGGCAAATGGATTTTTGTTTCTCAGAGCCCTGAAAAGGTACATTTAAGAATTCAAAAGCAAGGTGTCTTTCCAGAAACACCGCACCACTTGGTGTCTGATCAAATCAGAAAGTGGCACAAGAGAATTAGCCTGGAACACGCTAGAAAGGCAGGAGCATGCTAGCACTTACTAGCCACAATAGCTCACCACATAAGCGGGATAGCTCACTTTCTAGCCGGAGAAAAAGTTGACAGAGTTCATCCAAAAGCTGCATTTAAAGCCTTTTTATTGAGCAGTTTACCCTAACAGAGGATGGTTACCTAAAAGTCGATGTACAACACAGCAAATATGATATCTTCTGATTTTCTCCTGTTCTGTTCCCTCTATTGTCACTGGCCAAATACTCAAACTCGCTCAGATTCATGCATAACTGAATCTAATACTGTTATGTGAACGTTAGGAGTTGGGCTCATCAAGATAAACACTAATTCTCCAGCCGGCCACTATAATAAGGTGGAGGAAGAAATCTCAATATCTTAAAACCTAGACAGATAAAACAGAGAGAAGCACTGATACTCTTGAGGATAAAGCATTTTTGTTCAACCTGAGAGAAGAAGCATGAAAAAGGGGGCAACTGTAAGAGAACACAAAAGCAGGGGATGTGACAGACCAGGGCCACGAAGCGTGACTAACTGAAGGGAAAATGAATGATCGGGCCATGTTGCTGGAGCAGATGCTTTTTAATGAGAGCAAATTAAACAGAGTTGTAGAGTTGTTTGATATGGTGTATTAACAAAGTAAGTGTATGTTAGATGCTGATAAATAAGCTGTCAACTTGGGTGTGTTGAAATGTATAATGTGGCTGAACAGCAGCAGAATAATAATGCTAGAGATTAGCGCATATCAAGGTAAAGGTCAACACTGATAGACAATTTAAAGCTGCATTTGTTGATTTTTTTTTTGGAGCCATTTTCATGCTACACTTTCTAGACATGGGACATTAGGATTCATTAGAGTCCTATTTCTGACCATCAGATGATTTTAAGTCCAATATTCATTTTCCTTTTCGCTCATTTTTTTTCTCTGTCTCCACCAACTCCTGGGGGACGTATCTGGCTCTTTAGCTGATAAATGGTCCACTGTGTTCAGCTGTTTGCTGCTGGGCTGGTTATCAGCGCTTTTTTGGAGAGCTGCTACTTGGGTCTTATTATGATTTAGTTTTGGCCATAATTTGATTAGACAAAACATTGCTCTCATGAATGTAATGGAGATATGGGAACACGGCTACATCGCTAGGTATGACTGGACAAAAAAACACAAAGGTCAGTTGACACATTGACAACTTTACAATTTAGCTAAATAATCCAAACCACATTACACCATGGTTGTAATTTTACCATTTGTCTCAATTTCCAAATAGCTAACCTAGAGGTTTGATTAAAATCAAATGATTGTCTAACTAGTTGGTGTTTCCCGCCCGTCAGACATATTTTTAGGGATTGCATTCCCAGATCTTAGTAATTATCTTACTGAGAAAAGTAGCATTATTGCCAATATGAATGGTGGTCATAACTGTGAAAATATGAAAATAAGACTAAAGTTGTAATAAAATCCATTATGGTCTGCATCAGATTTTCTGGGTGATCCTGTGATTATTAGATATGTTTCGTGTCTCATTGGAACACACCGTAACCACATTTCTTCCACTTTCATATGAGTAATACCAAGCATTCTTCAACGATGACAAACATATCAATCTGATGTTAGTTGCTGGATTCCTTTCTGCCTTCTACTTCAACTCACAAATCAATACAAAAAAAAAAAAACCTGATGAGGAATAAATGTCTGTTTGTAGAAAAGCTGCAATGCCAGTATATTGTGGCAAATGTGCCTCGCTGACAATCAACTGGGCTCCAGCAGCTGTCAGTCCAATCATAGTGAGGATTAGTATAATTAACATTTTCTAGACCCAGAGAGTTTTTCAATCAAGTATAAAGTTTTAATAATCACAGATGAATGGGGCCACAGGGAATTATGCGTCACACTTGTTCAAGCACTTCTCCACAGTGCCTTAACCTTCCATCTGGAAACATACTTAATCTGGGTGAAAATTACCTACAGTCTATTTTCTGTCAATTTCAGGCTACAATAAAATAGAACTCAAACCAAAAAACAAAATAAAGTATTGCCTTGACTTGATTCTGGGCAAAGCTGGCGGAGTCACACACTAATACACACAAAATGTGGAGAATTCCCAGTAGAAGGGAATGGCAGGAATCTTGGAGCAATGTGGGCAAACGCAATCCAGGCATGTTGAAAATGAACTGGCAGGGGGCTGCAGCCAAGCCAATTAAATGATATGAGCCTGACAATAAGCGGTTTTCATTACATGACCTCAAGAAACCCACTGCAACCAAATGTAATCATCTCACAATACACTGGTTATAAGAAACCTTCATGCCATGACACTTTTTTAAAAACATATTACAATTCCCATTCCAGGTTTCAACATGCAATTTCAAGGAGTTTTATAAGGTCTAAGATGTGAGAACTAATCTGCCTTTCTAAGTTTCAACAGCCATCTCAGTTTCTTATGTGCTTAAAGCTGGGACTAGGAGAATGCAGTTTAGCTTTAGAAAGTGTGAAAAGCCAATAAATGCGATTTCTCTCATATTTCATTTCTGTTATAGTGTTTATTGCTCTCTTCTGTGTGTGACTCCCTTTGGGCGAAGAGAAGCTGCTTCCACCACAGCTGGTTGTCTTGAGCCAAACTTTCATTTTCTCCTCTGTTCCTGTGTCAATTATATCCTTAGTTGTTCAACCAAACAGGGTAATGAAATTAACCTTATCGCACACTGGGCAATACATCACAGCCAAAGGAGACAAGCACAAGTGGGAGGGCAGTAGGCGTCATCTCTATGCAGCATCCCTGGACACCCGTAAGGTAGGACGGCACTGAAGCCAATTTCAGGGATACTGACATCAATAACTGCTAAAATCTCAACTTGATCTATCCAAACACGCAATGTATAGAATTACCATGACACCTCTTGTTCTTGTTGGAGTTGCAGCTGACCAATGCCAATAATTCAAATACTTGGAAGGGCACTGAGAGCTGGAGATTTTAAACCTACTCTCCAACATGTACTTGGCACAAATCCTTCCTTCCTATTTGAGCTTTAAAACTAACTTACTGACATTATCAACTGCAGAGATCTTTACAAGACCTTTTGGCTACTACGTGTTGTTCTGAGGCCAGACATGGTGATGATAAAGCCATGTATTACTCCAATAATATGGAGGATTGTTTATTACTTCCTGACAATCATGGTTTCTTTTCCAGTTGTGCTTCTACTTGATTTATGTCTATTTAGAAAATGTAACTACTGACACTGTAAGCTACGCAATCAGCCTGTTCATGTTGTTGTGATTCCTACTGGTCACCAATAGCAATCAATGAAATGAAAGTGTTGGGTATCACATTAGCATTGTGTTCCAGTAATGTGATTACTTCATTCAGTAATTGAGTGATTACAGTTTGAAGCTCAGTAATTACATTATGCTACTAATCCCAGTAATGCTCCGTTAATTCTTGCTGAAGGGTTGGCTTGTTTGCTGTTGGATGAAGGGTTGATATTATATATGGATGTCCCATCTCTGTGTGTTCACTGGAGAGACTGATGATGTTAGCTTTCATTGAATAGGAGGAATATGCCTTCCAATAACTCCAGTTGTCATATTTACATTGTGGCATCTTCTTAACTAGTTTGCTACTGGTGGTAAGTCTTCATTCTGGACACACCTGTTTTTTTTTTGTTTTTTTTTATGACACGTTAACTGTTAGCTGTCATTTTCAACAGAAAAGGCTAAATGAATCTCAGGGACGTTCTAGCGTACTTCCAGTACTAGCACTTTGATAAGTTCTTCCACAACTGTATGTTCTGTATGTTTTAGCCTTGGGTAGTTTAGTTAGATTAAATATAGTCATGCATTTCAAGTCATTATTCTCACCTTTAAAAAAGCATATGCAGCATAAGGAGGGTTTAGATCATCGTGTGACTTCTTTGATGCACATTTTGCGAAGTCACTGTTTTTTAACTGCCAAGGAGGGGTAAAGTACATTGTTGTACAACCATACAATCAACCATTAGTTGGTACAAGGACATGTTCCCTCACTGACTTCACACTGACAAACGACTGCTAATTGTTCTTGATGGAGCACTCGGCCAAGTCGAGGAGCTCGCAAGTATGGTTTCAATGGTGCTGTGATTGTCGACATAATGCTCATAACATATAGGGAATTCATAAATGCCACTTAATATAGTGTATGATACGTACGTACAGTACTATACATACACAAACACACATATCCAAGACACACACACACACACACACACACAGCTTCACTACAGGCAACATAATTGAATTTTAGCACTTCTCCTTTCTGAAGATATAAATACAGTCCACAGGCCCTCTATAAACAATATTGTGAATCCTTCAGTTCAGCAATATCTATTCAAGGCAGGAGAGACACGCCAGATTCTTAGCCATAAAAAATTGATTTGTTCTTTTGTGTATTTCCAAAATGACTCATGAAATTAACCTAAAAATTAAATTACTTGTGTGAAAGACAATGACTGCTGGTGGAAGAAGACTGATACAGAGCAGAAGTAAATAGCGCATTTGTTGGCAGGTAATGTACAATATTAGCCCCACACTGGCCTCATTTTGCTATCTGCATGATGGAATAAAAATGAACCCTCAGTCTTATTGGAAGATACTATCATTTTCCCTGTGGGTAGAGTACCAAACAGCAATATGGGCAGTTTGCCAGCAAGTAGTGTAGGTGTGTGTACGTGTATGCATGAGAGGAGGTGGAGGGAGTGCAAGCCAGGTATGCAGAGTTACATGTGGAGGGTTGCACTCAAGCTGAACTCTATGGGCTCGGGCCAGACAAATATGTTCACAGAGTGCATGACTTATGCACTCTAGTCCTCCTGTGTAAAGTAGAGACCACTTCAGATGCACTCCTGCAGGCTTGATTGGCCCTCTTAGTCCCATCTCTCTGTGTAAGTGTAGTTGGAGCTCAAAGGCTTCTAACAGTAACTTGCTAACTGAGGTGCAGCCGGAGTACAGACTGGAAATGAAAATTACGACGAATCAGGAAATGCAAGCATCAGATTAGCAAAATGACATTATTCCATTCTGGTGTGGTTTAAATACGATGAGACAACGCAACAATGGACCTACATGAGTGTGTCCACGATTTGAAGCCAACTGCCACAAAGGCAGCACACAGCAGCCCTCATGTAAAGTCAAGTGGATTTCTATTGATTCCTTGGCATATGACCTCAGCATGTGACAAATCTGTATGTAAACACTGCACACAGTGAAAATCACAAACAATTTTTGAACATATTCCCTAATTTTCTCACTCACCTCTAAAAGTATTGAGCCATACAGAAGATTTAGAGGCTTTACTTGTTCATGTTCTGAAACACTGTATTCATCTGTGAGATTTACGTATACAATGGAGTTAAATGGAACTTGGTCTGTTGTGGTCCCAACGATGAAAAACTGAATTTCCAGAAAAATTGCCCGATAACTCCTGATAAATCACAGAGCAAACAAAGTTCTATTCACCCCTATTGTCTTTGGCAAAAAGATGGATGTCTCAACAGAAAACCAAATAAACCATCTGTTTACCTTATTTTCAGGTCCACTTACTAGTGATTTCTGAAGTTTTCAACCACATCTCACAGCCTCACATGGAAGACCGTAAGTACTGAGCAGACTCAATCCATGGTGTGGAGAGGACCTTTCAACCACGTCTCATCATCCTGCTCTAGTGAACTCAGTCCACTGAGAAAGACTGTGTCCAAGGTGACAAGGCCAAACCTTCATACTCTGAACTGTCATTTTATTCAGAAGTATTTGGTTTTCTTAACTGAAGAGCGATGCAACATGTCATTACAAGTACACACCGCACTGTTATCTTAACTTTTAACGTTCATCCATCCATTTTCTAACACTCTGACTTTGGTGAGAGGCAGGATACGCTGTGAACAAGCTGTTCGTTTAACACAGAGCCTGACAAACACATTCACCAGGAGGAACCCTGAGCAGACAAGGTGAGAACACGCAACGTCCCCACTGTCAGGTGACAGCTGTATCCATTGAGCCAATGTGTTGGCCTTCTTTTCAATGACTGGCAGAACTTTTCTAGTAAGACACTTCCTCAGCCTTAACATAACCATCCATATGAAGTACATCCCCATCCGAAAACACTTTGCCGGGAGCTGTTTAAGCTTTCATTGCAGTCTTTTTGGAAATGTGAGAGTTAGTAACGATGAGTGTAGAGCCATATCTAGTCTGTAGACCAAAGGAAAATGTATTGTCATCACAGACACGCTAATATTTGGATAACAACTGCATTATCACTACACACAGTGAGTACTGTTTTCTCTGGAGGAATATCACTTTATCATCGAGGCTTTGCAATGTGGGATGTCTTGGTCTAGCAGCAGTCCCCAGCTGCACAGCAGTTCATTGGGGTAAAACAATGACAGTTAATGTCATCAGTTATTCTCCCTTATGGCTGTGTGCTGGGAGGATAACTGCTCTCCCTGGTGCTTAAGATACTCCCTCAACCAAACGGTGAAATACAGGGCAAATAGCAGCTGTGATGAAACAATAAAAATGTGACTGTGTACGACTGGGCACGTATTGACCTATAAACTCTTAGAAAAAGGCTGCTGCTCACCAAGATAACCATACAGTAACACAGCCGGTAATGTATTTATTTCTGCTCTGAACTTTGCAGCACTTTAAAACCAGAATGGAGAGTAATTCCAGTGGAATCGCAGCAATTAGTAGATTTATTTGCAGAGGGAAGTAAACTCAAGCAATTATTTCACATTGAGTTCAACCTGTGGACTCTAACTTGTAATTTAGAAACCAAAGACCGACAGTAAGCTGTGTAGCTGACTTTTGAGGTGACGGAAAGCCAGAAAGATGAAAAGATTGGCTGGCCTGCTTTGCACACACTCTGACTGGGCACAATAGCACATAGCGTGGAAATGTGTTATGGAGCAGTGCTTTTAGGGAGGATTCAGGATCATCTTTAAAAAGTATATTCTCCCACAGAAGGAAGTATATAGAACGGTACATAGAAAATAGTTATTTTAACAGAGTAGCACTAGCCCAGCTGGCAAGAAAGTTAGTGGTTAACTCAAAAGCAGTTTCCTAAGAAGCCCTGCAAGTATGTCATTAAGCTTCTGAAACCAAATATTTCACAAAGGCAGCTGAATAATTTCATGTGCCACTTTCTGGAGTGATCACACCTCAGTGCTGTTCAGAAACAGGCAGGTACAGTATGTCAGGAAAAGATGTAAAACCATGAGTAGGCACAAGTGCCTGCAGCTCCTGATAACTTCAAGAGGAAGAGGAAGAAAGTAACAAAGAGAAAAACAGCCCAGACTGCCAGTCAGCTGCTTTAATGGCGTAAATTGTCAACATTCATTCATGTTAATAGTGGTGCCGAAGTGAATGCGCAGACAATTGGTTCGTTTACTGAAGTAAATCAAATGAAACCTGCCATTACTCCGTTAACTGATTTTTCTTTATAGACAGGAGATGAAGGTATCTTCTTAAACAAAAGCTGTTTGGGCTAATATATCTGATTATGGTGGTTCATAGACATAAATATGTGGATTCACTTGTATCCTTATTGCCTGGTTGCTCAAACAAGCCACCTGTGATGCCACGGCCACGCTGTTATTATGCATAACTTTATGCTTTGATATAATAACAGGCAAGTTCTATAAAAAGTCACCCTCAGTACAGTTGTCATGAACAGGGAAATTAGCTATAGAGACCAAAACTGTTTTTTGTACCAGGCTGTAAACATGTTTATTTCTGCTGTGAAGTTGGATATTTTAACATGGGGACTTATGGAGACTATTCTGTAGCCAGCCTCAAGTGCATGTTTGAGGAACTGCAGTTTTTGGCATTGGCTTCACTTCACATCCACGGCTGTTTGGTCCGCGCCCTGAGTTGAAGTAAGAGCTGCTGTATCCGCTGAACAATGTTGGACTTGTTGAACATTTAATAAAATGTCCCTTAATTTTAGGACAACAGGCGATCAATAATAACTTTCATGAGTTAATAATCCTAATCATACACAAACAAGACAGTATATACAGTATATATACTGAATATACTCAAGAGTACTACCACGTTTCTCAGTGTGATCAAGGACAAACTATAATGTATGTATGTACTGTGAGAGGAATGAGAAGTGATCACTCATTTAATAGAATAATATTAATAATATATAAAAGCCTGTGGCAGAAATTCTACAGCATATTGTGACCATGATTTGATGTGTGAACACTAATGCCTTCAAGCCCTTAGGAGAGTGTCTAATATGTGCCAGCATACTGCACAGATATTATTCCTCATTACATCTGTGACCATGGGGAGATCATAACCACATGGAAGAAAAAAAAAAAGATGTGCGCCACTAACAGCTCCTACATTAAACAACACGGATTATGAAAGAGGACGGCTGATCTAAATCTATCATCGCTGTAAGCCCGCAGATGACAGCATCAAACATATCAGCATCAGTCTGCCAGTGTAACGGCAGCAGCTTCACAGAGAGGAATGCGCACGAGACACCAGTTATCTTCTGGGTCTATTTTTACAACCCGTTCTCATTTCCAACGCGTAAAATACCGACGATTTGTCACGCCCCTAGACGTCTGATACTGACACAAAAGGTACCCTTCCGCGTCTGTATAAAACGCTCTGGGTTCTTAATTGACTCCAATATAAACCCGTTTGCGGCGGTAAGAGACGCTCAGAGCAGAGCTACAGCCGTTCACTCCAATAATAACCCGATCACGGCGATACATGACGCTGTGAGCTACAATCTGATTGGAGAACCGAGGACTCTCTGCCCGGAAGTATTTTTTACTATTTTAAGGTTTTCTTTTAATGATATCATCAACATTTCTTAACACCATCACGTCAAAGTGTCACTGATAATTGAACAATAAAATAGCTTCATGTTGTTCCCCTCAGTATGACTTTTTTCTCCTTCGATTCTGAGAAATAAAGTTTTATTCGTATGTTTTGGATAGCGGAAAGGCCTACACTACCCATAATCCTTGACCACCGTTGCTATGGAGACGACGACGCCCCAGGACGATCCCGCATTGAAATCACACAATGTTTTCCAAACTGTTTCAGGATCTGAAAGTGAACAGATGTAACGTACAGAATGCTTTGTATGATTTATTGTTTTATTTTCACGTGTAAAACACATTTCTAGATTTGCGTTTTACTCGTGAAAATTGGTGGACGCGCTGAGCTCGAGCCATCAGCTCTACACTACCCATAATCCTCAACCACCGTTGCTATGGAGACGAAGACAATCCACTTTGCGCTACCTGTTTTTATTTATTTACCCTTAACTAATTTATAAAAAATAAAGTTAACTGGTTCAAAGAGATCAGTGTTTTATTATGTGTGTACAAATTACAATATTTAATTTCAGTTCGTCATAGCTACACGTCAAGAGATCTTAAGCAAAGTGATTGGATGGTTTTTAACTGCAATGCACCCTGGGAGTCGTAGTAAATGTATGTTTCACGTCTGGGTCCTGCGGCGATCATTTCTGATTGACACGAGTCAAATCTAAGGTGAGTAAGTCATGGTGAAATCTGCGGATTATTTGTAATTTGAAAGAAATAATAGACTGATATTATATATCACGTATAAAACGTGACATATTTTCAGAGAGCAGTCCGTGTATTTCTGCGACTGTTATTTTTGTAACGTATTCTCATGTGAAAGACACTTGCTTGGCCAACTAGCTAACAGTAGTACTAGCCTATATTAGCAACGTAGTTTTAAAGCACACTTCACCAGAGATGGATGACCCGGCCTGTAAGGCTGAAGGTTGATGGCAATAGGCAGTTAAATCTCCTCTAAACAATGAACTGTTTAAATGTTCTCAAAGGACTAATAATATTCAGATTTACCAAGCAGTAACTTTCCTTAAGTCTAAATTCATATTTTAATGAGGCAGTACTGTTAACATCATTTTAAAAAGCAGAAAAGAAAACAGGACATTTCTAATTTAAAGTGAAGTTGTATGTAGCATGACATGAATACAGATGATATTTCAACCTAGACATTCTCATAGGTCACCACCAAGTTTATCCTCTTAACCTATATATGTGTGTGTGTGTGTTTGTGTTTGTTTTTTCTTTTCTTGACAGTGGCCAAGTGTGGGGTGACACCTGGGAGTCTGCAGAACGACATGCAGAGCTGTAAACCAGCCCACAAAATCATCACAAAAGTTCAAAGTTCAACATGGAGCATTCAGTTCACGTTCACAATAATAATACTGAATACACATTTCAGTCAGTGTCAGTCTCTCTTTCAGTCTATCACTGTGGTTTAAAGTCCGTGTAAAGGCAATTCCATGTTTTCTTTCAAAACACAATAAATATGTTGGAAAATAGTTGCTGAAAACATGTGAAAAGACTTTGAACGATGTATCACTGAAATGTGGAGTTAGAGGTTCAAACAGTTTTTCACCAGTTTTCAGTCCAGGAGTTTGTGGGCGGTCCTAAAATGAGACATCACGCGGTAATCATTAACATAAAAATTAGCAACTAACTCCGCCCCCTAGCGCAACAGTATAGAAGCCTTAACGGTATAGATTGTGGTTCTGGTGGCTCAAACATATAGGGCTGAACAATACCAATAATACTGCTAACTGTAGCATCCATATTGTGCTTGTAACAGTACTAAAACGAGATCATGTGATGTCACGTGGTGCTCATTAACATAAAATTAGCATGTTCCGCCAAGTGGGCGTGGTTTCAGCACGTTCAGTGGACACACCCCCACAGTCCTGGAGCTGAGAATACTGCTCATTTTTACCTGATTTTGACACCTAATTTCATAAACTTTTCGTTATTTTTTATCATTCAAATTTGGCTGGGTGGTAAATAACACTTTAAATCACTTCTTTAGTCTGACAAACTCACAACACACAAATTTATTTTGACTTTACACGGACTTTAAGTACATAAAACATCCATGAATCTGATAGATCAACAAGTGTTGCATATCAATGAACATTCTCATATGCATCATCACCACTATAAAAGTGACTAGGCTATTATAATATAGTGCTAAAGTTACAGTAATACTGCACGTAAAGTAAGTAACATCGTAACAGCAGCAAGATTCTAGCTGTATGAGATGACTGTGGTAAGCAGTAATGTGTGTAGGAGCCTAAAGAAAGGAAGTTAACTACACCAGTACCAGCTGGAGTTCATGTTTATGTTTCTGCTTCTTTTAATATGTCATCTTTCATGTTAATATGCAGAGACCATTGCACATTTGGAGCTGTTCAGTCTTATATATGTATTATTACAGTTTTTATGGTTAAGCAAAAAGGATTTCAATAAATTAATGTACGAGTCATTCATACTGCTTGATTTTGTTTACTCCATCATATCATCCCATCTCCATATCATCATCATCATCATATCATCCCATCTCCATATCATCATCATCATCATCATCATCATTCCATCATATCATCATCAATCATCCCATCTCCATATCATCATATCATCATCATCATATCATCCCATCTCCACATCATCATCATATCATCATCATCATATCATCCCATCTCCATCATCATCATCATATCATCCCATCTCCACATCATCATATCATCCCATCTCCATATCATCATCATCATCATATCATCCCATCTCCATATCATCATCATCATCATCATCATCATCATCATTCCATCTCCATATCATCATCATATCATCCCATCTCCACATCATCATCATATCATCTCCACATCATCATCATCATATCATCCCATCTCCACATCATCATATCATCCCATCTCCATATCATCATCATCATCATCATATCATCCCATCTCCACATCATCATCATATCATCATATCATCCCATCTCCATCATCATCATATCATCATCATCATATCATCCCATCTCCATCATATCATCCCATCTCCACATCATCATCATATCATCCCATCTCCACATCATCATCATATCATCATATCATCCCATCTCCATCATATCATCCCATCTCCACATCATCATCATATCATCCCATCTCCATCATATCATCCCATCTCCATCATCATCATCATCATATCATCCCATCTCCACATCATCATATCATCCCATCTCCACATCATCATCATATCATCCCATCTCCACATCATCATCATATCATCATATCATCCCATCTCCACATCATCATCATATCATCCCATCTCCATCATATCATCCCATCTCCATCATCATCATCATATCATCCCATCTCCATATCATCATCATCATCCCATCTCCACATCATCATCATCATCATATCATCCCATCTCCACATCATCACCATCATTTAATAGAAAAATATATCTGCATACAGTATGAGAAAAACATTTCAAATTCACATCATATATGAGCTGAATGAATTACAACCCAAAGATAAGTCCGTTGATTAATTAAAGCAATCAATTCTAGCCTGACATCGAGATATCGTAAATGTAATCCAGACCTCATCCTCCCCCTCTGCCACTAAATAACTGTTGATAATGACCTTTACCTAAAAAAAAAAGAGGGTTTAAAAATGTATCAATTTTTTATTAATTGTAGCTCAATCACACTCAGTCCTCTAAGAGATACTTTATTATTCCCTCAACGGGGAAATTCTTTTTTCACTCAGTTATTATTTTACATGCATTTTAACCCCGAACACACATACAAGGGCTCATAGACATGCTCATAGACATGCACACATACAAGGGCTCATAGACATGCAATGTGGAGAGAGATGGTGGAGTGATGGGCAGCCCCCCTGAAAGGCGCCCTGCGAGCAGTTGGGTGGTTCAGTGCCTTGCTCAAGGGCACCTTGGCAGTGCCCAGGAGTTGAACTCGCACCTCCTCATCAGAAGTGCTGAAATCGCTGTCAGCTGCACCATCTTCTCCGATCTCCCCCTCCTCCAAGTCAATACCCAGGAGCGGTTGATGGCTGAGGATTCTCCTGTAACAGCCCTCCACTTTTAGCATTTGAGCTTTATGTTCAGTTTGTTTTGAAGCACCAGACACTGGAGTCCCTTCTGTGCATCCTCAGACATGTCAGCAAGAGAGGCTGTAAAAACAGAATATCAAACAAAGTCAATAAAGTCGGTAATGAAAGTGAGCTCACTATATAAACACAAGGATTTAGGATCCTTTAATGAAGCCTTTCTTTAAAGCGGAGAGGGCAGTGTTAGTTGCAGACCTCAACTAGCCGGACCTCACATAGTAGCATATTATGTTTGAAGAACAGAACTTCCAACTACTGCTCAGATACTGGAGATTTGATTAAAGATGATACAGTTGAAATATTTTAACATGAAGAGCATACTTTTGCTTCTTATGTTCTGCCAAGGCCAAATGTCAGTCTGGATGAGGGCGTCAATGGACACAGTTTGCCTTGATGGTTCGCCTCCCATTGCTATTTAGAAAAAACAACAACATAAAAACACACTTGTCACATTGTGATTGTGATTCTTTTATCAGTTGATCAGTTTCTAAGTGAGAGTAACATTAACAAGCATGAGTACTGTACATAAAACTGTGATCACTCAGTTACATTCAGCAATCAGTTTTTAAAGCATATGTAATGATATGTTTTTATTGTTTCTCTTGAGCTGGCTGAGACATGTGACTCCATGTCCCTTTCCAAGAACACTGCAGAAAAGCACAGAGCTGTACTATATCTGATATACAGGGTTGGATATGAGCAGGAAATGTGTGCAGTGGTGGGTTCATTTGCTCCACCTATAAAAACTATTGTCAAAAAAGTGTGATGCAGAGAGAAATAGAATATGAACATAATACAGACATGACATACTAACTTTCTTTGATCATTACGCCTAATGTTACTATACAGCTGTGTGTTTATCAGTGAAGTGTATCTATTTAACTACACTGCAGACTGCAGTCTATGATACCAGTGATTTACAGATAGATAAATATCCCTTATAACACATCTGTATCCTCACACTGTGCTGCATTATTATAAGACAAAACTGGAGTGCAGACAAGGCTCCTTGTGTAAGTTGTCCACTTCAGATTTCACAGTAACCCACTCCAAGAAGCTTATCCGCTGATCTGGTATCTGCTGATATTTTGCCAGTCTTTTAAGTATAGGCCAAAAACAGCAGAATATTCATGTCCAATGGTATTAGTATATGTGTAAGTCATCATAAACATTGATGGACTGAATGCATGCGACTTCATTAAATTTGGAAAATTTGCACACAGCATTTTGTCATATGCCTCAAGTCACATCCGTGGGGCGGCTATCTTAATGTCACAGAAAGACTGGGAGAGTTGCAAACAGGGTGCAGAAATTCAAGCAAGGCCCATTTGCACTACCCTGGATGTCCTTAATGGAGGACCATGTTAGGCCACAGCTGATGCAGCTCACCACTGGCAATGCAAGGTTGTATCGACCTTTAAGAAGGATAAATACAAGTTCATAGATGAAGTAATAGGTTAAGTTAGCCAAGAAGCCCACATGAATGCCTTTGGCCAGTACTAACCAACATATTTTCATCTAGTTTTATCATTTATAGACATTACAAGCTAAAAACAAAATCACAAATTCAGTCAACAAAGACGTTCATTTTTTTTCACGTTGCTTTCAAGCCTTCTGGTAAATCCAAATGACCTTTTGACAGGTGCCCACATATACCATGGACCAAGGATAATCCCAAACGAGATAGCAATGTGCAATATGCACAAAAACCTGTAAACACGTCTATTGTGTATGCAGTGTGTGACAAAAAGGCCACTTACCATGACAGCCACAATTCTGCCAGGTGAAACATGAATGTTACCTGCTGAGCAGCCACACACGGTCTGGCATTTTTACAGGTAACACATAATATATAAAACATTAGAAGTCTAATTGCTGTAATAACAGCACCCACCCATTGTAAATAGTAAGGAATGCATAGGACGTATAAACTGTACCTATTTGCTGGTAAAACGTTTGATACAGGCTGCAAAACCCCTCGTGTTACTGCCTCTCTCTGACGGCCTTTGAGGAGTAACATCCCCATGTCTGTCACGTTGTTTCCATCAGGCTTTGGATCAGGTTCCCTCTGCGCCTCATTCTACGCAAGAAACAAAATGCAACACTTTAAATACAGCCCATGATTAAACATGGAATTTCAAATGGAGTAAATGGGAGCTGATTTCATAGAAACAATATAAGTAATAATGCATTACTGAGGGTTTGAAATGCTGAACATGCTGTAGAAATGTGGGTCTACTTTTACTCGCAACAATAAAGAGTGTGGCCTCTTAAACAACTGTTTCCCTACACTACAAAAATAAATAAATAAACAATAATAAATACATAATAATAAATAAATATATAATAATAATAGTTACGAAACATTAACTCCAAATCCTGAAAGCACCCTGAAGCTCTCCTCCAACTCCAAATCATCAGGATCACCTGAGTCACTCATTTTTCAAACTAAACAGGAAAGACACAGAACAGCAGCAGTCAAAATGATTTTCAGTGTTTGTGCTAGGACGATGAAGTTAGTCATATCTGAAATGTGCAAACAACGTTAGCAATTAACGTTAGCGTAGTCAGTTTTTACAGTGCTAACGTGTGCTAAGTCTTATTGTACATGAACTTCACACTACAATCCAACATTACACACCACGTGAGGCTCTTTTGCACCAGGACATTTAATATTAGCAGCGTGTAAGTCCTTTAATCTTCGTAACAGACTGCATCAATCAGCAGATTGCATCGGCGGATTAAATCGCCGCAGTAGCCACAGGCAGTCTTTGGCGTGCTCTACCTAGCTAGCAAGATGACGTTAGCCATTTTTAAATGCCTTAAACTGCTTCAGAAACCTGACACCTTTGTTTGCTTTAAAACATTTTCTGAAAAATGTTTTCAAGACTTCAGTGAATCAAAATCAGTCTCTGTCTTTCTTAAAAATACATCACATGCTCATATTTTTTACGTACCTGCGTCAGAATCAATATGCCACCGAGGGGTCTCTCCGTTCTCCCATCAACCTTTGCGCACACTGGTGGCGAGTGATTGGTTGTAATGGCCCGAGCTCAGTGCGTCCAAAACGCGAGTGGTGAATAAATCTAAAAATGTGTTTTACACATGAAAATAGAATAATAAACCCAACAAAGCATCCTGTATGTTACATCTGTTCACTTTTAGATCCTGAAACAGTTTGGAAAACATTGTGTGATGTGATCGTCCTGGGGCGTCGTCGTCTCCATAGCAACGGTTGTCGAGGATTATGGGTAGTGTAGGCTTTTGCGCTATCCAAAACATACGAATAAAACTTTATTTCTCAAAATCGAAGGAGAAAAAAATCATACTGAGGTTGAACAACATAAAGCTATCTCATTGTTGAATTATCAGTGACACTTTGGTGTGTTTGTGTTGAGAAATGTTGATGATGTCATTAAAAGAAATAAAATAGTGAAAAAATACTTCCGGGCAGAGAGTCCTCGGTTCTCCAATCAGATTGTAGCTCGCAGCGCCATGTATGGCTGTGATCGGGTTATTATTGGAGTGAATGGACGGCTGTAGCTCTGCTCTGAGCGTCTCTTACCGCCGCAAACGGGTTTATATTGGAGTCAATTGACCTTTCGCCGAGCCCCCCCCACTTAGTTACTGTTGCTAGGTCCGTCAAGCGCGACAGAGTGCCATGACAGGAAGAGGTATACCGGTGCGTGTCAGTGAGTTTTTGGAGCAATACCTCCGCAATATCCTCCAGATCGAGGCAAAGGGGTTACAATATGCAGTGGAGGGATATATTCAAAATATTAAAATACGCAACGGAGGCGACATAACCACTATCGAGGCTAATGCTTACCGGTCCCTTTGCACAGCATTTATAGGATTGGGAAACTCAGGAGTAGGCTGTCCGTTCAGAAAATGCTACATGAAAGATGAAAACAAAAAGAGTTGAAGTTGCTTGTTGGGGTGCTATGTTCGCCTTTGTTGAAAACTGACTAGGGAGCTCCAAGCATTGAGACCCAACACAACAACAGCTAATATAGCTAGCATTAGCTAACACATTAACTAATGTTGGCTAAAGCTAAAGGGCTCGCTGAACTTAGTTTAGAGGGTAACGTTCTGGCAATGATATCCTTGTCATGGCATAACTTTGGTCCAATTTGTGTTCTTGCCTCTAGTTCTAGACAACACAGTACGTAGTTAACGTTAAACGTCCGTTCTTACCTTTGAGCAGACATAAGTATTGTAATAAATGCGGGTTTTCGCCTTTTGCTATAAAAGCTAAGCTTTCAATACAGCACGCGGAATGAAGACCCACTGCACATCAAGCTAGCATCACTAGCTTTTAAGGCACGCTTTAAACACAGCATGCGGAATGAAGACCCACTGCACATCAGGCTAGCATCACTAGCTTTTAAGGCACACTTTAAACACAGCACGCAGAGTCCATACACCACCCCACACACGGCTAACCTGCAGCATATGGCACCCATAAACCACCCACCCGCAGGCCCGTCACTCCTGCCCCGGCAACCCCACCACTTTGTTTAAAATATAAAAAATAGGCCGATCTATACACACACACTAAATAACAAGTACATACAAAGCTAAATAATAGATTGTACTTAGCTCGCCCACTTGGCCAGACCCTCCCTGGGGTCTGAGCTTGTACCGCCGTCCAACTCCCCGGGGTAACGGCTTCGCTGGACGGCGAGGACAGAACCGGCTGGCGGTCAGGAGGGCGCTGCGGCGGCCACATGGCACTCTCTACAAAGGGCCCTGATCTAGCTACAGGAGGCAACCAGCCTCCCCTCCTAATACGTGAACCACTAACTCCCCCTGGCTACCTATCTTCATCGCCGGCAGCTCTAAATCACTGCGAACGACACCATGCTTCGTTATCTTCGACACATTTAGCTGGGAAGTGGAGCCGTCCACACTGTTTAATCCATTGTACACACCGCTCCAGTTGTGTTTTTGGCAACTTCTCCGGTCAAGCTCTTGGGGTATCTACTGTCCGATTTACATACACCATAGGCACAGCGCTTCACCATCTTGCTAGGAGTCTGAAGCTTGAAGGACCTTACTTACATAGTAACGGTTGCTAGGATGTGTGATTGGACAATGGCCGTTTTGGGCCGGGGCTCGGCGAAAGGTCAATTGAGAACCCAGAGCGTTTTATACAGACGCGGAAGGGTACCTTTTGCGTCAGTATCAGACGTCTAGGGGCGTGACAAATCGACGGTATTTTACGCGTTGGGAATGAGAACGGGTTGATTTTTAAGGCGCTTTGCACAAAGAGGCCAGTGACGTTGCCACAGAGCCGTGATGTTTGCAGCTCAGAGTTTTGTTGTTGACATTTATTTATTTTTTGCCGTGCGTCACATTGTGCGTGTTTCCTTTTCTCCCACTGCATGTGTCAGCAGCAATTATTCACAACAGAAATGTTCATCCGAGAGAGGAGACGCATCTGAGAGAATATTTAGTGGCCATTATACACACGCCAGGCTACATTTATAGGATCACTTTACTGAAGACTGAGAGAACTCTAACACGCTACTTCAATCAGATCAGACTTATATTTGTGCAATCAGCATTCTTTCAGGCTGAAATAGAGAGTGAAGTCAATACATGATTCCTATACATCCGGGAATATTCCATTAACTAATTGGACCACCCAGTGGTGAGATATTAGATTTGTCAAATGCTTGTGCCACACACAAAAATCAGTGAAATGTTGAATGACAGTATGTAATCGATCAGTCCAGACAAACAATTTCAAATATGTGGAGCATTTTCACATCAATAAATCATTTGGAGAAATTAGTATGATTATCAGAAACAAACAGGACCCCAGCTGAGAGAGAGGCCCTGGCAGACTCTTAGCCGCGCTCTGCATTTTAACTTTTGTCTTCCACCATGTTGAGTTTGGCTGCAAAACTGTGGGATTGCTTTACAGCACAAAAAACAGGATGAGGGTCCGCTGTTGTGGCGGTGCAGATGGAGCTAAAGCTGTCAGAGTTACTGCCAGTGGCAGATGGTGGAAGCAGCGAAAGGCAAATGGAAAAAGTGACTTCCAGCATGTTTATCCTCTTCAGTGGAGCCAAAGAGAAAAACCTTTGACTGAAGAGGTGAACATCACCTGTGTGACAAGAAGCAAAGGGTTTTATTCAGAGGCACGGTATCCCTAACAAGACTAATAGGATCAAATTTAAAGGGTACATGTTAATGGCATAGTGACAAATAACATCAGCCATCAGAAGCTTTGGCCGTACCAGACCATCATTAATGTATTGACTTAATAATTGTTTGTTTGTTTTAAACTTTTCATTTGGTATGAAATGTATCTCATCATGGTAAGTTATTTTATAGGTTTGAAATTTGGAGAAGTTGGTAATTTTGATTGATTGATTTAGGGCCCCCAATGGACAGCTGTGCACGTGTATTTGTTCTGATTACATTACTTTTGATCAAAAAGTAGCGAGTTGACAACTTTCTAACAGCCAAACATAAAGCGAGGTCAACAACACAAGACATAGCAGCCAGCTAATATTACTGACTAGTCCAACAGCAGTCAGTCCAGCTCGGCGTCTGTCTTTCAGCATTTTATTTCACCAAGCTCTCACCAACCACTAAAAGTCAGTCCCACATTTACTCATGTCTGGTGGTTTCTCACTCGGTCACGTTTTCCTTTTTTTTTTTTCTATCTTTCTCCATCACCGTCCTCCTCAGTCTGTTCAACTCTGCCATTATGTACATAGAGGCTGCTGAGCCCAGTTCCATTGCACACTTTCCCAGCTCAGGGCGCAGAGAGCATGAACATGATTCAAATGTTTTATTTAACAGAAGAGATTTTCTACACAATGTTGCTGTAATGCAAAAAACAGGCATGTGGATCCTGTTTATACACACTGGAGTAACTCCTACATGTTCATGAACAAACGTGAGTACAGTTAACACTTCTTAATAACTTCAATTGTCAATCACTATCCTACGAACACAAGACTTGGTAATAGCAGAGCACTGAAAACCCTCATGAGATCTCTTTGGCAGTCACCACCATCACGGAGGTCTCGCTTCCTTTTCCTTTGCCACTGCCCATCAAAAGCAACGCTCAACTGATCCAGAGCTCTGAGCTCATTTCTTTGGGCATTTGGGAGATAACATAACAACACAGAAACTTTGATTTCTGACAGCAATGGATGAAACAGAAATGATCAGCAGTGTCCTGTTTATTGGTGTTCAGAGGAATGTAATTATGGACCCGAGGGATGAAGAAAGTAGAACTGTGAAACTTAAACTGAAAAGAGGAGCTTCCTTCCCTTCAAGTTCACTTGTCAACTCTGGCTTTATTGGTATTTTAATCCAGCTCTGTAGTTCTCAGTCCAAATAAAACTATTTATCAAAAATCAGAGGACTGATGTACTAAATATGATGCCAGAAATGTAATAAGATATGAATAACGAAGCTGTCTTACAGTTACACTTTGGTATTTTTGTACTTATGGTTATGGTTTCTGGCTGAGCTCTGAACAAACTCACCTGAGTGAATTTATCATAAATATTCTGTCAGTCACTACTACAATATCTACTAAAAGGGAAACGCCATTTGTATTTTGCAGCTACATGTCTTCAGTATAATGGTAGTGTGTTTGGTTATGTGTCTTGCAGCCTGGTGCTTTGAGAGACTTCCAATAAATATAGTCTTGTTATTAGAAACCAGAGGACTCTTTAATAATGTATGAAGGCTCTGATTCCTTTGGAGAATGTCATTCAGAGAGCCCTCGTCTGTCTGCCCCCTGCCACCCCACACGGGCGACACAAGTCAGAGTTTTCAAAGCAGTCTCTTCCTGTTGCCTTATCTCCATCTCCTCTCTCTTCCTGTCATTCAGACCCCTTCCAGAGTCACGCTGCAGCTCTGACCTCACTTCCTCGGCCGTTTCCTGCCTTCTGCTTGAACCCTGCTGGCTCAACGTTGGCACAGGTGATGAACTTATACTACATCATTGTGCAAAAACTCGAAATGGGTCGGCCCCCTCTTTTGAAGTCGTGTGAGTAGCTGACTTAAAATGTCAGCAAGACTAGAACACATTACAGATAATATGGTTTTTATTTAACACATTGACTGGCTGTGTCTATCTGTGTAACATCTTGAGAGGGATGTTATATTGCGGTTCTCAAATGTTTTTGTGTCACAGACTTACAAACAGACATGGAAAAGGTTCAGACACCTCCTTTTAACAGGATTTGGTCTCAATAGACTGTGTGGGAGGACTTCTGTTCAGTAAATTGCAACTGAAAAGTATAACACGTTATGTGGGAGGAAGCAGCAAATATTGTGATGGTGAATAGATGGTGATGACAGGCCAAAAGTCTGTGTAAATATCCAGTTATTGCCTGTAACTGCTCGTTTTGTAAGGTAAATGGGTAAAAGCTTCTGAAGTCAGTTAATTTTTTTTCAAGACTGTGCATCACTTTTCTAAATCAGCATTAACAATTACATTAAATAGGCTGATATCACCATTCCAGTGTTTTGTTTGTCTGTTCTGGGCTACTGTAGAAACATGGCGAACAGTGGAAGAGGAGAAAAGGCTCATTTTAAGGTTCTTATTTTCAGGTGAGAGGACACTAATGACAACATACTTCTGAATATATAAATATAAATATATTAATTAATAAATGTATAAATAAATATAAATAGATCCTCTTAAATGTTACACATTGGACCTTTAAAAAGTCCAAAATCCTGAATATATGTCTGCTAAATGCTCGACTGTGTTCACTTGCTAGTCACTAACTGTGTCTGTCTGCTGTTTGGTGCTGAGCAAGTAGTTGCTGTCTCACTGAAAACATCTGTCTTGCTGTGGCTAGAAACAGGGTTTTTCATGAGTTAGCAGGTTGCTATAGGACCAACACTCCTTTGTAAGTGGAAGAATTAACCACAAAGCTGCTGTGCGGTCAGACATGTTTTGGTCTTATTTATCTCACAGGCAAAGGACGAAGTATTGTGACGCTGATATGAGTGTGAGTGGTGTCTCTGTCATTCCCTCTCTGCACTCCTGAACCAGCACCAGGAAAGTGGGCATTGTAACTGGGCTCAGCAGCTTCTATGGACATTGCTCCTCTTCAGGCATCTCTTTCATGCTTTTGGCAGAGGTGGCTGAAGAAGAGCAAGGAGCTGCCGGACGGAAGAGTAAATCTGGGACTTACTTTTAGTCGTTGGCGAGAACTTACAAAGTTGAAAGACAGATGCTTGGGCTTCTTGCTGTTGGACTAGTAAGTAATATTAGCTGTCTGCTATGTCTTGTGTTGTAAGCAATAATTGTAAATTGTGCCTTAAAGGTCCAGTTTGTAGAATTTCATGGCATTGGTGAATACCCCTCACCTAACACTCTCCTTCCAAGTGTGTAGGAGAAACTACAGTGGCTGCGATGCTCCTGTAAAAGGTGCTATGCAGAGTTCAGTTCAATCAACAGTTTACAATAGTAAGTAGTAAATTGATATTTTGGAAACCGTCAATCATCATCATTTTGCAAAGGCAACACAACTGTAATTTTTGTATCTATTAAACAGGAATTTTGGAGACCACCATTTGGCTACCTGAGAATTTGGACATTTCAAAGAATAGGCAGATTAAGTGTAAATGTAATGACACACATATTTCACACACATAGGAAGTTATTTCACACACTGGTCATTTGAGATTTATTCTAAAAGCCATTGATTGGCAGAGCTTTAAATTCTTACTGGATATCAGTAGGATTTCAACTTATGATGGAAATATTAATGCTCTCTAATTGGAATAATTCTGAGGAAACTGCAGCGCTTTTAAAGGGACCCCAGTGAATGTGCTTGCTTTTGTGTGAGAAGGGACGCATGTGTGTTCAAATGAATGTGTGTGTTTATGTGCCAGGGCTGTGCTCACCGGCGCTGGCTGGCCAGTGACAATGGGAGGGGGAGATTTTGCGCCGTCATTAGCAGGTATTCCAAGCAGACAGACAGTCCCAGCTTGAAGCTTTCCCTGGAAGCTTCAGATGAAATGGCACAAATAATGAGGCACATTATCAATCACAGGCAGGGGGCAGCTGGTTCAGTGTATATGTGCTTCACACACACACACACACACACACACACACACACACACACACACACACACACACACACACACACACACACACTCTCCCTTTCTATCTGTGACACACACCCAGAGCCTGCGGCGAAGAGAGTGGAGCAGAGAAAAGGCTCGGTAGCCTCAGAGCAGAGCCCAGAGATCATTACCCAAGCAGTACTTTTATTCAGCTCATGACTGCTCTGGCAGATTGAAGTATTGCAACCATAGTTTGCTCATTCAGGATTAGATAAAAGTTTGGAAAGGTCAATGTCACAGGAATAAATACAGGTGTCCCACCATGACGATTAAGAAACAACACAGGGTCAAACTGTCTGAGGCAAACAAAAAGTGCTAAAATACAAAGTTTGTGTGGTTGAACTTTTTCAAGATGCTGCAGCGTTTATTCAGTTATGTAAATTCCCACATTCCTCTGCACATTTTTTAATTTCAGAATGTGGAACTACAACAGAGCACAGAGTCTGAGACATCTGTCAGTGGTTCCCAGCCAGTTACTGGGAGTGAAGCAGATAGAAGGAGCAGGAGGGGTGAATTTTTAAAGATCTCCTTCCTCCATATGCAGCTTCAATTGTGTACAGGTTCAAATCAGTCTCATGGCAGAAGTATATGTGCAGAAATAAGACAGCCCGACTGTCCTTATTGTTTCAATATTTGAACAGTTGGCTGAAGATTTTGTTATACCAAAGTTATCTATATTTTCCTGCCACACAGCCATCAATCAAAGCCAGAATGCCAGAGATCTGTCACACTGAGTTACATCAGTTGACTGTAGATCTTTATCGTGCCTTGTCATTACTGTTAGGACCTGAAGAGATACTGGTGCGCTGTTTGACAATGTCCGTTCACTTCAAAGTAAAAGCATAGTGCAAGAAAGTATAAAAATGTAAAACTAACCAAAAGAAAACTGCCATTTCTGAGCCGCTGGCATTTTAACAGCAACGACACAGCATTATATAACTGTAGCCGTAGGTGCTGCCATAATCCCTTCCCTCTGACAACAAGTGCCTAAATCTAGAGCAGCGGCCTGGATTTATAAGGTCAATCCAGTTCAGGCTGGCCGAAGCAGCCCGTCTGTTGCGTGCCGTGGGAACCTGTGGGATTAGAGCCGCAGAGATCACACCAGCTAGAATGGCTGGACTGCACATCTGTGACCAAAGGTCAGCAGAAAGGCCGGGGATTAAATAATACGCCTCTTCATCCTGACGTCAGCACACGGCAAGAGATCGTAGGAAGTGCCTTAGTGTTCTTTCATTTCCTCTGCAGAGTCAAGCACATGGATATCCTTCCTCAGTCTGGCTGTGGATGTGATAGAAAAGATAATGCAGGCTCTGCACAGTGACATAAGCAGTGATTAAGTAAGAGTTATAAAACAACATGTATATATTGGTGTCTTCACCATTTGATTTATTTTCTTTGCCACAATCTGACATGGTCATTTACCATTCCAGAAAGCGCTGTGATTATAAATTAGACCTGATGACGCAGCTCATGATGGATGATTGATATTTACAGGGAGCACACGTGTAGCCACATATCTTGGTGTATGTTCAAAGGAGCAATGTGTAAGACATGGCCAAATATCATTCATATACATACATACGCTGTGTCAAATACATCCATGATTTGTGTTGCAATAAGATATCTACCGAAATTAGCATGCTATCCAGCTAACTTCGACCCATACCGTCTTGTAATACCATGTATGACTCCACAGGCGGTAGTGAATCACTGTAGGGCAGACTCTCAGTCCAATATTAGGACGAAGGAGTAGAGAACCGAGAAGGACAGAGCTGCAGAGCTCCAGAGGAACAAATACCCGGAGTCACGCCAGATTCTGCTCTCCAGGCACTGGTGTAAAGGTGCATGGAGAAGTGGGTATATAAAGCAGCTCATTCAGCAAAGGATAAATTCCAAGTGTTATAATCAGTGACATGTAAGACTACTCTGGCATATTTAGCTCACCTAAAAAGAGAGTGGACAAAAAAAGACTGGAAAAAGAAGGAGAGCTTGGAGAAAAGTAAGGGAAAATATGTGTCTGTTAGCATTGATCTGATTAATGCTAACTCTGTAGAAAACAAGCATTTTAAAAGCTGTCTCCATGTCGTCTTATGGACAGACTTGACAAAGTATGAATTCAAACTCTTTACAAATCACCATCATGAATCCTTTTAATTTATTGCAATTAAACTGGATCAAAATCTGTTCATTCTGGGTTCATACCTCTGTAACGTTTGCAAGTAGGTTCAGGAGTTCGTGCCCACAATTCAACACAAATGATCATACGGGAGTTTGGAACGTTTGCAAGACATTTTTGAGGACATTGCAAGGTTTATTTTGTTTGTCCAGTTGTCCAACAATGTTGAAGAGTGTCATGACATCAAGGGTAAAATGCTGCTCCCTATTTTTTTGGTGTACGTGACCAGGAATTACACGTTCTTCCTTTAATATGAATTGTAAAAATTTAATGCTGCACCACAATATATTTTTGTTATCAACAGGCCAAAGGCAAATGTGAAAGGGTTCATTCACAGTGACGAACCTACAGAGAATCACTCGCTCCCCTTGACAAAACACCTTCCCATTCATCCTTATGACAAGAAGCTTCTGGACATTTTTTTTTTTTGGCATTAACAAAATGATTATTTTGTAATAAAATACTGTTAAATAATCAGTGTAATATGGTTACACTATCATCCACACAGAGACAGCAGACAGCTAATTAACGAGGGAGCCGAACTGACCTGAGTCACCTTCAAATAACTGATGATGTGAATTAAAATGAGGTTTTCATGTCATCGCCACATGACTGAACACAATCTTTACAACAAATGGACAGCGAACAAGCAACATGGGATTAATAATCCTGCCATGTCAGACCATCACATCTCCCTTGATATTACAGTGAACATAGCCCAGAGGAGATCTGCATCAGTCTGACCCGTTAAATCCAAATTATACTCATTAATCAGAGGCTAATTACACAATGGCACAAACAGCAGTTTGGGAAATGACAAGAATGTTGGGAGTCTAGCTTTTACTGTAGCTGGTTTCCTCTAGTCCTGGGCTCAGACCCATTGCTGGCCAGCCTCCAGGGACAAGCTTTGATCTCATGGCTGCTTGACCTGTGGGTTAATGAGGCTGTCACTAGTGCAGCTCATCCCTGCAAGCTGGAGTTAGCCAGCCGAGGTGGGAACCTGAGATAAATTGAAACAAAAGGGAATCCAGTGTGTAGGTAAGTATTTACTCGGGTTGCAACGGTATAAGATTTTCAAGGTACAATAACAGCCTCAGAAAATATCACTCTTTTATGGGGTGCCATTTGTAAAGCAGCTCACGCTGAAAATAACAGCAACATTTTGTCACATTTAGCTTCAAACAATGTTTAAAAAACTGGTGTGAATTTTTGAGAGTCACTTTTTTGCACATTTACAACAATATTTGTCAACTTAGAGATATTTTAAATATTTAAATCCAAATGTTAAATGTTACACCTAAATGTTAAATGTTAAATCTAAATCTAAATCTAAATGTTAGATCTAAATGTTAAATCTAAATCTAAATGTTAAATCTAAATCTAAATCTAAATGTTAAATCTAAATCTAAATATTAAATATAAATGTTAAATCTAAATCTAAATGTTAAATCTAAATGTTTCGGGTGAAACTAAATATTTAACTAACATGCAAATTCAAATGCCGGTAACCGGAATTACCAAAATAAAAGCTCGAGGAGGTTTTGAGTGTGTTTATAGTGGCAAATAACGAATAAAACCCATCTTATCCGGGGAAATGGACTCTTGGACATGGATTATCGTGATAATAACAATCTAAAATACCTAAAATAACAAACACGTTTGGAGAAACTTTATTTGAAGAGTACTTTGAGTTTTTAGTGTCACTTTTATGAAGGGTGCGGGACTTATGACCTGTAGCCACTATAGCCAGCCATGAGGGGGCTCACTTTGACTGATCTGTCATGTTCGCGAGTGTAGGATCTTCTACACCTGCCCGCCTCCACCCGGTACACTCTACTGTTGGCCATGGTCGATAGCAGATACAATTTTATTTTATGGAGAAATTGACAATGAAAATGTATTCACAGTCATGGCTGATACCTGATCTATTGTCCTATTGTCCAAATGATTGATTCCATATAAATTCAACTTCAAAAGAAAATGATTCATTTCAGTTTTTGAGTGTGGAAATTCATTCTGGACTTCAAGCTGCATTTCCTCTTTTACATCTCATGAGTGAGATCTCATGACCAACAAGGAGTGTGTAATGAGAACCCAACTAAAACTTAATAATTTAATGGGGACCACCAGAAGCCCCATGGGGCTACCTTAGGTATCTGTCCAGTTAGAACATTTAACCAGAGTCTTTTAGTCCCAAGGAGAGAGTGCAATGCCACAAACCATTCAACAACTCAAGATTTACAATAATAAAGAGAATCAAAGAGCACTCTGGACAAGAAACTCAATAAACACCAGCAACAGACTGTGGACAAAAGATCAAAACCACTCATAGCATTGACTTAACTTCAATGATAGGATGAAATATGGAATTTAGAGTGACCTATTCATGTGTTCTAATAATCAGTTACAGGACATGGAAATTAAAAATTCATTGGATCTTTCTGATGTGTATCTACAAATGACACAGGGCTACTTGCTAAAATGATGCAAAGCTCCACCTTGGGAAATACATCCATGGTGTACGGATCGTTAGAAAGTAAAGTGCACCCATTACAGGTACAGGTATTAACCACAGCTTTTCATCACTGAGATTTAATTGGGAGCGAGACGGCCAAACAGCAAAGAGGAGATGAGTCACAGTGATCTGGCAGCCAGTGAAAAAACCAATAGGGTTCATCTGTCACAGAAAACTGCGAGGAGCTTGTCGCCAATACATGGCATTCATTATCCTGAGAACACATTCAAGATCTCTTCACCTACAAAGAAGCTGGAAAAGAAATCTGGGCTCTTGACACTCGGGGAGGTATGGGTGCAGCTGGCAAAGACAGGACGGCGGAAGCGAGCAAATAGGTGAAATCTAAACTGCAGATGTTTGCTATGATAAAGCCTTCATCCATGACTGCTTCACAAGATGCCAATTATAACTCTTTAGAGGGAAAACAGGCATTATGCAGACAGTTGCTATTCATCATTCGACTGAAGAGTTTTAGGGAAGAGCTATAAATGCCTCCCCATGTGACCAGACTGTTAAAAAAAAAAAAAAATAGATAGTGCTTGATCCATTTCAGATAATTCTAAGGTGAGACTCGTTAAGAGGCAGCTTGGACAGTCTTGAGAGAGAAAAAGACAATCAAGGGATCTTAAATCAATAAGAGAGTCCTTGGACTTGCGGAGAGTGTTTGAAATGGTCAGCTGCTTGCCTGCATGTTTCAGTGGTATGGATGGCTATTACCTTCATGCAGGGCAAGAGCAGGTCAGTTTTCTACCTAATTAGTCTGCAGAGAAGCTTTTCCTATCAGGCCAACTACCACATGCTGCATCTTGAGCCTAACAATGACTCATAATGTGATGCCACACATCCGGGAAGACAAATATAATTCCTGGATACTCACACATTTGGACGACATAGTTATACCATAACAGGGCAGTAATGGACGAGGCAGATGCATTATTTAATTTGATCGTGTGGGTTTGAGGTTCACCCTAATTTGAATAAGCATCTACAGATCATTGCCCAACCACTTTACATCTGATTATCTGATAAAACATCAGTAAAAAATGTCCAGGCATAGATTTAGACCAACTTCTGCTAAACTCCCCCACTTCAAACATAAGTAAAAGTTTTAATTGAGTATGTCCTCAAACTTCCTGAAGCTGCTTCACAGTAGCAGCTGTGATCACTGTCAATTAAAGGAATTTACTGCCAACTAGTTGAAGAAGTGTTGAGTCCAAAGTGTGACTGTACAACGGAGACCACAAGTAGCAATTCCAGAGTGATGGCACATTGGATTTGGTCATTTCCCAAGAATTCAGTCACTTTAAAGCGAATGGATGGGACCACACAAAAAAACAAAAAAACATGTCATGTTATTGCTGTGGGAGAAAAGATGATTTGGAATGCTGATGAAATTTGGGACAAGAGGACAAAGTCACCTCATATATCAAATTTTTATCCCTGACTGAAAATTCTAATTTAAAACAGCGAAACAGCATTCACCCAGTCTAACTTTGTTTTTTTCCCTTGGTGGCCTTTTTACTCTGAGAATCTCTCATCTGCACTAAATCTAAAGACTGCGCATTGAGAACATTATAAATATAAATATAGATATAAATAGAAAATCCAGAATACTGCCTCGTCATTGTTTTTCTACAGAAACAGTGTGTACAAAAAGCGTGAAAAAAACCCAGTCCACATAGCAAAATTTTATTGGTTTACTGTGCCAAGACGTTCAATTTCTGTTGCACCCACAGCACTGGCATCAGTCATTACCATAATGCATCTGTGGGGAGTTGATGGGGTTCCTGATCAATACCACTGACGCAACAATTAACCCCCACTAACTAGTCAATGAGAGTGGGGCAGCAGAGGTTCTGAGACATTTCAGCCACAAAAGCTAAAAAGCCAAAAATAAGAGAATTTAATCGTTGAAATTAATGATCATACATGCATGCAGAGGTCCCCCTTCAAATATTCTAAACCATTTCAGCCACATTAAAGTGTCTTTGTAACAGAAAATGGAACACGCTGGCAGGACGGCGGGTCATGCAAACACCTCTGACAGACAAAGTAAGAAGGCACTGGAGCTGGGATCTCAGTCCTCTTCACCCTGCAGACATGTCTGTGTCTCCTCTGTCGGACCAGCAGTCAGAGACCCAGAGGGGTTTTTGTTTACTGACCCACTACGGGCCTGGCAGGCAGGGGATGGGTCGGCAGCATGCAGAGCCCTTCTGCAGCATCACAGAGCCGAGACCAACTGCACCCGAGGACATCTCCAACACACTTGCAACAAGGTTACAATCAAAACTGCCTTGTGGCATTGATAGATATGATAGCAAGCTACACACACACGCACACACAATCTAATCTATCCATTTTAAACTGTATGTGCAAAGTGAATGTACTGTACATATTTCTACTACTATGCAAAGGAACTTAACCATTACCATTAAATTGTGTATTATCTGTTTTTCTTCTTTTCTTCATTCATCAATTAAAAATTCTCTTCGCTATATTTGGCAAACTGCCCACATGTCATAGAACATCCCAAACATCACTGCATTTTCATCTAACTAGAGGTAATGAACCGCCTTGTTACTGCAGTCTGGTATTTCACTTGTTGGATTTCACTGAAAAATTGGGTGCACAAAGTAGTTTTTAACAGCAGCGCACCCGAGGTCACTGTATGCAATTTTGTGACCACAGTATAAGTGTGGCTGTAAAGAAAATGGCCCAGCCACCAAACAGAGGTCTTGATTTAGCAGTTAGTCTTGGCTCTTACCCTCACCTATGGACATGACCTTTGGATGACTGGGTTACAAGTGCAACAGTCTGGGTGGAGCTCATGTTGAGCAGTGTTTCATTACCTGCACACCCCCACCCTCAACTGGTAGATGTTGAAGATGATGGGGAAATGTCAGCCCTGACCTCGATGGATTAAAAATGGATTGATGGTTTGATGGAGGTTAGGACACTGTGAATCAGCATTAATCTAATAATGATCATTTTAGTGAATACAGCTTGTTTAGGTCACTCTATTGGCGGTGCTCCAGGGATTGCAGCCAGGTCTATCACTTTGATCACTTCAGATATTTCACTCCAGAGTCAAATATCTGAACAACTATTGAATGTATTGGATTGATGAATTGTATTGATGTTCTCCAGAGGATGGATCCTAACGACCAATAATTAAATCCTGTGATTTTTCAACCAGCAGGTCACAGTTTTTACTTATCCACTGTAATATCTTGACATCTATTACACTGATGGACACAGAATCTGGTCCAAACATTCATGGTCTCCTCTGGATTAATTAAAATATGTTCAATGATCCCCTGAATTTTCTACTAGTGCCAACATGGGGTCAAACTTTCAATTTAGACCAAAAACCTGTAAAACTAATGACAGTGCCATCAGCCCCAGCTGTATTCTAAGGGCCAATTAGCAAATGTTACTGCTAAACATCAGCAGCATGTAAACCTCATCATTGTGAGCCTGTTAGCATGCTGACGTTAGCATTTAGCTCAAAGCACTTCTCTGCATGTAGACTCTTTGTGTTGATATCTAAACAAAGTTGTGTATTGCTCCAAAATGTTCAATACCAGTGCCATAATGAATTTTCTACAAAAAAATGTAAAAAAAACAAGACAATCAGCAGGCTTTTAAATGTCCTAACAACTGTCCAAAAAAAATAAATAAATAAATCACTAACTTCTCAAATAAAAGGTGAGTAATGAAGCAAAGCCTGCTAGCTACTCAGAGAGTTAATTTGAGTCTGCTTTTACACTCACATGGCACACTCCTTTCACTGCAACACATGTCCAACATACCATCTCATCATTGCAGCTAACATTTCAAAAACCTCACCTCAACCCCAACATCCACCTGTAGGCCCCTAGTCTAGCAGGGGTGTGTTATAGTGGTTATTGTCACTCCCCACTCCCTGCTGTGCTGAGTTTGGTGCTTCTTTCTCAGGAGTGACGAGTCTCAACCCCAAATATCAACACTGTACATAGTCTACATTCATATAATATTCTAATTTCAAGTGAGTTGGCTGACTGAATTTAAATAAGTCTCAAATTATAGCTGGGGGTGTGAAAAACACACAAAAAAGCGTTTAAATGGCAAAATAGTAGAGGTTAGCAGATTGGTAACTAAAATCACTATGTTTGGTTCTAATAATGTTGTGTGCATGCTTCACACAATAAACAACAATTTCTGTGATTTAATATGCATGGGACTGAGTAACAGAGAACAGTAAAATAAATTAAAGTACTGGTACAAGTTTTAGTAATTCTGGCCCTGAAAGATTCAACTTCAGATTAAATCAGATTAAAACAAGATTTTGTAATATTGACCAACCTTACAAAGTAGAGCTGTAATCACTGAGTGAAGTGTAGTTGACATAACTGTGTTGTGTAATAATTCTTCTGCATTTATCCTAACAACACGAACATGAGGAAGGTGTTTGCTTTAACAGCTTCAACAGCATCTCCTTACCAAAAATACAGAGAAAAGAAATCTAACTTCAAATATGAATTTATGACTGGAATCAGCCAATGTCTGATTAAAAATGAGTAAGCAGCCATAACATGCTGAGCAGGCATTCGACCTTTAAGTATTGACAGTTCGGTAGCACACAGAGGATCAATATGCAGCCCTATATCTGAACTTAAATGAGCTGGTGTCATTTCAGCCACACTTTACCAAATACTCTGATAGCCTGAGAAAGCCCACAGGAGCCCTCTCTCTCTATAAACTGAGTGGAAAATCTTTGCCTCTAGAGCAGCTCTAGTTTTCAGTGTGCTGGATGATGTGAAATGAAATGGAACTCATCTCTCTGTGCTGTCGATACATCCATAATGGCTTTGTGGCCTCCAGGATGGTTTTGGCCAAACACACAAACTGTGGATATCACAAATATTTGAAACATTTCAGCTATGAACAACATTTGCAAAGCTTTCACTTTTTCATAAGCAGGTAATGGGTTACTTAGAAACCAATATATGGCAAGGCCACCAAGTCAAAAATTCACTTTGAAAAGAAAAGGGTATGAGAATATTTGTAGGATTTTTTTCATTCCCCCTCAAATCCTGCCATGTGGCTTCACTAGATAACAGCTCTCCTGGGTTTGTTGGGTTTCATGAAGATTACTGAAGTTATGCTTGATCACAACAGTGAACCAACAAACTTCAAATATCCCTCCAGCGTACAGCTGAGATACAAATTAGCCTTAATCAGAATAAGCTGAAGTAGAAAGAGTCGCACAACAAAAACCATTTCAAACGCGATTATGAGACAGCTGTCTGTGCCTTTATCCATCCACACAGACTGACGGACAGATGTTTAATATCACACAAAAGATCCGCCTGTGGTATGACTCAAATCTGAACAGTGTTTGACAAAAGGCAAATGATTTTCTCACCAAACCTCCAAAAACACACTAATGAAAAATGTCAAGATGACATCTCAGAGAGAAATTTAACAAAGCATCTGTGAGTGGACCTGCAGGTATTCTTCAGTCTTCACGGAGCTCATTTGCACTCACACCTGACCTTTAAATATTCTGAGTCATGGGATAGATAAATACCTGATCACCAACTGCAAAATGCACATTTTACGTGAGTCAGACAGGAAGATGCTGTCTCACAGTCTTCAACTTGTCTCTTGCTCTGCTGACTGGATGCAACTTGTCTAATTTCATATCTCATCTTGGTTATACTTCACCTTGAACAGGGTTCTACTTCCGGTGATTTACTATGTTTCCAGCTACCAGTGTTTACATTACATCACCTTAAGTGTTTCAGTACATGCATAGTATTCCAGTCTTCATGTTTGTTATATACTCAAACCATAGCTCTAAGAAAACAGAAAAGAAAAGAGAAAAATAGTTTGAAACAATTTGGCACCCAGTCAATTAAGCAGAAGTCATGAAGTCATGAAATTTTATACATCAAAGATTAGGTTCCTCTGCTCTGGTCGAAATTGTGGGGCAATGCCAAAAATGATTAGAAACATTAATGCAGAGTCTCTCCACACTTTTGTTATTTTCTGGTGGGTGCTGGTGGAGGTTTTACATCTGTTCCGAGTACTTTAATGTCTTATATTTACCCAAATATTTGACTGTTTAAATGTGCCTCTGACACACTGAAATATCAGCTGGGTTTTTTGGGTTTTTCACATGTTACTCGATCTAGGTCCGAAACTATAACATTTTAAAAGTTTAAATTATTAATATGATACATGAAACTGGAGAATGTATCAGTGATGCAATCAGAGGGAAGTCGTCTCACTCAGTTACTAAGTTGCTCACAGAATTAACTTAAGTCACTTCTGGTACGACCTGCTGCCTGCACGTTTGTCATTTAAATCAGACACAGTGACGGTTAGCGTCGGCTAAACATGTGAAGCTGCTAGCTCCGAGTTTTGTACGCTGCTGCTCTTTGCATTTGTGCACGAACACATGCACATTCACACACTCTCATTTCATTTGCATAACGCAGTGACACGCTGCAAGCGCTGTAGAGCCCGGCTGGTCGTGGAAAAGGGGAGCAGTGCTGCAACACTGGCAGGCTGTGAAATTAATAATCAAATACACTTTAAAGGAAATGCCATGTTGACCTAAATATGTTTTCTATGAACATAATTAATGTACCTAGGAAGTCACAAAAACATTAATACATCAGTAAAATGTTCACTGACAGATGGTAATATTGCAATACACTATCCACTCAGAGGGACTACAGTGTTGTTAACATTCAACCTAAATGACAATATTTCCTTAACCAAAGTGCTTAAATTGCTTAAACCTAAAACCAGTCTGGACGGGTGACACCAGGACTCCAGCTCCCAGTGTTAAATGCTGAATTGATCAGCACTTAATTAGTTTATTTTATGATAATAATCATTAGGATCAGCTCCGGACTTTTATGTCTATTAGCTGGTCCAACTATCATTAATATTGTATTTTAATTCTTATCGACACATCTCATGAAAACTATACTGTCATGGAGCTTTCTCCATTTCCAATATGGAATTTTGAGCGTGAACATGTGATGTGTCTGAGAAATGATTGTTCACTTGTGTTCAGTCTTTCTGCTCACACGGGGTTTCTGTAGGCAGACTTTAATCCCCTGACCTGCCTGACCCTTTAAGTAGTGTACTTACCCTTTAAAATGTCTTGGAGGGTCATATTTTCTGCTGTGATGTCAGTCACTTCCAAAGAAGGTAATGTCTACTTGTGTATCACCTTCACTAGCAGGTCTATTTTTGTTTATTATGCCTCTTGAGAGGGTGACTGTGATTTCTGTCAATGTGCAATTGAGAAGCATTTAGCTGCAGATGAGGAGAGACTGATGCCACCTGGGTCAAATTCCAGAGACCCACGCTGATTGGCCACAGACAGCATGTGACAGGGAACAAAAGGTTTTGTCAGACAGCAAAGCTGTTGGTCGTTGTTTTTCACTCGCCGGGAAAATGGAGGAGGGCAGTGTTTTGTGCGCTGTGAATGTTTTTCCCTGCTAATTATTTGCAGAGGACCCTGAGTGGTAACCCTGATGAAACTGTTTTTGTCTGAAAAAACTGGATCTGAAAATTACCGCCTGCATGCTGGTGCTGCCTTCCCACACACACACACACACACACACACACACTCCCAACCATCATCAAGTGCAACAAACATGCATTGTGTGTGTGTATATTCAGAGTCTGATGTATCTTCATCCTCCGTGCTATTGAGCTCCACTGTTGTCCAAAAAAACAATTAAAAACACATCAGCTGGCCACCCTGTTGCCCTGGGTGACATGTTCCTTCATCACCATGAACACACACACACACAGTACACACCATCACGCTCTCCCAAATACTCACCAAGGCACCAAATGTGGAACTTTGGAAGAAATTAGGAGCGCTTGATTTGATGCAAAAGCTCTACCCTACCTTTGCAAAAGTGTCATAATTAATGTCTAAGTGTGTGTGTGTGGGTGTGTGTGTGTTATGCGATTAATCTTGAAGCGCTACAATCATGGCGGGCCTCTGGCAGAGCAACAGCTGAGGTGTGGCAGTGCTGTGAGACAGAGAGTCGACAGGCAGGAGAGAAAAGTGCCAAGTGATGATCATAAAACAGCTTGTTTAGAAGAAAAGTTGCTACTGTGCAAAGATAACAGCTGCTCTGACTCCATTTAGTCAAAGTTCAATACACTGGAAAACAAAAAGAGCTCATGTCTCTCGTGGGAGAAGTGAGGAGAGAGAAGAAGAAGAAGAGGGAAAAATCTGGCTGTTAAAGCCTCAGCATGCATTCATCATTCTGCAGAACTGACACATTTGTTGTCCACAAAATATCCCCTGCGGCAGTTTTCATATTAATGACAACAGATGATCCAGAGGGAAGTGAATCCCTGCTGGCACTTCCATTCCTCCCTCAGGCATAACTGTGAACCTTAGCATAACCTACATATACATTGGCCCACAACCGCCGCCCCGATAACTGACATGGCGTTGGATGAAATTGCAATTCCAGGTCGTTCCACAATGAGCCTTTAGGTCCACTATGATATAATAGATGCGCGTCGCTCAGGCCAACAGATAGGTCCTGCAGCTGGCAGAGAAATGGCTTCAGCTGAGTGATAGATGGCCTCCATTTACACACCTGATCAAATCCTAGAGAAAAATGTTATCATGTGCCCTGAAATGGACAGCGCTGGGGGGAACATAGTTTGATGTCATCCATCTGTGTGAATACCGATGCTGTTCTACACAAGGTGCACTCACAGCAAGCAATAAAGAAATAAATAATTAAACCATGCTGCTTAATAAATTATGGAGGCAAGAAAATACTTTTCAGACTTTAAAATAAATTAAAAGTGGGGATTTGCCACCAGCACCAATATGAGCGAATATATGCTAAATATGAGGTGGTGAAGCAGTGTTAAAAATCAAGTACTGAACAAAGTGCACTTTAATGACATAACAAATGTGCCATGTTCCAGTCATTGTTTTAAACCCCACCGGAACCGCTGCAGTTTCAGAAGCGTCCCAGAAGCAGCTCTCTGCTCTGCCCTTCCAAGAATATGCGGCTGGCCGCCGTCATGTTGGCTGTACTGCGGCTTCCGATTGAGACAGCTGAAGAGTGGCAGGAATGTGGGGAGAGAGAGATGGGGGAATGACATGCGGGAAAGGGCTGCAGGTCGGATTTGAACCCTGGGCCGCTACAGCAAGGGCTGAGCCTTCGTACATGGGGCGGCTGCTCTACCAACTGAGCTGACCAACACCCATTCCGATTGGCTTTTGACTGCTTTGAGTGCCCCTCAGTCCTCCTAACCGACATTTTCTGATCAATCTGTAGACGATCAAGCTGGCCATTCCTAATGCCAGTACTGGATACATACACATCATCAGTACGTAAAAAGCTCTCACTTTAACCTTGTTCCCTAAAAAAAAAAAAAATGCAATTTCAGTGCTGCTTACATACTGTGGGTGTTTATGGCTGCAGCTGGCTGCATGAAGTTTCATTGTTTCCATCAGTGTGAGGCTAGTGGCCACAGAGGAATGGCTATGATCACCATCTGAGTGTTTTGTACCATTATTTTGATGATATTTTATCTGAAATTTTATAGAGAACCACTAGTTACCGTTGTTATTTCCCATTCTCAAGCCAGCATTGCCTCACCTTCCTTACAGACACTGGCCCTGAAGCAAGAACACTTTCATGTTCTTACCTAATCCTCTCTTTAGGGGTGCCCGATCAAGCTTTTCTGGTCCTGGTTTAAGCTCTTTACTACTGACTTTCTGCCAATACTAAGTCCGATGTGATATTGATGTTTACTTAAGTTAAATATTAAATATGCTTCTGACACACTGAAATAAAATCTGTAACCTGCTGCACCTCATATTTATGAGCTAACTGATCCAGATAAAGAAGGTCCTGATTCAAAAGTATTAAACTTAATAAACAGAAATGACTGATGTGATAAAAAGTTTAATCAGTGAATATAACTCCTGAAATTACCACGATCAGACAAAGGGATGTCTCACTCCGTCTCACAGAAACACTTGTCCACTCATGGTTGTACAGTATTGTAACTTATATTCATAGTACAGACGCTGACTGCAGACTGCAGACTGCAGACTTCAACTTTAACCAAACAACAGCCTGACTTTATTAATCATGTCTGTTATTAATCATGTATGTAGCATTACCTCAGACTTCATGTTTTAATCCCTCTTTCTGCTCCTATGCTCACGATGTTCAGTTCGCTTGACCGGTCACAACATGAGCACTCACACTGCTCACGTGCCCATAAATGTTGCTGAAAAAGTGAAAGGCAGCATTACTTTGAGTGAAAAGAAACACTTAGTGGATTCATTATTTAGTCAGAAAATGAATCAGTAACTATTATAATAATTAGCTACGTTCTTATTTTTCAAGTTTTCTCACGTTTCGGCTTCTCAAAATTACACTTTTTTCTCCCGTGTTGTCAGACAGTAAACTGGATATCTCCGGGTTTTGAACTCCACTTTTGGGAAATGATGGGTATGTTTTACAATTTTTGACAGATTATCAACACAATGCTTAACTGACAATATGACAATAATCATGAGCAGCATGCAGGTCCAGTGTGTAACTTTAAACAGAAAACAAGAAAAGGAATCTGGACGTGCAGATGGTTAGGGACGTGTGGACAGTATGTCAGCATCAGCCAGGACTGAAGTTAGCCATGTCATGTAAAATACTGCTCACACAATGTTACAACAAGCTCACTACAGTTTGTAACAGATCTCTGACAAACAGCTGTGCAGGAAATCTGCTGACTGGAGTACAAAGTAACAGTTTTGGGTGCTAAGTCGCTGTCAAAGGCAGCAACACACCAGAGGAAGACAACCGAGAGCTAATGCGAACTTAAGACTTTAATGCACTTAACGCATTCAGCATTTTTGCTGATCCACACCACAGATACGATGAGAAATGTTGGCTGTAAATAAAACTGTGTGTTCATGATGAAAACTGCAGGTACCTTTAAACTCGTGCCTCATAGATCAAGCATTTCTTGGCAAGAGTTCAAAAAACAGAAATTCTAATTTGTAGTGTTCTGCTCCAGTAAACAATATTCTACGCTGCGGCTCTGCCACAATAAGCACAACTCAGCACAGAGCCAATGGCCCACTCTCACAAGGATCTGATATAATATTTCAAGGAAAAAGTCAAAACTTATTTAAATATTAATATGGATTCTGTTCTATGGAAGAACGTGAAACTTCATAAACCTTCATTCATTTATGCACAGGGCAGTTTCACATCATTCACTCTTTCATTCATTTTCATTTCAGCATGCAGGCGGTAATTTTCAGATCCAGTCGCAGGGGTCTGGAGCTAATCCCAGCTGACACTGGGCAAGAGGTGGGGTACCTTCCTGGACAGGTCACCAGTTTATCACAGGCTTGACACATACACTTGTTGCTTGGTGGGCCGTCCATGGATCAGACTCGTCCAGCACATTCCACAGATGCTCGACTGGACTGACGTCTAAGAACAGAACTTGTGTTCTGAACCATTTTAACTTTGTGGCAGGGAGCATTATCCTGCTGAAAGGCCACTGCCACCAGAGAAGACTGCTTCCATGAAAGGGTGTACATGGTCTGCAACAATGCTTAGGTAGGTGGTATGTGTCAAAGTAACATCCACGTGAATGGCAGAACCAAAGGTTTCCCAGCAGAACATTGTCCAAAGCATCAGACTGTGTGTTCCACCATTCCATGGTCCAGTTCTCAAGTTCACATGCCCATTGTTGGCACTTTCAGCAGTGGACAGGCGTCAGCACCCAGACTGGTGACCATTTTTAATAGGTACTGACCACTGCAGACCAGGAACAACCCACAAGAGCTGCAGTTTTGGAGATGCTCTGACTCAGTCGTCTTGCCACCATAATTTGGCCCTTGTCAAAGTCACTCAAATCCTGATGCTTGACCATTTTTCCTGCTTCTAACACATCAACTTTGAGGACAAAATGTTCACTTGCTGCCTAAATTGTTACCATGGCGCCGCGTGGGTGGCAGCCAGTTACAGTAGCTCTAACCACATGTGTTTTCAGTGTTTTTAGTACTATTTTCTGTTGTTTTTTTCTACACCGGTCTCATCCGTGTTGTGTGCAAACATGAACTTGGAACTATGGAGATTAGTGATTTGCCTTTTTTTCAGACTACTTCATGGTACATCGGGTGACACGTTCAAAAAAAGTCAAGGCTCTATTGTTTACACTCGACAACATCTGCTAGCGCTCGCCCGCGCTAGCACACTCTCTGTGGAAAGACTGGAGAAGTCTGCTGAAGTGAGGAGAAGAAGACGGGGATGGAGAGCTGTCTGTTATCATGGGGAATGTAAGATCTCTCCAATAAGATGGAAGAGCTAACAGTGCTAACAAGGCCACAAAAGGAGTATGGAGAGTGTAGCATTATAAAGACATGGCTGAATGAACTCACTTTGAACTCGCTGGTAAGTCTGAGAGCGACAAGAGAGCAAAGGAGAGCAGTTGAGCCACCCGGGCGCCCTATTTATGAGTATTTTTCTGATCTATCTTATCTTACCTTAACTTATAATATATCCCACCTACTGACCATGGTGCCATGATAATGAGATAATCAGTGTTTCATTCACTTCACCTGTCATAATGTTGTGGCTGGTGTAGAGACAAACCACCATTCATGCACACATTCACCAATTAGCCTATAAACCTGCATGTCTTTGGAGTACCCGAAGAGACCCACGACATGGGATGACCATGCAAAGACGCAGAAAGGTACCAGCCCAGCTTTGAACCCATCCCGTATCATATATTAAATATGAATATCATATATTTTACTATGACACCATTCAAACTTTCTAATATTATTTGAAAAAGTCATGCAACCTTGAGATAGAACAATATACTCTTCAAAGAAAACATGACATGGAACAGTCTGCTTATTGTCAAAATAGAAGAAAATGTGTTTTTAATTGGAAATCCTATCAGATTGACATTAAAACCGACAGTGGAGTCATTATTATTTTTTTTTTTTTGCCTATTAATGTGGAGATTAATTAACTTTTCAATCTCATATCATGATTTCACACCGTGGGGCAAATTCAAAGCAATATCACAAGAAAAGTTTGATACGTTTGGAACAGTTTGAGGAGGTGTTCTCCAGCTTCCATTCAATGCAGCCGTGGAGTGTTTTGTTTGTTGTTGTTTGTGTTCACCTCATGAGAATTTATTTCACTTCACTTTGCATTTGGCAATACATCAATTTCTCATTAGCATCAGCCAGTCCAGATTGTGTGATAAATCTCCAGATTCTACACCTTCTGATGTGCAGTTATTTAGTGACTCTTTTGCAGGTTTAACCGCAGGAAAAAAAAAAAAAAACAGGAACCAGAAGCAGCAAACAGGCTGTTACACATGGAGAACAAACACGGACAGATCATATAATGTAGCAGATCTCTTTTCACCTCCATCACCCTCCATGAATATTTTATTCCAAAATGGATTCTCCTTTTGAAAGTTTATTTATTCCTCTCATCTTCTGTATTCAAATGGCAGCCTGTCAAGACCACCCTGAGGCTTCAGAAATCTACAGTGTTCTCTGTGTGAAATGTATTTCTGCTTTGGCTTTAAATGCATCACAAACAGCACATATTTCACAGCATGCCCGCAGCAACCGTGGCATATGTGCTTACTCATAAAGTCAAAACTTTGTTATATTCCTGACCAATTTTCATATGTCCTCTGGCAGTGTTCACTCTTTTGACTTCTGATTTGCTGCGAGTTCGGAGCTGCTGACCAGCGAGTGGCTGTTTCCTGCAGCGCTGCACACACACACACACACACACACACACTTATGTAAACACACTGAACTGATGAAGCCTCGAGTTCAGGTCTGAGATAAATAGTCAGAGAAGATCAGCTCTTGGTATGAGCTGAGCTTTCGTTCATTCTGTGTGAATGTAATGTGATGGAAAACAAGTTAGTTCCTCTTATTCAATACGGCTGTAATGCTCCACAGCAGCTGCTGTATGTGCTCCTTTGTTAGTGCTTTGTTATGCACTGTAGGCTATCACGGTGTTCTGGTATACCTCACATGGACAAATAAAGACAGACAAAGAAATGGGCATAATGTACACAAACATACTCTTTTTTATAAAGTGGAGCTTGCCGTTCCAGTTTTGACAATCATCTCAGTGAAACACAACTTTCAATGATTTTCATGAGCGATTCATCTGCTATATTTTTATTTCCGATTACTCGATCAGTCAGTTTTTATGTCCTGTGTTGTCAGAACCCAAATGGACTCAGTTTGTAATGGTATAACAGAGAAAAGCAGTAAATCCTCATGCGAGAAGCTGATCCTGAGGATTTTTGGTGTTTTTGGTTGAAACCCTACATTTAGCAAAAGAAACTCCCCAAAGAACGTATTTCAGAATAGTGGAATATTCAGGCCCAGCCTGACAGATTATCCTCTCTATTTACTAGGCTGCTGCCTATTTACAAGGGTGGATTACCTCAAAGCACCAAAAACCTCACGTTTATTGTGGGACGGCTGGTTTTTGAACATCTGAATCTGGAAACTGTGAGGGACTCTGCACTGCCAAAACGCAAAATCAAGTAGGGCGAGCCATTTTCCACTTTGACTGACTGCAGTCATCTTAAAAATATGTTGTTTGTTACGTGTTATATCATGAGACTCCCAAAAACTAATGACGCAAATGTTTTCAGACCAAACAGCCAAAGGAATCTACTCTACTGTTCCAGGCCACAATCTACCGACACACACAGACACACACACACAGACACAGACACACACACAGTGTGACCTTGATGAAGCCTGTATGAGTTGGTGTGAGTTGTGAACTTTAACAGCCAAATAAAGCACAGAGTAAACACAGAATAGCAGCCCACCACAGTGGATTAGCTCATAAAGCAGACTGTGTTGGGAACAACGTGCTCCAACTCTATCGAAACAGGAATGCTTCTCAAAAAAATGACTTCAATCTCAGAGCGACCGTCTCTCACTCACTTCACTGATTACCTGGAGTAACAAGGTGACCTGTCTTGCTGCATGGGGATAGACTAACATAATGCATGTATGTGTGTGTGTGTGTCAGACAACCTGGAAGGAACACAGCTCCCCCACTGGCCCTCCAGTCAAGGCCAGGACTGTATGCTGACTGCGGTCAAAAGAAACAGAACAGCTGACGTGGCCCAACTTGTTGACACAGCACAAGGGACAGGACTCCCTCACAGCTGTGTGTGTGTGTGTTAGTGTGTGCGCAGGAAGTGTTAACTAAAAATGATTTCAAACCACAGAGATGAACCACATCGGGAGAGTAACAAACACTAATCTGCGTGTTCTCGCCACTCAGGTGTTTTAAAAAATAAAGGCCACACAGCGATGGAAAATCCAGAGAGATGAGCTTGTCTTCTGCTCCGCGCTGATAACTATTTATAGCCACCCGCACAAACGATGAGTGCGCAAGTATACGATAATGATGTCATAGGTTAAAAAGGCCTTACAGTACTGCACTCAGCACAAACAAACAGAACCAGGTTGTTGCTGTAGATGCAGCTGTGCTGAACAAAAGTACATCCTGTGAAGGCGGTTATTTTCAGCAACAGCAGCAGCAGCGTAACTGGTGGCGTCTGAACTTGTGCTGGGATCATCAGAGTATCTGTTAGGCAATAGAGCTAATCATTCAGCACCACCACCACCACCACCACCACAGATGCTGCAATTTCATACTCAGGGAGGCAGCAGAGTTGTACTGGTATACAGTGAAGACGAGAGAAATTTGTCAAACATCGCATACTTTGACATACTGCAGGCAATGTTGCAAATCAGTGAGCAGGATGGTTTTATGGCAATAGTGGATTTGCAGGCTTTTTATATCAATGTGATGAAGTGCACTCCGCTGGTTTTGTCATCTGGATTATCTTGGCTTTGTCTTGAGACTTTGTTTGAACAGAAAGTCTGGATTAAAGGTGTGAGGTTTGAAGGAAGGAGTTACCTTGCAAGGCTGCTGGATTTTATGAGGTCATGAGAGAATCCATCTTGTAAGCTGTGCACTGTGCTCAAGCTGTGCACTCGGGTCCAAACCACAGTGGTTCGGACCAATCAGCATCCTATGAAGAACTACTGGAAGTTACACCATGAGCTACAGACGCGGTTTAACACTAGGTGTTTTTGATGTGTGTGAGAAGCAACTGTTCTAGAAAACAACAATGGTGGCTGCTAAAGAGGTTAGCGTAGATGCTGCTAGCATCAGTTATATCAGGACTGAAGAGATGTCTTCAGTGAAAGAAGAACAAAAAGGACACTGAAGGATTCACTTGATGAAAAATATGTTTTCACTCCTCTCCTGACTGACTTCAGGAAGAGTTTAACTACATTATACTGTTTGTTTATTCGATAGGTTGAAGTTCTCCAATGATAGACAGATGGTTCATCCAATCACCTGTCAATTATTGTCTGAATGTGCCTGCCCAGTTTCCAAAAAAGTTTGCAATGCTGTCTGCCCAGATGTTTCTGTGTAATAAACCATCTGGCACAGTCAGGTTAATTTAGGAGGCTAGGAGGTCGTCTAATTAAGATGCTATCCTTTCCTGATGCATTATAGGAAATGTAGGCTCTATTTTGGCCTCAGCTGATCTTAAATCTGTCAGTACGTAGAAACGTAGAGGGGGTGGCTGTGGCTCAGGAGGCAGAGCAGGTCGTCCACTAATCAGATGATCGGTGGTTCAATCCCTGGCTCCACCTCCTCCAGTCTGCATGTCGAAGTGTCCTTGGGCAAGATACTGAACCCCAAATTGCTCCCTGTAAGTCGCTTTGGATAAAACCATCACTTTACAGTTTCCCAAATCTTCTGTATCAAACTCAGTGCTGTAACAGCTGATTGACAGAAAATTAATTGCCAACAATTTTGATGTTAGATTCATTGTGAAAGTCATTTATAGAAAAATTAAATGCTTTTGTCTGTTTATCATTGAACGCTGTTAGACTGTTCATCTGAGAAAATTAGAAATTTGAACAAGTACTTTGGGGCATTTTATAGAAAAACAAATAAAAAAACACTGCTCAATAATCAACAGATTAATAAAATTGAGATGAAGCCATAATCCAAACCCTAATCCTGGACTGCTTATCTCCATTCATAAACTCTGTCACTGAAAGACTGCTGATAATATGAAGGGTACAAACAACATGAACGATAATGTTTTGCAGGAAAAAAGATTTTTTCATTAAAATCAATACAACCCAATATTAGAACTTCTCCGCTCACCAACTGGATCGCTGCTTCACAGGTGAGTGCTCAGTGCTGCCATTAGTGGCCATCATCTTTAATTTTTCATTGTTTGTTTGGACTTGTGTGTCAGAATAAGTCATGTTTTGTGTTACTATGCAGCCACCTTGGTTCTTCACTGTTCTGACCATCCAGTAAGTTTGTATTTTAAAAAGTCTTTCCATAACAAATTCTATGAGCGCATCCATGAATGAATGTGTCTGTGAGTTCTGGGCGATAACCATGCAGGACCCAGATAAGTGGAATACAGTCTTGGGTCAGGGCTAGACATTGATATTCACTGGGATTAGGGCTGCATGTGTTTAGTCTATAAAATGTCACAAACTGAATACTAAAAAAAAACACTCATCAAAATTCTCCAGAGCACAAAGCCACACATGTGACCAACAGACCCAAACCCAAAGAGACTCAACTGAGAGTTAGAATGAATGATTTATGATTCTGGATCAACCAATAGTGATAGAAAATTGCATCATGAAACAAGATCTCTACATGACATGACAGCCAACGATGTGTGAGAATCTTTAACAAAAGAAATTAAATCACATGAATCTAAAATGCTCAAAACGTGAAATGTCCTGATCAGAATTCAATAAAGCATGTGCACAGTGGAGACATGAGAATGTGTAAAGCTGCTTCTGTGGATCAAACATTACACAACAGCAGAGTGAGGAGTCCATGTGATTTCATGTTAGATGCACCGCCTGCACGCACACTTCCTTTTATCAAACAATTAACCTGAAATGTTTTGGCAACCTTAGTGGAACATTTCTAGAATCAATTCTGATAGTGGCACTGGGCAACTCTCCAAAGCAACTACGTCGTTTCAAATTAAAAGCCCTCTATGGCCGTGAGGAAAATCAGTCCAAGTCAGCGCTGTTGGACACATTATCCGCACATCACATCTTCATTCGCTGGCAGCGTGTCCTGATTGATCACTTGGTGGAATTCAACCAACCAGCACGAGCAAAACTTGTTTTCTGACACGCAGCAGCAGCTGATTTCCACAAAGTCACACCCACTGACTTTTACCACGATGCTCTGATCCAGTTTGCGCTCGGCCCGATCTAATATTCACGGTGTTACAGTGCGCCTAACGGGATCCACATTACGCAACACGCGTGGAAAGCGTGCGCAGCTTGTGTGCGAGCCTGAAATAATTGCTGACAATGTAGAAATTAAAATACAAAAAACAAACAAACAAACAAAAAAACTGATCCGTGACAAAGTGGCGGAGAAGTGTGCGTTTGATTTGGTTTTCCACCTGACGCAGATGGCACAGATAAACACAGCCGCCCACCTACCAGACATCTCTCCAGCAAACAAAAACAGGATTATAAACTTTGACAGCGCCCAAAACACCCGTGTGGCACACATGAACTTACTTTTCCTGCATGACATTCTCCTTGATGGCTCCCAGGGTGGAGAGGTTGCCCTGCTGGAGTCTGCAGGTGGCCAGGTGCCGCTGGTGCTGATCTTTCAGGCAGGCGTTTTCCTTGCAAAGATCCGTCACCTGGAGCTCCAGCTCATCAATCCGAACCCTCTGCTTCTCCAGCAGCCCCTGCTGCGTCTCGATTATCTTATTCAGCTCCTTTAGATACTCCGCCGCCTTGCTTGGGTTCTCTGTCGGGTTCTCCATCTCGTAAAAGCCCCGTTGCCCGTCCATGAAGGCGATATCCACACAGCCAGAAAAGCAGCCCTCTCTTCCCTCTTTCCCCTCTCTCCTCTCACACGCAAACGCACGCACACACACGCTCAGTAGTAAGACTGAGCGCTGTCAAATCCAGAGATCCTCCTCCGCTCCGACATGGCTACTTTCATATGGACTAAGTTGACCGGGTTCTGGTGCTCTGCTGTACGCTGCCGCCGCCGCCGCGTCCGCAAGCTCTGCACCGCAACTAACCTCCTGCCAGCCGCTCCGTTCATGGGAAAACCGTTTAACTCTTTCAGGGCTGGAGGTTCAGCGCTCCAGCTGCGCGTTCCGCCTCTCTTGGTTCTGTGTGTAGTGACAGAAAAACAAAAGAGACACCGAGTTTGTTCACGGCGTGTGTATCGACTCAACAGGTAGGTAGAGTTTCTGTTGCGCCAAATCACAGGTGCAACACTGAACATGGACACCAGCGTTCATCCGTGCGTGCTGTCAGCTGTTGTGTTTGTTCATGCAAGAGGTAGTACTGTACTACTCCCCCTCCACCACCAGCGTGTCAGCAGCAGGTCGATTGGCTTGACTGGAAAGAGTCAAGATGAAGAGGTGGGTTGGTCATTTTATAATCCTAAAAAGACTTCAAAATAATATACTTTATTTAAAAAAAAGTCATTTTGAAACTATTTTTTCAGAATTCTTTATGTTAAAATGATTCTGCAGTGTTTGATGGTGCTGTCAGGAGTCCTTCCAGCAGGGCTGGACAAGACTGCTTGAGGAACCGCGGGCAAAAATAAGCACCTGGGCCTCAACTCATATAATACATTTAGTAATATGCACAATGTGAGCGCAAAATCTAGAGCTTATTGCCATTAGGGGCAGGAGAACATGCAAACAGTGTCTCTGGGAGGCGTTACAGATCGCTGTACGCCAAAACAAACAGACACAGGAAAAATGTTTCTTCCTGCAGGTCATCACTCTGATGAACAGTTAACACCAGACAAACAGTGGCAAGAACAATCCCTGCTCGGTAACCCTGTGTCTCAAACATTCACCGTGCCTGTAATTTATTCATTCCTACCTTTTAGATTCAGTTTCTGTTCTTTAAACATGTAAATATCATCACTCACACACAATGCACTCATATCCACCCACCTCATGTACCTAAACAACCTGCTACATAAGCCATGTTTATTTAGCATCCTTCGCACTCTGCAGCAGTAACTTATGCAGACATCGTTGTCTTAGTGTCTACATAACTTTTTGTTTACATATTTATATATACTTTAATCTGTGCATAGTTCAGTGTTTATCTTTACCTTGTCAAGCCTGTTGTCCCTGTTTTTAGCTGTGTTTATGTCTATATCTGTGGATGTACATTGAGAGAAAGGGGTCATATTGCTTGTATGTGTTCACATACCTGGCCAATAAAAGTGATTCTATCTGGTTAAATGTACGTGCAATATAAACAGTCCTTTCATAACAACTAGTTGCTTGCATTGTTGCTGGACAGGTAGTGTGCGATGAGTTCATCAGAGCTTTTTTTTTTCTCAGTGAACTGCTGCTGGAAAACAAGGTTGTTGAGAACAGTGAGAATGCACTAAAACAATGGAGCTGCAGAGTCAGGTGTTAATTCTCTGTGGGTTCATCACCATTAGTGACCCCATCCACATTACACGTTGTCTTCTGACCCATTGTTAATATCAAACTATTGATTGGTGCAGCTTTACTGGCTGATATAATGGAGGTTAAGAGCTTAGACTAGATTTTGGCTTTTCAAGGCAATGACTCAAGAACAGATAGTGAAGCATCCACCGTGCAGCCTTCATCATCAGTAGATAGTGTCCTGTAATAAAGCATAGTTCCATATTCCCAGACAAAATTACAGTCAATGAAATCACCTCAAATAATCGCTAAACAGGGGATTTGGGGACTCTTCATTCTGTTATTTTTTCTCATTTCCTCCTGCACCACTGTTTAATGCTACATTAGACTTTATTAAAGGTAGGCTCCAACTTGCACATTAAGTTGTATCAGCATTAGAATATTCCCATAAATAAATCTTCCAGAGGGAGTGTGGGTATTAGAGCGAGAGAACTCATTAGGAGAAAACTGGAATTTATAAAGATAACTGAACCATTAATATCCCTTTGACCCTTTCCTTGAAGTGTTGGAAAATAGCGCTCGTGTTTACTGGTGGTTCACAGGGTTAAAGTATTGGTCGTATTGTAGCTGCTGTGCCACAGAAACCAGAGCCGTGACCTTTGTTACATATAAAGCCTTGTCTCGTCCCAGAGGCTTGCTGGTTCCACTGCCCGCAACTGACCGCGTGCATATGCAGCAGCTGTCTTTGCTTTTTTTTTTTTTAATGGTCCCTCTATGCTAATACCCTTCACATCTGACCTTTGGTTGGTGAAATGTGATGTTGTTGCATACTCTTGCATACTGTGTGTGGACCTCCCAGCGTCCCCCACCAGAGCATTTAAGAACATTTAGTCTATAAAATGAATGAAATAATGGATGACTTCCATATTAATCTGTGAAAGCTGTTTAATTTGACCAACATAGCGTCCAAAGCTGCTTATCTTTGATAAATGATTGACGCGCTAACATAATTCCTTTGTGTTACTTCTGGCTTGAAGTTTCCAATTTATATCAATCAGGAGATGGAGTATATGAAATAAGGATATTCTTTATTATAACAGATGATATGTGATTAAGTCTTGACAGAAAGTCTTTGGTGCTTCGACTATACAGGGAAATTTTTGTAATTGAAGGGGTGTCTGCCATGAGCAGCAGCAAGATAAATCCCCCCACAGAGTCCAGACACTGGTGGTGGAGGTGGCTCATGAATCTATGAAGACTGGTGGTGATGGGGAGACGGAGGAGGTGCTCATTACGGTTGTATGAACCTACAAGAGGCAGAGAGAGAGAGTCCTATTTAAAAAGACAGCAGAAAGATGATAGGCTACAATGCTAGTGTGTCGCCATGCTATTGGATGGATGTGACCAGCTGATAAGAACAACTGGGTTGATGGACAGCCCAGATTATGATAGCAAGGAAACTAATAGTGACTGACAGGCTGCAAAGAGAAATAAACCTCAGGCCTAAGCATGCAAGACATTCATCTTCCTGACTAGAGCTTCATGGATTCTCTACACCACACCCACTAGTGATGGCAGAGTGTACTGACCACACCCTGAGTAAGCTTCTACATCACTGCAGCAAGATGTGAACTTTAACTGTTACAGTGACTGTTTGATTTGTCTTCTGCTGATTGATAAGATTAATAACATCTGGTTGGCTTACTGTAACCTGATATTCCAGTGAAGGCAACAAGTAATAGCCAGTCAGAGGCAGAGTAGGGCACTCCTGGGGGAAAAATAAAATAAAATAAAATACAAATAGCCATTTCAGTGCCAAATAAATGTATTTTCAAAATAAAACTGTACATTTTAGAGTTGCTTTTATTGTGACAGTCCAAGGCTCACATGTGTTACAGTCTTGATATGTCACACCTGTCAGGGGGATGGATTAACTGGCTCACCAACATGGATTTTAGAATGGACATTTATATTTCTGTTGAGTGTACATGCAACAAAAGCCCCCTGCTGGTCTTGAACCCAGGAACATTGTAACTAAATGGTCAGTGTCTTAAAGCCCTAGATCAGCAGGATGCCCACAAGAGATTCTGTTGTCTGTGTTTCAGTTGCTGCTAATTGCTTCAAACTAAAAGCAGCGTTGTGTGTTCTGTTTTTGCACACTTGGATGTATTCACATACAGAAAAAAAAACACAAGCTCAGACCACACGTGAAGCCTGTCATTACCCCTCACAGTCACATGCTGTAACTGCTGGATGGTTCTTTCACACAGTGATTGCCCTCTAGTGGTTTGTTGTGTTCAGAACACATGCAGTCAACAGTGATGGGGGCTGGTGATGTTTCACAACTTTGAATCAATTTTCTAGCTCAATATCTGACTTGTAAAAAGGTTTCGAGCAATGATACGATTATGAGGTGATGTGCGCCGCATGACAGCGCTGAATTAATCTAGTCCCATCTGGTAAATGCAGAAGGCTAACAGCTAAAGGGAGGAGGAGGCTTGCTCATATTGTCCACTGACAGGCACAGCACAGCAGGCTAAATCCTCACTGCCATCACCTGCCAACCACTCGGATGCATTGCACCACATCCCCGATGAGAGAGTGGGGAAAGATAATGTGCATAATTCACTGAAAAGATTCTGTGATCCAGTCTCTTGTAGAAATCTTCAAAGCACTTTGAAGAGAGAGCAGAGGCGAAGTGAATTGTAGAAAAGGGAGAATTTTCCCCCTTTTTCAGAAGTTATATTTAGACACAAAGGATTCTTTTTTTTTTTGCCTTTTGATGCAACAGCTCTGTCCTGCAGCAGGGCTGTACGGCCGAAGCAAAATGCACATGTAGTTTTCTGATCCAGAGAGTATTTTCTATAGCTTTGTCTGACGTAGGTTCTTCAGCTTAAATGTGAGAATTGGAGTTTCATCTCACAAAAGGCCAGCGTATCAAAGGTTGCTACAGTAACAGTGACAGCAGCAGCTGTAATGCTAAATCCCATATGTCCCCAGAGATGAAAGAAAAGACAGACTGAAGTGGCTGAGGTGTTCACCTCGTACTCCGGCGCAGACGTCGATAAAGCAAAGCCGAGTGGCGAATTGGAAAACATGCATGGGAGTGTGTTATTCCTGCTAGCTCACTGCTTGTGATTCAATTTGACTGCTGTGAGATGTTATCTTTCTTCACGGTTTAAGATGCAGGGATGGCCTTTTTACAAAAAACCTCAGTGGACCATTTCCTTTCCCTCACCACAACAACAAAGTTGCTGCTGCAGAGGAGGCTGGTTTATGTCTCTAATGACCACATTCAGAAGTTTTTATGGCCTCAGATTAATTTTTCTGACCTCAAGTGGCTGCTTAGGGTTTAATATCCACACCATAAGTTGTTGTTTTTTTCCGTAGCGCCTGTAAAATGATGGACCTCAAACATTTCAAGAAAGATTTGAGGGGGGGGGGTTAGAAGGTTTAGAGGTTATTTCTGATGTTGTCAGTGATGCTGCAGAACACATTTGGGTCAAGTATTGACTGGTGGACGATAAAAGATTCCTATCAACATTATCACCATCTGTTTGTCTGTAATGAGTGAAAATCCTTATAAATAAAAATGTCGCCTGCAATACCACAAAACAACTGGCATGGGAGTTTGGTCATTACCATGATAGTACAATTTCATAGTCATACTATGGTATACCATGGTACTGTAAAATCATGGTACTGACTCATTTTCCATGTTACTGTACCTCTATGGTACAACTATATCATGAGATTGCACCATATTATAATACAATTCACTGTGCAGTTACAACTGACATTAAATGAGCAGCGATCTAATTTAAATGGAAGAGAAACAAATACATCAAACTTGAAAGCTTTATAGTATAAAAATCCAGTCAATGTATAAATACCATTTTCATTTCTTACAGAAATACCTCACCACAGATCTTTTTTTGACTGGCTATTATTAACCCATCACTCTTCCAAATTCCCAGGGTGGGAAGATGTTCATCTTTATATAAATCAAACAGTCTTAATCAGCAGTCTTCAGTCCTGTTGATGAAAAGAAAAAGAACAACAGCAAAGACACAAAACGCAATGCCATGTTATTGACAGTCTTGTCACAAAGTTCTCTTTATACACCACCATTACCATTGCTGTGGACATTTACAGCACCCACTGTGTTATTAATTCATTATACATTCATCATTCAGTAATGGTTGAGTTTATGCCATTCACAGACAAAGAGTTCACAAAGTGCATGAATGAAAGCCAACAGAAAATAAACAGAATTAAAATGAAGGAACAACAGAACACGCCACAGTAAGACGAACTGGAAATAATCAAATTGAGCGTACAAAAGCAATTAATTACTTTAGAAAATCACCTTAATCATCACGTTATTAAATGTGGTTGGTGTGTGGACTACAAAGAAATATTATAGAACAATGAAGAAAGCAATCCATGTGCATCTGGTCTGAACAATTGGTGAGGTGTGTCAGATTTGACCTCTGGGACTAGGCAGAGGGCAAACAATTTTCAGGATGTCAAATTTAAATTCCTCACTTTTCCGCAGGTGTAACAGCAGTATACATCAGCTGTGTTATTTTTACGCTTTTACTACACGTATTGTGCACAGAATCCTTAATCCACTACCTAATCAGTTCAGTGTGTGTCAAGCAAGCAGTCCCATTATGGCTGGAGGATTGGTATTGTGCCACCAGAGGTGAAATTCAAGGCAGGTGAAAGTGAAGGCACTTTCCAAGAATGTTTTCAATAATTAAGAACAAAAGTCATATGTTCAAAGATGATCAGATACCTTTCGATCAGCGATTAGTCTGATGAATTCTAAATACGAACAAGAGTCCAACATGCTAACTAGTTACATGGCCCTGTGTGGTCAGCATCCAACTTCTCAGAGGGACGAATGGCATTCAGCCACATGAGACTAAGTAATTAAAGATATGTGGTGCCCTTAGATGACCAGGGTTGTATGTGTGTCACACTGAGTAGATTAGTAAGTGTCTACATGAGAACCCTGAACTTGCGATAAGGATTGGGGGTTGCAATTACTTCCCATGAACGAGGAATTCCCATTAAGCATGGGTCATAAGCTCACATAAGCACACATCGTGGCTCTGGAGGGGTGCAGTGAATTGATGATCAAACTTGACTATCTGGAGGAAGTGAAAGTCATTGCATGGTTTCTGTCGGTTAGCCTGCGGAAGGAACATTACCGGTTTGCTACAAGGTGTGTGTGTGTCTCGAGATGCTGAAGATTTCTTGCTGGGGTTGTTTTCAGAGTGCACGGCAGAGATGTGTGTCCGGTCGATGCCTCTGTCAGTGGGCCTCACTCTTCACATCTTTCCATCTTGTCTCCTTGTCAGCTTCTCCAGACAAGGTGTCCATAATGAGCCTCTCGTTGCCCTGTCCATGTCTGCTGTCCTCCACAGGAGACTGCGTTATGTTTAGCCTCCAGTCTGGGCCTCATCCTAACTGGATGCCTCTGTCCCCAACAACCCCTTCACCTGTGCAATGCACCTGATGTGTTTGTGGACAGTATGGCTCCTAGGTCAGGGACAATGGGCTTAGCCATTTGAAAACCTTAACCCAAACACGATTTCACCCTGGTTACCCTCCACGCACCTCTGGGTACCCAGCTCTCCTGTCTCCTCCAGAGGGGTGTCCCCTACTCTCCTCTAAACTTTGGTCTACACATGGAACCAAACAATGTGACAACACTCAGCACGTATGTCTATGAATAACACAGCAAGCTGCAAGAACTAATGTGAGTTTCAGGACACGACGATCAGTTACGTTTTGAACAAACTGTGCAGTCCACTTTGCTGTCAGGGCTACGCCCGTCTGAGGTTCACATCTTGCAAAATGTATAGAATTCTAATCTCCACTTCAGCAGTACTTACATACGCCAAACCTTTATTCCTGTCTATATTCTGAAGGTGTGGTGATGGGTTGTTACATTATTCATAGCCTGATTTATAAAATTTTGTGGATGTTTTTATTGATAAAAACATGGCCAAAATGTATTTTTGACAGTATTTTATAATTTATGGAGTAACTTTGACTCTAATATGTCAACTGAATGAATTTCGAACCTTTTCAGATTCCTGTTCTGAAAGTATATACAAAGCAGCACATTTTTAACTAGATAATGCATCATTTGCATATTGCCTACACGTCTGAAATAAAACCTTGGGGTATGTAGATTGTATGCTGAAACTTCCATGCTAGTCATAAAATGCACAACTGGTATCTGCCCCACTTCACATGACTGTTGTATGAGATCACTTTCCAAGCAAAACACATTCATTGTGAATTCATCAAACCAGTGGCCTGTAAAAGCATCTCTGTCTGGGATGCTGCTGAATTCAATTATTCAGCTCTGACCACCATGGTGGAAGAATGTAGCACATGTAGCACTGATTATGTCATATTCTATTCCCATTTTTCCCTTTTTGGATTTTACCCAACTTGTAATATACAGCTGAAAAGTGCAACAATAGCACCGCAGTGGGAAAACAAATTTATCACCCTTCACTAAGTGGGATAGGATACTGTGTCAGCATCTGTTGTGATTTAGCTGCTGAAAGGGTGTACTGAAGGGAGATTAAAGCATAACCCTTGGGTTTATTAATCATCTTAAAAACTTAACTACGATACAATGAAGAGATCAAAGCCAACAATAAAAGTATCTTACTCGCAAGTACTGAGCCACAGACCTTTATCACATTTACCAGGTTTAAAGGTCCAGGTGGTTCTGCTGAGGGCAGACTGAGAAGTAGGCCATAGTGTTTGTACCACACAGGAGACTGAACGTTCTGCCGGAGTCCAAGCTGACTGAGCGGGTTTAAATACTGCACAGGTCTGAGGAGTTGATGATCAGCTGCAGGTGCTCAGGTGAGAATGGCAGGAGAGCCAAAGGAATATTTATGTATCTTTAGAATCATGAGAGTCGTCCTGCCAAAAAAGTATACTTTTACCTACCCTGATATCTTTGGTAATCTTAGCATATAAAAGCATGTAAATTACTCGTACCTAGTCATTTTCGTTACATTTTGAATATTTCATTATATTATATAAGTGTACTCTTGCTAAATAGAAGTAGTAAATACTCATGCATGGTTGGTTCAGCTTGTTAAACTTCCAACTAATTGTCCAAATCAGTTACAGCAGCTCTAAATATGTAGCTGTTTGAAAAGACCAAGAGGATATTATTCAAAATGTTTTATTAATAAAACCTCCTCTAAAGAATGAGACAAAGTCCATTTGTTTTGAGCTGAGCGCTCATGTCTTGCAGTCATTACGTCTGCCTCAGCGTGAAGTTTGGATTCTATAAATAACAGCAACTGGGCTGAAGCAAGTTTAGGCTCAGTACATTCTGCAGGGTTACCACAAGGCAATCTGAGAAATCAAGGAAGTGGAATGTTAATCATAAACTATTAAAGCTGTACTGTCAGTTATAATTCCTCCTCAGTTTCCCTTACTTTGTTATTCTTGTATTATCTGTTCTAATGTTCTCAAAAAGCCTTTTTGCAGGGACAGTTTATAGTACCCACAAATAAATGTAGATTTGTTCAAATAAATCCTTAAAATTGCGTCACAACAAAAGTCACACCTAATTAAAAAGTACCAAGATGTCAACAACTCATTATTTCCTGTATTGAAACAGTGTGTTATAAAATTTGTAATAAACTGACTTGACAAAACTCAATGAAAGCCTCCAATGACCAGTTTGGACAGATTCATTGCTGTGGTCAGTTGTGCAGAGTCTCTTTCTACTTGAGACGCCTTCACACACTCTTTTGCAGTATTTCCAAATCTGAGCTAAATATTCATGAAACGGCTTTAGTGATTCATCAAAAGCACAGGCAGAGCTCAGTTCCATGCTTTATTAGCCAATTTAACCAAGGTTAGTGACATTTAATTAGAATGAATTAGTACCAGGAGCACAGAGACTATTGTGAATACAAAGGTACTAATTGACAGACTATATCATGTTGATAGCATGACACAGACCAGAAGAAAAAAGTAATGAGAAGATCAGTCCTCTCAGGGAAGAAACGATCCTGTCTGCCGACACAGAACTATTACAATACTATTATTAGCCAAACTTTCAGTTAGTATTCCAAACATGTAATGTGACTCAGCAGATTCACAATGGTGGGAAAATGGTTTGTTCTGTTTGCATTTCTATAATATTCTTAGAAGTGTAAATATAGACTAAAGAGTTGTTTTTTTCTCATGCTGGCTTTAATATACAGTGTGTGCATGATGGGGTGTTGGCCGTACTCTTTGTGCTGCATTCAAATGAAATTTTTAACAGAGGATGACGTAAAGTAATGTAAAGCGTTTGATCAGGCCTTTGTCATCACTGAGTTACTTGATGTCGCCTTGATGCAGAGGGCCTTTATGTGTTTTTAATAGTTAGTGGAGGATTCATTGACACTGAGGTACAAAAGTGTCATAGAGAATTCCTTTTTTAGAAAATATTTAATGTGCATTTTGTTCTCTAAATGGGATTTGTTAACAAGAAGAAAAAGATACAACAAGAACATATCAACATTAAGCCACAGTTGGAGATGTCCGCCTATGTACAAAAACATATAGCGGACAGCTGTTGATATACAGCCCCTTGAAGGTTTAAGAGTTTGAAGCTTGAGGCTGATTTTAAAGCACCACTTCTGTACTGTAAATGAACGGACTGAACAGCTCTGCCCTTGGGCAATTTCTAGAGGTTTCTCTTCTGATTACATGAGAGACAGCGCATTTAAATATTCTATTTTTAGCTCAAAACAGGAAGTAGAAAATCTGTTTGCCACAGCTGTACACAGCTGTGCTGCTACATGAATTTAATCAGATTTTGCTCTGCTCAGTGATAATTAGGAGATTTCTTTATTGAGAGATTGGATCACATATCCATTGCATACCCATGTGACTGCTGTAATTGTGTAAAAGAATCCATAACAGCACAGTATGCAAGGTTGGAATATTGATTTTTCAATAACTATCGGTCATCTTTAGATATACAATGGATAACTGGCTTGGAAGAACACGATGTATATTGAAAATACATGCATTGTCTGCTTCTTTGTCTGCCCGACAAAGCCCTGCGTCCTCAGCTGAATTTCGACAGCCTGCCTCAGAGCTCAATACTGAGATCCATCAGTGAACCAAACAGTGTGTTTTATTTTTCTGTGTCCAGTACAATATCAGCACTCCTCATCGTCTGCCTCTGATAGACGGGCAGTGAGTTGAAGCCATGAGTGTTAACACTGACATGCTATCTAGCATCAGTGGTGGGTTTGTCAACACGATAAAGACAGGTGCTGTGGCACGCTCACTTCCTTAATCAAACAAAGAAGACAGAGCAGCTTTCGCTGCCGTGTGCCACAAACAATGACTATTAACATTTATTTTCCAAAGTAATATACACCAACACAGATGTGTATACGCCCAAATACAAGTGGACACACCAACAGCGGTGTCTGACATTGCAGCTACATAACTAGTGGTATAACCAGCGTGTGTGCGTGTGTGCGTGTGTGTGTGTGTGTGTGTGTGTATCTTGAAGCTACTTCCTGGTCTCTTATAGTGTATTTGTAACCCATCTCTCATATCAGTTAGACACACCACAGGATCAAGTCCTGCGTGGCTGAAAGATATGTTAATGCTAATGTTAACAGTAGCAGTAGAGAATCATAGTACAGCTGCTGTAGCCGTATCCAGAGCATCATAGATTCAACCACAACTGCCGCTGAGCATTAAGTGTATCTACAGCTGCAGCTGCGCTCACAGCTAGTGGCTGTATACTGCTGGAGCTCATCCTTTCGAGAGGAGGAACGGGCAACAAACGCACAAGTGTCACATCATCTTCTTTTCTGTAGTATCTGCATTGCATTTCTCTAAACATACACAACAAACTGTTCCTATGGATCAGTGGGAAACTAATTGTGAGGCAGAACAAACAAAAATGCAATACATCAGGTAGATAATACAAATAAAATGGAAAAATCAAAGATATACTATCCATTTTACATAATCTGTCAAGAACACAGAGACTGCTGGACACAAATGCAGGCAGGCAGACGGTAATCAGTTCTCAAGGGTTATTTTATTCAGTCCAAGGGTCAAAATCCGGAAAGGCAGTCAGAGGTACAAAATCGGGAGGCTAAGACTCGGAATCTCGGAACAAAAACGGTCAGACACTGGGAAAATTCTCTATACAAAACGCTGGAATGCTGCTCTGGGAGACAAGACAATCTGGCACTGACACACAGGGGAGCACTGGATACACACACACACACACACACACACACACACACACACACACACAGAGGGAAGGGGTAACGAGACACAGGTGAAACACATAAGGGCGGGGACAGGTAATCACACAGGGAACAGGAAGTGAACACAGAGACAAGACTATCACAATAAAACATGAAACTGACACATGACAGACCCTGACAGTCCCCCCCTCCCCCCAACGTCCGACTCCTGGTGGCGCAGGACCCTGAGGATTGCATCGGTGGAACTCTGCAATGAGGCGAGGGTCCATGATATCCCAAGAGGGGACCCACGATCGTTCCTCCGGCCTGTAGCCTTCCCAGTCCACCAGGTACTGTAGGCCCCGGCCCCGCCTCCGGACATCCAGCAGTTTCCTGACAATGTAGACAGTTTCACCAGCAATGAGACGGGGGGTGGTGGGGGCTCAGCAGCGGGAATGAGTGAGCTTTCCTTGACTGGTTTGATCCGGCTGACGTGGAAGGTGGAGTGTATGCGGGTGGACCTGGGAAGCTTCAACTTGACAGCAGAGTCATTAATGATTTTTGAGATTGCATATGGGCCATGCAAGACACATGCCTGGTGGACCATAACAGCAGCAGCGGGAAGTCCACTGAGAGGTCTGACCAGGGGCACTGTGGCACGGGCAGAGGGTGAAGGAGTCCAGCTGGTGGGACATTGGAATTTTTCTGCTGAGAACAGACAGGACAGGCAGAGACATACTCCGACACATCATTAGCATTAGCCCACCTGAACCGCTCCAACACTCTGAAGAGGGTTCGGGCGGTGGCCCGGATGACAAGAAAACTTGCTTTCATGAGCCCACTTAATAACCTCCCCCCGAAGGGAAGGAGGAACAAACAACCTGTTTATGGGGGTCTCAGGGGGTGCTGGAATTGCCCTAAGAGCCTCTGTTACCTTGCCTTCCACACTCCAGGTGAAGGCTCCCACGATGCAGTTTTCAGGGAGGACGGGTTCTGGATCTGAGGAGTCTGACTTGGGTGCATGAATACGTGACAAGGCATCGGGCTTTGTGTTCTTGCTTCCTGGATGGTATGACAGAATGAAATTAAATCGGGACAGCCCGATGCAGCCGTTCAATCTCCTTCTCCCGTTGCTGGAGCCGACACTTCTGCCCTTCGAGGGTAGCGAGCAAGGAGCCCTGCTCTGCTGCGTCCATCTTGGCCAGATTATTCTGTCAAGAACACAGACTGGCGGACACAAATGCAGGCAGGCAGACGGTAATCAGTTCTCACGGGTTATTTTATTCAGTCCAAGGGTCAAAATCCGGGAGGCTAAGACTCGGAATCTCGGAACAAAACGGTCAGAGACAGGGAAACTCTCTATACCAGTGTTTCTCAATCCTGGTCCTCGGGGACCACTGCCCTGCATGTTTTAGATGTTTCCTCCTCCACCACACCTGATTCAAATGAGTGGCTCGTTATCAGGCCACTGCAGAGCTTGATGACGAGCTGATCATTTGAATCAGGTGTGGTGGAGGAGACAGCTGATCCCCAGGACAGATTGAGAAACACTGCTCTATACAAAACGCTGGAATGCTGCTCTGGGAGACAAGACAATCTAGCACTGACACACAGGGGAGCACTGGTTATATACACACACAGGAGGGAAGGGATAACGAGACACAGGTGAAACACATAAGGCGGGACAGGAAATCACACAGGGAACAGGAAGTGAACACAGAGACAAGACTATCAAAATAAAACAGGAAACTAACACATAACACAGAGACAAGACATAATTTTTTATCTTCATCAGGGTTGTGGGGGACTGGATCCAATCCCAGCCACACTCACATTTACAGGCAATTTTAGAGTCACCAGTTAACCCAGAGAGAACCCACGCAGACACAGGGAGACTCCACAAACTCCACACAGAATGTGGACTGGGACCCTTCTTACTGGGAGGTAACAGTGTTAACCACTGCATCACCGTGCCGCCCCAAAAACGGTAAAATAAAACAAAAGTTATATACACTATATACACCTTCCAAGCATATACAGATTAGGGATTATCAGCCTTTGTGGAACATAGTGGAGCATTTAGCAGCTAAAGAACCAGTTACTTTTCGCAGGAGTATGTTGAGACCAGAACAGAGCTGAAAGGAGAGTGAATATTGGACTTCCATTCATCAGGTGGACAGAAACACAACTCCAAATACATGCCAGTGTTGTTGGCACCTCCGTCATTATATTTTTATAAAATGATAAAATGTCGAGTTTGTATGTTCAGTTTTTTGCACTGCCACCTAATTGGCACACAAAAAATAAATATATGTATGTTCATTTTGGAAAGGCCAAGAGGAGACTATTTAAAATGTTTTATTAATACAATTTCTTCTATTTGTTTTGAGTTGGATCTGATGCCGAATAAGTCAAATATTATTTTATTTATATAATATATACTGCAGGTTTGTTCTTTCTTTTGATTTGAAAAAAATCAAAAATTAATTGAGAAAATTGGAGTTGAAGCTACGCCAGTTTCTTTTTCCTTTGGCCCCCTGTGGACAGAGAATATTATTACCATGTAAAGTTCTTACAGAAAACAACTGCCTCTTTTAGCTCTGTTTTGGTCTCCACTTCAGTGTCTCTTCACCTACTGTGCCTCACTGTCTTAAGCAGCTAGTCAGCTGTTTGGTGGGTCTCTCAGAGCTCCTTCACTTGAAACAGCAGCCTGATGCTGCTGGAATCCAGCAGAGAGTCTGTGCACTGTAAAACCAAAACAAAGAGCTAAAAGAAGCTAAAATACCATGTAAAGCTGTAGAATAAAAGTATTAACTGTTAAATCCTTCAAAATGGATTATGATTAATATAATGTAAAAACAAACAAATGTGAATTTCTCAAACCAAGCCGTTGGACAGCACACATTAGATGGATGCATGGATGCTGATATATTCTCTGTCTGTCTGCAGTTAGGTTTGACGGTTATCTTGCTTCTTTCATCTTGTGTAAAGATGTATATAACGTTAACTTATGCAAGGAAAACAAACTGAAGACACAGACTATGCAGAGTGATGGCACTTTTTCTCTTGTTATCAAATATTGAGGGATGATAATGTTAGCTGGGGCTCAAACGAACATTCTGGGACCCCCATAATGAGAGAGACACTTAAAAGCGAGTCAAACACATTTCAGCAAAATGACACTTTGCAGTTTTTGTAAACATGTCTTTGTGGCAGAATATTAAAAATGAATCAAAACAAGTGTCTCTTTCATCAAAATGACAGTGAAATTGTGGGTAGAGGGTTTGGGTTGATGCCGCCAGATGTTTATTGCATACCGAATCATCACAAATAAATTACTTGAAAAAGAAAAATGGAGCTGAACTATGAAAGATGATATATCTGACAAACAAAGTCTTGTAATGCAAAAGATAACCATGGATTCGTCATCAATATCTGGATGTTCTGTGCTTTCAGTCCCAGAGGGGATTGATTGTGTGATGCTGAGCAACCATTTTCAGGTATGTGACTCAAGCAAATGCAATGATTGAGCACCGTTCATCCAGCACTCATGCATTCTCATTATTAGATGGAATATAACAGCTAACCAGCATCCTGAACCTGCTGCTGCCTTGCTCCATCCTCACTGTCATATATATGTTTATAAATCTGCTCCGTCCCTGAGGTGACAGTCAGCGGAACACTGATCAGACCAACAGCGACGTTGGAAGTGTGTGTAGGGTGGCGGGACAAAGCAGTCTGCAGTCAATAACCCAGCCTGGGTGAAAACACCGGTGTCCATTTTTATATTTACTCCCCACATTTCTGATGGCTCCAGGGGATAATACCGTCCTCAATCATGTTTCTCTGCCTTGTGAGATGCTTTTGGTTTACACCAGGCTTTGTGTTGGGCCACTCTCTACTGTTAAGAAAAGGTTACTGTCAGGACTAGATGCAAAAAATTACATTTACTCTTGTTACTGTAGCTGTAATGGCCAAAGCTCTTTCAATTCCTGATATCCCAAGCCAATGTAAGACCCTCTTTGATGCGGTTTCCAGTTTTTAAGTGCACATTCAAGAGCACCTCTGAGAGAAAAGAGGTATGGAATTATACCTGCTGGAGAAGCTAAAAATGAGATTTTAATATTGAGCAAATCTGCCCTCACTATCGGCCAATCAACTCACCAGCTGGATAATTGTAATTAAATCAGATTGTACAAGTGGAGGCAATAGCAACGGCTCCATACCATAATCAGCACAACAAGATGTGAACACAACACGCCCATTTACACATTCAGTCCCTTACCACACCGAGCAGCATTAGCATTTATCTGGAGCCGGTGTTTTAGGGGACTTGACCAATAAGTTCATATTAATTTCATTTGACCAATTCTTGATGATTCTTGATCGGTCTCTTTAGCTGCTGAATGCTTTACTATGTTCACCAGCTAGTGGCCAACTTTATCTGCCTGCTGTTTGGTGCTAGGCAGGCAGTGTACAATGGTTCTAATGGCCAGCTGGGGGCACTACCATTGGGTGCAATAATTGCATTGAGTGTCATAATGAAATGACCCTACTTCTCACTTGGTTTATTACCTCAGTGAACAGTTTTCATTAGTTTATGGTCCCAGTTGCTACTTTCTTCCATACAGCATGCTGTGTATTTTATAAGTAATGGTTCCATTTAGAGTAAAATAGACAATGAGGCGGGTATGCTTTAGGGTTTTGGAGCTTGAACCATCCAGTCTATGTCAAGCAATAATGCCAAGGTAACATTAACCTACAGTGCTTACATTTTGGGCAGCAGTGCAGTGGTTAGCACCCCTCATTAAGAAGGTTCCAGCCCAAACCCCGACTGGGCCCTTTCTGTGTGGAGTCTGCAGGTTCTCCTCGTGTTCTATTCTGTGCAGCTTATGTGGCGTGAATGTGAGGGTGAATGTGTCAGCCCTGTGATGAACTGGTGACTTGTCCAGGGTGTATCCGGCCTCTCACCCAGTGTCAGCTGGGATTGGCTCCAGCACTCAGCAACCCTGATGAGGAGAAGCTGTTACAGAGGATGGATGCTAACATTTTGACTGATGTCATTTATTTTTTTTCTGTCCTGGATCATTTCAAATCTGGAAAGTTGGCAGAGTATCAGTACCTCTACTTGAATAGAACATTTTGGAAGATCCTGCTTCCTTATCATTGTAAAGCATGCAGTCTAGTACATTTTATTGGCTCCACCTGAGGTTTTATCCTCCCAAACATTTCCAATTGGTTTATACACAGAGGGTTAGAGTGGGATAACAGCAAAATCACTTCTTTGGGTCCTAACGGTAATGCGTCCTCTTCTGTAATGTTCTGCTTTGTTAACTCCCCAGTAAACATCATTCGATGACTGTCTCCTCTGTAATAGGACTCATTCAGGTGAATTGACTAAAGCTTCTAATTCACTGCAATTAAAGTATAATGTCTGTGTCTATGCCAAGGGATGATGGTCGTGTTTACTTCTTGATCCACAGGTAGTAACATACCCTCCAGCTGATCTTTCAACCCAAATCTACTTATTGTTGCGCCTATTCTGTCCCCTTGTGTGCTTTCATATACACAGCACACCATAAAATTATGGCAGGGGAATACAAAGCAAATGTCACATAGGAAATCACAGTCAAAGTCTTGCAGAATGATGGTTACGGCACGGATTCTGAGATATTCATGGTTTCAGCCTTAAAGGACAATTGTAGTTTATTGCTGTGTGAGTTTTTTTTCACAGCAGCAACGGTAGAAACAGATTTTCTGTCTAAATTTTTCTTCTACCCTTGCTTTATGTTTGGCTGTTAGCAAAGTTGTCGACTCGCTAATTTTTAAACATAAGTATGTAATCAGAACAAATACATGTGTGCAACTGAACATACTTAACTCAGTGGTCATTCACTGGGAGTGCTCTAAATCACACAAAAAATCTAATTTCTACATAATGCAGCTTTAATTTGGTGAGTACAGTTTTATTAGAAAGAGGAATGATGGCTGAAACTATGAAGATGAAGTTGAAATAAACACACATTTTCTTGTGTCCCCTGCAGTGTGATCTGCTGTGCCACAAAGGTATGAAATGCATGTTTGTAATTATGTAGTATAGTGATGACACACTGCTAACAGACAGTGAGGATTCAGCTCATAATGAGGTGAGGCATACAGGAAGTATATTGAAAATATAGCATAAAAAACAGCATGTCTACCTCTCTGTAGGTCATGGCGCGTAATTAAAGTTTCCTATACAATTAATGCAAATTACGTGTCTAATTAGCATTTGTTTTGAGGTTGAGGTTCTTTTTTTTTGTTCTGAAAAAGCCTCCACACTTCTACACAACGTTTGACTCACACTGACTGCATCTCTCAGCAGAATCTTCCCAATTCCTCTGAGAGCAGCTGTCCTGACATTATCTAAACATTTTCACAATTAACAGATGGAAATGTGGCATCCTTCACTCTGTATTTAATGTATTTTCAGTTTTTGCTGGCATGTCTCTGGCTTAAGACAAAGGCTGCTCATACAGAGGCGCTGCCAAATTAGAGCAAGGAAAATCTTTAACCTCTTTGTGGAGGTCAGTGCTATCGAGATACCACACAGAGACCTGTATTCAAGCAGCAGGTGAACTGCCAGAGGCGACAGTGACACTTTTTTTCCCCCCCTGAGAGCTGAACTGCCAGCTCCTGTTACAGAGCTTCACTCCATACACTCAGTGGAACATAAGCTGGATGTATAGTCATTTTATCACCATGAAAAATAAAAACATGCGGAGGCAGGCCCAGAGTGTAGGTTGCACGTGTCACAGCATGCTGCTACCGAGGTCATGGTGTGTGGGTGTATGTATGTGTGTGTGTGTGTGTGTGTTTGCAGTGAGATGAGTGTCTGACCAGAGCTTGTGCCTGAGGAAGGCAATTACCATTCTGTGGGATGATCACAGCCAAGGTTTGGATCCCCAGACCAGTAAAACATGCATGTATGTTCATCAATCCTACATACAGACATCCAGGGTGCCTTGAGGACAATACAAGATGGCTGTAAGATTTATTATATCACTATTTATTTTTTATTTGGCTTTAATGACGTTTACCACATTTAAAAAAAAAATCATGAAGAATTACATTAACTGTGTTTTAAGTTACATTTTAAAACATTAAAACAAAAGAAAAAAATATTTTGGATTTAGTGGCATCTAGCGGTGAGGTTGTAGATTGCAGTCCACTGAATATCCCTCGCCTCACCTTTCTCAGCATGTAGGAGAAATTACAGTGGCCACGTCACTCCCCCCCAAAAAACAAAAAACACAAAAGGCATAATCTAGAGCCAGTGTTTAGTTTGTCCCTTCTGGGCTATTGTAGAAACACTGCGGAATCTGTGGAAGAGGACTTATGGTGTCAAAAAATCATGTTTCTTATTTTCTTATATTCCATTTCTGATATTCTGTAAATGGAGTCCCCTTAATATGACTGAGAATAGATATTATTAAACTTAACACTGCTATAACATCAAATCAAAAACAACAGGGCTGTGGTCTAATAAAGTTTGGGAACTGCTAGTTTGGGTCTATGCAGGGAGTCACTCCAACTTTTCTGAGTGCTGAGCTGGCACAGATATTGAGCTGGACCAACTGATGCCCAACGGCCTCAAGCCAACAGGCCCCTAGATGTTTCCCAAAAACACCGTGTAAACAGGCAGACATGCTGAGATTACCTCACACCCACACTTTAATTTATCCAGTGTGTCCAGTATGAGAGGGCTCTTGTTTTTTTCATCTTAAGACAAGAAGAATGAAGCGAGATCCAAGAAAACTCAGAAGTGTCCCTGGTCTGTCAACTGCAAAATAAACATAAGATCAACTTTTGAACATAGTGGAGGATGCTTTTACACAGAAGGTGGTGAAAAAGAATCTGGGTTGGCAGGTTCTTGATGTTGATCAATAAATATCACACTGTATAACTGTATACCACATTTCAGTAAGGTGCCAAGCAGCTGCCAGCTACTCATAATTCAAGTCTGATGCATGGCACAGTTATGGATATGGATGGAAAATGCAGCATCTGATTACATTCTCTGATAGATGAGTAAAAGAGATTCACATATTGTTGACTATAAAATGAAATGAAATTTTATGCATGAGATAATATCTGGAAAATGTTTTTTTTTTTTCTTCTTTCAGGCAAAATCACTTTGGAGAATTTCATTAAGCCACAGTGAGTGAGAGCTGGGGGGTGTTGGCCTCCCAGGTCTTATCTATGCTGCTGAGATACTTACGGCAGTGCGCTCCTTTACAATAATTACCTTAATAACCGTATGAGCCACCTTTGACATGTGAATGGACAACATAAATTGTTTTTTTTTAAAGCAAAGCATATTGAACATTTTTGCACAAGGATCATGATACAAGTGTAGCTGCTCACAGCAATTCATTCATAATTAAGCTATAAATCAATTGATGCCTGAATTTAATCCAACAATGTCATTTAAAAAATATATATAAATATCACATTTAATGAGAGACTAATTAACACCCTTAATATTGGTGAAACTCCACATTTATTTGTGTCACTTTCATTTGACCACTCAGTTATGTGACAGGAAGCTGCCCTGCATCACAATGAATCTGCATCCTCGCTGCCTAATTGTCCTTTGGCACTTGCAAAGGCTTGTTGCATGTAATGTTAATTTGTTGCAACAACACAGAAAATCAGCCATGTGATGAGACTTTAATGTGCGGCTGTGACTCACATGAAACCCTCTTGCAGCTGTGTAGAAAGATTTGATTTGAGGAACAGAGCAATTTGGAGTTAACTATTGAAAATGAAGGCATAATTGAGACTATTTTCTTGAATTGTACCATAGCTGAATTGCCTCTTTACAGAATAATTCACTCATGTTTCGTTTTGTATCTAGGTGGTTGCTTGACCTGAAAGTGGCATAGATTGAGCGTATACTACGAAAATGAGAGATATTTCACACACCTTGACAAATCATACTGTGGACCAAACTTAAAAAGCCTTTTCTTTGTGGTGAGTGCACGTCACCATCAAGTAATCCTGTGTCCCCGACTGACCTGTGTTACCTTCAGGGAGGCATCATCACTCATCAGGACACTGATTCGATAGAGATACTTAAAATTCGGGCTAAACTAAAGGCAGCTTTCTAACCCATTCATAGTTTCTCCTTCAGGCTGGGAAGGATATGGATGAGGTGAGTTGCAATCGGCGACTACCATTATACGCCACGCTGGTTCTTTAACTTAGAATACAGACTAAAAAACAATATAAAGTTTCATTTCAAAACAAAGGGAAAAAAGTTACCGAGGCTGAAGATTTTCTTTGAACCAACATCCAAGTAGCCATCAGAAGTGCTGCAGTACCACACTAGCACATATCCACATTGACTTTAGTAGTTCCCAGATGGCGTGGCCATCACCTGAGAACCAAACAGGATTTCGCCTGCAGCCTGTGCAGTGGAGACTCAGTGTAAATATTTCTGTATCACACGATGAAATGTTGCTCAGAGAGGGGAACTTAAATGTCATATTTTTCACTCCGCATCTGTCACTCAGCCCACAGTGAGGTCAAGAGACAGATTACATGATAATTTGCTGTACTGTCACCTATAGGTGTATTTGACCAGCTTTGACAGCAAACATTACCGACGAGTTCCGGCTGAAACGCTGTCGCAGTGACCCCGCTGCTCGCTGCTGAGTCTGAGAGAGCTGAAAGCCTCTTATCTGAGAGAAAGGTTAGTGTGATAATACATTAGCAGCTCCCATTATCATAAAGGCCTTACAAAACAAGGTCACCATGCACTTAATGAATAAAAACAACCAAGCAATTGAGGACAACAACATCATCCACTTGCCTGGTCTGTGATGCTTTGTGTCATCTGGAGCGAGATTTGAGGACCTCCAGTGAAAAGTAAGATGAATGATACTCTCACCATGTTATTAGGTAAAGACAAATAATGTTAATAGAGATGATTCTCTCTCCCTTATGTCCCATAGCACCCTAACTTATTTCATGGAGACACTGGAGCTAATAGCTATAAATATTCCAAATTCAAGAGCATCCCTCCCAAAGGAGGACATCAACTACTGAAGGTCAAAGACCCCTTCTTTAACTCCAATTAAAATTAAAGTGTTTTTGCAACAGTATTCAAATCTGCTTTGTAAATAAGATGGCCTGTGTCCTCTTGAGGAAACAAGAGTTTACCGCCATGCTAGCAGCTCTGTGAGGCTCTAATTATGCACAGTAGTGCTTTGAGCTAAATGCTAACATCAGCACCTGCTGATGTTTAGCAGGGATAATGTTCACCATGTTTACCATCTTATTTTAGAGTGTTGACGCTGACGGGAATGTCGGTTTCGCAGGTATTTGGCCACCTCGGGTTGGAATCGACAGGTAAAGTAAAGGTGGACAAGGTAGTTAGTACAGCATCATCTGTATGTGTGTGTGTGTGAGTGAGTAACAGAGAGACAGAGACAGAGAGAGAGAGTGTGTGTGTGTGTGTGTGTGTGTGTGTGTGTGTGTGTAGCTTAATTTGTAATATTATTTATACCACTACTACGAAGTCAAAAAAACTGGTTAGAGCCAGCTGACGGTTTAAAAAAAACAAACTCCGACAAGCGGCAGAGAGAGAGAGTGAGAGTGTGTGTCCAACAGGCAGAGACGCAACGCCAGTCTCATTCTACCAAGCACCACGTCTGAACGAACCCACGTTTACCAGAACTCTACTGGTTAATAAGTAAGTACAAACCTGAAGCTGAAGAAACCCTAAACGTTATCAGAAAAGACCCGCAAACCTGAGTGACTGAGGGAGAGACAGAGAGCTGTTCTGTGTGTGAGTGAGCAGAGCAGGACACAGCAACACAATACATCTGTATGTGTGTAGGAGAGGGGCGCTGTGACTAGCCTGTCACAGAACGCAGACACAGTCAGCTACCCAATGAGGATTTTCATTTAATCTGAGCACAGATTTTGACTCGTATTACTCGTATAACACTAGTACTCTGCAAAAGTGCTTTATCCGTACCGGATACTCGTTTCAGCCGAGTATCCGGCTCAACTCTAATAGTTACAGAATTCAGACACGTGGATTTTGACTCTTTACTGTTTAGGGAGATTTATTAATTACAACAGAATAAAAGCACAAACAGTCATTAAAGAGAAATGTTAAAGCCAACCTGCCGCAGAAGCTAAAGAGTAAGAATATGTAGGTACCAAACATTTAGGAGGTTACCTGAGCCTGGATACCGCCACACTAACATGTGTGCCATCAACTTAACACAGAATAACAATAGTGACTGAGTTAGATGTGCACAGAGAAAAACTGCAAACACATAAGTGAACCCTAACCAACATTTCAACAGCCTATCCACCTATTGGTTTAGTACAAATACATGTACAAAAAGAGGCACATACAGTATAGCATCACAGCACCATACATAACATAACAAATTAGAAAAACAGTTCGTACATATAGTACAAAGCTTAAAGAGTAACTTATAATTTAGGTTAATTACCTCAAATAATGCAGCACCTGGCAAACCAGATCTGACTCCATCAATGCTACTTCAAGCAACCGCAGCACATTCAAGACAACTGCAGTACAACGTTAGCCAGTGTTATACATCACAGGTAAAATACACATGTACAGTTGAATAACTGAACTGAACTGAACCTCAGTGGGATATCAACTCTTAATGTCTTTCCTGTGGTGAGCTCCAGCACAACAGCTACCACTACATATATAACATGTGTTCAGTGTTAAAATCACGAAATGCCACGTGTTATCATGCATTAGGGTTAGGGTTAGACCAACCACTAGTAATAAGTTTATTCAACCTACAGGGCCTGGACAACAGGTTGCTTTAATGTGCCTGGAGTAAAAAAGGTACACTGTTCAATAAAGATCTCTAAAGGTGTTTATCACGGTTTTATGACAATAGTGATGGAGACATATTGCTCAAAACCACAAATGTCTACCTCATGGTGATGCTAGAGGTGAAGTCAGAGGATCACCAGCATTCATCTTCTCTGAATATACTAAATCATTTCAATGCACACTGTATTATTCCAGTCACATAAAATAGTGTTGTTTCATTACATTTCTGAATTGATTGGAGAACTTCATGAATAAAGGAGGGCCAAAGAAGCACTGCATTCCAATTATCATGCATATACCCATATACTTAGTGGTCCCCAAGTGTCACAAGGGAAAAAATCCACCAGCACAGCACAGACCTGTTCAGTCCGTAACAGCAGTGCCTCAGATTTGGTGCCTGACTGTTGATGAAGCTTCATGTGTTACAGGTTACAGGTTCAGGGGCAACTGGACTTGGTTGTACTGTTTATCACAGACTACTTTGGGTCTAAATTACCAAGGACATTTGTTTTGAAAGCAAGTAATATTTTTATACAGTCAACACCTTTTGTGTTCCCCGTCAAAAGTGACTGGGTAGATTTTATATGTGTACAAAGGAAATTATCCTAAAACTACGCTTAACACTTGCTTGGCATATACTGTTTGAAAGGGCAGCATCCCCTAAAAGTGACCAGACACTCTTCCTCTATGACGTTTGCACTTGGGTTATCGATGAGTGGCAGGCCCTCCACCCACTTGTCCCAAACCTCTCTGATTGCTAACAGTTTGTCTTGTTGATGATGGCCTGGTCTTGTATCACAGTTGTCAAAGCGAATCAGCTGTGCCAACATGTAAAATTTCTTCAGTATACCGCATACCATATACTGCTGGTAGATTCATTTCTGAATCTGTACACACTAGTCAAAATCAAAAGGCCCATTGATATCTGTCTGGGTTACCTTCCTATTGTCTTTGTAAATTTGTTTCCCCTCCAGGTTGGTCATGTTTACCACTATGGTTTCTATGGAAAAGATTACAGTGCTGGGGTCCTTCAGAAACGGCGTGAGTTCAATAACATAAAGAAGAAACTCCGTGATCTGAACATTAAATACTCCCTCCTGTACCCTGCCACACTGAAAACTACAATCGATGGTAAATCCAGATTGTTCCATTGCCGTGACAAAGTTGAGATATTTCTCAGAGATGGCATGTCATCGCCATGACTCCGTGGGTTAAGTCTTCTTCTGATGTCTCTTCTTCCTCTTCACATCATAATGATGTCTTCTTGTTTGGTAATTGATAAAGCATTTTATTTATTATCAAGACGGTTGTCTTGCTGCCGGGTGCCTGTTACCATAGTGATTTTTGTTTGGGTGCTGGTGCCGGGCACTAGTCAGCTGATTTTGTTTGTGAACTGTCTTATAACTCCGTTGTTAATATTTACCGGCGGAAGAAGGTTCTGTCTAAAATGCTGGTATTAATTTTAGTTTCAGGAAATTAGTCCATGAAAAGAAATTCTGTTAAGGCCTAATAATAATAATAATAATAATAATAAGTACGTGAAGTGAGAAACTGATTTTGCTCTCCTTATGATTATTGAAATCCTTTAAACTATTCTCACAATTTCTGTTAATTGGCAGACTAGGTAAAGCTTACTTTGTCTCTGTCTAGGAGACTCTTTAGTCTATATTGTTTGTGTTATATATGTATAAATGTGTTTGTTAGTGTGATCATGGCTCTCCCCTCTCCCAAGTCACCACCATTACCCCCTCACCACCACCCCCTTACTACACACTCTATCAGTATCTATAATGTATATAAATGAATCGCTTGGTACCTGTATACATATATATGTATGTGTATACATATATATATATGTATACATATATATATATATATATATATATATATATATATATATATATATATATATATATATATATATATATAGGTGTATATAAATAATCTTATTTTATGAATACAGAAAAAGGTTTACACATAATTCATCAGTATATATTTACACGTATTCATCTTCAATATTAGGAGCCTACCATCTAAAATTGACCTCCTAAAAGCATGGATCGCTTACAATAAACTCAGTGTGATCACATTGTCTGAAACTTGGCTGCATAGTAATATTTCAGATGATGAAATGAAACTTGATAATTATGTTTTGTATAGAGCGGATAGAGGATCTAGAGGAGGAGGAGTGGCAACATATGTTTCATCTCACTTATGCTCAGAACTTGCTTTACCATCAGTTACACCCCTGCATTTTAAATGCCTTTTTGTCAAATTAATTTTTCATAAAAATAAACATCTAACCATAGGTAATATCTACAGACCCCCAAATGCTCCATCAGAATCTACTGATTGTATACTCTCTACCATTAACTCCTTTGACCGTCCAGGAGAAATGATTGTACTTGCCGATTTTAATAAAAATTGGTTGGAACGTGCATCCCTCAAAGATAAAAATGCATTTAGCAGCATAAACCTTACTCAAATTTTCACTGAACCAACAAGAGTGGACAGAACATCTTCAACTCTCTTAGACTGGATACTTACCCATACCCATCCTGATCGAATTATTAAATCAGGGGTATTACCTGACAGCTTAAGTGACCACTCAATTATTTTCTGCGTTTGGAAAATTAAAGTTCCTTATCTTCCACCAAAGTGTATAAAAGAAAGAAAAACAAAAAATATCAATGTTGAACAATTTATTGAAGATGTAATTGCTATAAAATGGGATAGACTTCAACTAATACCCTTTGTTAATGATGCTTGGGATTATTTTTATACAGAATTTACTAATGTTATTGACAAACATGCCGCCTGGACAACAAGGAAAGTTAAAGGTAGACACTTACCATGGATAAATGCTGACTTATTAGGTTTATTTAAACTAAGGGACAAGGCTTAGCAGAAATATCGTTACACAAAAGATAAAGGTGACTTGAATGCATATAAAAAACTGAGAAACATTTGCACAACTAATACTAGGAATGCTAAATCCAGCTACTATAAAGATTTACTTATTAACGATTTTAAAACCCAAAAGATTCCACTATTCATCTGAGACTTAATAATGAAATCATGAACGATCCTTCAACAATTGCTAATGCCTTTATTCAACATCTCTCCAAGATCTGTAGCTCTCATTCCTTTTGCCCCTCTTACTGTTAAGTTCTCAGAGATGTGGACCCCAGAGCAGAGACTCACACACACACAATGGTGAGTGAAAACGAAAAATACTTTAATTCCAAAAACCAAAGAAACTACACCACACAGACTGGTGAGGCAGGGAGCAGGCTGACGGGAGAAGTTCTTCCGAGGCTGAAGCACAGGTGAGTGGCATGAAGAGGGAGAGCATGGAATGATCTGACAAGGAGCAGGAGTGAAGGCCAGGCTTAAGAGGTGGAGGGAATGAGCTGAGTGAGGACAGGTGTGCCTCTGCTGCCAACGGGAGGAGCCAGCCACGCCCCCTGCAACACACAAGCTCTGCAGGAAAACAGAAATGGGAGGGGGGAAAACAGAAAGAGCACAAAACAGAAAAAACACAACAACCAAGACATAATAAACTGAACCATAACACTTACAATAATGTAGCACTGTGTGGTGTGTTGAGGCTGGGGGTTGGGCTCTATGTGCTCTCTTTGCAGAGATGGGTGTGGTTTGCTGGGTGGTTGTGGAGCTGACTGCGCACACCTGCATCGCATCATCGTCTTCTCGAGCAGTACTAGTAAATCAGTTGCATCAGTTTTGCAGAGCTATTGGTGCGACTTCCAGCTTAACATCCGGTTACCACCCTCAATCCAACGGCCAGACAGAGCGGGCCAATCAGGACTTGGAGGCAGCTCTCCGTTGTGTCTCAGCCAGGCATCCCTCCTCATGGAGCATCCAGCTGCCTTGGATAGAATATGCCCACAACTCCCTCGTCAGCTCGGCCACAGGTATGTCTCCATTCATGGCAGCTAATGGTTTTCAATATTCAATATCTCGTGGACTGGGAGGGGTACGGTCCGGAGGAACGATCCTGGATTTCTCGACGACTCATTCTGGGCCCACTGTTATTGGATGACTTCTATCGTGAGTTCCCTCATAAGCCCGGGAGGACGCCTGGAGGCGTCATTTAGAGGGGGGGTACTGTGGTGTGTTGAGGCTGGGGGTTGGGCTCTATGTGCTCTCCCCTTGCAGAGATGGGTGTGGTTTGCTGGGTGGTTGTGGAGCTAACTGCACACACCTGCATCGAATCATCGTCTTCTCGAGCAGAATTTAGAGGCTGGCCCCCTGCATCCTCACTGCCAGATTGTCACCGCATTGTCTTTGCCCTCCCGCCATCTGGCTACCATAACCCTTCAGCCCTGGCCTTAACCCCTCCACGTCTTCCACCTCCCTCGTTCCTGGCTCCTACTTCTCCCCGTGAGCTTGCCTGCCTCTGCTGCCTTCCCCGCTTCGGTTACGCCACCCCACCATTTTCCCGTGGTTAAATAAACGGCTGTTTTGCTCCAACTTCCTAGTCGCCTTCTCTGCATTTTTGGGTCCTGTACCACCACCACACCACAGCACTGACTAGTGTTAATCGTAGTCACTCCTTCTCCTTTAGTAAAATAAGTCCACTCGATGTACAACAGGTGATAGATGGATTTAACTCTAGCAGTGGAGCCGGTCCAGATGGCCTTGAAATCAAGTTTTTAAAAATTGCCTCCCACATTCTGTCGCATCCTTATCTGATTTATTTAACATGTCAATTGATACCTGTGATGTTCCCTTAAATTGGAAATGCTCCAGAATTACACCTTTGCATAAAGGTGGAGACTCTCACGATATTAATAATTATAGACCTATTTCCATAATAAACTGTGTAGTCAAATTATTTGAAAAATTAGTCTTTAATCAACTTTCTCATTATATTAATGAGTTTGACATCTTATCCCCATATCAATCTGGTTTCAGATCAAAATTTTCTACAACAATGGCTCTCCTTAAGGATACTAATGACATAATATCCTCTTTAGACAACAATATGCTCACAGGTGCAATTTTTATACATCTTACCAAGGCTTTCAACATGGTCGACCACTATCTCCTCCTTGAATAAGCTCCATGCCATAGGACTCTCTGAAAGCTCACTGCTTTGGTTCAACTCCTACTTCCACCACAGATACCAATGTGTTTCTCTTTATGGCACACAGTCATACTTCATGTTAACGGAAAAGGGTATCCCTCAAGGTTCCTCATTAGGTCCACTATTGTTCAGCATCTTTATTAATGACCTACCACAAGCTTGCCATGAGTGTCAAATTCATCTTTATGCGGATGATACTGTCATTTACACCTCTGAATCCAATATTTCTCAAATCCAGTCAATATTACAGTCTGATTTTGATTACATAGAAAAATGGTTTTCATCCAACAAACTTCTACTTAATAAGAAGTCAAACAACATGTTATTTGGTACAAGACAGAAACTTTTACATTCTGGTAAACTGTCCATTAATTACCCCGATGGCACTCCTCGAGGGAATAGATCATGTCAAATATCTCGATGTCTGGCTTGATTCTCAACTTACATTTAAAACACATATTGACTCACTAATTAAGAAAATAAACTGCAGCCTGGGTATTCTGTGTCGCTCAATAAACTGCTTCACTCTACATATTAGGAAAAAGATGTCTAATGTCTTGTCTTACTCCTGTATGTCCTGTAACGTAATGTAATGTTTTGCCTTGTTTTGTCTGTTCATGGTAAGGACTCCCTTGAAAACAAGATGATTCATCTTAAGGGACTATCCTAATTAAAAATAAAATAAGAATACTTTACATACATTTTACCCGAAATACAACCACACACACACACACACACACCTTCCATACTTTGGTCCATATTGGACTTGAACTGGTCACCCTCTGGTCCTCAAGCCAAATCTCTACAGACAGACCCAAATCTCTACTAACTGAGCTCCTGGCCTCTCTCCTCCTCACCAGTGTGGTGATCAAATATATAATCAAGAGCTTCACTTACAGTATATTGATATGCCATGGTGCTGCCACACAACGAACTGTAAGCAAGGCCTCGAAAAAGCATTATATACCAAGGCTACAAAAAACAAGTTCAATATTATTGAAACTATTTTGTAACTGTCTGTATATGTGTGTCCATCTGACAAATATGGATGTGCCTAATTTCAGTTTTTGTAGTCTCCCCCATTCGTTTCTAAAGGCCGGTCATTTTTGACCAGGAACAAAACTTGAATAAAACACACAAAATTGTGTGCAAATAAAGACAAAGTCATAAAATCTTAGCTCAGTCTGATCAAATGAACTACATTTTTCAGAGATAAAACTTTTAAATCGGTCAAATCTGACAGGAACACAACATGAGGGTTAAATGACAACAATGACCTGGACAACTGAGAACCATCACTGACTTCCATTTGTTTCATATAGGCTGTATCGTCTCAACACAGTTGAGCAATCATGGCACTGTGTAGTTTCTATCAACAAAACGTGTGATCAACTGTGACGGCAATGCCACACTCTTCTATTCCTAACAGAGAGTCATGAAGCATGCATGCAGTTCCTAATATCAATTCAGATTTAGACTGAATGCTCCCCATTCAACAAAGAGGAAGTGCAGCGAATTGGTCTCATACAGTGCTATTAAAGCCGTCTAAGAAAGCGCTAAGTGCTGAAATCATGGCTAATTAATCCCATTGTGAAAAATTTTTTAACACATTGTCAGGCTACACTGGAGGAGCATAGGATTAGATAAGAAGCCGATAAGAGGAAATCACACAATATTGTGTAAAACTCCTTGTAGACGGCACCGATTCACACAAAGAAAGAGATAAAACAGAGAGGAATAAGAATGTAGGAAGAAGGGGAAGCAGATAGAGATGGCAGGCTTTCTATATACATCTTCATCTCTGGAGCAAACCCGTGTATGATATGTTCTTTAAAGTTTGTTCACTGAAAGGCGTCATTTTCCCCAAGTCAACTGATTCTATGAGGCTTTGTGTGATAAAAAATTCATGAGATTTCTCACTTAAGATCAGAAATAACACACTACCATAATATGTTAGAATCACAGCCTCGGGACAGAAAGAGCATGGAGACATTAGCATATGGAGCCGTCAGCAGGAACAGCTTGTTGAATAGATTCTGCGGTAAGCAAATCACTTTCCCTTACAAAGTGCTTCCTCGTTGCATATAATATATGTGCTATGCAGCTTGTGTTTTAACTTAGCTAAGCTCTGAAAATGACAAGAGCAATAAGAGGCTCTGACTGTCATCATGCAGGAGAAAGTTTTGCTTGAAAAGAAATTAGACAAATGACATAGTGACTCCAGTTGCTTGATTATGTTTACTAAGATGCCTGTTTAGAAATCACAAATACTCCACAGAGTCACATAAAGGGCTACTTTTGTAGTTTTGTGTTGTGCATCCATAATGTCTGACAGTCCCCAGTGAGAATCAAAATACTGGATCCTCCTTTAAAATGTAACTCGATGGTGTATTTTCATCAGGTGCTTTCCTGCTTGGGAAACACCCACCTGTGTTATACTACATGCTAGTTTGTAACATCAACTTAAAATATGGAATTTCTTGGCTGCACTTGAACCACACCCAACGCTGATGTCATGGTGTACTGCCCACACCCTGGAGTACAACTCTACATCACTGCAGCAGGTTAAAGGAGTAAACAAACACTGAAGGCCAGAAAAACATGAACACTATTTGAAAAAGAGTTGCTGGTGAATTTAAATTTAGCACTTTTAGGACATTTTTTGGAGGGGCCATTGTGAAAGCTGTCAACCACAATCAGACGAAAACCACTAGTAAACTTAACTATCATTTAATTTTACCTCGTTCTGTTATTCACATGTTGTGACTAATAATGCTGGTAAACTATGTCTTTGTGAGCTTTCTGTGACCACCAAATGTATTGTCAGGTAGTGCTGATGATGCACGATGACAGCGAACAAAACCGTCCATTGAATGAGTTACCTGTCAGTGCATATTACTTCATGTTTACATCCATTGGTTCCTTTGTAAAAAAAAGTCAGTGTACCAACTATAATTAATGTTAGCTCAGTTTGTTAGCCAGATTGCCCGGGCTGCAAGCTCAGAGCGCCGAGGGAGTGTTATTGTTTTTACGACAGGCATTTTTGGACTACACGGAAGGAGGAGGCTGTGGAGGAATGTGTACCGGGAGCGGAGTTGGTGTTATGCCAGGACTGGACCAAGTGGGAAAGTGGGCTCAACAGGATCTATGGACACAGTGGCAGAGAATGAAGAGGATGTTGACAGAACAAGCTTGTGCTCTTGTGTTGTTTCACTTGCTTGATGTTTTGTTTGTTTGTTTGCTTGTTGATTCTTTAGTTTTTGATTATAAGTAATGTCATCATTACAAATACACGCGTACAGCTGTCCATATTTACAGAAAGTGCTATTGCACTCTGAAACAGGGGCTCCTAAATTGCAAAAATTACAATTTCTCCTTGAACTCTCATTTTTCTCATTTTTCTTGCCCATTTAAAGGTCTTCTAAAATTCGCTGATGTTACCTTCATTTAGTTTACTCTCGTGTACTCCCTACACTGTTTGTTTTTAATTACCTCATGCACACACTGACTCACACAGTTAAGCACAGTCATTCCTGTGGGCTGCCAGCTCTTATGGACCAATTGGAGATTTGGTGCCTTGCTCAACAGTGCCTTGATAATGGCGGCTGAGGAAAGGGGAAGTTGGTTCTTACTCTGGCGTCCACGCAGATTAAGCGTGGAAAAAGCATTCTGTGTTGGTGAGGAGCAATTAGTATTCTAAGAGACACATTAGGGGACACTATTAGAGTCTGTGTAATCTAATAAAGGTTGCAAGTCAACAGTGGGCTTCAGGGAGAGCAGAAATGAGAGTTGTTCTGATTTGCCATTACCTCCCCAGCTGATAGAAACACAGACACACACACACACACATACACACACAGGCTCATTTAATTCATTTGTAGAGCCTCAACATAGAACAGAGTCCCACTCTGCTTTTGCAAATAGTGTGGTGTTGTTTAATGGTGTTGAACTGAACCATGGCACAATGCGCAAACAGCTAATGGCTAAAGCAGCATGCAATCCTCTAAAGTTTGATCACATAAGAGATTGAATTTCTACCACTAAGATTGCAGGATTTCCTGGAAGACCCATGTCGGGAAAGTGTTAGATAGTGTTGTTGTTGTATTTTACCACATGCTCCGCATGCAGAGTTTCTTATCCACACTCGTGCAAAGACTTAGTTAGATCTTTCTTTGAAAAACCAACAGTCGGTCCAACGAGGGAGAGAACTATTAATAACTTACAGCATCCTAAAAGGTGATCCTTACACAGATCTCAGCCCGGTCAATCATAGACGTGATGCTCTACTTCACATGGTTCATAACACGATAAAAAAAAACATATTGATCCAAACCTCAGCTGACTTCTCCACACCATCCCTGTCCACAACCTTTTTCTTATCCTGTATGTACACAAAACTGCCTTATGGCACTTACGTTATCATGAATGATTTCTATCAGAATATCAGCAGCTGGGAACATAACCTTAGCTCCATCCACTATTCAACATGCACATGTCATAACAACATATTTTACCAAATAAAGGTGGAACCTAGTTAAAATAAACGTAGGTGTTATTATATCTTACTTTGTTCATTCACAGAGAAAAACATACTAAAGCACATAAAATGTGATTAGCAGAACAGTGGGTTGCATACAGAGCCCCCTCCGTCACAACAGTTGCAGTATGGAATGAGCATGCAGTCATCTCTCTTCTGGCCAAGTGTATCTGTGTGCTGACCTGCTGCTGTCCTGCAGAGGTTCCTCGCTCCAGTCTGACCTCCCGCCGCCCACCTCTCCCTGCACACATACATACAGCACATTAGGCCTCTGATGAGCTGTGAGGCACCACAAAACAAAGCAATACAATCAATTAAGAGTGGGGGATGCATGGCAGGCTGCTCCTGCCAGCAGTTTCAGGTTTGAGCTCCCATTTCACTCTATGGCCTATTGATTTTACTCGGCACAGTAGACATTCCACCCCTGCTTATCAGAAGGCACGAGGAGCATACGATGGTCTAAGAATAATGTTCAGAGTGAGTCCAAACCACTGATGTTGAGTTAGCTAGATAGACTGTTGTTCTAAGTAATGTTTACATCAGGCGTATGGGAGCAATGTTCCTGGAGTGCATGTACCACCACAGATGACCTCAATGTAAGCCTGAAAATATAATACAGTTCCTAGAATTCAACATGGGAAGCCAAAAAAGCATATTTTGCTCTTAAAAACACAGCTCATCTAGTATTATAAACCATTATCCTCCACTGTTTGCTGTTTGTGTGCTTATTAGGACCACTCCCAGCAAACTCATTCCTCCAATGTCTGTCTGAATGTTCTCACCAGCCGAGAAGTCAGGTTCTACCCAGGCGGCACCTTTGCACAGGAGGGCCATGAAACTACCTGGATAATTAAGGGAGAGAGCCTCCAGTCCTGGTGTTTGTTCTGACGTCCAGCTGAAAATATATTCTAGCAGTCATTTTCAGCACAGAAGCATCTCCATCATTTTATCATCATTATGCTTCATTATAGCTGGGTCAAAGCAGTGTGACTTTATCACAGCTTTACCAAAATTTATAGTGAGTGTCAGCTCATTGTTTAGCTGTTTTAGGTGAGTCTCCATACTCTCATAGACTCCTTTCCATCTTTAATTGGGCTTTCTTTTCCCTAGTAGGTGTCAAGCTCCAAAAATACGGGATCCTACATTTCCCATAATGTAACTAGATAGCATATTTTAATCAAATGGCTTCCTGCTTGGGAGACACCTACATTTTTATACTATATACCCACAGTTTGTAACGTGGGCTTAAAAATGTGGAATCTCTTGGCTGCGCTTTGAGACACACACAACTGTAATCTCATGGCATATTAACCACACCTCAAACTCATCATCTCTGCAGCAGGTGAAAGGAGTTTAAAACGCTGGAGGCCAGAAGAAAATGAACACCAGTTTTAAAGCATTCTGGTGAATTTGTCTGTTTAGGGCATTTTTGGGGGAACCATTGTGAAAGCTGTCAACCACGATCAGACCAAGACCACAAGAAAAAGCAGGTCTCTGTCCACTTCTAAGTGAATTCTGGTTCATTTGTGTTATGAAAGCAAAGCAGACGCGGACAGACAGAATTTTGTGACAGTCCAGATGAATTCAGAAGCTTAACCATAATCCATGGCCATGAACTATCAAATAAGTGCTCTGACAAGTGGTATACTGTATGTATGTATGCAAATCATTTGTTACCGTGACACAGCAGGCAGCTGTTTTCAAGGAAGACCTCTAATAACCATTACTTTCAAAATGTAATAGATTACATATTACTAGTTACTTTCATGGGAAACTAATACATTACTTACTTACAATAATACTCTCTTTGTGGAGTCATGCATTATACCACATTTGTGTTACTTTCACCAAAATAAATGCACTGGCTGAAATATCACAGTGTGGATTGAATCATTTGATGGAGTATAAAACACACTGCCTACAAAGTCAACAGAAACAAAATACATTTAACCAAAACCGTCTGGGTTTGTTTTTCCACTGTACTCTGGTTTGAGTAAAATAAATCCACAGAGTCCATGTTAAAAATATTCTGGCACTACACGCTGCCGCTGCCTCTATGACGCCAGGCCTTTTTCTCGCTCCATTTCTGATTGACCCAGCCATGTCCTCGGAGTCAAGAGTCCAGTGGAACTTCTGACGATATTCCAGCCCACTGAATGAGAGTCTGTCACTGCTGTCACTCTTTCTTTTGAGGCAGACCATTAAATTAGTTAAATAAATAATCAATGGTCCCAAGTGGTATCATGTCACTTGACACAGTAAATGTAAGAATATTACAAAAACATACATATGTAGTAACATATTACTGTAGCATGATACTTTTGGAATGGGTTATGCATTTCCAACACTAATAATCCATCATACTCTATCTGCTCAGCCACGAACAGCAGTTAGCCACTAGCTGGAGAACACTGTGGAGCATTTAGAGGCTAAGGAGCAGATATTTCCCTCAGGACAGCTAAAAATAACAATAATGTTGCTCCTGTGGCACCAGGGCACTGTGTCCTCCAACCAGTAGACAATACTTGCCAGCCCTTGGAGAACAACATCACCATCTCCTAAGAACCTGGAGGACATCATTACCACCATCACCACTGCTCCTCCTCCTCTCCTGACACACACCTGGAGAATTTGTCAGTTCACTTCTTTTTCTTGCATCTGAGAGGCCAATAAAACTCAGTTATTGCATGTTTAAACACTCTAAAGCTGACAGAGGTGGGAAAGTTATTCACGTTGTTATCACATAAAAATGATGTTGTGTTGTGTTAATACAGTGTCTGCTGTGGATGACGAGCCACTGTTCATCGCATTGCGAGGGAAAAGCCTTGTCAAGGTCTTGGTGCCCTCTGCCAACTCTGCATCCTGGCACCTGATCAGTATACTCCACATTCACTCTGCATGCAAACAGCCACTTCCACAACTTCTTCACACCTTAGGAGCAGTGGGACGTTGGTCGTCAGCATCTTATGAACGATATTGGCAACTTAATCTCTGCTCTGGTCGAGTTTGCTCTTAGCTGCAAACATGAGCAGCACAGCTGCCAATTTCAGCATTGTGTGTTTAAAAAGATAATAAAAGAGTCAATAAATTGCTAACTGTTACTTGTGGGCTGTTCATTGTGTCTATTATGCTTCTATAATTGGAATCTGGCCAGCTTCTGGGAGGTGAGAGGAGTAGTGTGTGTGTGTGTTTCTATAAAATGAATAAAGTGTATGAATAAATGTCTCTGCCAATAAATATCCCATTTAAATAATGTGAGAATTATACAACATCCTGACATTCACTGTCATATTCACCCTCTTGTTTGTCTGTTGGACCTGTTGGGTGTCTTTGAGGTGAGTTCATGACTGACTGCAGTAGAAACATATACCAATAAGATTTAATGAAATACATATACAGTACACTCACTTACGGACAGTATAAAGAATGGACGTTGTATGCGTGATGTCACACACAGGTTTCTGAAGAGCTGTCTTAAAGCTCAAAATCTTTGGCTCTGACTGCCATGTTGTTAGTCTTACCTCCCAGCAGAGGTGGAATAGGCAAGGTGGATGATCGGAGTACCTGAGGCAGGCAGAATGATGTCTGGGTGCTCAAACAAGCCACCTGTGATGGCACCACCTTCAAATAAATCTGTAACGCTGTTAAATTCTGCATGACTGTAAGCCTTAATATCATTTGAACAGGTGAGTTCTATAAAAATTCACCCTCAGTACAGTTGTCATGAACAGGGAAATTAGCTATAGAGACTGCTGCGAAGATGGACATTTTAACATGGGGACTTAGGAGACTGATTCATTCTGTAGCCAGCCTTGTGGCCATTCAACACACACTTTAGATTCCACAGGTATATATGGGGATCCTACTTGCACAGACACGTTTATCAATACATCATTCAGCTGACACAAAGTCAGTAGACCTACACACAAAGAGGACAGAGGTGAAAACCTGAACTTATGTTGAACTTTGTCAATTTTCTATGACCATTGAGAGTTTCTATTATTGGCTTCATCTCGGCTGAGGTCATAATAAAGAACACAGTGAGGCTGGTAAAGTTATGAAACACAAATTTGCCATGTTGTGACAGTTATCTGAGACTAAAGAAGCCACATAATCTAACATTTTTTCCTGCTTTCCAACTAAAGCTTTTGGCCTCAGTTGAGATTTAGTTATTTTCAAACTTAATTTATTAAGAACATTTTCTCTTTCTCTCTAGCTGTGCTCACTAAGTGTAAATATATCTTTTTTTATTATTTTTTCAATTTGCGTTTAAAGACAATATTGATAAAATTATTGATGAAAGTAAAAATGGAACAAAGTGCAGTGGAAACAGATGTGATGTACATGAATACTCATTCAGCAGACAAAAACATCAGTAAAACTCCACAAATTTATGTCATATGTCAAATGTCATATTTCTATCATGTTTTTGACTGATGGTCTTTTAATGACATCATCTTGTGGCACCCTCCTCTTCTGTCATGGTTTAACTGCACCGAACTGGAGAATTAGAGCCACAATTTATCCCTATGAGTCCAGTTTCTAATATTCATGTTCATAACAGTAGTGGAGGGAAAAATGAATTTACATTTTCTTTTATGGATTTTTTTGTAATTGTAATCTAAAATTTGTGTAATTCATCTAAAAAAATGTTAAATAGACTTGAGCTTTATTTAAATTAAGTAAAGGTAATTGATAGAAAATATATGATATAGATATTTGTGAAATATTAGACAGATCATGATTTAAGAAACTTACAGCAGGCTTGCTTCATTAGTGGTGTGTCGGTCGTGAACGTATCGTTCAGTTTGAACTAATCTTTTATATGACTCTGGAGTAGTGAGCAGTCTCAGTGAATGATTCGTTCGTTTTCATGCAGTACGCTCCCTCGCCACATGGCAGCTGCATGAGCTCAGTCAGGACAGGAAACAGAAATTATTATAGTTCACGACTCAATTATGCATGCTCATGTTTAAAGGCCCACTCACACCGGAGCTGATCGCTGCCACTCTAATCAAGACCACTCACACAGGGCGCGCCGCGGAACGTCTCAGCAGCGGCCCAGCAGCGACTCTCCGCGCTGCAGCGCTATCATTCCGTAGCACTTCTATTTTTGACGCGAGCCGTTGCTAAACCGCGTAAATCTCAACAGAGCAGATTGCACCAGACAGGAAATCCAACACAGAATCAATGTAATACACTTCGCCCCTTTCAAAATAAAACACAATACGCAGTTCATGTAGCCTATCACAACTTCATATCAACGTTACGTCATGACCGGTGGCACCAGGTCAACAGTCAATCGATCAAAGGGTCTCAACATGAACGATAAGAGACTAATTGTTGAAGTGGACACACAATAATTTATGACACAACAGATCCTTTTTATAATCTCTTCCACGTCGGAGAAGCAAAGTAAGCTGTTTGTTGTTGTTGTTTCCTTTATACACAGTTTATCGCAGGGTCTCGCGTACGTCCAGGATTCTCGCAATCTCGTGTGAATACAGCTGGCTCACTACGCTGCTGTCATGTGCCCGGTGTGAGTTGACGCCAGGCAGAGGACAGAGCTAAACCGCAGGGCAGCCGTTCCATGGTGCTTACGTCCCCTGTGTGAGTCCCCAGTAAGTCTCTGGTACAGTGTGCATTTTAGGACATCCTCAGATCTCAGACTCAGGTGTCAGACTCAAACAAAAAGGCATCAGAGTCGCCTAAAAATCACTCAGTCTCAGAAAAACCTTTGTCATCCTCACACAAAATGATGCCGTTTTGTGTGAAGATGATGCGTTTTGTCTGAAGATGACAAAGGTTTTTCTGAGACTGAGTGACTTTTAGACGACTCTGATGCCGTTTTGTCTGAGGATGATGCCGTTGGATGATGCCGTTTTGTGTGAGGATGATGCCGTTTTGTCTGAAGATGACAAAGGTTTTTCTGAGTGACTTTTAGACGACTCTGATGCCGTTTTGTCTGAGGATGAGGCCGTTTTGACTGAGGATGATGCCGTTTTGTCTGAGGATGATGACGTTTTGTGTGAGGATGATGCCGTTTTGTCTGAAGATGACAAAGGTTTTTCTGAGACTGAGTGACTTTTAGACGACTCTGATGCCGTTTTGTCTGAGGATGAGGCCGTTTTGTCTGAGGATGATGCCGTTTTGTCTGAGGATGATACACCTGAGTCTGAGATCTGAGGATGTCCTAAAATGAACACCGTACTCTGGTTCATTTGTCACGTGACAGGCAGCTAAAGTTAAAGGCAGTTAAAAGACTCCCAACACTAGCTTCCATAATGAAATATCAATATTGTTTATTTACTTTCCCTTTTCCTTTAAATTCTCTGTGTGTTTATATGTGGTACATGAATCTATAGATAATTATGTATATGACAGATCAGTGATATCTATACTGTTACATATGTACATATGTTTTTCTGTATGGGTGAAAGTCAAGATGTTTTAATAACAGGAACTGTATGACACAATACAGTATATGTCATGTGTTGTTGAGAAATACATGTTAGGCAATGCACATATAGAGAAAGGGTAGCCAACATATTAGCCAGGAAGGTAGAAAGAAAGACATGACATGAAGCAAATCATGTCATGTCCGGTCTTAAAGACACAAGAAAGACCAAGTCAGGTCTCAGTTTTAGGCCCATGCAGAAGAATTTCCTTAACGTAGACATATAAGTTAATAAGTTAACTATTTAAATTCAGCTTGCATTTGTTAACTAGCTACAACAAAGTGCTAGCTACATTAGCTATATTAGTGATATAGTCAGTTTCGAAGTTCAGTTCAACAGAATGTGACATCAAAGTGCATAATGGAAAGTTACCATGTCAACACAACCTTCAAACTCACCAGACCCAAATATTTGAATGGGTGTCAAGCAGCACAGTCTGATGGCGCTTACTGCTTCTGCAGCACTTGTTTATGACATGCACCACTGCTGCAGCATCTATAGGAACCATCCCAGGGATTTATTACCCACACACGTCTCTCTCTGGATGAAAGCTGGCTCCAAAATTGTTTGTAAAGACTACTGAGTGTGGAAAGGCTCAGTAGAGACGAAGCCTCTTGTGGATATTGCACGGGTACTGTGAGTCACACTGTACGCCTCCAGCATTTAGTGACATTAAGAAGGGTCATTCAGTTGTCATTAAACTAGGACAAGAGGGTTTTCACTCACAGTAAATGGCTCCAGATAAAACATTTGCTTTGAAATAAACAAATTAGATGATAAAATATATGTTGCATGCATTTGCATGCTAAACAGTGTGAGAGGTCAACATATTACCACCACAGTAGACGTCAGTAGCAGCAAATGAAGACTATATATGAGCAGACAGGCTAAATATGATAATAGCAATAAGACAACACACACTGCTTACACAGAATATGAGGACCAAAAAAGCTAAAAGACGGAAATTTAAGGTCTGTTCAACGGTGGAGGCAAACTTAACGTAGAAACAAAGAAGAGAGAAATGACCTCAGATGGAGGTAACTGGATTCATCTACTGAATAAATATGTTTATGAAAGCTGATGTCTGACTGCAAATTACTCTTGCAGGTTTTGGCACATAGGCTCATGACTGACAGCTTTAACGACGGTGATGATTTCAGGGCATCGAAACTGACAAACTCATCTCTGAAGTTCATTCAGTCACAATCCATTCCCAAAATATTAACATAAGCATGCTACAGTTGTATGACATGCCGTCAAACTTAGGATAACTATTTTTTTAGTTTTCGACTAAAACTTCTCACTGCCATTTTTCTGAACAGATTTTTTTAAAGAGACAACGGTTGGGTGCATGGACACAGTTTGAATCAGGGGACCCTCTTAAACATGCAGAATAAAACTAGACACTATCCTAGGACACACCTGGCTCCTCCTGTCTGCATGTTGAAGTGTCTTTGGGCAAGATACTGAATCCCAAATTACTCCTGAAGGCTGCGCCATCGGTGTGTGAATGTGCATGAATGATTAGCTCCCAAACTGATGAACAGTTGGCATCTTGCATGGCAGCCAGTGCCATCAGTGTATGAATGTATGAATGGGTGAATGAGATGGAAAGTGCCTTGAATAGTAGGAAGACAAAAAAGGCTAACTTCATAAGTACAGTCCATTCACCATTTTAAAAAGTTTGTGTCTAAAGCAGTTTTCAGTCACTTTGACACCTTCAGTTCGCTTCATTTGGTTGAGAACAAGTTAAAAATGAGACTGCTGCCTTTTAGTTCTACTCCATTTGGTGTTCATGTTGACTTACTACAAACGAACCAAGAGGTTTAAACATGAATCACACTGACTGCCAGGAAACTTGCTTTTGGAACAGTTTCCACATTGTCATCCTGCATCATCATGTCAAATTAAGGTGGCTGACAGATGTTTTGTGATACAATATTACAGGGGTATAGTTGCTGTATATTCATACATATACTCACTTTTCAATGAAGAGGCACTACTACGGTTTCAGTGCAGCTGCACATTTTTTCACACTAGGTTAAATGAACCAAACCAAATGAGCGGACACAGTTTGGTGCGAAAAGAACCTTCAGGCTGCTTTAATATCAAAAGTTCAGTTCCCTCAGTCCTCAGTACTTCTCCTGGTCTGTTTTGAGATAACACTGACTTCACACAAGTTACTAATGACCCATTATATTATATTATATTATTATAGTTTGTCTGGAGACTTGTCCAGGGTTTACCCCGCCTCTTGCCCAATGTTAGCTGAGAGGCTTGCGTGGCTATATAATGGAAAGTCCTGTGAACAAAAATCTCCTCATATGCTTTTGAACAACGTGAAACATATGCATCACTGCACCTAATGCTGCCTCGTTAGTTTATGTTCACATAAACTAATTTTGGATGACCAGCTGGCTAACATATAGGTAGCAGACTACTACTACATGCAAGATGACTCCGCAGTAATGATGACCATTATATCATATTTGTATTCTGTAGAAATGTCAAGCAACCATACCCATGAAGCTTCACCTACACTAAAGTGTTCAGTTCAGTTAGAGTAACAGCCCCTCATGTCTCCCCCCTGCATGCTTCAGTCTATTACCTGACTTGATTGAATATTCTTACTTAGCAGAGAGCAGAATGAATTAATTAAGCTACTCATTAGCATTCCATTGTACTGCTCTGTCGCCTTGCATGTATTTACGAGGCCACAAACCTCAGTGAGACCTTGCCCTATTTTTTATGGTGGGTTATGTAATCTGTGTTCTGTTCAGCTCGGTTAAATACAGAGTAACTACAGAGGACAATCCATCCTGAATCGCTTTCTAAAACCCTCAAAGTGGAATTTAAAGCCTCTAATGTTTCTGCTTCTCATGCTTAATTATGTTCATGTTTTAATGTTATTAAACCCCGACTGTAAGGTAGGAAAGATGGGATTCATACTGCATGCTGTGCATATCTAGGCCCAAAACTGGAGGGTTTTACTGCATTTGAAGCAATCAGCAGGATAGTCACCTTCTACTGCAAAGCTGATTCATCCAGATGCTGTAAGAACATCAACAGGATACACTTAAGAAGACATCAGTACGTCATCTCTGTGCAAGCTCGAAAGAAATCAAAGAAAATGATTCTACAGCGTTGCACTTAATTATGTTTTTTCTGAATTATGAATAAAATTAGCACATTTACACTTTGTGCAGACTTTATGTTAAAACCCATGACAAAGCCAGACTTTATTGTGATCCATCTGTATGATGTCACTTCTGTTGCTTTATCCCAATAATAAATGGCTTCATGGCATCAGTTTTAAAATCCTGTAACTTCTGAACGGATTTTAGTGGCATCGGAAAGTGAAAGTAGCAACTTGCATTGAACTGAATACCTTTCTAAACACAACAGACCCTATCTAGAGCCATCGTCATCGTTTGGGCCACTGTAGAAACATGGCGGAAATCCCATGTACTGTACTGTAGATTTGCATAAGTAATCTGGTTGTATAGGTGGATTTAATGCAACTCATTAAAAATTAAAACAGTACAGACCTCAAATTAGGGACAGTGTTTAAATATGATGGTCAGTGTTTTTTTGTCATTTCTGTGTGTGTGTGTAAGTGTAGTGTAGTGTTTTAAGGTCAATAATTGACGCATTATTTGTGAGATATTAGTATAATGGGGGCGGCCGTGGCTCAGTGGTAGAGTGGGTCGTCCAATAACCGGCTCAATCCTGACCCTTACTGTTCGAAGACTGTGAACTGACAGCTGGTGGGGTGTCAGTCCTTGCCACAGCCGAGGTGCCCTTGAGCAAGGCACAGTACCCCCGGGCGCTGCGAATCGCCGGCCCACCGCTCCAGCCTGTGTGCATTAGGCAACATGTGTGTTCCAACAGGTGTCAACTGGATGGGTCAAATGCAGAAGAATAATTTCATGTGTACAATGTGATTAATTAAGTTAATAATTAAGTTTCTAAAATAATAAAATAAATAAAAAAATAATAGATTAGTATGGGATTGAGTCCGACGACTTTCTCAGCCTCTGAAGCTGCATTTTGGAGTGTGTCACTCGGCTGCTTTTTGCACACATACACACATAAAGAGAGGAAGGTGTGGTATGAGTGGTAAATTAAGTAAACTTATTTAAACTTATTGGTCTTATTTACTCATAATTATCCCTTAAAACTTGTTGAGTTTTAATCTATTTTTCCAATTAGAGGAAACTTTATAAACTTTGTGAAATGCTGTTAATTATTTGTGCTTTTTCTAAATTCTTCATTAAATAAAATACATGAAAGGTTTTTTTCTTTCTTGAGGTGTGTTGCTGTGCTGGTGTGTAGGCCACTCTATGTCTAGATCAATGATATGCCTCATGAATGGCACATAAAGTCAGCTGCACAGACTACAGTTCACACACTGGACTGTGTATCATTCATTTCTCACCTGCACTGCTTTCATTTTACACAAAATTCTCTTGAATGATGCATCTCTCGGTGTGTTCCTGGCACAGAATATAATCAGAAACTAGACACCTGACTCTTTCAGCTGTCTGGTTTGCTCTCTAAACTTTGAACAACAACCTTTATTTTACGTGAGCTCATGAATAAACAAATCTGTATCAGGGTTTCAAAGAAAGCTTTGGCATCATGACCTCATGATATTAAAAATATGCTGATCCAAACATATAATAACATAAAATAAACTTACATTCTACACACAATGTATCAGTCACCTTCATCTATCAATCAATTAGTGCCACTTTATAATTATAGGACAGGCTGTCTGATGTAATCTATCAAGGACGGATATGATGCCCTTCATTTTAAACAATAATATTAGTTTTCTATGTAGCGTCCACTATCATCACTAAAATAACAATCAGAACAATAATCAGCAAAACTCTTTAGCTAGTGAGTTTGCTCTTTTGCTCTGCACATTCTTAATTACCCTGTAGCAACCAATAATGTAATATCATGCCAATAATATAATAACTAATAACTAGACTGCTTAGACAAACACATGTAGGTCACATGACCACTGTTCTCTTCCTTAATTCTAGCACATTCCACTAAGTGATCTAACTACCATATACACTTCACAGTAATGTATTAAATCATATTCCTCCATACATGAAATTATCAATTTACAAATCTAAGCAAATAAACAATATTCTAAATAAAGATTCTCAAATTGGCTCTTACAACCATAATTAAGGAGAAAAGGTGCTGCATAGTGCGTACCCTTGATGAATGAATATGACGACTATGCCATCCACTATATCTATTTTTGAAGAGCAAACTGCACAAAAACTGCAAAATAATCATTTATTTCCAAGAAATGCAGTCCTATTTATGTATTATTACATTATCGGATAACAATTTTTTTTAATGCTATGCCAATAACATAATAACATTTGGCCAATAATGTAATAAGTTATTACATTATTGGTTGGTTATTACGTTATTGGCTTTATTATTTTTTAAATGTCCAAAATTATTACATTATTGGACATTATTACATTATCAGTTGCTACATACCCATAATGCATGATCTTTGCACAGAGTTCATCAGAGTTTTTCTTTGGAAAATGTCCTTTTCACTGTCTCTATCCTAATATGATACACCATCTGGTACTGGACTCTATCAAGTGAAGCAAGTGAGTTGTACTTTATCAAAGCTCCACCACTGAATTCCAGGCTCTCCCACTGAATTTCAGTAGGGGTGCATTAAAATAACATGAAAATAACATGTGAATGAAGCAATGGGGAAGACACCCATGGGCAGGAAGTAAGAGCACTGTAGCAGAACTGTAACCTTTTTACTGAAGCCAAAATAAATAAGACACTACTTGAACATGGGATTCCTTAAAGGCAGCATGTATTTCTTTATTTATTTTGTACTTTTCAGGAAGAATTATGGTTTAGTAAAGTCTTTTGGCAGCTACCACAGCTACAGGCTGTTTGGTACAGAGCTCCTGAAAGGTTTTTTGATTATCAGCCCATTAAATGGCCAATATCAGTTAATATCTCTACCATAACAATACTTCAGACAGGGTCAGCTGCAAACTACAAGGCAAGAATGTGAACATCATCTATTATTATAAGTGATTAATGGTTATGTTTTCAACATGTTCTCATTCTGGAGTCAAGTTAGCAATAATAAATAGGCAATGTCCGGTTACTCTTTCAAAGTAAAGCTTGCTGAGGTTGCAGTTTGGTTAAGTTTGGCAGCTAAACTGCTTGGTTACTTGCATTGCATACCTGAAGTAAGTTAAGTGTGTTATGTAAGTTCAATTAGGTAGGTACGTAGGTAACTTGACTTTTGGTTTCACATGGGACACAAACAGAGGTCGCCTGAGTGAAAGTCCTGTGTTGGTTTGACCACGATCCATGCTCACCTCCTTCATACGCTAACTTAACGATCTTTACAGCAGATACTACAGCAGGTCTGCCCGATGCTCTCAACATTATCACCCACTGCTGGTACTGCGCCTTCATACATCCAGCCAGATGATTTAGAAGAGAGATGCCTCAGTGAAAAGTCACTTCCTGTCTCTGTGTCACACAGGATTAGCCACTGATGCTCCAGAAGCAGAATCTATTGCCTCTAATGGGAGAAGTGAACACAGATTAGGAGCGATTCTTTTTCCTCAGTGTCAGTGAAGTAAACACTGGACTCATTTTTCACAAGCCACATATTCTCTAAACATTGTGCCAGTCAGACAGACAAATCAGGAGAAAATTATTGTTTAAGACCCGTCTCTGTCTCAGCAGCAACACTCAGCAGGATCTGGCAACACAGTCTGGTTTCACCAAAAATGATCCGTAACGACTGGACTAAAACTTTGCTAGCTTTCTGAACTGTCTCTGTTGCCATCATTCTACACAACGTTCACACCTCTTCCAAACACAACACACACACATTTGGAGACAGGAAGTGTATACCATTCCATATCACTGATGGAGACTGTAATCTTCTGTTATAGTCTTTGATTTATCTTACCAATAACTGCCTACTGAGCGATTTACTACCTCAGGTCTATGCTCCCAATACTGATAACGGCCATTTAATGAGTTGAGAACATTTGAAGCAGGTGGAAAGGTCATGGTGGAATTCCTCCTTTCAGAAATGATGTTTCCTTGTTCCTTGTTTTCCCTAGTATTTTGTATGATGTGGTAGAGTGCTGCTGGTTGTGACCGCAGCATGAGCAGGTGAAGCCTCGGCCATAGCTGGCTCTGTCATATCTGACAGATCGGTCAGATCACATCAAATCTTTCTTGGCTGACGTTAGGAACAGTAAAGAGTCAAAGTACAGCTACATATCCAGAACATCATAGATACAAGCATAACTGCAGCTGTAGTCTGAGCGTTTACCATATCCACATCCTCAGGTGCGCTCACAGCGAGTGGCACATGGACACAGAGATTGACAAATCAGCAGTGTATGATTTGTGTGCGACTGTATATGTCTTAGAGCTGGTGTAATGCTTTGAATCAGAGCAGGAAATAGGCGTAGAACACACACAGAGGGCAGCATTGTCAGGGCTCATGTAATAAATCACTTAAGCACGGCCTTGTGTTCTTAATGAAAACAAATGTTTAACAAAATTCAGAATGATTTGTTGACCTATCCTCTCTCTGAGAGCCTTCTCCTGTCCATGCATCGGCTGTGAATTTACTCATATACTGACTGAAGAGCGAGAGGGTCTTTGTGGTGAAATACTGACATCACTGATGGCCACTTTTATGAGCTACAGTCAAATTTTTATTTTCATGATTGCAAAGTCATTTCACCAAATAAATAAAAAAATATATGTTGTGACAGATTTCGCCCGTATTACTGTAAAAGACAGTACGCCTGGCAACAAAGATAGTGGAGCAAACAGAGGTTTATATATATATAAATTAAGTCAAATATAAATTATAATAACTTCTGAGCCTTACACCTCTCAAATATGATTAGATTATATTAATTAACTCTGTGTGCATTGAGAAGATTTCATTTATGAAGTCATTTATGTATAAAACACAAAATATATCTGTGAATCCATCGCGCACACAGCAGATTCTGTACATCTGTACATCATCTGTAAGTGTTTTAGTTCTATAGTCAGTTATTTACTTTTTTAGCATTATGCTGGTTAAATTTTTGTCAAAAGATATACAATAATACATTAATAATAAAGCTAATATAAAGAGTATTATAAATATTATAAAACTGAGTCCTTTCAGAGCACGTTTGAGATGAATACTGTTAAGGCTAACTGGTCGGTCTGTGATCTGTGAGTCATGCTGCGAGGTCTGACATTAGCTCAGTGGGAAGTAATAATGAAAAGGTATATTGTGTATTTGATTTGGTGTGTGATCTGAGTGGGATCAGAGAGGATTTTGGTTGAGATGTATGTATTAAGAATTGACTGAGCCACAGAGCCTCAGCATGACATACACCTGAGGGACGTCTCACAATGAAAATCGATCCGTCAAACAATAATCAACACGACTGAAGCTTTCCACTGCGGCAAGGTGTTGGTGTTGTTCGAAATAATCCATAAAATGCCTCAGCTCCCTGCTAACAGCCCCCCTCCTCCATTTATCACTCACTGACCATTTTGCGCAGGAGCATGCCGTGATGGATTGTGTTTATGTTTTGAGCCCGCTGTGTGACCGATAATGAGAAATGTGTGCGTACCATTCTGTGGACGATGTGTCCTGTGCATGCCGCCGTCCTCAGCTGCACATGCAGAGTGAGCTGTGTTGAATGAGAGCTTAAGAGCAATTTAAGCAATCTGTGTGTTCAGCTAAATCACAAAGAGAAGAACAAAGCACTCCTTCTGCTTTTAATTTAAACACTTTAGATTCCACCGATTCACCCAATTGAACATCTGGTCACTGGTGACTACTCCACCTATAGGGAGTAACAGGTCATAATTTAAGAAATCAAATGCAATGAAGTAGAAGCAGTGTGTGAGTTTACCACCCTGAGAAACCTGGACTACATCCACAGTAATCAGGTTACATTTGAAAGGCATTTTACAGCACAGGCAACACTTCTTCAATTTTCAATTAATTTAACTACCTAATGGTAGTTTATGATGCTTCATATTTTATCAGTTGGTATATTTTGCATTTAAAATTTCAATCTGCAAATATAATCTAATGGAAATATAAAGTAGCATAACAAGGACGTTCTTGACTACCTCAATGACTTCTGTGAGGCTTCCCGAGCCTTCAGACTCTTCCTCCTCCACAGAGTCACATGTTGGTCGGGTTCAGGGGCTCCTCAGAGTTCTCTAAACCGCAGACCAGGTCGTGTTGGGCTGAAATTACTAAATCCACTCCTGTTTTACAGCCTCTGGTTTCACAGCAAAGTCCAAAGTTCTTTTAAAGAGGGCCAGATTTGATATTTTGAAGATGTCCAGGGGCCAATACTAACATTTAAAAAATGAAAAAATTAACAACAAAAGTTACATACAAATGCACTGTTCTATAACAATTTTGTTTTCATTGTAACAATTATCTTTTTTTTTTTTTTTAATGACAGTGTAACCAAATCTAAGCCAATCAGGCCTGAACAAATCTAAAAACCAGTTCTTCCTTTCTTTCACATCTGGAGTCAGATAACAGAATAAATTGTGTGGAATACGTTAAACTTGCATGAAGTTGATACAAATCTTAAGATCATGTTCATTCTAAACATGACTTATTATGAGTAATACAAACTCTGTTAACATTTAAGTTTAAAACATATCACTCTGTCTCTTCTCTTTAACAAGATAATTCAGAAAGTAATTTAAAATTTATTTTTAACACTAGCAGTTACGTCCTTAGAGGTTGCCAGCCATACAGTGTCTTACAATCCTAGCAGGCCATAATCAATGTATTATAAAAAATAAGCTTTGGGTCACGTGAAATCTGACCGCAGGCCAGACTTCCGACATGCCTGGTGTACAGGTTTTCATGGGTCCAGTCATACTTTTATATGTATATATATGTGATATATGTGATGGCCCCAACCACTTGTTGATTGTCATTTTTGTTTAGATAAAAAAACATTTATTTTGATTCAGTTAGTTTCTTGGTTTAGATTGGACTTCTTTGATTAGACATTCTTTGTTCTTGAATAGAATGTGCCTTAAATATCACTGTAGCAACAACATTCTAAGGCCTGTTATGTCAAAGCATTCACCAGTTCCACCAGTTCTTGAGAAAATACAGAGACTTCAGGAAAGGATCCAAGTTTTTGTCATTTCAACGGTGAACTATTGCTGTTAAAGAACCATGGCTTCCAAATCATGGCCGAGAAGAAGTTCTATCAAGTCTTGGGTCTCCAGAAGACAATTAGGTGTGTATCAGTGGTTCTCCTTGTTAATCATATGGTTTAGCTGGTAGGCCAATGATTACAAATACTAGTTCTTACTTGAATCACTCAGAGATAAGATAATGTAGACTACATTCAACATGTGCAGCAAAGAAAATGGTCTTTTTCTGTTCTTGTAGGATGCCACAGTGATCCCGTCATTTATGCTGACTGCAGGTCACATAGAAACAGGAAGACAAGAAAACCAGTGGAGAACCTTGAAAGAGCCGACAAGAGAACCAGTAGAAGTCCCCGTGAGGGCTGCAGCCAGGCATTTAGTGGGCCTTCATCAAGTGCCCACTCATCCAGTTCATCCTCAGTGTACACTGACGCACCTGAGATGCCAGGTTAGATGATATAGAAACGATAGAAAATTCACTATTCTGTATTTGCGCATTTTGAACACTAGCACCGTCATGTAAAGTTATCTGAAATCGAACTTGAACTCCATGACATATTCTGTATGTAATCACCCAACAAAGTCCTCACACTCAACTCTGAATCCAGTGAGGTAAACATGCTCACGTTTCTTTTTTTGTTGATTGTCTCATGGCTCAGGAGAAACCAGGAGTCCCTCCAGATCCAGCAGTGAAGCCGAGTTTACTGTGGATGTGAAGACCAGCGGCGAGAAGACGTCCAAGAGAAAATCGGAGGATAGCCCTGAAAGAGGCAGCAAGAGAAGCAGGGGAAGTCAAAGTCCCCATGAGGGCTGCAGCCAGGCATTAAGTGGGCCTTCATCAAGTGCCCACTCATCCAGTTCGAGCTCAGTGTACACAGACGCTCCTGAGATGCCAGGTTAGATTATAGAAATGATAGAGTGATTCACTATACTGTATTCACTATACTGAGCACCACCATGATGGTCTGGCAGACCATTGTGGTGCCTGTGCTAGAATGCTGGCGGTCATAGTGTTAAGTAAAACTGTCAAATCTCAGTAAGACAAAACCATTCATCAAAGATTATGTTGAGAGTCCGTAACTAAAGTTGAGTCAGTTAAGTCAAAACACTGAAATCAGACTTGAACTCCATGAAGTATTCAGTTTGAAATCATCCAAATGTTTGAGGTTGGAGTGGTCCACAGATAAATGTGTGTGTAAATAGCAGGTTGCCATTTGTCAGTTTATTAAGTCCTCACACTCTACTCTGAATCCAGTGAGGCAAACATGCTCACATTTCTTGGCTTTTTCTTTTTTTGTTGATTGTCTCATGGCTCAGAAGAATCCCAGAGTCTCTCCAGTTTCAGCAGTGAAGCCAAGTTTACTGTGGATGTGAAGACCAGCATTGAGAAGACTTCCAAGAGAAAATCGGAGGAGAACCTTGAGAGAGCCAGCAAGAGAAGCAGGGGAAGTCCATCAGCGGGCCCCAGCCACCAGGCCTGCTCCAGTGATGGACCAAGCACCTCCTCATCATCAAACTCTGTGCCCTCCAACAGTTTAGGTAAGATGAGATAGGAATAGTTGAGTTTATTATTTAGCCTGTTGTATGATGTCTACTGTGGATCTGGGGGAAGTTCTCCAGAGTCTGACAAAATAACCCTGATGATGTCATCATGGGCTTTGAAACACGTGGGCATTTAGGAGGTGAGTTGCATTATAGGAAGTGTAGGATCCAGTGTTATTGGAGCTGCTAAGCTTAGCTTAGCATAAAGAAAAATTGTAATTTTTACACTTCTGTACGAATTGAAGTGTTTATTAGTGCGCGTTGGAGATATTGGCAGGTAGATTTTGTTACATTTTTGTTATCAGGGTTTAGTTTTTATGAAAGTGGTGAACAAGTCAAATCAAAATTTGTGTTTGTTTTTTCTGCAGATACCTTTGAGGCCAAATACAGGGTACAGGAAATGCTGGGTCAAGGAAGCTATGGTTCAGTTTTTGCTGGTGAACGCATAAAGGACAATCTGCATGTAAGATTCATATATGCAACACCACACCCACACAATCTATGATCTGCTATAAGCTAACTAAATGTCTGTTTATGTTCTGTAGGTTGCCATAAAAGAAATCCCCCAGTATATCGTTACCCGTACACCAATGGTAAATAATTTGTTCTTCATCCTGATGCCAACACTAAACCAAATTTCTATTCTTAATACAATGGGAGTATAATGCTTATTCCTCTTGCACCCCATAGAATCTAATAGATGGAATACCATTAACCTTTGTTTGTAGTATACGTATATACATGAATGTTTAATTGTTTGTTTCCTTTTTAATTCTTTCTCTATGTACAAAGCTTCTGAATGGGAACATAACCATGGTCCCTCTGGAGGTTGCACTCCTGCTGAGACTCAAACCAGAAGAATCAGAAACCAGTGCAGTCGTGACCCTGCTGGACTGGTTCGATCTAAGAGATGTGCTCATTCTCGTCCTAGAGAGACCAGATCCAAGCATGGACCTGTTCGACTATATACGCAACGGACAGGACCCAATGAAAGAACCTAAGGCTAAAGTAAGTAGCTGACGGCATGTGTGTTTCCATGTGTCTGTATGTGTGCCCACGCCCAACATGTCCCACAGTCTACATGTGTCTTTCTCTCTCCCACAGATCATAACAAGGCAGCTGTTGGATGCTCTCATTGAGATCCACTCCAAGGGTGTGTTCCACGGGGACATCAAGACAGACAACATTCTTATCGAGACCGGTTCCGATGTGCCACGTGTCAGGATTATTGACTTTGGCTGTGGCGCTTTTCTGTCAGATGCAACACACACTCAACGCAGAAGTAGGCTGTCTTTCTTATAAAGTCCTGTTCTCTGAGCCAACACACCCTCTTTGGTGTCTCTGTCCCTTACCTTCATTCTTCACTATTAAACTTTGTCCCTGTGTGGTTGTGTGTATTGTGCAGTCTTCCTGGGTAGCCCACCTGAGAGGTGGAGAAATGACACGTTGCATCCCGAACCAACAACAGTTTGGCAGCTTGGTCTGGTGCTGTTTGAAATGCTGCACAGATGCTTCCCCTTCCAGACTGCCTTTGCCATCATGAATAGAGATGTTATCATGAATAACAGTCTTTCCTACGGTAAGTTATACACACACACGTAAGCACAGAAACACACACAGAGCACAGTTTTTGTATTAAAACGTGATTCCTGTTTGTCCATCCAGACTGCCAGAATTTTATACAGAGCTGTCTGATGAAAAACCCAGATGCCCGACCCACCTTTGCCATGCTCAAGGACCACCCCTGGCTGATGTGATCCCACCTGGACCTGGACCTGGACCTGTGTGCTACTGGATTGATAAGTATTTATCCATTCAGGGCAGCACGGTGGCTCAGTGGTTAGCACTGTCGCCTCACAGCAAGAAGGTCCTGGGTTCTCCCACCTGGGGCCTTTCTGTGTGGAGTTTGCATGTTCTCCCTGTGTCTGCGTGGGTTTTCTCCGGGTACTCCGGTTTCCTCCCACAGTCCAAAGACATGCACTCATAGGTTAGTTGGTGACTCTAAATTGCCCATGGGCGTGAATGTGAATGATTCTATGATTAGAGTTTGCATGTTCTCCCCGTCTTTGGTGGGTTTCCTCCAGGTGCTCTGGTTTCCCCCACCCAAATTTATTGTATGTACGTATTTGTCAATAAAGTTGATATGATTTGCTTTAAATACATATTAAACTAATGAATGATAGCTATATATTATTTGCCTCATTACTTCATTATTTCTTAGCTTATTTTAATATTACATCTTGTTTTAAGGAGGGCTGCTGTATTGGATTACGTGAGATTGTGCAGGTGTTCATGATATGTAGTGCATCATAACACGGTGCATGATTTGTGTACAGTGATGTCGTGGCCACAGTTGGAACGTCATGTGATACATGGGACCCAGCAAGACTATTTGCCAAGAGAACTGCTGGAATATTATTGACATACAAGACAAAGAATGATCAAATGTTAATCAAAGGTGGTAAATTATGGAAAATGACAAATGAAGGGCTGGCTTTCAATCTATTGTATCCACAAGTATATTTGGGGGAAGAAGAAGTTCATTAACATTCATGCTTCAGGTCCCAGGGTCCTGGCCCTGGCAATGCAGCAACAAAAATGATGTCTTGAAAAATAAAAGGTCAAACTTTTTAATCTCACCATCAATTCTCAAAATTGTATTGAAATAACGTATAAATAAATCACAGTTTTGACAGGTTGGTAATTCTCACCAATCATTGTCCTGAAAATAGATAGGTACAAATTCGGCAGCAGAGAAGACACAGAGCACTTCGTTCATTACTCTGCCAAATGAGTCCCCTGTGTGCTGCTTCAGCTCACTTGCTCTAAAATTATAAAGCTGTGTGTGTGGAATAATTTTGTTTTTTTAGGCACATTCCTCTTTTTATTCCTATTTATACACATCAGGTAGTTGTGGTTTGCGATATGTGACTGTTGTTTGTACGTATGTTTGGAAGAGATTGATCAATAAAGTTGTGAGAAGATACACTTTATCTACCAAGACTAAATCACATTGTCACAAGACTTAAAAATATGTTATTCCAACTTCATGGGCAACAGTGTATACATTGAATAGTTCCATCATGAAGTCCATTCATTTTCAGTGTTTCCCAACCAGACTCACTGGTAAGTTGATGAAATTTCTGCATTTTTTTTTTTTTTTATGAGGGGCCATTGGGGACATGATTCACAATTTTTCTTTCACATGCACATATGAAACCAAATGCATTCACATACTATCCTGAAAACCTCTCAAACAACATACTGAAACACCCACACACAATACAATATACTGAACTTCAATATGTTGTGTGAAAGGGAGCATTTCAGTATATTGTATGACTCTAATGTGGACCAGTCTAGCTGGTGAAACCACATCAAGTGAGCAATCAACTGAAAACCTAAAGTGAACTATCAAGTATTTTTATCACAGAAACAAGTAAACATCAATATCTTGTCAACTGTGGCATTAGTTATTGTTATTTTTTTCTGCTTTGCATATCTTCCAGGGACAGGAGCTGGCTATGAACATGGTTTCAGAAGTGTGCCAAAGAAAGTGTGATCTAACAGGACAAAATATAAGGCACTGTTAGAAATCGAGTATCGAGTATCTGCAAAGAGGCAGTCACAGAAACAAAAGCTGTAAACGCACATTTCAGTTGTTTTTTTTTTTTTCTTATTTGTCTTAGTCTGTTTGTCAGTGCCCTCACCTAACAGAATGTCGATTTTTTTCAGCATTAAAAAGGTCAGTTAATCATAATGAAATGACTTGAGGCTTGTGTATTTATGTTAACTAGAAGTAATTTAAACAGTGACATCATTGCCCCTTTAAAGTTCCAAAATGTTTTGTGTGTATGTGTTTGTGTGTGGCATACACTAAATCACTGACATGACTATATTTCCCTTGTCTGATTTATCACTCTGCTGTTCAATGTACTATAAATGCACCCTTAAAACACACCACTGTCTTCTGTATTCAATGGTCTGCACACTTGTCATAACATACACTGGTTCAGGCTTATTTACAAAGGATGCTCATCCCTCTATTTAAGTCACTTATTGCAGCCAATATTGGTGGCCAAGCAGTCTTCTTCCCACATCAGACTAAAGTCCTCTAAATCCAGTACATCCTTTGGTCTGTTGTCATTCCAGTCTGCTGCTACTAATGATTGAAGTTTGTTACAAAAAACAAAACTTAGTACTGTCATTGTAATTGAAGATTTGATGGAAAAAAAATATATATATATGTAAAACATAACAGCAGTATGTTCACTCTTTCTACTGCGGTTGAAAGTAATGCATTTCAGGTCTCCAACAACCCGAGCATACACACTTGCCTCCCCTTCAAAGAAAAGGCTACAGAGTGGTGTCTCTTTTTATTGTAGTCCACTTCCAAACACTCCTGTCAAGTGTGTGAGTGTTGTGGTGACATGGGAGCAGCTGTCAGATGTCTGGCTGGATAAGAGGAGTTGGGTACATGCTGTGACAGCCCATTGATGTCCATGCTGTGGGCCTAGCACTCCCTGCGATGGCTCCACAGCATATTCTCTGTCAGGACCATTGTGCTGTGAGTGGCAGCGGTCAGGGTTCCCACAGGACGCATGGTAACATGCTGGGAGCACAATTTACACTCCAGGATTTTGCCATTTTACTAAACAGCATGTTGTGAATATATAAAAAACTTTTTAAAATTAAGTTGAAATTTAAGGCAGTTATTTTTTTTTATTTTTTACATCTGAACAAATTAGCTTGATGACATAGTAAGCCCACAATGTGTCCATGTGTCTAATTTACGTTGGAATACATCCACACACAATGGTTTATGTCTCATTCTTTTTCTATTCTATTTTTTTGCTGTGATAAAACAATGTGGAATCATAACCCTCAAACTAACATTTGCAGTGTCCCAGCTAAGATTTTCATATAAGACAGTCACACATCCTTCATCAGCCAGGACCATGAACCCTGGAGCGATACAAAAATGATTATCCAACACTAATGTTGTAAATTCACTTTGTTTACAAATCCTGGGTTTTAGTATAGAAGCTGGGAGTGACAAGTCTAAACATTAGTGTGAAATTCATATAGCAATAAGCGGGGAATGCTACACTCATCAGTGATGGCTGAACTCTTCCATCTCTGTCTAGCAAGTCAGACCTTTACTGTGACGGTTGCAAGCATTTACATCAGTGTTTTGTGTGAAAAGTGTTATTGGGGAATTAATATTGATTTTATTTGGGTATATTTTGTATACTTACCTGGGTTTCTAAATGGAAACTTTTATTTTGAAATATGCGACCTCTGTATGTATGCGTGTGCGTGTGACGTAAATAACCAACGTAGGCCAGCCATACGTTAGATGGACTCTAGCCTGGCATGGGTTCGGCTGCAGAAGAGATGCTCTTGTCAAGTTTTAGAGCAAGGACGTTTATTCACAAGTTTAATGCTGTAAAAGAACAAAACTGAAGATATCAAGCCTAAGTTTCTCTCACTGTGCACGCAGCCAACGAGGTAAAGCCTTTTGTTTGTCATTTTGTTTATTAATTTTCGGTTGTCATTTCAGTTATATTTTAGCCTTATAGCTGACGTTATTTTAATACTGTGTATTATGTATGTTTTTAGTTTTCACGGTTTTTGAGGACTTGCTGAAGAATAAAACCCGTCAAAGAAAACAACTTGCGTCTTCATGCTTTGAGAGGGAGTTATATTTACAGTGAATCTGTTATGTGGAGGTGGTGCTGAACACAAAATGCAGACAAACAGACGAGGGAGTAGGAGTAGGGACAAAACAGTCGTTTATTGAACTGAGGGCAAGTGGTGGGGTGGCGTCTCCTGACGCAGGGAAGGCTGTGGAGGCAGGCAAGCTCACGGGGGGTAGAAGCAGGGAATGAGGAAGGTGGAAAGCGTGGCAAGGTTGAGGATACAGCTGAAGGGTGCGGTGGCAAGTGGTGGGTAGAGAGGCTGGATCCTGAAGGCAGAGAACACAGGTGAGTATATGGTTGGAAATCTTAGGTAGAAAATTCACAGAAGAGCATACAGGCCGATCTACCACGAAGCAGTGGCAATCTGGCAGTGAGAACACAGGAGGCCAGCCTCTAAGTACTGCTCCAGATGATGATGATTCGACTCTGGTGTGTGCAGCCAGCTCCTCAGCCACCCAGCAAACCACGCCTACCTCTGCCAAGAGAACACACAGAGCCCAACCCCCAGCCTCAAAGCACCACAGAATCCCAGAAGTACAGTTTATTGGTGACGCTGAATGGTGATAAAGTGCTTTAAACTTACAGTTAAGATTATGTGTTTTGGTACCATATGCCGTATCATTCTGATTTTTGGAACAATCCTACCTAGCTTTCTTTCTGTAACCAATAGACCATCAATTTACAGATAAAGATTTGTTCCTAACAAATACACAGCCAACATCCTGTTCCAACATCATTTTCCTTATACAGTAGTTTCTGTATTTGTAACATTTCAGCAGCTTATTAACTGAGATTCAACAATTCAGCTTTTTTTAAAAATAAAACTGTTTTCTGATGTTACACTACTGTGATTAAGGTTTGGTTAGGTTAGTTTGGGGGCAACCAGCAGAGTCGAGGTTGATAACATTCTGTAGGTTCTTTACACCTTTAACATTACACTTTTCATTTGATCCAATCTTAATCCCAGAAAATCTGCATTAGTCCTTCTTGTAAGGATGTGATGATACCATTTCAGGGAACCTTGAAAGCTACATGTTGCATTTTTAAAACTACAGCTTTGGCGCCCCCAGTGGTTGTAGAAGAAAATACTGGATTTGACCGAAGGACAGATGATTTGGGTGGAAGCAATTCAGCGGCACCACAATTCTTTTAATGATGCTGCAGTATGGTCACATAAAAATGCTTTAAGCGAATTAGACAGTAAGTTAAATCCTAGTGTAATTTGGCACCATACAGCCAATATTCAACAACAACAGTGAGCTACGTGCTCATCTCTTCACCATGAAACCTATGTGAAGAGATCAGCATGCAGCTCATTTTCAAGTATTTCAAGCAGTATTGGCTGTATGCCTCATTGTGGCCAATGTACAACAGTTCTCCAGAGTGTGAATTTAACTGAGGTCCCCCGCTTTATTCATCTTCTTCATCAGACTCCACCTGCCATCTACAACCTGAAGAAAGAGCAGACCAGTCAGAACATGGGCTCTTATCCACTGATGATCTGTACTGCATGAGGTTGGGTTTGGCACCTGAATGAACCACAACAGAGGGCTGGCAGGATGGCAAGGCAAACAGCCATAAAGGCAGTGTTTCATGAGATCACTGCCTGGCTCTGTGAAATCAGATGATGTTTACATCAGCCTGAGCAGATGGAAAACTGAGAGGCATTGTCTGAGTGGAAATAAATTGTAGTCTGTCTCTCCCGAGTCTTCCAGCCAGCAGTCCAAAACTCTGAATACCCTATAGGATTTAGACACACAGCTCCACTGTCAGTCAAAAATAATGCAAGCATAGCAAGCACTACTGTGTTTTTCAATTTGAAATATAAGTGAGATATTCTGTACACCCCACATGCAACAACAGAGGTGAAACTGAAGTCTTCAAAAACAAATAATAGCTCATTGTGATTCAAGGCTTCTTTCTCACAATAAACAAAAGAGAATCATGTTCCATTCATCAGCCCAATGTATAGATCTAATTATTATAACACACTGAGTTATCTTCAGCATCTCTTCCTGTAACTCTCACATGGATTAGTGTGAGTCATAGCTCATGCTGAATGGTGTAGGTGCTGAGGAAGGTTTATGACTGGACCATGATGAGTTGCCAGGTAGGTTGTCTTTGTGTCACAATAATTCTCCTTAGCCTTCAGGTTTCTTCACAAATAATTAGGAGTGCAGTTGATCCTATTAACTAACACGAGAATCACTCATTTTGTCAGCCCTGTAACAGTTCAGCTGCAGCTCTTTGTAGGATCTGCAGGGCAGAATCAGCAAACAGATTCAGTCATTCATTCAGATTCACTCACACAGAAGAGTGCAAAGGCAGCCATGGTAGAAACAGGTCAAGGATCTTTGAGATAGGCATGGGCAGACCAGTATTGGCCTGGTAAACGCTACCAAAGCAGGCAGGATAGAAAAAAAAACCTATGTGGGTAAATAATGTGGTTGTGGGCTAACAACAGCATTACATAACTCTAAAACATCTTGGCATTGTCTTCCTGTTTGATACAGTCTGAGTGATTCTGAGCTACAGTCATCTATGACCGGGCCTCACTGGTGGTTACTGTACAAAAGCACAACTTAAGAACTTTATTCAGTGATTTTGGTGAAACTGGATCAGATTTTATGCAGAAGATATTTGATGGATTTTCCTCTGATGTCCTCCGGCTGCTCAGCTTCAACGCTGTGTGATTTTCCTGATGGACAGATAGCTAAGGCATAATGACTTGCTAAAGTAGCTAACAGCTAATTAACTGCTGCTATCTGTATCTGCCTTTAGCAGGAAACAGAACCGGGCTCAGCAGCCAGACTGAGCACAGCCTCTGAGACCAACAGGGAATAACGTTACAGTACAGAGGGGATTTACAGACTTTATGATGGAAAGATTGCTCAGTAGCAAACCACTAACTGTCAATTGCTCGTTCAGCCACGCACCCAACCAAACTGACTCAAGAAAATCACCTTGGTGGGCTACTGTATTCACTGTCAAACTGGCCACCATTGGTTTTGGAGGGTGTGTTTTTTGTTGCTAAATTTCAGCAAGGGAAAAACTGGCATGGACATTTTTAAAGGAGTTCCTTGACCTCATATCTCAAGATAACCATAATCAGAACCAGAATCACTTTTTTTCGCCAGGTGAATGAAAACCACAAGTTTTCCCATTGCAGACATGCCCGCTTTATGCTAATCCCATGCAGCTTTGGTCAAAAGCCATTTCTTTTTGCATGTACAAATTGGTTATTTTTACCTTTTCTAAAAATGTGTATTTTAATATTTTGTCTGACTGGACAGCTGAGACTCTTGTGAGCCCAATCATATTCATGTGCGATTGTGTCCCCGTAGCAGCTGTTCCATTGTAGTGATTTTTGAAACTTGACCTCACTGTAAAAAAAAAAAAAAAGACTTATTGTGAGTCAGGGTATATTGACAATAAGGCCTGTGTGTATGTGGTATTTTGGAGGAATTTTTGACTATTCTTTCACAAAAAGGGTTACATTTTAACCCCAAAACTGCTGCAACAACTTATGAGCCATAACAGACCATAAATATATGGCTATGGTTATATATAATATTCTATGTCTTCATACAATCTATTCCAGATTTATGACTAGAAAAACTTGAACTCATTTTAATTTTCAGGCTCTCAGCTTTCAGATAATGATTCACTTCTATTTGGCCAACCCCGAAGATCCGCATTTTTCTGACAAATGATAAAAAGTATGAATGAATCAAACTGTGGCAAATGATCTAATCTGTCTCCATTTGGTTTTTGTTTCTACAAAACTCCTGCACTCCTGTTCTGGTCAGTTAGGTTATCTCTCCAAACCTGTGCCTGTTTTAGTGTTCTCTGTTTGTGGTTTACATTGGCCTGCAGTGTATTTCCTTACCAAAGCCAAAGCTAAATTGTGAGCCGACTGTGGCACCCTCTGTCTGAACAGCATGGGCTAGGTTCACATGGGGACATTTTGTGGTGCTTCTCCTGTTCAAGATATTAAAATAATTACTAAACTGGAGAATCGTGAGAAGTTACTCCAGTTAATCCCCTGTTTACTGGCTCATCAGGGCACCCTCTTGATTTTTTTTTATGCATATGGATGAGCTGAGCTCAAAACAATAAATGTTTCCCTGGTTCATATATGACTCCTCTCCTTCCTCTCTGATGTCTCTTCATTACATAAACCCGACCCATAAACAAAACAAATTATGTTGTGATGATGCTCAAATAGCTAAATTTATCAATAGTTTTTAACATTTTCCTTTATTATGTGATTATCTGAAGTCAGTTTGTTGATTTAGGCTCAGAAAATAATGAAAAAGAAAGTTTCATAATATTACTTTGCACTTTTGGATATTATAACCTCACACTCAGTTTTTAGGCTTTAGGTAATTGCTAACAATAAAAAATTAACACAACCACACTAGGTAGCAATATCTGGAAGGCTAACTTTAATATGTAAAGCTGGATTCATTCTAAGCAGGCTTTGGGGTCATTTAAACTATCACATCTTGCTGTAATCCTACCTATCTCCTCTAATAATGTAGAGTGTTTAAAGCCCAAGGTGTTTTCCGGTGCTCTTGATTGGTTTAAACAATCGCCTTGGTCTGAGGAATCATCCCATGAATCAAATATTCAGTCCCTGCGTGATATAATTGTTCCTTCTGGCTTTAGCGGTGCAGATGAAAACAGTGTGTTTGGATTTACAAATACCTCTCTGAATAGTGATGAAAGCTGCTTTCTCATCCATCTACACAACAGCCTGGAGTGATTGTTTCAGTATCACTTTAGAGCTTTCACTGATGGTCCAGTCACACCATCAGCAGACGTCTCTGCTTCAGCAGCAGCATTTTTATTTCATTTGTTCTGTCTGATATCAGTGAGAATGGGAGGCTGTCATATCTACTTTGACAGTTGCTATGGTAACAGATGCTCAGTATTGTTGGTGAGGTGTTTATTGCGCCTAGCAGACCATCTAATTCATGTCAGATGTGGGCCTCGCAGTGTCAATCACTTCCACTGAAGTAGAGAAACAAAATTACAACTGGCAGGCTGAAAGAAATATTTATGCAGTTGAAAACAGTAATATAAAAGTCTGGGTATATTTCATCAGTATGTGTGATGAACTACTATTACAACAGTGGCATTAAAGACATGTCTACAGGTCTCTGATATTAGACCCATCAGAGTCACAGTAGTGATGTGTTTAAAGCTTTCTCAATGCCAAGCAACACAATGCTGCTGAAAGAGAATGAGCAACACACACTGCATTTTAGACTACACATTATGGACATTCTAAACACCTATCCCTTAAACCATCAGACACTAAACGATACATGGTGCAAGGTACAAGACTGCACTTCTTACATGAACTCTACAATGTGTATAATACCTGTGTACATATATGTTGAACCTATACAAGCAGCCGAAGGTGACAAAATGAAACGGGAGGGATGTACACTTTAGTTTAGTTGATGTATTTGCACAAATAAAAAAGACAATAAGAATTTGGAAGGTTGGAAGCCGAACATGGTTTATGAAGATAACTCCCCATACATAGTACATAGAATTTGATGTTTACATGTGTACAGTATACATGTTTACCAGTTTAAATGTGTTGAGAATCATGAAGTGTTGTGCATTTTTGCTAATTTAAGACCTCCCAGATGATATTTGAATAAAGTAAAATGAACTGTTGGTCCTGTATTTCAGCAAAGTTCAATAATATGGAAGGTGAAACTTTACTGGTGCTTTTAAGCTCTTTTGGTCCAGGTTTTATTTCCAGGAGTGTCAGAGAATAAGGAAATACAAACCAAGGATCTCAACATGGAGAGGACCATCAAAAAGCCTTAAGTCAAGTTTAGTTCCATTATTTTAAAATTTGACATTATTAGTATAATAAGTCAACTATAACTTTTGGCTGAAAAAAATATTGGAGCCACAATGAAAAAAGTTTTATATTTTATTGTGCGTTATACATCAGAATTTTTGTGTGTGATTTTATGTCCTTCTCCTCATAATGTCAAATAAACTAATCTTTAATGAACCATTTTATATATGTAACCTCACATTAACCCCATGTGGGAAGCATCTCTAAGTGATGGAAGTATTCTGTTGAAAGGACTGTGAGGACACAATGGTTAAAACACTGCAAAAATTATCCATTTTAACAGATAATTATAATAAAAGTCACATCCTCGTTGATAAATTGTTCCTAGATATTTATAACTTGTCATGATGTCCTCCAATCTTGGTGATTATGGAAGGTTGTGCTCGTGAAAACAAATGTTTCTTGAGACGGTACATTATACTAACGTCACAGCAATCATCTATATGCAGCATTCCTCAGACAGAGTACAGGCAGTGAACATGAGCTAAAAATACACCACAGGCCACAGTTAGGTCACGGTTATTTCTACTTTACTGTACTACAGACAGGAAAAGAAAAAGAAATGTTTTCAGCAGAGAGATCAGGCCTCTCCTCACTTCAGAGGCAGACTATCTACCACACACAGACATTAACATATCAAGCTATTTACACCTGTCTCTTCTTTTCTCTTCTGCTGTCAATAGGCAGGATTACAGAGTCATCCAATTCACAGCAAATACAGGTAACATTTCAGACAGTTAGTGCTGTCACTGCACTGAAGCGGTGAAAACTGTTACAAAAGAGCATTCAGAGGAGTTATTATGGGGAAGTGCACATTATTACACACACTGAAATCAGATGAGATGAAACTTTATTGATCCCAGTGGGAACATTGCTGCTTAAGTAAATGTAAAAGCATTTTATTTGTCTTTCCTTGTCTTTCCCCCTTGCTATGTCCTTGCTGCACATTCTGTGAAAGGTGAAACCTGATCAAAATGTTCTGCTGCCTGCAAATGTGCTGTAATTGTACGAGGAAACACAAAATGAAATGTGAGGCACAACTGTGCACGGGTGAGAAATATGTGGGAAAGTAAGTTAATTAGATAACTTACAAATATGACCAGCTGCATGATTGATTATTAAATACAGATTAGTATCTTGTATGTAAATGTGTGCTGTACTACAAATAGAAAAATGACAAAAGGCGTACTTGGTTATATAATTACATGGTGTACATGGTTAGAGCTGCTAAATAAGTGTTTAATTACATATAATTAGGTTAAACAAATGCATTTTGCCATAATATAATCAGTGGTGGAAACTCAAGGACTGTATTCAAGTACAAGGTTGAGCTATTTGCACATCTCGTTATGGATGCATGGCATTGTACTGTACTTTTATTGGTGTTACAGTAATATTGTCTGTTTTCATTTTATTGTTACGCTGCTGTCTGTCTTGGGCGATGACTCCCTTTGAAAAATAGATTTTTCACCTCAGGTTGAAATAAAAAGAAACTCGAGTATATATACAAGTTATATAGAAAACGTCTTGGAGCACGTTTCTTTCGCTTTAAATCTCCGCGTGCGCTAAAAACGTAACTGACGGAGCTTGCGCGCATTCTACGTACGTATTCTACGTAGCGATTGGAGTGGGAGGGAATAAGGATCCTGTCACTGTAAACACTGTCAAGAAAAGACGTTTTCCTTCTATTAGTTAACTATTAACAGATAACACGAGCTAGCTGCGGCCGGGAAGGGCACAGGCTGTCAGGCTGCCGTGACTGTTAGCTTCCAGCGGCTGTTCAGTGACAGGCGGTTATCCACACACAGTAGCAGGTGAGTCGCATCGGTTGTGGCTAGTTTCTGTCCGCTAAAACAGCTCCGGGCTGTTCCATGGAGCAGCTTGTAAAAACATTTAAAACAAAACGAGTGATTAAATGCCTATACACTGTTTGGAGACAGTGTGTGTGTGTGTCTGCTGACACGGTTCCTTGTGCTGTTGCGTCTTTGGAAATACATAAATGTCACCGCGCATGCGCGAGACATGAGCCTATTTTGATTCATGTAGTTCGTCATTATCGACTCCTGCTTCTGCAGTTACGTGAATAAAATGTCATTTCTTCAAACATAAGTTGCTTGATTGAAGCTTTTTTTTTTTTTAAATTTTGTATTTTAATAATAATTGTTTATGTTGTGTGCGTTACTGTTTAAACATTTACAGCAGTTACAAGTGAATGAATCTCATTGTTTGCTAAGCTTTACTGTTGTTCCCAGATGAAAGAAGCAATGCCTGAAAAACATGTCTCACAAAGAAGATAATGAAGGGAAAACGAGGTGAGCAACACGAAACATGACAGTTTCAATAGTGCTTATTAGGCCACTGGGGAAATCACTCCATGTTAATGTGATGCAGCAGTGTGATGTTGAACAGCTTTTTGACTTTCTTCTCTCAGCTCTCACCGCACCGAGTTGTACACAAACATCCCTCAAACATGTATGCCCATTGTGTACCACCCAGACTACAACATCACCTTCATGGGCCTGGAAAAGCTCCATCCATTTGATGCAGGGAAGTGGGGCAAAGTCATTCACTTCTTGAAAGGTAAGTGAATGAGAGTGGCAGGTGGGTAGAAGGAGGGGAGGACATAAACCCCGAGCTTATGTATGTGGAATCACTCAGAGAGGTTCAGAGAGGCAAAGAAAGGTAGAGAACAAAGAGGAGAGGGTGGAGAGCTGAGGTGTAGAGCAATAGAGCACAGATAATTAGAGGAGAGTCCCTGTGGGACTCTGTGCAGGTACAGTAGATGAGGCCCAGCGCGGGTCTCAAGGCCAAGGGAAAATGGTTGCCGGCTAACTGGCATGACTTCACACAAAGTTGTTGTCAATTTGCACCCTGGATTGTCTTTGCTACAGAAAGTGCCGTACACAGCTTAATGAATTCAGAAAAACTTTCACAAGTTAAGAGTGCAAATAAAAGAACAGCCTCTGCTGACAGAGGAAAACTGTAGCCCTGCAAGAATTGGATGAAAAGTGGATGAAAATCATACGAAGGAACTTGTTGTGTAATAGATTTTAATGAGCCCTCCATGTTAGATTTAAGCAATATTACATGCGAGGGTGTGCTTTAACGTCATTATTGGCACAATAGTGATGTGGTCAGTCACCAAAGTGCCAATAATAAGTTAAAGCACACCCTCAAGTGTAATATTGCGATTATACAACAATTACCAATTTTAATAAATGATATAATCAAAAGATATTCATGTTTTGGGGCAATTTGTTCTCAAAATAAACATTTCTTTGCTCGCCATTTCTGTTCTGATCTCAGTTTCCATGGAGATACATGGGGTCTGACTAAGACCTGGAAAACAATCAGTCACAGCTGTAGACTCCTACTGTACATGTAATGGAACCCAGTTAACTACTCCAGCAAGTAGTCTGAGCCTTAGCAACCTAGCAACGGAGATGCTTTCTAGTCCCGTCAGAGCTCTTGGAGATCGTGGAGTTTCCCAAACTGAATAAATAGCGCACATATAAACACTAAACTGCTTTGCTAGTTCAGTCTTGTAGTGACTAAGATATCTGAAAAAGGTTTGGCTCCTCGGCCCGTGAACTTCACATTTATTTTGAAGCTAGCGGCATATCAGTGACTCACCGGCACAGCTGATGGAGGATGATCCAAACATTTCCAGTAACTCCACAGTGTTGTAAAGTCCAAAAGGCAAAATGTATTGAACAAAGATCGATGTAATGATTTCCAAAATGGTCAACATGTTTTTATCTAACTAAATATTCCTCTTCAGTCCACATTAGTCCACCTTTAGTCTTTAAAAACAACATTTTCTCTGCGCTCACTGAACTGTCTGATCTTCGACATGCTGCACACAAACGAGGTACACGCCTGTATTAACGAGGTACACACCTGTATTAACGAGGTACACACCTGTATTAACGAGGTACACACCTGTATTAACGAGGTGCTCTAACAGCTCCATAACACAGAATATTCATTAAGGAAAGCTGAAATTTGAAATTCAGATGTATTACTTTAGTAAAGTTGACTTCCAGTGTACTTATTTGTATTTGTTTACATGTTATATATTTTCAGGATGTGACAATGTGGAGATGGCGGAGTAATATTTTTAGTGATGAGTCAGGTGTGCTTTCATGCTGATTTGAACACATTCTAACAAGCGAGGTCTAAAATTAATGTAGTAAAAATAGATTATTATGTGATGCTAAAATTCCAAAACATACCTTGTGCGAAGTTGTGTTCATGCTAACCCTCATCCCACCAGCATATTTTACAGTTTACATGGAGGAATTTAGATTCTTCAACAACGTTCGTGTCGTGAAAATTGTGTAATGCAAAAGAAAGTTATATAGTTGATGTCACACTCTAAGGTTTTCATGTAACAACAGCATCATATTTTCAGTCTCAAACCTCTTTGACTTATTATGACTCTAATTGTACAATGTCTTTGTCTCAGAGGAGGAGTTCATTACTGATGGGAACATCGTGGAAGCCCGTGAAGCTACTGAAGAGGATCTGCTGGTGGTTCACACCAAACGCTACCTCAACAGATTAAAGGTCGCTTTGTGTTTTTTATGGAGAAATTGCTAAAATCAATAGTCAAAATCAGTGATAGTCAGTGATGTCTTATGCTGTAGTATTGGTTGAAGCTTGGCCAAGGAGAAATAAAGACACTCTCAAAGTACATCAGAAGTGCCTGAGCCGGCCTCACATTGTGCCGGACTCATGCTGGTGGTCAGACTATAAACCCCTACAGATAACACCGCAAATACTACACGCCCAGAAATAGTCAAAGAGAATGTTTTTACCCATGTTTGTGTTACCGTCAGCAGATTCTCGTCTGGAGACACTGTCGTCTGTTTATGTTAATGGAACGTAAATGGCTAGCTATGTATTATGTCTAGGAAGACAACATTCAGTTCCTTGGACCCGGGTCACCACAACGTTAAGATAGACTGGCACCTGCTTTCCTCAAGCAAAGCCAAACAACTACTACTGCCGAGGACCTCAAGGCCCATGTGTGACCCTGTGCAACTAAATGTGTTTTAGTCACCTGAAAAAAGTCCACCAAAAGCCACCATGCTTCACTGACAAAAACAATATTGTACCTGGTGGAATGCGGGGTTGCTGGTCTTCCATTCCCTCAATCTGCAGCAACTAACTTTAAGTCTGATCTGAGCTTCCACAACAGTGTATTGTGTCTCCAGTTTGGAGACACAATACACTGTTGTGGAAGGCTGATGTGACCACTGCTGGATCCACGGGGATTTAAATTGATTTGTTATTCAAATCAAATGTTACTGTTCACATTTAATGGTGATTAAAACCGAGCAGTTTGTTGTCTTCATTTTTCTCTGCTAAATGTTCCTTCTGTTTGACATTTTTCTTCTCATGTTGTAATGCAGGTGGTGACATAACAGAGCAGAGAGTTCTCATCAAAATGCAGTGTATTATCCTGTAGGGGAATTAGTCCTCATTCAAATCAATCATGTCAAGCATATTCAGAAGATGGCGCCTCTCTGAGTCCTTTGAGTCGATAAGAGTTTTTGCACTTTTAATTTATCGGCCCTAGGAGTTGATTAGGATCCACATGTTTTTTTCTTTCCAGAGTGGAGTTGGGAGGCTGCAGTTCAGCTGTTTGTGGACATTTCACACAGTCATTGAGACGTGGTTGTAAATCTCTCATAAAGGAGTGTCTGCTGCAAGAAAAGTAACGCTGATAACAGTCATGTTCAAAGACTTTGTATTTATTCCCTCTCCCCTCTACTGCACACAGAGCCAAATCTTGGAGGGCTCAAGAGAGGTACCTCAGTACTCTGCTGTGAATTTGCATTATTCTGTGCTGCCGTGTTTTCATACGAGAGTCGAGGCTCCAGCCTAAGCCCTCTGGCCCCCGCATTATTATGTCTTTCTTTAGTCAGCTTTCCCACACCTTTATATGAAAACCCCAGTGGACACACGCTGAAAAATAATGCGATTTCTTTTTTTTACCTGCTGTTTGGCTTCTTTTCAGTCATCTGAGGTCCATCTGTGGTTTTGTTTGTTTCATAAGTGATAGAGTCATATCTAAAAGATGTCTCTATATACTCTGTCTAATTGTGTTCTTTTCCACTTTAGTGGTCTCTGGTGGTGGCAACAATCACAGAAATCCCACCTCTCCTGTTTCTGCCTAATTTCCTGGTGCAGCGGAAGGTGTTGAGGCCTTTGCGGACACAGACTGGAGGAACAATAATGGTAGGTAACGCAGAGCCTCATTTCCTCTGTGTGTGTCTTCACATTTGAGCTGTATATTAACATATTTTATCCATAATCCTCCTATCTACCTTCATCTGTCAGAGGATGAGGAAGGAAACAGAGATGATATATCAAATAATGATGTGATCAAATATTATCTGAAATAATAGCTCTGCAGGTTACAACAACATTACAAGTGTGATCATTTAGAATCTGAATGCATTTCCATAAATATCTTCATATACTTCAAATTTCACTATCCACAACAAGGCTTTTTTCAAGGAAATCTGTCTTTACTTCTTATGCAACTGAAATCTTTTTAATAATTTTACAGAATTATAAAAGTCCCATTTAGAGTGTGAACAGATGTGTTAATTATGACTTAGTAAATGAGATAAAGTTAAGTAGCTTAGTAGATGTTCGGCACATTGCTCTTGGTGTTTGACTAGAGAATTAAAAAAACACAGTTACTGTCTAATTTTATTGTTCTGGAACAAGTGTACAGGATCACTGCGGATCTGCATTAGTCCAGCACATGGATGGAGCTATGGAGTTTACACTTTATTTACTGGGCTCTTACCCATCATACACTGCCTAAAGAAAACAGGCACAATTCACTGTTGCCTGTCTGTGGAGATGACATTTACAGCACAGGAGACATTCACCTTGTTCATTTCACCTTCAGAAACTTTCCATCGCCGTCAAGCTTTAAAATACACAATGTGGCATTAATACAAAGTTTTCTAGACAAAACAGTTTCATAGAATGGAATTTGATGTTTAATGCAAATGTTTTGGAGTTAAGGGGAATAAAAACTTTTTCACAGTTTAATTGTTTAGTCCTTGCTGATAGAAAATAGCCTGAGGGGAACAAGTGAAGTGAACACCTGTGATGGGGGGGAGCACCTGCTGAGGGGAAATGATTCCATGGAAACACTGTTTGACAGAAAAAACATCATTTTTTACTTTTGTTGGAGCTCCACAAATCACATATAGTGATTTGTGGTAAAGGTCCGGTGTGATTTAGGGGGCTGTATTTACAGAATATAATATTTATAACTATGTTTATATTAGTGTCACCTTATAATCACCTTCAAATAAAAATTGTTATGTTTTTGGTACCTGAGAATGAGCCTTTTATATACAGACAACATGAGTTGGCCATGTTGAACTGCCATGTTCACACGCTCTACAGCCACAGTAGTTTATCCCGCTGGCTAAGAAGGACAGGGTGATCCAAGGGGTTGCAATAGGGCCTTCTTAGACTCCCATTGAAGTAATATCTGATCATTAAGCACATCAGAAGGATGATGAATGTCAGACAATTAGTTTGACACAGATCAGGCCAATGTTCTTTGACAAGCATGCAGGCATTAGTTGGGTTTTTTGTCAATGGTAATGAAGACAGATGTCAGACATCTTGTTGTATGTATAGTTGACTTGAAAAACACACAGATTGATAGTGAGTAGTAGTAATGAGGCAATGTGCGTTTGGAGAGGAGAGTTCATCGTGTAGAAGTCCTTGAACCTGTCTTCATGTCAGAGGAGAGGAAGGGAAAGTCCAGCCAAATGTGTGAGGTCAGCTTGATAGAGGAAAAGCTTAACTAGAGATACAAAGGCAGCTGAGTTGGAGGTGGTGGTTGACACATAACTGTTAAGGGTCCAGCAGGTTGTTCTGTGATAGATTAGAAACCAGTGAGTATTTACAGACGATCAGACGTTTCCAAACTCCTTTGTTTGGGTTAAATTGTAGCTGCAGTGCATTTTATCCATATAATTATGGCAAATACTAGCAATTAAAATTTAGATATTTATGACATGCACAACACAATAGCTTGAGTTTATCTCCTATAGGAGAGTGTATAAGTGATTGTGTCTTCATTTCTCTTCCATGTGATGTCTCAAATAATCAGGGACAGGCATTTGTTGAGAAATAGCACTAGCACTAAGACTAAGCAATAAACAAGAGGCTAACCTGATTGGTATTATGCAAAAGCACATTGTATGGGTTCCAGTGCAGATACTTGATAGAATTACAAATGATATCAGACCTAGCGCCTCACCAAAGGTCTTTTCATGCAAATAGATGCATTCTGGGTCTGATGGAGTCATGCAGACGCAATTAGAGGGCCGTAGTAAAATAGGCTTGGTACTCTTGTGCTTGTTTTTCTCACAGACAGAGTGGAGTGTTAAAGCCACGGCCAGAGTGTGTGCATACATGCTAATGTGTGTTATTACTCATCCATCAGAGAGCCATATTGGCATTTACACACAATCTCTCCACAGCTCATATCTCCTCCCCTCAGGCGTCCTACACTCTGAGCTCCAGGAATACATGGCAGAGAAGCCCCCTTTTTCATCCGAGAGAGAAATTTCCTGACCTGCCTTTGAAAGAAGCAGCTGCCACTGTGCACCAAACAACATTCCTCTTAGTGAAAAAAAGGCATACAGTGTGGATCCTCCTTGGGATTTCCTCAAATGTTGCCCACGTGCCTCGGTTATTAATAATTCATCAGATTATATTTTGGCCATCAATCCTTGAAAACAATCCAGTGGTTTGAAGGTTGTGTAACTACGTTCCCGAGAATGTTCTTTATTTGTGAAGAAGATAAACCCTCAGTGGTTTCTGAAGAGGATGAGCCAGTGGAGCGACCAGTTGTAAATAACCTCTTCCTCATGCGTAGCCATGCACGTCAGGATTAGGATGATCAACACGTGAGACAAACACTGCCTGTCTCTTTTTTCATAAAATATACTCTCCAGAGTAGATTTAACGGATAGTGGGGCTGTAACAGAAGTCCCTGAGGAGAAGTGAAAATGTCTGTTAGCATACACTATTTATTCTATACAGTAGGTAAACATGTGCTCCCCCAACTACATGTATATTTAAAGGAATAGTGAAACCTTTAACATAATACACTGACTTGCTTCTTTTTCAAATGTCAAATGAGATCTTTGCTCTGTCCATAGTGGAAACAGTGTATCTGTTTGTTTGAAGAGGATAAATGAAGAAAAATAATAATACAAATTGTGATTTAGGTGAAAATTACAGGATGGAACTGTTTCTTAATGAAAAGCCATTTATATGTTGGCCAGATACGGTCGGTGAGCACGAGTTGTTGGTTCTGAGCCTGGCTGTTGTTTTCATTGAGAAATAGTTGGAGCACATAAATCCCCCTGAAACCATAAATTGGCATTTCTTCATTTCTGTTTATGTACCAGACTGTTTACAAAACACTTTTCCCCAAATTAAGGATTCAAACCATTTTTAAAGTTCATTTTATTTAAGGTGAAGTTATTTAAATGTTTGATTTATCGACTTTTGTTTAATGTAATGCAGTGAAACACAGTCAAATTTCATTAAACATCAAATTAATTATTTTTATATGCTGTTTCGCGAGCATTCTTTTTTTATTGTGATATTTAAAAGATGATATCATGATAATAATTTTCAACATAACTCAGCCCAAATGAGAACTCATTATATTACATTATATTCACTTGAGGTCTTGGAAAAGTCTGTAAACATTTATTACTATTATTAAAATTGTGCAGCAATCCTTTGTGAAATAAAACCTGCTACAGCCTCTGAAAGTCGGCTGCGGACACCGTCATCTGCATGGAGTGAAAGAGGTTAAGCATTTATGTGACTGTTCTCAGTGATCTACAGTACAAGATGGGCTGTTCAGTTTTGTTTGCCCCAGGACACACCGACAGAACCCACTGGACACCAGTAGACACACTGACTGTTATTTAAAAACCTATAACCTTTTAATTATACACCACTGGTGTGATCTCAGCTGGGCGGGGGAGGGGGCTCACAGGCTAAAGGTCAAAACACCAAAGGGCAACAAGGAAATTAAAAAAATGCCCCCACATTGAAATCTGTGATTTCATTTCCCTTTTAATGCAATAACTGCTGAACAGAAACACTCAAAGACCTCCAGGAGGAATTGTATGGTGTTTTTTATTTGTTTTCTGTATGTAAATGTAAAGGCTCTGTACCTGTACATGACCGCAGGTCTGATTTACCAATGGGAAAAACAGAAGCTATGGTAAACATTATATTTGAACTGTTTTATCCAGGTGTGAGGACTGAGAATCAGAATTTGAATGAATTGCATTGAGACATATTTATAAAGATCATTTTCAATAAATATAAATCACTTTATTTGTTTTCTTTTGTCTTCCACAGGCAGGAAAGCTGGCTGTTGACAGAGGATGGGCTATAAATGTAGGTAAGTGAGATACCCATTACCCATGAATAGACAACCAATCCAGCTGCAACTTCCAGTATGTGAGGGTGAGTTACCAGTTACTGTCAGTGTCTGACCTTATCTGCCACACAGTACATGTATGTACTAGGTTACATACTATAAAATATTATATATAACATTTTCTGCCAAGTATGTTTGTGAGGAAAAGTAAAATCACAGCTTTATTCATTGAGGACAAGAGCCAGAGTTTTCTGGATTTTTAAAGAACTTTCTACAGTCATTAAAAGTCTGAACCATTGCACCAAAATAGAAAGTAGAAGGTTAGCAGAAAACAGCATAAACTCCTCTGAATGGATCAGTATAAAATGAGCACAGATTCAACGGCTACCGCTCAAGGGTGGGGTCACGGGGAGGTGGGCCATCTAATGCTAATTAGATGTTAACATTCCATTTTATATCATTGTTCTTACATAGATCAGCCCCAAACAGGTCACTCTGTCACCATTGGACTTGCAGGATGGCGTGTTCAGAAATCCAAACCCAAATACAGATTTTTATCAATTTGATGAGAATGTCAATATCAACTTCAGCGTTGATGTGTTTCATCACAGTACAGTCATATAATGTCGACACAATGAAGTGTGCAGTACCTCTTTAACTCTCAAATACTCAACTAATCTGCTTCCTCAGGACTGTGTGGGTGTGATTCGATTCAATTTACTGACAGCAACCAACCAACTGTCAGTAGATGTTAATTTAAATGTTAAATCCTAAATCCTTATAGGTGCATGAAAGTGCATGACATCATGGTTTTTCAACTGAGCCCCACCTATTACATAGCAGTGAGAAGAGCATTGACAAAACCAGAAATACATCTCATTTCAAATAACTAAAACTATACTATATACTATATAAAACTATATTAAGTTATATACATTAAACTATAACATAAAAGGAATCAACAACTTTATAAAGCAGACATTTTATCATTTATCATTTTATTTCTTAAATGTCTTAGCTGCTTTAGACTAGTCTCAATTCTTCGTCAGCCCCACAAAGTAGCGGAATCTTCTCCACAATGTACGCTTCTTTGTTGTTTTTGGGAGTTGCTCTCTGTTGACACTGACATCTCTCAGAGGCTTGAGGTCATTTGAATCAGGCACAGGCTCCATTTCCAGCACCTCCACCTTCAGCTTGGCAGTTTCCTCCTGGAGCAGTTTGACTTGTGATCTGAAATCCTCCAACTCTTTGATAAATGACATCTCCCTCTCTGAGGAATTTTTCTGCAGAACCCAGATCTTCTCCACTTGCTCTTGCAGCTGATGGTTGGCAATCCTCAGGTTTCTGATGAGCAACAGATCTGTTAACACCTTTTCTGCATGACATCTGTTCTCATGTGTCAGTTGCTCCTGAAGGCTGGCATTAGTTTCTCTTTCAATTTTGACTTGATTCTGTGCTTTCTCCTCTGCAGCCATGAACTTGTTCTTCAGAGTCCTCTCCTCATCCAACTGTTTCATCAACCTGCTCAGTTGTTTAGCCAGCATCCCATTCACAGTCTTAGCTTCATGTAAACATCCATCAGACTCTTCCCTGGCACGCTGCAGAGCCACATTCACCCCTTCACCTGTTGACGGAGAGCCTGTATTTCTTCAGTTTGGGCCTTCAGCTGGGCAATAAGCTCCTTGATCTTTTCTTCCTCTGGAGTCTTGGCACTTTCGAGTTGACCCTTTAACTCCTCGACTTGTGAAGCAAGTGCCTTCTTCTGAATCTCGCAGTCCTGCAGCAGCTTGGCTAACTTGTAAGGGCCCAAGCACCTCTGCTTGTCATTGCTGTGATTTGTCTCCATTTTCGATGGCGGATTCAGTTTTGTTGTTTCATTCATGTTCAAACAGGTACTGTATCTTACAAGTCTGCATCTGATGATTACGTATGGTTTGTCTCCAGAGAAACATGTATACAGAGAATGGAACCATTTCAAATTCCGAAGATTGAACAAAAATATAGCACTCTAGTGGGCTTTTTACACTGAATATTCTTAGCCCAGTGTTAACCAGCTCCAGCAGTGAGCTTCACAGCTGGACCCCTGCTGTTTTTTGTTCTCAGCATCACAACATCACCAAAACACTTTAAAGACTTTCAAACTTTTTTAATTGATACCCATACCACAAGATAATGAAGCCCTGTTCAAATTTGAATTAGAGAAAATGTAATTCATTAACAAGTGTATGACCAAAATGATCATCAGGGCTCTGGGGAACTCCTTTTTAATGGAGAAGCAAGTGGAAACATTTTTAGAAATGCAAGATATGTTTATTTATTTACACTCCAGTTACAGGAAGTGTAGAACTTTAACCTGGGAACAGAGGTTCATGTCCAATATGTGTGGTTAGGATTAGGCTACTAGCAGTTGTTAAACTTTGGGAAAGATGACAGTTTCCTGGTTGTGCTTCATGGATTCCACTTCTTCAGTGGAATGCAGTCTTTCTGCTATGCTATCATGAAATTCTCACCAAACAAAACTGCAAAAGATCTGAGGCTCTAATCTGTGCTGTCATGCTGACACAGCCCGAATCTCATCCTTAAAACTGAACTACGGACTTGATATTAGTTCTTCTCAATCAGATAACATCATCCGCTCTCTCAGGTATCATCCTCTCTAATATCATTGTCACAGTACAGTGTGGTATCTCTACGCATTTGCACAGAAGTGATTTAATAGGACAGCCATTTGTGGCAGGGGTACACTTCCTTGCTGACTCGCTGCCATCAGTGGACGGGCTATTTGAGTAGGAGGTCTTTGGCTGAAAAGCCATGGTCATCCTTCACTCCTCCCCTGCTTGGTTTGTGCCAAGCAGGGAACAAAAAAAAGCTGCATCAGGCTTTTACTTTGTACCTGCTGCTTACTCAGCTACTTCACACTTTGTGTTGATGAATCAGGGGGGAATATTGTTCTGCATCAATAAACAGGATGTTAATAAAGATATAAAGGCTATTCAAATGTGTCCGACATCTGCGTATTGTGTGTCTCAACACTATGAGGATGTAGAGGCTTTATAAAGGACTGTTTTTTGGAAGCCAGACAATAAATGATAATCATATTTCACCCGTCGCCTTACTAGCCTTTATTAATATTCTACTCTACACTGTGGTTTAATGAACATGAGCATAGCAGGGCAGAGGGGACCATAACTCTTAACCTGAATAAATGAGTATCATCCCAATTTTAAAAAAACAAAAACTCTTCAGTCTTTATCTCCTTTCCTGCTGCTCTTCTGGTATTTTAGGAGCAATTGAACATTCCCATTCTAATGTCAATACACCTATTGTTGTACCACAGGGGGACAGCAGCCATCTTTACAAGAGCCAATAAACTCAATGGAAACCTATTTTAAATCACCAGTTATGGTCGTTTAGAATAACAGACTCCTCAGATGTGCAGTGACCTGCTCGGCTTGTATAATGGCCCCTACACTGAGCCCACTGGATTTTCTGTTTCCCAGGAGGAGGTTTTCACCACTGCTCCGGCGACAGGAGGGGCTTTTGTGCTTACGCTGACATCACTCTGGCCATCAAGGTAAGACAGATGACACATGCTGTGGTGACACGTAGGGAGAAGCCTGTTGGCATTCAGTCAGAGGTATTATTTGATTAAAGACTGTGAGACTATGTAACTGTTACTTAAATACACTTTAGTACATAGTTTTTCACAGCTTTACTTGGTCAGGTATAGACCATAACTTGTGGTCTTCAGAGAGGAAGTAAATATTGTCCCATTCATGTTTCAGTTTCTGTTTGAGAGAGTGGAAGGCATCTCCAGAGCTACCATCATTGATCTGGACGCTCATCAGGTGAGCTGTTAACATTACCTCTGTCTGTTTCAATGTGCATAGCTGACATTAATGACACGATAACCCCCCTTTTAGCACCACACCAATCATTGAGGCTCCCTGCAGGCTCAAATTGGCCCTTAATGTCATATTCAGTGGAATGAACTTAACATCTCCACTGGTGTGCATCCCAGCTTTGGATAAAACTGGACTATCACTGAATTATCTGTAGAAATGTCAGCTACTATAGTATGTTTTGTTTTTGAAATATCTTTTTATTTTTTATGATTTTAAGCACATAATCATACTTTCATAAAAAAACTATTAATAATGTCAGGAAAATTATTCAATAACCTTCAGGACGCCGTCAGACTTTTAAGATAGATTCTTTAATAGTGACTTGCAGCAAGGGAACAACTTAGAGACTCTGTGGTTCAGTAAATGTTCAAAGGTTCAGTGGTTCAACACAGACTTATATTGAAAGTGGCCACCTCCTAAAAAGGAAAGAGTGACACCTACCTACAACTTTGTCTATCTCATAGTTTCAACATGGGCATTTTAAGCCATGTATGGTCAAAAAGCCTTATGCGTTGGGGTGCAGTTGCCGTTACAGCTATCTGTTAATTTGAAAACATCCCTGAAGCTGAGCACACAGGAATTATATAATTATCTCTGCACACACACATGAGGTGACGCTGAGTCATCTCTAAATGGAAAAACACAGAAAGCATAAAGGATAATAACATTTTTCCAACAAGCAACTTTTTCAAAACTGTGCCTAAAGGATCTGCAGCACCACATTTTCTATATCATTTATTTTTTATATGAACTATAAAGTTCATATAAAAAATAAATGATATAAAAAAAAAAAAAAAGATTTATTGAACTCACTGACATCGGCTGAGCGGCCATAAAATAAATATTAAAAGATATCTTGCAAAATGCCTCCAATGTACCCGAAGATGAACGGTAAAACAAAAGAACTGATAAAGTAATTTCACAAACATGAAAATCTCCATTAAGAGAAATCTGAGCCGTGTTTGATTTTGTCTCAACTTCAAGTGTTTCAGCCTTGTGCCTCCCAATTGAATATCTGCCCTTTCACTGACTTGAATTAAGTTATTCAGGCTATTTTTCTTCCTCTATTGACTAGGGAAACTCTGTACTCTTGACTTTGTCAGCAGCTCAGAAATAAGGGTTTATATAGAACAAGGCTGAAGGTTGTATTGTCAGTTACACTTGGGAAACAATTTTGAGGTTTTATTGATTTATTAATTTGTTTTCTAAAAGCCCACATTAAAGATCAGTGGTAAACTGTGATGAACTGACATGTATATGTTATGATCAGTGAGTCATCAGAAAGCCTGTTTTTGCTTGGTGGCAGGTTGTTCATGTGGGATTTGAACGAATTGATGAGGGTTGCAGAAGCAGAAGGTCGAAAATGCAGCACAAGGCTGCAACAACCAAACAAACTAAGGCAGATGTACTGTAGCTGACATTGTTTGCTTTGATGAGTTATGTACAGACACAAGACAGATTTACAGTTTGATCGTCTGACACCAGGCTCTTGTGTGCTACATCAGCTGATCATCATTTGATCCAAACAGATTCCCATAATGTTTTACCCTCAAACGAAAACACACATAATAGTGCAGAGATTAGAACCTATATCGTCTATATCACTTCGTCGTCATCTCTTGCTTACTGTGTTTATATTGGACAGCGTGTGCTTCCTCTTTGATACATCGTTCACTCCAGCTGTAGAGAACAATGACTCAACACTTCTGAAAGCCTGATTATCATATATTAGTCTTACTTTGTGTTTTCAACATAATGAGTCGCCAATTAACTCTGAGGACTATGTTAACATTGATGATGTCTCAAGGTTCTCGAGGTCCATGGCCGTTTTCCAGGAATGACGCTTTATTCATTTTGAGCTATGGCTCATTGGCAATGATGCGCCTTTACCTATTGACACAAGCAGGGGATCAATACATATACTGAGTAAATAATTCATGAAGAAGAACAAAAGATCAAATCTGCATGAAGGCATGGAGATAGGTCTGAAGTGCCCCTCTCAGCAGATAATTGGGCAGAGAGAAATATTGGGGATATGCAGTAAAATCCTAATTACAACCCTGAAACATGACACTTAAAGTGCTCTTGTCCACACATAAATTGAGATTATGGCCTACACAGCTGTGTTGCTTATTCACCCAGTCAACAGCAAAACAGTAATGATCAATTTTAGGTTCAGTTTATAACAAGCTTGACTGGAGCCCTGCTGTTAAGCCATATTCCTAGCTGTCTGTGATGAGCTGTGTGTACAGTGTGAGCTGTGTGTGTGTGTGTGTGTGTGTGTGATAAGGCCCCCAGAGGATGGTTTTATGAGTCAAATACATTTTTATAGACCATACGCCGTTAAATCTAATGCTTTTACTAAATAAAGACAAACAGTGACAGGTGACCTTTCCATCGACACTGGGTGAACAACACAAACACCGCTACTACTTTAACTGTTTGTGTATCGACTCACCTCTGTGGTACATTCTGAGGTGGTACTGGCGTAGTTCTATCAAAGTATTTCTGCATAAAAAAATTCAAAGAAAAATATGATGGTTCTGGACCGTTCTGGGGAATCTATTTTGTAGATCGCAGTCAAATGCACCCTGCCTATTGTGTCAGGCTGTACCAAACTTTACATTTACATTAGACTGGATCCTGCAGATCCTTAAAAGGTCTTATCAAGTATTAAATTTGATTTTTATTTTCAAATTAAAGCCATACAATGTCCTCAAAAGTCTTTACTGACAGGTCTTTTGAGATGATGCTTAGACTGAGACCTGATGTCTAAATACTGATTCATCAGCTGGTTGAAAGACAATGAAAATGACAGAGGATAAAAACAAGGATTGGGTGAGGGTGTGCTGAGCTCTTGACCTGCATAGAACAGGTGGTTGGCGGACTGCAGGCCCACAGGAGACACCGATTATTGGCATAAACATCGCAGTACGCCACTGGATTGGCATCAACCACACCTCCTCCTTCCACTGGGACATGCAGCCAGTCACAGAGATGTCAAAGCAGCATAGTGCAACCCAGGAAAACACTGGTGTAATGCACCACGAAGGAAACAGAGCCCTTAATGTTGTTTTTTCCTTTCATTTGTCACTGTGAATATACAGAAACATCTGTTAGTATCTGTGTAAATCATCTATAATCAGTTAAGATCTAAATGACCACTGAGTTAATGCTGTTAATAAATCAACATAAACAATGAAATAGAAATATGTGTGGGGTTTTGAAGAAACAGTAGTTCTTCATGATCACTTGCTCCTCACCAGTATCATCCTGTCATTGGGTAATGGATATATGGGTATCACCAATCTGAAGCAGAGTAGGGACGGGTGTCCCGTGTGCCCAGTGAGTGATATATCACAAAGTGAGCTGGACCCAGCAGCAAGTGCAGCTCAGATCACTTAGTGTCTGCCAGGCCCTTTACATAGAACTGTTAATGTTCACCAGGAAATACTTAGAGTTACTTTTACATTTGTGTTCATGTGCAGGTTAAATAAATGAGATGCATTCTTTTGATAAATGAGCTTCAGAGGTGTTAGGTGTATGTTTGAACTTCACACAGACCCAGGCTAGCTGCTTCCAGTCTTTATGCTAAGCTCAGTTAATCCTACAACCTAACACACAGACATGAGAGGGTATTAATGTGCTTATTTAAGTCTTGTTTGTTTAACCCAAAAAGTTGAACTGTTCTTTTAATATTTTAATATATTAAATATGTGGGTTTTTTTTTTTACAACATTCAATAATAGATTATTGTTAATTTTCACTGAATCGCTCGCCCCTCACCGGTACCATTCTGGTATTTGGAAATGGACATTGGCTACAATTCTATCTGCTCCGATGAAAAAGTACGCATCATGTATGTATGTATGTATGCTCCAGTCCTCCTGCCCTTTGCGCTGCGTTTTGTTAAGTAGTGATAGATGGTTCTAATATTTAATACAGATGTTTGAACTTGGTGAGGGAGGATATCTGTTTTAAAGAACTGAAGGGACGGCCTGTTTGAAGCCAGCAGTGAAGGCTTTTGGCTGACACTAACAAATGGCAGTGGAACAGCAATCTTTTATTGTACAGTATGTGGGGGAGAGGATAAGACCAATAAGACTGCAGGCAGCAGGAGCTCAGGCGACGTATGAGCTGATTTATAGTCTGAGGCTGTCTTTTAGAGGCAGAGCAGAGCATTCACTTACATGTTGAATTAGTCATTGTCTCAATAAGCCTGCATGAGTCCTCAGTGTTGGTTTAGCGATACAGAACAATTAATTAAACGTCACAATTAAAACCCAACATGAAACACCATTAATATATTCTGGATATGTACCAGTGTAGCTGGTTGACTATATCATGGTGATGGCAACAATACAGTCAATAATTCCTATTACCATCAGTACACATCATCGTTTTGGGCTCACTTGATATATACTTCAGATGTGTAGAAGAAGCAGACCGACCACACGTTAGCAACAAGCAAACTCCCCAGGCCCCCTTTTTTTTTTCAACATTCAACAATGGATTATACAGTCACTTGAGCATGATGTTCAGCTGACACCAAATTGGCCTGCTCATCCCATACATCCTCCTTTTCATCCAGTAATACTAAACTTGGCACAAAGCCTAATCTCCTCACGACAGCAGCCAGACACTCTGGTTGACAAATGGAGGACAGGAAAAGAAAAATGATGGAGTGGCCATGACTTTTTTATTAGTATTTTTAACATTTAATGCTTAACAGACGACAGGCCCATTTACCCGTGATCTGGCGCTGTCAGTCAGCGCAGTGTGTCTCAGCTAAACAAATGGGGTCTGAGTGACACCTGCGTGGACCTTGGCACAGTCAAGTGATGTAGTGGACTGTCAGAATGCTGTGAGTTATCGCCTGCTTTGTATTACACATGAATGAGGCATCATCAAGGGTGAAAAACCAATTACTTGATTCAGTCTGTCAGCGTTGGATGGTGTTTAAACAAGCAGAGACAGCGTCAAAGTGCTTTTTTTTTTAAAAATAAATCTGCTTTCTTATAGGGAAATGGACACGAGCGTGACTTTTTGGATGACAGGCGAGTGTTCATCATGGATATGTACAATCGCTACATCTATCCTGGGGATGGATATGCCAAAAGTGAGTGAAAGGACAATTAATTTCCTTCTCAAATTAGTTTTTTTACCTTTGAATTCACACAAACTTTAGAAAGTTTCTTGCAGTTCTAGTGTTCTCATGTACTTCAATGTGATGCAAGCTGCTCCAAATGGGATGTGTGGTTGGATGTTGTGGTAGGAGTGGACGGAGCAGGGAGCCTACACGTCATTCAGTGCCATTTTAATTATGCAGTGATTTCCCTCTGCACTACCACTCACTCTATTAGCGCCCAGCGGGAAATCTAGCATGCAGCAGCCCATGCTGCACTATAATCATTGCTTTTACACAAATGAATCTGTCAATACATTAAAGCTGATCTGACAGCAGCCACATGTTACCATTTAACCCCATTTCTAACAACACTCTGTGGACAAAACGTCACAGCCCTGCTTTTAAAACTCCCCCCGTCCTTTAGCTATCTTCTTCTCTGCAGTTAATTGAATTTCAGACATTTTTTAATAATCGTCTCTCCCTTTAAGAAAGTGAAATCAATGTACATTCTGGCTTGTTTAAGATAAAAAACACACAGTCTCATTCTGCTTCACATTTTCCCTCTAAGACACATTTATTTCTTGTGCCTTCAAATACAGAAGCTTCCAATTTTTCTTCTTGAAAAGGAACTTGACTTGAAAAACTACCCAGAAGCCTGTTTCACATGCTGTTTCTGCTTTTGCAGCTTAATACTGTTTGAATTTTGAAACACAAAGGTCTCCTAATTAACCTTATTCATCATTCATTAGTTATTGGAAATGTACATACTAATTAATTAAAGTGCTGCTGCAGACTTACATATCTGAGTATTCTATAGATAGAGACACACAGCTACCTACCTGAACATTTCATAACTCATTCACATTGAGTTATCAGAAATTCACTTTGTTGAAAGAGTTCCTGTTGCGTGAAATACTGCAGCAATTACCAGCCTGCGTACATATGAGATCTATAGATTCAGCTCAACAGTTTTATTGGTTGGTTTATTGATGGCAGCTATGTTCTGTGGCTTCGTGCGAGGATCGCCATGGATATATCTGTCAATATTACTCTGTAACTCTAGGAGCCATAAAGAGGAAGGTGGAGCTGGACTGGGGCACTGAAGACTCGGAGTACCTTCAGAAGGTAGAGCTCCACTCTGAGGGAGCGCTGAACGAGGTCCGACCTGACATCATCATCTACAACGCAGGGACAGACATCTTGGACGGGACCCCTGGGAGGACTCTCCATATCACCACAGGTGCTTTTCCTGCGGAGTATTGATCAGACAGAGTTACTCTTTACCCCAAAACCCCACCGGAAACCTATCTGTCAAACAGCGAGGTTCCAAAACAGCGTCACAGCCGTAGAAATGTGTAAATATGCAACGTAGTCCATTTGTTTCCCTTTTGGCTGTTTTTCCAACTGGCAGTTTGCACGCTTTGTTTTATTTTGAAAAACACAGGACCGGATCCTTTATTCTGTGTCTGGCTTCCTGTCAGCTCGAGCTGCTCTGTGCAGATTGACACGGGCTGCTCGTGGCATCCGTCAAAAATAGAACAGTCGCGTTATTCCCAGTGGAGCCGAGCGGAGGTCCGCTTCTGAAACAGGCCGCGGTGGGGCTGGTGGGGTTTAAAACATTGACTAGAACGGCCACATCGCTCCGGCGGCCGCGGTGCACACGGAACACGTTGCATTTCGTGCCCGGCGGAATTTGTGGGTTACAGTTCAGACAAGTTTCAGCAGGTCATAGTGATGTGTTCCTCTGGACTGTATTATAGAGTATGACACCACCTTTAACTCTAAGTAATAAACATATCATTGAAGTCACACATTTCTGACACTGTCACCAAAAGCTGAACACTCTAAACGTCATAAAAGTCAACTTTACAGCAGAGCTGTTGTATTGAATTACAGTAGATGTACAGGTGTACCTAATAAAGTGGCCGCTGCGTGTGGCGGGTTGTTCACGTGTCTTGTTTACGTCTCTGAACTGCTATTTTAATTTGAAGTTCAGGTGAATGGCCCTAAATATTCTGATACCTCAACTCAGCTGCCGTTGCCATGGAGACGAACCCATTTAGACGCATATCTGAGCTGTAGCAAATCCACAGCACGTCATGGGAACAAAACACCTCACGGCAGTTTGTGAGTTCATCATTCACCCTGGGTCGTGAAGTTGAGTGTTATCAGGTTTCTGCAAAGAAACATCGTCTTCAGCCTCTTCCCGCTGTTTGTGGCACACGCAACAGAATTTACTCTCTCAAAATGCTCTTTGGGAGTTGTAGTTAACTTCTCCTCGTGTGTTTTTATGCACTTGTTTCTGGTTGCTGGTTCCTCACACTGAAGATTTTAAAGGATAGTTAAGGTTATTTGAAGGCAGCAACAAAACATTTTATCAGTGTACGCAGTCCTGGAACCGCCGGCCATCATCTGATGACGATTCAGCCTTGCGGTGTATCCAGTGGATGTTTGGAAACCACATAACTGATATCCAGGCCAAGACATCCTCCGCAATCTGATTAGCAACTTGACGCATGAGAATGACAAGAAAGACACATCTGTGCTCTCTCTGTAAACAGATATCTGCATATGAATGAAGAGAACTTTACAGAAAGCTAAATCATGGTCAGACGATGGCTGATGGGTTCTGACATTGCTCTTTTACACAGACTGTTGCAACCAAAGTCTGCTCAAACATGATTGGTCAGTACTTCTCAGAACGCATCAGATGCCAGAGATTAAATTAAAGTAAAGAGATTAAAGAGAAAAAGTGTGCGCTATATATAGAATATTTTCACCGCTTTATTGTGTTCTCTTCAGACTTCATGAATACAGGAGCCACTATCTCTTTAACAGAGTTTTCTGAGAGTTGCTCTGTCATTTGAAGCCCTGCATGTTCTCCAATTGAACCTCACCTCCTGTAAAAGCATATAGAATGAATGAATGAGACCGAAACATTGACTATAGATTCACTGTATGTCTGATAGAACTCTCACATTTCTCAGCTCCGTAACAAATTGAGTGCATCTTTTCACATCCTGGCTGTCAGCTTCAAACTTTAGTTGCATTACCTCACCTCTGCATCTTTTCTATGTCCAGTCTCAGCTGTAAACAGTGCTCACAAATGGCAGTAGCATAGAGCCAGTGCAACAGAGGTGCATATTACCAAGAGGACAAATGATTCATTTACAAACAATAAACAAATCAGAATACTCTGACGCTGTCAGGATATCAAGATTCAGGTTTAACAACTGAAATCCCCACATGAACCTCAACATAACTTTCAGTTTTCCCGTGCATTTTAGTGTTGAAGAGTGTAAAGCAGAGCATCTGCAGGTCACTTTACATCCCTGACCGTTTTTAAATTCCGCACTGCTGTAATGTCGGGAAAAACATGTGACTGTAGGAGTGGCAGCCTGAGCTGTGTCAGGACACGTGAGCGCTTCATGTGGCTAATTTGTCAGGAAATTTGAAAGCATACTGAGAGCTGATCCACATGAGCCAAATCTGAATTTATTACTTCCTGTGTGCAGACATTTCCTGCCAGTGATCCTGCAAATTCCAGAAAATTAATTGGAGCAAATAAGGTGAATCTGCAGAATGTGTTAGCGGGGATTGTACACTGAGGTGTGTTGCAGAGCTAATTTGGGATTTAGGGTGGTAAATATCCTGAAATGAATAAAGAACCTCTTGATTAGCGCAGCTTTAATAATTATTATTCAAAGTTCTGGCTGAACATGTGTTTCTGTCATGCTTAATGATGTTTCCAATCAGCCCTCGTGCCACTAAGTAATAATCAATGAGATTTTTTGACACAAGCTATTCCCACTCTCAGTCTGGAGTGTGTGCTTCTTTCCTCCCTCATGTGTCGCCCTGAGAGGCTTGGAGCTCCACAGGGGAGCAGGATGATATGAGAGCAGTCAGGCCGCTTTCAGCCTCTCCTCCCTCCTCAGGGGAGGAAGGAGTGTAGATAGAACCGTTGGCCAGCCGCCTGAGAAAATTCAGAATTCAGAGAAAATACTAATGGCATCTGTGATTAGACTGACAGCCCAGCCTTTCTCTCGTCTTTCTCTGCCAGGGCATCGTAAAGAGAGATGAGATCGTGTTCAGGGCTGCGAGGCAACGGGGCGTCCCCATACTCATGGTGACGTCCGGGGGATACCAGAAGAAAACAGCTCGCATCATCGCCGACTCCATCCTTAATTTGCACCAGCAGGGCCTGATTGGAGGAGAAGCTCTGGAGGGGGAGGGGTCATCGTCACTGGTAACCAGCATGATGTGCCCCTCTGGCTCCGCTGGGTCAAAATTCACCGCCGTCTGAGGCGCATTAAACACTCACACGTCGTCTGCAGCTGTGACATTTAAAGGCACTTGAGTAACTTTATATTGTACAGTGAGTGTGACAGCATTGTAAAGTTACTGCTGTCACACAGAAATGAAAATTTAGAACGGGGGAGGGGTACCCATTGCTTCTTTGCACATATACAACAAAAGAGGGAGAAAGGTTTTTTAATATTTTTATGTAGAAGCTGGCAGTTACTCAAAGGGAATAATTGTTCTGAAACAATAGACTACATCAGATTTCTGTCACATGCCACAAAAAGAGCTGTTCAGTGTTTCATCAGTTGGAGAATGATGGGCTTTATGTTTAATGTATGTTCGGAGCAGCGTTTTGAAGAGGTGTTCTTTCATCTCAGGAAATGTAAAAATGTCATTTGTGAAAGAGACACATGAATAGTTGATGAAACGATAGAGAGCTTAGTGTTCTTCAGTGTTCAGTGAGAGGTTTCACCCTCTCACTGAACATGATGTCTGCTTCATTCCTCATTAGCATTTTGTTTCATTCCTAGTATAAATTGGTGTTTTTTCTTGAGATAATATTGTCGTCATTACAGAGTTAATGGGTTTTCATTAATCAAGCTCAGCTACTGATGAGTCATTGTACTTAAATCCACTAAATCCCTGCAGTTACTGTTTACAGAGAGCCTGGTATGTTTTTTACTCTGGGTACAGTGTTTGTTTGTGTTTGAACAAATTTGAAACACTAAAACATGTGACTGTGAGCACTTTAGTGTGTGTGTGTGTGTGTGTGTGTGTGTGTGTGTGTGTGTGTGTGTGTGTGTGTGTGTGTGTGTGTGTGTGTTAAAAGCTCAGCAGCATTCCCAAACTCGTAAAAATCAATGTTTGCGTTGCAGTGTGTTCCTGCGGTCCGCACATCAAACGGTCCAAACAGTAAAAAATGTTGAGTGATTAATGAGCAGGCCTGTACAGAGGAGCTCCTCATCAGCTTCACTTCTGATTGGTTGGCTGTACTCACATACAGAACTCCTCTAATGATGATTTACACATACAGTAACTGTAAAATGGATCTTTGGCTCAATATGATTAATGTAGCAGCTGGAACATTGACACTAAACACACAGATTACTAACTTGAGTTCTGCACAGGTGTGTGTGTGTGTGTGTGTGTGTGTGTGTAATGTTGAATAAACAATTTTAGCTTCAATTTCTGCCTAAAACATTTGAAACATTTGACATGTCAGTGCAGCGTCTCTTCACTGTCGCTCCAGGCTAATGTGAAGCTTCAAAACACTGCGTGTTGGTGGCTCCAGATTAAAAGGAGAAATACCGTTTGAAAGGATTATTCTGGTGGAAGAATGATGGTGTTTAACCGAGTCAATTGTTGAGATGTGTGAACATGGTGATTAAGGATGATGAGGAAATCACTGATTTCATGATAAGATTGCTTAAATTAATTTCACTACAGATGTCTAAAATCACATGAGCTTTTTTTCCCACGGTTTTAGTACAAATGAGATTCATCTCTTGTGCGGGTGTTCCGTCTTCGAGTGAATCACATGCTGTTTTAGTGAGCGTTACATACAATGCTACATTGCCACTGGTTTAAGATGCACAGTCCTACAGGGAAAGAAACACAAGCGGTCATGATCAGACTTAAAGAAACCAGATCAGACCTCTGAATCGCTGCCTACGATGTGCCCAGTGATCAGTGATAATAGGTCTGCTGCTGAGCCCACTGACACCTGTTCCCCTCAGCTGAAAGAAAGCATCAACCTATCAGGGTTCATAAGTGAGATTTAGAATGTAGATCACATCTTTCTGTATAGCTAGTTAGATGAAAGTGCTGAAGGTCTCACCTGGTTAGGGCAGAGAAAAATGAGGTAACATGAACACCATGTCAGGCTGAATGATTGAAATGAAACAAGACGGCAATTGAGTGTGATTAGCAGGCTCAAACAAAGCTCCGGGTTATTCTTGAAAGAGAAAATGAAGAATTGATGTTTATAGTGTATAAAAAAAGGATGCTTCCATCACAGTTTGGACTTTTACCGCCAAATAAAGTGACAACAACCTGTCTGATAGTCTGACTGCTGGAGATTCTTCTCTTCATCACACTTCATCGCCACACGTCTACATCTCAGCAGTTACTGCGGTGAATACTGTACAAAGTTATCGTGTTAGAAATGACAGATCCTCCATCTGATACTCGATTGAGCTTTTATTGGCCATTTCCTGCTTCAGTAAGTTTTGATTCTTCACCAGGTGAATTCATGTCAGTTTGAATTCACCCAAGAATTTAATGTTTTGCAAGACAATCCCGGAACCCATCAGCTGCCAGCCGAGGACGATTCAGCCTCTGGGGCAACAGCTGGCTTCCGGTGCAGCCAGTCGATATCTGGACAAGACTTCTTCTGATATAGTCTGAGAAAGACATTTCTGCTGCTCTATGAACAGATATCTGCATATGAGTTAACTACTAACTAACTGATGGGTTCCAAGATTGTATTTCAGCCAATGTCTTCTCCCTCTTTTGTCAATACTACTCAGACTACAAATGGAAACGCTTCCGGTGTCAAACTCTTTGTCACTCATATGCAGATATCTGCTAATAGAGATTATTTAAAACAGACATAAGACATAACTCATTTTTAAAGGCGCAGTCCTCTCTGTCTATGCCAGTCACTGACAATACTTCAAAATCTTGTCCAACATAGCTTAAGCCATGCTAACTGACATCTAGGCAGTGTCCTGAGAGCATAGTAGTTGGAAGTGGATGGATATTTGCACACACACACATTCATACGTGAGAATTTCATGGCCCTGAACACCAAGACACGTACGTCTGGCCTGTGAGTAATACGTGTTCAAAAAGCTCAGGGAGAAGAGCAACACAAAGCTGTTGACCAATTAGAAGAGATGTTAATGTGAATGTGGCCGGATAGTTGAAATAATAAGCCACATCCTCTGTGGACTCTGCCTGCGTGTGCACTCGATGGGTTTTGCAGCTGAGTGGACCTGAAGTGGCAGCTGGCAGGTGCTGCTGTAATGATTTTCTAATGTATTTTCACATTCAGTATCTGGCTGCTCTGGCTTCAGTCTACTGTTTAAAAAAAAACTTTCCAAAGTTCTGGACTCCAGGCTCATGATCATTTAAAGGATTAAGAGGCCAATCTTTGCACAGCATGGAAAGCTGCGTTCGGGTGCTTATCCAGGAAGCTGTTTGGACACATTCATAATGAAACTGTGAAAGGCGGCCTACATTAGCGGTGCTAGTACTTAGTTAGTGTCGGTGCTAATTAGCTAAAGCCTTTGATCTGCTGTGCTGCTTCTGAATGCGGCTGAAAGGTTTAGCGCAGTCTACCTTTAATCAGGACTCAGAATATATCACTTATTGTGTGCAGGCCTGTCCTTAATACCCGATGCGATCTCAGATTCCAGCTCATCAGCTCCTCTCTGTGTCGGCCAGCATGTTAGTCATTTGAGTTGATTGGATTGTTGTGTGCCAAAAATAACGGTGAAGTCTTCAAAGCTGTAATGTATGTATGTATGTATGTAACTACTACTATGCATTCATAGTGATATTGAATAAAACCATAACAACCAAATGGTCTGTTTTGTTTTTATTTATTGCTCATGCTTAAAGTGTGTTTGGAAAATTCTAGTTAATAACTCCATTGAGTGCTGTTTGTCCCATATGGGTGTTCCTAAAACCCTGCCCTATATGATGTAATGAAGATCCCACAGTTGCACCTCAGTGACTCAGTAAGCAAACATCTAAGAAAAGTCCCTCATGATCTTCCCCCTCCCCAGCAGACATCTGGATAGAAGGTGGCATCTGCATTATTCTATGGGAGGGGGAAGCACGGAGAGTGACAGAAAAACACTGAACTGGGCAAGAGGTCCAGCTCTGTCCTGGACTGCCCCTAGACTCCACAGAGGAAGTGGTGGAGAGGAGGATGTTAGCAAAGCTGACATCTATCATGAACAGCTCCTCTCACATCCTGCATGAGACTGTGGAGGCCTTAAACAGCTGCTACTGCCACCATGTTAGAGGAGCTCTACCACAGGTCCTTCATTCCAACAGCTGTCAGACTCTTTAACACCTGCATGACCTCATGGCTGTCTTCAGCATGACTTTTTAAAAATATATTTATAAGTCTGCCTTATCTTAGGTCATTTAGTTGTCCTGATGCATCCTGCCGGTACAATCTCAGCTCATTTTCATACCCAGTCTAGGTAGTTCATTAGATCAGGGTTCTGCACATGCTTAGAATTATCTAAGATTTAGGGGGCTCTATTTACAGAATATGCCAGAAATTGAATATAATATTCATAACTGTTTTCAATAATGTACAATCACATGAAAATAAGAACCATTATGTTTTTGTTATCGTAGTCTTTATATCTACAGAGGGTGCAGGTCCACCATGTTGAACTGCCATGTTTCTACAGTAGCCCAGAATGGACAAACTGAACACTGGATCTAGATAGGGACTTTTACATTTTCCATGCTTTACCACAGACCCTATTTTCTTTAACACACTAGGAAGGAGTGGGTGAGGTGAAGGGTATTTAGTTGGCAGTCTGTTACCAGGTCAACACTGTCAGGTACAGGTGTCCTGGTCCTGAAATTAATCTGACTAGCTTGTTTGATAGCAACTAAATAGCTAGTGCTAGCTTACTCATGGACACATTTTGAAGTTTGAAGTTGAACTGACATGGAAAACACAAATACTAAAGATCTGAAATAAAAATGTTTATTTTATTATTAATAAAAGTAAAGAAATATATTCAGATGGTATTAGATTTAATTTTTTTACATTTGCTGTAGTATTGTCAGTGTGTTTTTAAAGATCTCGCATGGAGCTGAAACCATAAGCAAATGCTATTTGGGGGGCCTTGGCATGGAAGAGTTTGGAAACCACTGCCGTAATGTATGATCACTCGACTATCACTATCACTACAGTCACTAGACTTTCAGACAATGCAGAATGGAAAATTCTCCACATCTTTATCTGTCAGTCAGTGAGCTGGAAATCAACCACAGTCTGTACAAGCCCACACAGCCCTGAGAAGAGGTCTACACTAATCAAGGCAAATAAGAAACACCTGGGCGTGTGTGGAGGCTTTTTTGAATGTTCATGTTGTTTTCGTTTGCCAGCTGACGAGAAAACTATATTTTTCGAACAAAGCGGTGCAAGTTCAGCTTTTGATTGAAACAAAAAATCAATCAAAAGTTGTGTGAAGCAGCTGCGCAGACAAACAGATTATGGTCACTGCTGCGTCAACGTGATGAGCAGCTCTCATTTCGTGTCAGATCAACAAATTAAAATGCGTTCAAATTACTAAACACAAAATGATCATGAAACGTATGCACTGAGGTGTGTGCCAAGCTTAAACCCCCGCCTATGTTAATCTCCCATGACCGTCATGATATATGGTATATGTTATATGGTTTATTAATGTAAGCCAGTGTATTAATTAGTGACTATTTAAGCAACATCATACTTGTCATCACATAACACCGGTGCTACTAATATGAACTCTGGATGGAGTCTGTGTGAAGTTGTTATCTTGGATTGTTATTGTATTCCCTGCATGTGTCTGCCCACAGACACACTGAGTGACTGACAGACAGACAGACAGAGCCCACCACGACAACATCATTTCATGCAGACCAGGTACTGTGGCGGTGGGACAAAGAAAACCTTGCAGTAAGCTTCATTAAACATGATTCCCTGGCCGTTTGCCTGACTCATGGATGCCGTCTTACCTCAAATGAACTGCTCCGGGGTTCAGCTGGACGTAGGCCGAGACTGTCGAGCGCTCGCTGTCTGGCTTCTTCGATCGGGATGTTTCCACCTCTCCAGACGAAGCAGCCCAAGTATAAACAGTCCACTATCAGCAGCCCTCAACAGCACAGGTGTGAAAACAGCATTAGAACAAGTTAATGAAAGCTCTGCTCAATATGTTTTACTTTCACAGAGGACTGTGATAATGAGAGTTTTATGGTCTTTGGCTAGATTAAAGGGCCACATAAAGTTCAGTTTGAGTGTCACGAGGAGTCAGCTTGTGAAAACAGTTGTATAATGTTTTCTGGAAAGAACTTTCTAAAGTTGCTCTTTAAAAACAGCTCTAATGATGTTATCAAGGTTATGTCCGCTAAGCCACACGCATCCAGCAGCATGGCTATGGCAATGTTGAACTGCTGGTCCACCGCTTTGGCCCAGATCTTAACAACTATCCATATTAATAAATTTTTTACTGACATTCATGTTCCTCAGATGATGTATCCTACTGACTTTGGTGACTTTTCCTTTAACGCTACTATGAGGTTGATATTTGTGGTTTTGTTAAAATATCTCAACAGCTTAGATAGTTAGATTGTCATGGAATTTAGTGCAGTTTACTTTTGTTTATGAGCACATGGCTGCAAAACGAATGACATTCCCATCAGCCTCAGCAGCCTTTAGCATGCTAACATGCTAAAGTAACATGGTAAACATTACACCATGGTAACCATTTTCATTGTGAACGTGTTGAGCCTCACAGAGCCGCTAGCATGGCTGTCAACTCTTGATCTTGTTAATAGAAAGCTTCCATGACAAATAGGTGTTAGTTTAAGAAAGGTGGGGATTAATGCTGCGTTCTAGTCAAAGCTGGAGGTTGGAATTTCCCAGCTGAAATTTCCAACTTTCAGCCTCCAAAGCATTCCAGGTGAACAATGCCAAACCTCAACAGAAAACATGACTGACCATGACAAACTGAACTTTCTTTGGCAAGTCTTCACACAACTGTACTCTCCACAGAGCAGGCTTGCATGTATAAACATAACAGAGGAGGAAAACAATGCATGAGCTAACACACGCCATAATACATTTTATTGTGTGGCACGTATGTATTGAAATCTACAAGAAAAGGTGTGTCAACTGCTTCTTCATGGAGTTTGGGCGGATGGATTTGCACCAAGGCACTCTTTGAGTGATTTCTTGAACACACCACTAGAAGGCAGCGAGGGTCGAATGAAAAACCGTCTTATTGCATTATGGGAAATGTAGTATCCAGTGTTTTTTTTAAGCTTGATCCATACTAGGGCCTAAAAGTCAGCATATTGTTTCAGTTATGCTGGCGGCACAGCTCTATGGGTGGTGATCGGTTGTTCCACCAAATATCTCAAAAACTATTGGCTGGATTGAATTTTGACACCCACCACTACCTCATGATGATATGTAATAACTTTAACAGTAAAACTAATTACATTCTGAACAGCCTCAGCTGCACTTTGTGTTTAGTGAAAATTAGCAAATGTTAGCATGCTAACAAACAATTCTCAGATGGTATGGTAAACACTCAGTGTGTTAGCATTGTCATTGTGTGAATGCTGCCATACTGATGTTAGCATTCACGCAACATATCAGTCTCCCAGCGCTGCTAGCATGCGGTACACACTTAGTCCTGTTTCAGTCTGACTCTTGAGTGAGCCGCCAACATGGATGTGGAACACTAAATTGCTGCCCTTTAAGATTGGCCAGACACAACACAACAGAAGCTTATTTCTTTCACAGCACAGTCTGTAAATCCATCCTTAAAACTCCAGACTGATTCTCAAAGGTTACTTCCAGTCTCAGTCTTAGATGGTTTTAATAGAATACAACCACAGATCTCCTCTGGTTATGGGCGATGGTGGCAAAGTTTCTCCTTATATAAACAGAACTGTCAAATCAATAGGCAAAAGGCTTCACAATTCAACGGAATCTACCAGTTTAAAGATCTCAGCAACATCATTAAAAAGACCATTACTGAACAACATGTCACACTGTGGGCTTCTGGCTGCGCTGTCAGAGTAAATGGGCCAAACCCCAGAGATCGGGGAGGCGATGTAATCTAGATGGAAATTTGATCAGACAGTCGTATTAGAGTTTGCTCAGGTGTTTAAACTAAGTCAGCAATTACTGGCACGCTTAGCATAATGTGAGGTCTGAATTTGTGTCTAATTCCAAGGCTGTATAGGAAATGTATTCACTGGCACACTGTTTCAAAGCAGAGTTGTTTATGCCTATCCATCATCCGGGAAGTCATGATACTGTTGTCAGTGCTTCTCATTGTTTTCCAATCCACATGTGCTGACCTTGCCAGTCACACAGAAATGTGATCTTTAAAGAAAACACAGAGCTGATGGTGTTGACTCAGTGCCTGATTTGTGAAGCGCTTGTTACGCCTCAGGCCTCATATAACAAAGTCCTCTTCTTCAGAGATACTTTCACTAAGTAGTTCTAATGACTGCAGACAATGAAGCTGGAGATCAAAGATCTTTTCTGGAAGGGTTACAAAATAAGTGAGAACAAATTTTGCATCAAAGTGTCTCTTTTTCAGGGTTATTGGCCAGACTTTGACTAAACGCTGGTAGAACTTCAAGCTTTTGGTCCGTGGTCAAGCTGAATGTGTCAGAGTGATGTTGGCGGAGATTCAAAGTGTCAGGCCCACTCGGCCACCTAAAGCAGGAACCAGACCAGACCAGCCGCCTCGGCTCTCTCAACATGGCCCTCCTGCCTCTGATAAGTGGTAATTGTGGTGAGCATGGAATTACTCAACTGTAAGTAGAGTTTTTGTATTGTTTTGACAGTTGGTGCCAGTGTTTTATTGGGGAAGACTACAGCATGTAGCCAGACTTAGAACTAATGTGAAGATGAATTTTTGTGTCTGACAGTTTTGTCAAAGTGGGCGAAGCACTGAGAATGCAAGTGATTTTGCATTCTCAGTAAAGATCAGCATGGCTCTGCTTCTTGTTAAGTAACACACTTGTAAGCTAGTTGCATTACTTGTAGGGCACATTGATGTTCAAGTGTGGGAACAAATGCATCTTTTCAACTGTAGGTATTCCATACCGAGGCTTAATGGTGTACCCATTTTTAACTCACCTGAAGCCAGTTGGTGTCCAGCACACCACATCCACCACATCCACACCACATCTAAGACAATAGCAGGTTTGGGGGTAAATTAAGGCACAGTTCTAGCCTGGTTTCAAATCTGTAAATTCCTGCCAACATCTCTGATTGTTGCAGTGATTCCAGTAGGTGTGGTTGGAATCTGGATTTTATATTCAGGATTAAGGATGGGAAAGTTGTCTGTCAGTGCCAGAGGCTGAAAAACGGAAACAGAAAAGTTGCCGTGTAAATGTTCAACACGAGGTCCTTGGCTTCAAACGAGGACACTGTAGGTAGTTCTCTAGCCCTAGCTTCTCTGGCTCTGCACAGAAGTTCGCAACAATTAATATGCAACGTCCTGATAGACTTTCAAAATAAAGCTTGCTGAGAAACATTTCGCATACATACTGTCCATAGATACATACACACACACAATGCAACAATGGAAGCACTGCGCACCACAGCGCACCACAGTTCAACCAGGTTGAACTTTGACTGCATATTGCACTGAACCCAGCAGCAAATCACAGTGTCCGAGGGCCATGAGCATTTAAAAAGCGTTCTGTGTCTGGTTAGGAACAAAAATGACCTGGTCTGGGGTAAAATAAGTTTGTAACAAAGTAAAAACAAAATGTTGATTCCCAAATTACAAAAAGTCACATTTAAGCACCAGTGCTGGTCCACTGGTCTACCCATGTTGTTAGTTTGGATTTTGATATATCTCTGAACAGAATTTAATTTGTAGCGCTCACAGCACTGACAAATGACATTTAAAACATTCATCCATTATCTGTAACTGCTTATCCTCATCAGGGTCACAGCGGGGCTGAAGCCCATCTCAGCTGATTTTGGGCGTGAGGCGGGGTTTAGGACAAGTCACCAGCTCATCACAGGGCACATAGAGACAAACCATTCACACTCACGTTCACATCAATTAACCTATTAAGTGTTCAGACTGTGGGAGGAAGCCGGAGTACCCGGAGAGAACATGGGGAGGACATGCAAACTCCACACAGAAAGGCCCGAGCCGAGGTTTGAACCAAGAACCGGGTTAAAATATTCAACACCATCATATTTCTATGAAAAAAAAATTGCTTTGTTTTGTTTTTGCAGTATGGCTGAAATGACCCTTTGACATGTTAGAATTATACATGAGCTCTAGCTGGCCTGCAGTATTGGTGGCCTTGACTTGACAGGAACACAGTGAGACATGACTCCATCCATCCAGCAGTACACAAATTCAGATTCTGAATGGGAAAAATTGGATTTTGAGTTAATAGTATTTGTTCTCACTTGTGACAGGCTCGTTCCATGTTTTCACAGCTCTCACATAACGTGTGGCAGCAAAATCCAAAATATAAACAAATAGCACCCCGCTCCGCTCTTTACTGTAAGTGCTGTGTGAGATTCTGATGTCTATGAGCACTGAGCACAGTGACACTGACGTATTTGTGGCAGACAGACCTCCTGGAGAGACTAACGGGATTTTTTTTTTTCTCATTGTTTTCCTCCAATTCAGCGAATGCCTCACAGTGGTATTTGTTTACAACCTAATGTATGATAGATTATGCAATTTCTCCCCTGCAATGCAGTGGGAATATTAAGTTGTTTCACTCACCTTGTCAGATACATGTTGCAAGAAGGCTGCCTACACACAGCTCGGTATCATTTTGTGTTTTACTTTTGGGTTTGAATATAATCAGAAGGACTTAGCAGCAACCTTCAAAGACATAAAGTGAATCATCTCTTTGTATGAAAGCACAGCGAGTCTATCAGTGGGTAGTGTAAAAACATATATTTTTCTTGTGCACCACCAAAGGGGCTCTTCCTCCCACCTCATGATGCCTCCTAGGCTTACAGGGAAACTCTGCTTGAGTTTAGGAACCTCCTTTTTAAGGAAGCACTCAGCTTCAGGAGAGTCCTGCAGCAGCTGTCAAAAATCTTTGTGATCACATTATTTCTCTGGCAAGCTAACTGAACTACAGACAGCATGAGTACCCTGAATGTTATTTGCAGAAGCATAGCTATCATTAAGGACACCAAGTTTTTTATGACTTTGAGTATTTATTAAACAAGCTTTTTATATAATTACTGTGAGTGTTCAAATAAGGGCCTGTACCTGCTGTAAATTCAGCGTATTGTACATTTCCACAACACGGATTCAATTAGTACAACATACTAAGCGGTTCAGAATTTTATTCACTAATTATTTCTAGTTGGTTCTGCTTTGCTGTGTTTGTGATTGCTGTTAAGCTGCTCTCAATGGTACTCAACACATCGTATATATTTTTCACATTAAGAGTCGCGAGAGGAACAAGACAAAATAAGAATTATGGATTATGCCATGTGGCAACCTCTGCGGCTGTGAGGTGAAGCCAACGCAAAGTGCCAAAAACTGCAGTTCCTCAAACATCCACTTGAGGCTGGCACCAGAAGTGAGTCAGTCTCCATAAGTCCCCATGTTCAAACGTCCAACTTCACAGCAGAAATAAACATGTTTACAGACTGGTACAAAAAACAGTTTTGGTCTCTATAGCTAATTTCTCCGTTCATGACAACTGTACTGAGGGTGAATTTATATACAACTCACCTGCTCAGCTTAAATGTATGCATAATTAAGGGCATGGACACTTTGATTGACAGGTGGGTGCAGTTACAGGTGTCTGGTTTCAGTAACCAGGGGTCAATCAGCCCGCCTCAGCTCCACCCACGAGCCACGTCTTTGCAGATTTTTGAACTAGCCAGGATGCAGAGACAGGACTGCTAACATAGCGTCAGCCAGAGCCACCACACTGATCTTCACAATGATTCTTCAGAAACCTCCGACGTCCATGTTATTAACTTTTTATGCATTATACCTACTGGGCCACAAAGACTTTTATTGAAACACGTTGAGTTACTGATGCTGACTTTACAGCAAAATGGAAGTAATCATTGAAAGCAGTATTTCTGTAAGAAAAGAGAATATAATATTGCTGATTGGTACATTTTTCCAACTAAAATGCTTCAAACCAAACAGATCAGCCCAGAGACAAAAGAAAATATAGAAATCTCTCATGTGAAATGGACAAAGCTGTTGAACCTTCAGCTGAAAAGTGTTTATAGGACCACATTCCTCATAGCAAGAAGCAGATTTGGAAAATTGCTTTTCAGGGCCTTTAAATTTGACCATTTTCTCGGCACCACAGTAGTCAATTAAATAAAAGTGAAATATCACAAAACAGTATTTCTCAAGTGGGAGAGGTGAAAAAAAGTTCACAGCACCAGCCCACTGGTTCCAATCATTAACAATGAAAGGAAACTATTAAACTAATAAAAAGAAAGATCCAAGTTGAATTTCAGTGAAATGAAGGTCAGCACGACAACATCAGCAACAAACTCTTGTTTGTTTATTTTCTTGACATAAATCATATGTTGTTCACTCCATATTTTTCTCCTGGTAACCCTCCCTCACCGCCCCTTCGGCTCTATGCCAAACCAGTGGGACCCGCCCGACAGTTTGAGAACCACTGACTAAGACCATCAAGCTAGAACAGCAAATTTACTGAGAATAACTGAACATTTAGAAGAAAATGTCAAAAATAATCAGAGGATTTCACAGATTATTTGTCCAGAATCTTCTTTAGGGTGTGGGGGGGGTTTACTGGGGGAATTTGGGCTCATGACCTCAATCTTTAAGATGCTGGCAACAGCCACGGTTATGTGTAAAAAAACTCACCACACCCTCGCCTGTTCTATTTCACTGTCGAGCTGCTTTCTCACAGTCAGCGGTGCATGATAGTATTGACAACACACACACAGCAATTCATAGATGTGTGGGACATTTTGCCGATCTCCCCTCGGGATAAGTCACCCTTTGTCTTCTTATATCTTATCTCGGTTTGAACATATGGCTCCTGTTGCAAAGATTGGAGTCCGCACATTTGCTGTACTGTGATTCATGATGCCGAGCCAAAAGAGTGAAGATGGCAGCTGTGTTTGCCGTTTGTTGATGCTTTGAATGGCTGTTTGGTTTGCTCTAAAATTTCCCACCTTACAGATGTCCATGAATTATTCATTTCTTTAGGTTGTAATTCTGAATCTTAACCAGCAGGTGGCCCAATGAAGAGTATATGTATAGCTGCACACTGGCTGGAATGAGACAGGCCTACTCATTATGTTAAATAATTTGGAGGAGAGTCATGAAAATGAGACTTCTTATCTTTTTAGGTATGTGAGTGTTCTGACCTGCGGAAAGCAACAGGCAGGATGTATGAATAATGGATTACATCCCTGCAACACAAACACTACATAGCTATTAAGTCTGCTCCCTTTTTAACTGGAGTCCTTTGACCCCCATTTGTTAATAGTGATCATTAAACACACTTTCTCTGAATAGACTTCCCATTCTGTGTTTGGTGGAACAAAACTAGACAAACAAATACATGCACAGGAATGAAAGTGAAGTCTAACCACAGCAGTGATGTGTGTGAGCACAGAGGGAAAAACACTGTTGTCTTTGGCTCTTTGGATGATGTCAGGCTGTCATGTAGATGAATGTGCCATATGTCTGAAGATGGTTTCAGACTGCTGTTGGCTAGCTCGGTGGGCTTTGGGGTAGGTGAAGTTGACCTGGAGCTGTCTTTAAATAGAGCAGACATTTCTGAAGGAGAAGGTTTGCATAAAGAAAATCAGCAGGACACATGAGCTGTGTTTATTATTTTAGTGGATGACTGAGATAAACAGCCCTTCACAAATACACGAGACAGCATTTACATTGTAAATCACACTTTGCACCAAAATGTGATGTGAAAATAACAGACAACAGAACACTTTGAAAGTTCTGCTGCTGGATGAAATGTGAGTATTTTTGTTGATGCTGGAGCAGCTGTCTGAATGTGACTGGATGCAAAATATCATATGAAACCATCAGGAATGTTCACGTTGGTCACAATGATTTAAAAAAAAAAAACAACAACAATCCTCTCTACCAAGCGGAGGCTGAGGTGTTTGGAGGCTGTCCAGGTTTTTATCATGGACGTATTAACAAGACTACAGCCATTCCAGCAGCTCTGTGAAGCTGTAATTATGTAGGTACACTACTTACTACTGAGTGGCACTTTGAGCTAAATGCAAACATCAGTATGCTAACATTTGCTAATTAACACTAAACACAAAGCACAGCTGAGGCTGATAGCACTGTCATTTGTTTGGAAGGTGTTTGGGTGTATTGTATTGGATGCAGGTAAATTTGGACCTGATGATGATACCTATTGTTTTTTTGTCGCAACACAAGCCCATGTGCTCCTCTGTCTAAAATCATCTTTGTAATTACCGCTTCTGACATTCAACAAGCTGTGGATTCTGCTATGTGACAGTGCTCTACATTACTCTGTAAAATTATTAATATACTGTAATATCTATATCCAAATCTATAGGCATGCAGCCTTGTGCATATGACCTAATCACAGTTGTTTATTTCATCACTTATTTTGCTCCGCCAAAACAAATAGTTCCACAAGTGGACTGGGACTGCATTGTAGCCAAGCAACACATAAACATTTCCTGAACACCGGCTAATTTGTGTAGATTTACATGTTACCGCAGGCCAGCTGCATTGTATCATGTATGCAACAAGTGAAATTAGAGTCTGCTGACAGTCAAAATACAGTGGTAGTTACTTCAGTAACAGCTGAAAAACCTCCTCTTCTTCCCAATCGTCCAAAATGCCTGTGGTACAAACACCAACGCTCCCCTTAGTGCTCTCACAGTCTGTGCAGCCCGGCTAACAAACTGAGCTAGCCTTACCTAACAGCAATTATATTTTGCAAAAGTTTACTGTCCATCAGGAAACTCACAGAGAGTTGAGGTGGAGCAGCCGGAGGACATCAGAGGGAAAAGCAGAAAACATTTTCTCCATAAAATATGATCCAGTTTCACCAAAATCAGTCAAACAGTTGGTGATGTTGGACTTAGTGTTACGTACTTTTCACAGAAGATCGTACCCAGAGCACAAAGTTATGTTGCATTAAGTTTAAATCACATGAAGTTGGTCAATGACTGTGCTGACAAGAGCTGCTAGTTCAACTTCAAAGCTGAAGCTTTATTATTAATTCGGCAGCTTAGTCACATTCAGGACTGAAAGTTGAAAGTTTCTGTGTGCTTGTTTAACATGCATCCCAGTATGTTCTGTGGTTGTTGCCTGTGGATACCTGAATTCCCAAGCACCCATGGAATCCGTGCTCATGCAGCCTGGGTCAAAGTACACTGCAATATAGACTATCAGCTAGTGCTTTCACAGTTTATGCTTGCTTTACACCGAGCATACATACAGTACAGTACAAGTAGACTTCTGAAAGAGAGTGAAACGAGAGAGCTGTTTATGGGATGTTATCTCTTTTCTCCCTGGAGTCTGGTTCACAGCTGGAGAATTAGTTTTCCTTAGAGCTCAGATGATGCTGTAAAAGTCAGGCGTTATATCCAAACATTCTGCGATCCCTTACTGTGATTATTGGCACTGATGCACAGTAAGTGGCCCGCTTTCCGGGGCTACAAATTAAGGAGAGACAACTTACAGAGAATATATTGCTTTACTTTCTGCACTTCAACCCATTTCAAAAAATCCAAAATCGAATCCTTTGTGCACGGATGCTGTTCGAGTTATTCATCCCCACCATTTTTTTCACATAATAAAAGGCGAATTTCAGGAAGATGTATGTAGGTGTATTCAAGGCAGGGACGCTGCCAGAGTGGAGGCCTCGAGAGCTGCAGGACCACACAGGGCTCCAGACTGCGCTTTCATCCTTCAATCCACCAACAGCCGCAGAGACATGGCCCTCTGCCTGGATGCAAACCGAACAATAATCAATCAAGCTGTGGACTTATCGCGCCAAGGCACACTGCAGTCTTTCAGTGTCTGGAGAAAGTGATGATTGGGTGTTTTGCTGTAACAATGTTATCTGTGAATCTGAATGTGCATGTGTATATCTCCAAACAGCAGTGAGACGTGTTTGAAAAATCTTACCTTCAGTACTGAGTAATCGTGTAATGGGTTTCATGTGATGATTTTATACCAAAGCATAAAAAGCCACGAGACAGTGTTGAGTCCAGCTTTCTTTGGCCAGAACACTAACTGCTGCTCAGGAAACACTTTATATTTTACTCTGAGGAACGCTCCAACCTTTTGTGAGATTTGTTGCCATGCTGTCTCACTGAGAAGTAGAAGAGAAGCTCAACATTGAATCCATGTATGCGGATTAAATGAGAAGGCTCCTAGCATATTAGCTTTATCCTTAGCGCAAAGACTGGAAGCAGGAGAAAACAGCTAGGTTCAAAAGTTAAAGCAACTCAACAGTTTTTTCATGTTGTATTTTGCAAATTAGCCACATTCAAAAGACAGCCAGGTTATGAAAGCTGGCACTCAGTGCTACATATTGTAACTTAGCTATGCTAGGTGGTGAAAATGATACGCATCTCGTCTAACTCTGGTAAGAAAGTAAATTACTTTGCTCAAAGTTTTAATTCTTTTGTTCATATCAGGAATTCTGGGGAAAGAATGATGTAGCCTTAGCTGATTTCTGTTTTGGGGGTGGACCAATCACAGTATAAAGAATGGACTGAGGATGAGTGATGTCAACCACAGGTTTCCGAGGCGCCATTTTGAAGCCGAAAATATGCGACCCTGGCCACCACCATGTTCTGTACTGCTTCTTCCGCTGACTAATCTAAATATCAGCAAAGATGGAGGACCTGAGGTTGGCCAAATGACACCTTGTTGCTTGAATAAGCCATCTGTAACAGCACTTACCTGTCAATCAAACTAAATGCTCTTAATTCTGCATAACTTTAAGCCTTAATATCATTTGAACAGGTGAGTTCTATAAAAAGTCACCCTCAGCACAGTTGTCATGAACGGGGAAATTAGCTATAGAGACTAAAACAGTTTTTTGTACCAGGCTGTAAACATGTTTATTTCTGCCGTGAAGTTGGACATTTTAATACTGGTGCTTATGGAGACTGACTCACTTCTGCAGCCAGCCTCTAGTGGCCTCTTGAGTAATTACAGTTTTTAGCACTTTAGCAGTGGCTTCATTTCCCAGCCATGGAGTTTGCCACTCGTGGCAGATGGGTGGTGTAATATTGTTTTGTGTAGCCCCGTGAGTGAGACTTCAGTAGTGGTTGCTTGGAGGAGCTCACATTTTTCCAGACATTAAAATGAATCTATAGATTAGTAGCTAGCTTATTGTTGTTAACTCTGCAGGAATATGACACCCTCAATCTTGGCTTCAACAATCTGTCACATTAATTCTCACGCACAACACCAGACTTACGAAACACTGAACAAATCAGAGAAGAGGGTCTGAAACAAGGCTACAAAGTCTTATCATTACCAACTGGGGCATTATAGAGTGATGTTCTGATGGTTGTTTACATGAATATCTAATCAAAAGGAGTATGTAGCCAAGTGAGAGTATCATTGTTCATGTAAAGGAAGGTGTTTGGAAACTCAGAGGTTGATTATCTGACCCGTTAAAAGTGTTCCTCTGGAGAACCGGCTACTCTCGCTGTGTAGACAGCAAAGAAATCTTGTTCTAGCTCTCATTTGATTGGCCTGCTGGTGGGCCTCGGACGGGAGCCAGGCATTTTTATTCATCCACTTCAGACAAAGCTGTCAGGGAAGTCTCTGAAACCACCAAGAACAATTGGAAAAACCGCTGTCCACATCCAAGCTGCCACAGTCAATTAGCAGCGAATAATTAGGGAAACAATATTTCTTTCATAACAAGGCAGAGCTTATTGAATTTTCTGTGTGCTCCAAATGCTCCCTCACTGTTAAACTGCTTGAGTCTGCAGAGATGCTTGCATGACAGTGCATTGTTCCTTAGCTAGAGGTCCTTTTTATGTCATGATTTTGCATTGATCAATAGTATATAAATAGATTTTTCAATGAAAAAGCAAAATCTGTATTAATATGTCATCTCAGTGTGGAGGGAAGTGGAGTTTATCTCATATTTATACAGTGTAATCTTACAGAGTGGATTTTTCTTGTTATTTATGGGCATACAGTACGTGAAACACTTCATGTTTATCTGCAACAGCCCTTAATTGATAACACGGACAGATTGTTCTTCAAGGTTCTTCTACAAGGCAGACACTCCTGTAAGTTCCACTTTCATCTTCACCTGCATCCAGACTGTAGCTGAACTTCTGCTCTCAACACCTCCAGTACTTTACTTTGATTGATTCATATACTGGCATGAAAGGAAAAAAATATATAAACTCATTTCAAATTTGGGATGTTATTCTTACAGTTAGCCTTTTTCGATTCAGTGATGGCAACACATCCAGATGGTGCTGTCTGGAGTCTCATTCTGCCGCTGTTTCACAACCTCCATCTCAGGAATTTTGGCAAGACAAAACAGAAAAACCTGAGTGAAAGAGTCTGAGCTGAATTCAAGCCACACGATGTCAGGACTAACAAATGAGCAGGAGCAGGGCTCAGGGTTTTATGTTGTTTTACCTTTACAGCGCAACGCATGCTCACTATCAGAGGATTATTTGAATTTATCAAGGATTTTAATCAGAAGTGGGTATGAACTGAACCGACTCAAAATGTTAATGCGCTGACTGAGGTTTGGTGAATGATGAGGATCTGTAATTGCTTCTTTACTTCTGACTTCATTTCGTTGACCTTATAAAGGATGTTAAATTAAACAGAATTCACTGTTTGTAAGTGACCTCCAGAACGACACGTGTGTGTGTTTTCTGATGTGTCTTCTGCTATGGTTTGGTTAGGTTTAGACCCAAAAACAACTTGGTCACGGTTAGAAAAGAATGATATTTTGGGTTGAAATAACTACTTGGTTAATGTTTGGGAACAATTGTGGTCACGGTTAAAAGAAACCAACATCAGCGCGCCCTCATCGTCGAAGTGTTAAGACCGACCACGAACAGCACTATGAGTGCATACCAAGAAATCATGTGTCTGCATGTTGTTGCCATTTTTCTTTTCCCACATCTCCCACCATTTAGAACAGGTATAAACATGTTTGCCATATTGCTCCATTATCCACTATCAACATTTTCTTCTCCCCATCTACAAAACATATAATTCCCCTACTTTGCTGAGCCCACAACTACTTCAGCCCAGTGCAAAATAATAATTCCTCTGGCCACTAGAGGTCTTTGTCTTAGGAACATGTTGTTCTGTTGTTGCCATTTGCTGAAACAACTGATGCTGTCATTTCCTGTGAGGACAGTCTCTTTTTATTCACCTCAATAAATACCAGTCTCTGCCAGTTGGAGGAATAAAGAGCACATCTGTTGCCAGACTGCCAATTACTTCGGTTAGTGCAAAGGGTGTAGTGCAAAGCTACTCTCTGCATCCACTGTTTATGTAATAAAAATATGGAGTCATATGAAGTCATGTGAATTGCTTAAAACATTGTTTGAAATGTTTTATTACAAAATTGGAGAGCTACAGACAAAAATGACAAAAAGAAAAGCTGCTTTGGCCCATTAGCTGGATCTTTTTAAAGGGTTTCCTGTCTTCTGTCAAACAGTCCATCTCCTTCTCATTATACCATTATTTTCTTTCTGTTTCAGTTTAAAACTAAAATTAGACTAAATGAAAGCTGCGTTCAGCAGCTGATTGGGGCTACTGTTTCTGAAGACCAAAAGGTCAGGAGGTCTTTTCTTTGTGGTGTCTGTGGTGATTACTTCACAGTGATATATTAATGAAGAAAAACTGTGTAGGATTTTCAAGAAATGAAAATGAGTTCCCTGCCGTTCCTGTCGTTATACATAGACACAAATCTTCATTCTACCTCCCATGTGAGAATGAACGAGGGATTCATCAACAGAATTGGTGTGATCCTGACTCCGCCGCCACACGGTCCCTGCAGTGAAACCATAAAAGCAGCACCTGCACCCTGCTGTTCCTGCCATTTCTGAAAAATCCCTTTCTGTACATTGGCTGGACACTCACTTTACAAGTTAGTGAAGTTATCGAAGTCTGTGCTGATGCCTGAATACCTCTAAGAGGGTGATCAAATGGGAAAGCATGTGCTTTGTTCTGAAAATGAATGCTTCAAGCATTTTTGTCAGACTGTAGTGTATCCTCTCAGGTATGGACTTCTCTTTGTTGCACACTTCTTCTCTGATGCATCCCAACCTCTCCTATAACAGAAATAAAGGTTAAACATCTATAAAGTTTGAGCTGAATAAAGAGTTGCAGGTGGCCTGTATGTTGTCATAATGTCTTTGGGGGGAAAAAGGCATTTTTCAGGACAATAGTACCTCTGCTCGAAAAGCCCTTACAGACTTCCTGTACTGCTTTCAACTGGAAACTGAAGAAAGGGAAGCACTCAGTCTGCAGAGAGTGCAGGAAGTTGTGGGACACTGATTAGCTGCTGAGACAGATGGAGTTAGCTGCGTTTCCAGTGAAATCCTGCAGACTGCCCGCAGCCTCAGCTCCCAGGGGCCTCAGCAGGGCTCTGGATCACATATGATGCATCCTGAGAGCACGCCACAAGGCGGTTCCCTCACGTCCACAACGACAACCAGCTCTGGAGACCACACTTAGGGCCCATGCAACGTGAGGATTACTATAATGTCTCTCTGGTTCCACACTTTATAAGTTAAGATCAGAATTCTGGACCAAAAAATCCAGCACATTCCAAATCAGGTAATGGATTCCTTCTACATATATGCTTTCACACTATTAACCAATCAGATGTGTGCAAAAGAACATCGAGGAGCCATGCACTTACTCATCTCTGTAAAGTGGGAGATATTTGCTGGCAGCTGAGCAAGTGCAGATCAGGAAAGACCCCAGGGCCAGATGGCATCCAGATACAGATGCTTAAGCTCTGCGCCGTGGAGCTGTCTTAGGACTGCCTCGGTAAAATAAATAACACAAATACATCGACTATCGCTGTCAAGAACCCCACAACGAAAATATGTCCAACAGTCATCCTCCCAGGTGTTGGACCACAACTAGACTAACACTGAACACTTAATTCATAAAACGTTCAGTAGGCTGTTTGCCAATCTGACAAGCACTTCATTAGAAGCATATTTGTGCCTTAAAGCCAAACAAGAGACTGCTGATACAATGGAGCGCCTCCTTGCTCCTAAAAATACCTGGAACCACCAGGTACCCACATCATAATCCTCAACAGGATCACATTTACTCTGGTGGGATTACATATCAAAAGTGAGAATGGCTCAGGATTTTCAACAAAGAGCTGAAGGAGGTGTCTGCAGAGAAGGATATGTTGCTTAGCCTGCAAGTACTTCTAACCCAGTACAACACCATGGATGGATGCCAAATAGTGTGAGCGCTTATCACTCTTTGAACATTTCATTGCATTTTGATCATATTTATGATGCCAGTATGGACTTCACTATGGCCATGGATTTGTTTTTAAACCATGTTCTTATTTCCCTTCTTTCTTGATTTTATTGTCAGTGTTATATTTCTACATTAACTGTTTTATTAGTCTTGTATTTTTGGACCAACATTGTTGTGGTTGTGCTCTGTAACTACAAATAAATGTAACTGAACTGGGCTAATAGACAAATATACAGGTGTTGACGGCAGTTAAAACCTAACCTCAGTTCTGTCATCAGTCCGTTCCCAGCAGAACAAGCGGTTTCATTGAGACGAGAGGCCGCGTGAAAGGCTTCTACATAATCTGGTGCTTAAACACACATCGACGTTGACACTGTTGGTTTCCTTTTGGCCAATGTTGCCAAGGGATCTTTGCCTCTAACAAGAGCAGACCTCGTTACTTTTGAATTTTATTGGGTGATTCTTTGTACAAATGTACGCTGTGATTTGTAAAGTTTTACAGCCAATCCATAATGTTTTACATTGTCTCTGATTCTCAGTGTTCTCAAGCCGGCTCTGCCAAACTGGAGTGACATGTTATGAGTAATGTATAAAGCTCTCCTCGTAATGTAACACATGGCTGGCACTTTGCCTCAGGCTCCTCCAGCTTAGCGGACGCTTCACTTCTCCATGCATTCACAGCGACTGAGACCCAGATGCAGCCCTGGCGTCTTTACTGGTATGTTCCCTGTACACACACACACTGGTGATTCAAAGGCATATTGTTTCCAAATCCCAAACTGGAACTACTTTCTACCAAATAAATAGTCCAATGAAATGTGTTCACAGTGAAGCCTGCTGATTATCCAGAGTAAGTGGGACATCGCTGAACGAAAGGCCCTAAAGAAACAATTTTTCAATCAGCCTCTCACTGTGAGTGATTGGGTCTTACGTGAACACACATTTTTCTGCCAATATGGAAACAATGAGAGATTTCCTGAAGTCTGTCGTAAAAAGGTGATGTCAGGTAGTCTTTTAGACCAATCAGAATTTAGCAATATGTTAATCAAAATCTGATGACACCTCTTGATGTAACGGTCAAATCAGAATCCACTCAATTTAAAATCAATGCATACTTAAAGAAATAAAGAGAATAAATAGAATATGTTGGCTGTGGTGGTAGATTGCGTTGTGCAGTAATTGGAGGGTCATGGTTAGATTCCCATCTCTTGCCAGTCGCCCCCAGTTTGGTTGAGGCGTCCTTGTGGAAACAGCTGAACCCCTAATTGCTGCCAAAGTACACTATGAGACATAACTGGCAGTTAAACTAACTTCATGAACTCTTGATGAATGTTGCTGTCTGACCGGAAAAAAAAGTTAGCTGCAATAATTTGGGAGCGTCTTCTGCCTGTGAGAGGTGAAGGGGACAGGAGCGTGGCGGGGTTCTGCAAACAGTATTCGCAGTTTGGCCTGCTGATTTGACCCACTTACTAACCGGCTGTGACATGCAGCTCATGGAGGTAATTAGGCAAGGCAAGGCTATTTGCATAGCACCGCTCAACAACAAGGCAATTCAAAGGGCTGTACATAGAGTGAGACATTAAGACACATTACATACATTGAGAGATATGAATAAATAAGATGCTTTAAAATGATTTCCACTATACCCACCAAACTGCACTCCTTTGAGTCATAAGTCAGTCAAATCTGAACACACAGACATGATGCACATTTTTTAGAGTCAGTGTGACTTGCACTTTCCTGAGGATGTATCATTATTTCTGATGACATTGTGAATAAATATCCATAAATTTCCTTACAAGTCATAGAGAAGACTCCTTAGAACAGCTCTGGTCTGTGCTCTGCTGCTGAGATCACCCTCTGTGCTGTGATGCTAGCATCAGGGAAACCACAACACTGCACGGGCGATGCTCTTGTGAAATGAAATGGACCGGACTGTTTTTTTGTTGTTTTTTTAGCTGTGTTGCGACTGATTTGAGTGTGACTCTCTGATAACATTATGAATATTCACATAATACTTAATCTCTAATCTCACAAAGCTAATTATTTGGTCATTAAATCTGGCTAAATGCTTGCCTTCATTGAAGATGAACTCAAGATAAGTCTGAGTTATGAGGATTGTGATTTCTCTAAACAGATATCTGCATATGACTGCAGGACAGATGAGGATTATGGCACCGGTTTGACCAATCGTGTTGGAGCAGTCTTTATTTCTAACAGTCCTTTGTTCCTTTTGTTCCTTCAACGCAGCATTGTTAACGACTTATGAATTTTGGTATCTTTAGATGATAACAACTGTAGTTGTTATGTAAATCAATTTTTTACCCTTCACTCCTATCAGCTGGTGGATTGTGTGTTTGTGTTGCCAAGGAGATGATTAAATCCGAGCAAACCATACGCGCACATTCCCTTTAAAGCAGATCGACTGTCTTAATGATTAATATACAACAGTGATTATTTAAACAAACTTAAACATTGAATGTTTTGCATTTACTGTTGGATAGTTGATATTTGAAACAATTTTGGCTCAATAACACTGGAGATAAGTGGGAATATATATTTATGTTTTGATATATTTTGGTAACTGACCCTGTATTTAACCATGTGCTTATTCTCACAAGCAAATTGTGATATCAGTGTTTAGCTGACTATGTTGTTAACTTGCTGATGCACATAAAAGCATGCTCATTAGCTTCACTGAGCTTCCACTAAACACCAGAACAAAACTCCGTCACATCTATGTAATCCTGCTGAGACTCGAGCAGATGTTCTGTGTTTTAGTGCTCCACAGCTGAGGACCTCCAATATGGCTGCCTGGGGGTGCATTATGTCACCTAAACGCACTTTTTATCATCGTGTTTAAATGTCCTGGAGCAAACACGTCACATCATTATGTTTTGAATTTACATTTAACACTAACAGTTCGGTTCAATCAGACAGATGTTTTATCGGCGCAGGCAGCCAGTTTGTCCACTACAGCGCTTTTGCTCATCTGGGATGACACGGGACAGCTATGCAAATTTCACACATCATTAAGCCGAACACAGACCTGAGATGGCCAATGGGACCGGTCAGGCAGAACCGATCTGGCCCATTGGGTTTCATTGTAAAACTTTACACCATGGATTCCCAAACAGTTTGAGAGAAGGGACACGGAGAATGCCAAAGTAAATACTTATTTGGGGGTGTGGTGTTTGCGCTGCCTGTGGGAAAAACAGTGATGCAACATGGTCATCACATGCTGGTGTAATAACATGACTCCTGACGTGAACAACAGCAGCTTTAAGAGGAGATGTTATTGTTTCTCCCTGTAGTCCTGCTGGATTCTCTGTCTGACAGAGGTGTAGCGCTTGAGGCTGGCTCATGTGGATCTGCTGACCATATGGAACGAAACCTTTGTCCCATTTTACCTATCACTGCTTTTTCAAACGACACTGTCAACATTTAGCGTGACTGTTGATTGGGATGACATTTGCAGAGTTCAAGGGCTACTCATTTAAATAGCTGTTATGACACTGTTAAACGATGGGAGAAAAAAACACACGCTGCCAAATGCAAACGGTTCTTTACAAATGAGCCCAAATGGCACAGCTTTATGTTTTTTTTTCCAGTACAAGATAACAGAAGGGCTTTTACCAAATCAATATCACCACTGTTATTTATTACATGTGTTGTCTGTACAGTTTTAAAAGAACCATGGGAAGAATTTTCCAAAGCAAACAGGATAATATCTGACATTTACAGCGCTTGTCCAACTGCAATTACTTTTCACTAATCTTTCTTTTAATCCAAGATAAAGGTCAGACTATTGTGACATGATGAACTGTTCCACATTGCAGCGGCGTTGTTTTTCTGCAGCCAGAAGCCTCGATGAAAGAAGGAACAGCTGACTCTGCTCCAGGTGTTGCTTTTCGTTTTTCATGTTTTAAAGGCTGCCTTTGTCTGCTGGCTTAGCGTTGCCTTCCATCACCGCAGAGGGAGATGACAAAAGAGGCCGTGGATGTTCGCTTTACTTGAAGGTCCATTCATCAGCTCACGACAGGAATGCATCTTCCTGTCAACACAGGGGTTGAATCAGTGCTGCTTCAGCCAGCCTTCAGAACCACGAGTGTTAAAAGGGTAAAGGAATGTTTGAGGTGGTGTGTAGTTCTTGATTTCAGAGTTTCACAGTCTGAAACTTCTGAGCTGTGATGCCATGACTGAGTTTTTTTGCTGCAGTGTAGAACACTGGAGACACAGGGAGCCAATTTGGAGCAATACATAATTTGGATGCCTCCTCCGTATCGAGCAACATCCCCTGGAAACCAAAGCTCCCTGCCGAGCGCCTGCTGGTTGCCCATGCATATTTCATGAAATCAGAAGCTGATTAACTGAATGGGTGTGAATAGTTGCATTTAACAAAACAACCACTGATATAAAGAAACATCCTTTTTTAGTTAAACTCAGGACGAAGAAAGATTGAGATCAGACATGGTCCACACTGCATGACCTCTGCTTTTCAGACATACAGGATGCCAAACTTCTTTATAACACCATACAGAGAATTCAATGAATTCAAAATAAAAGCCCTTCTGTAAATTGCTATTTTGCATAATAACTGCCATCTAACACGAGTGATTGCATCATGTAGGAATTATATCAATTACATGCTCTTTTTCTATACATGAAAGAAGAAATGTATTGTAGCACGAGCTACAAGGAAATTTACCTAGAATTTAAGACAATGAAAGAATTTGATCCAGATGTAGAATACATCTACACTACAGCCACATTTGCTTATTAATGCTTTAAAGCTGCACTAATTAACAATTTTATTATTTAATTATTTATATATTTTATATGAACTATTGGAAAGGGTGCTATGGTTTGGGGTTTCTTGTTTAGTATTTCCTGTTTTATTTTGTAAATCTCCCCTTTCTCGTGTCTGCAGCTCTACTTCCTGCCTTTGTTGCACTTCCCACTAATTTTGATTATCTGTTCCACCCAAGCTGCAACCTGGGAAATTTAGCCATTGTGGAAGTACTAAAAACTGTATTTCCTCAAGCGGCCTCTTGTGACAGACTGCAGAAAGTGAGTCTCCGTAAGTCTGGGCCTTTACTCTTGAGGTACCTGACTTGCACAAATGTGACAAAGGGCTCATAAGTTACAAACCCACTGAAAATTTAAGTGTGTGGTTTCCCTCAGGAGATGGAAGAGAAAGGAGCGTGAATATTGGACTTACATCAGATGGTCAGAAACACGAATAAACGAGTGCTAATGTTACTCTGTGTCTGCTGGATGTGTAAATAGCCAAGTGTTGACTAACAAGTTCACCTTAACAACTTCATGAGGCGATGTCAGGTCATCTTGTTCTGGACTGTCTACACCTCTCAAGTGACTAAAAAAAAGATCAAATGCAGCTTTAAAACAGTTCTCGGGTTTTTACTACTCTTCAACAAGCTCACACACATTTGGCATGTTATAGAAAATTAAAATATGAAATGAAATCAAAATGATGTTTAGAAAAGTTTGACACAGCTGAGAGGAACTGTCATAAAAGTGACACTTTTCACATTACACATAGTCATTTGATCCATTGTTTATATAAAAATATTGATTAGTTGCAGATAGCCAGCTTTAAGATCTTTAAGGTCTTAAGGTCCATCTACCTCCAGTGACATACATTGCATATGGTAAGTGGACTGTACTTATATAGCATCTTTCTTGTCTTCCGACAACTCAAGGCACTTTTATACTACATATCTCATTCAGCCATTCACACACATTCATACACTGATGGCATGGCCACTATGCAGGTTGCCAACTGCTTATTAGTTTTTGGGAGCTTACCATTCACACACTGATGTCACAGACCTCAGGAACAACTTTGGGTTAATTATCTTGCCCAAGGACACTTCCACATGCAGACTGGAGGAGCTGGGGCTCGAACTACAAACCACTTGATTAGTGGACAACCTACTCTACCTCCTGAACCTTAATCAACCTTACAAAATAAAAATACTGTGTTCCTGTACCTATTATTACATGCACAACCCCATGACCATCATGATCAGGAATTAAAATAACTATTGTGTTCAACTCCATACAGACACATCACCAACTGGCCAGTTTGAAACTCACCCTAAATGCTGAATTTCCCTCTCACTCGTTTATTCCTCTGTAGTCAACAACATGCTATTACTCTCTCAGGATCAGTGTATAGTATCCTGTAGACTGGCACAGGCAGCAGTCAGAGCACATGTCTGTCAATGCTCTTTGCTCACCCTGCTCCGTCCAAACATACCGTGCCGCCAAAAGAAGACGGGTCATCCAGTGACTGAGAGAAGCTGACACGCTGGCAAACACAGGCGAGGCATTATGATGCTTGTTTGGCAGGTTTGATTCAGCCAAATTGGTTCAGATTTGGTTTGATGAGTCACTGTTTTTAATTAACCAAAGTGGAAAGTTTCATTCCATTTTGTTCAAATGGAGTGAGAATAAAAAGAGGATCAAGGCATTAAGCTTTTGTTCATCTGTCCAGTAACAATTTTGATTCTGACCTCAGTGCTGGTGCATGTGCAGCCCATTCTCAGCGAGAGTTGAATTATGTGAGCAAAGGCAAGTAGAGATAAAACACAGCATGAGCTAGGTCTATGCGGGGTTCACCTGAGTCTTTAAAAGTCTTGACTTCAGCACATATTCTTTTAAAACAGTCAGTGTGCTTTGCATTTGCTTTTAAAAGGGCCCTTGGTTACCTGACCCAGTGTTAAGAGAATCAGTGACACGAGGCAGGGCCTGCTCTGTCCTCTACAGTGCCAGGCTAATGGAGATTCCAGAGCATGACACCACCCACTTCCCCTCTCTCTCTCTTCAGAGTTCACTTTTGTCCTGCAAATCACTGCGCTGTTTCTCTCAGATAATTCTGTAGATTGAGGCCCATGTGAAGGTCACTCTGCTTCAAGACTATGTATCAGGCACCGGAGATGATGTTTTCTTTGCAGAAGTTGGTATGTTTCTCAGTGATGCTGCACTGATGCTTTGACCAGTGTTGTACACTTGGACACGAAAAAGACTTCCAGGCGTGCATAAGTTCAAAATAAAACTTTACTTCGTTTCGCACGTACACACCAACACATCAGCACAGTTCATGCACGGTCCTTCTGCGCACGGTCCTTCTGCGTCATCTGTAGGACCCCCATGCAGTCCATAGTGCCTGCACCAATCCCACCCACAGACACCGCAAATACACCCGATCAAAAACCAGCCACCAATGTGAAAGGACGTCTCGGTGCATTAGTAAATAAAATTAAATATTACAAAAATAAAATCAGGAAATAAATTAATTAAATTCAGTGAAAACTGTACATTAAATGAACTACAATGGTGGGTGCACTCTGCTCAACATAACTATGGGTCCCACACAGGTATTCACACATCCGGTATATCATAAACTACAGAGGATAAGGTAACCCTGTGTCCTTTGTTCTGCAGAAAATAAGAATTTACAGTTGAACTGGTTCCAGAAGTTAAATGCAACATGTTGCACATATCGTAATCATTCACAGAGAGGCAGTTATTTCCAAACTTTTTAGTCTCTAAGTCAGCCAGTGACGGGGAAAATGTTCCAAAAATATTCTATTTATGCTTTCCATACACATTACCGCCTGAATTTAGTTAGTAGTAGTCTGGGAGTCATTTCATGCATTTATTCACCAAAACGTTCACTGAGTGAATCAAGAACAGTCCAAACATTAAACGTCTCCACCTCTCAGTTTATTATTAAATAGAGCCAAGCAAGGCCAAACCAAAATTCATAAGTTGAGTCGTCAGTGGAGCTGATGCATCGACCTAACACGTCGTCTCGTAAACAGTGTCCTGTTTTAAAGAGCACAGTTGTGATACATGTGTTAAAGACAGGATGTGCAGATCATTTGCATGATAATCATTTCACTTGCAGCCAAACAGGATATTGGTGACCTGTGTGTGAACTGCTCAGCAGATGGAGGTGGTATGTTGTATGTGACCAGCCCTGTGTAATGAGGCGCCTGCATCATTAGGTGGCTAATGTGCCCCATCCTGTCCTTTGTGTGTCGTTCTGGTGAAAGTTCTGCATTTACAGTCAAACAAAACAAGCGCATACTGTAGCATGTGAAGACAATAGCTAGTTAGTGCCCTAATCATGAGGCACACAAACACATTACACGACAGGACAAAGATGTTATGTGTATTGCAATAAAGGCCTCAGTATGCTTCAAATAAAGTTCTTGTTGGATCATCAAATGGTGTTTGACATCCATGTGGAGCTGTGTACGGAACAGACAACGAAGCCTATGAAACCAATGAAACCAGTGCTGTGTCTCAGTTCAGATGTTTCTGTTACACTGCGTACTTCATGGTGTAGTGTGCACTTTCCGGAAATAATGATCGCAGCATTTTACTACTTCTTCTTCGCTGAATTGCAACCGGGCAGAACATTGGTGCTGGCATTTGACTGCCAAAATATAAAACATACGTACAACTTACATTTATTTATTATGGTATTCACCACAACCACACCCAGCATCTTTTTCAGCTGCCATTTTCACAAAGCCCTCCCTTTCCGTTATGTAGCCAAAATGGCCACTAATGGTGAAAAGTGTCCAGCATTCCACACTAACTTTACTACAGTTGTTCTTCTTCTGGCATTTTTTCATAGAGTTTTAACAGCTTCAGGAACATGACTATGACTCTGGTCAGGTTTATGCTGCATGATTTCTGTCTTGATTTTACAACCCTACAGATGTGTAAATGAAACTGTATTGAAAAACATCTGGATTTGACCTGGATGTCAGACTCTTGAAAGTGGAAATAGAGCCTATGATGGCAGGCTTTTATTAATAACCCCACCAGTAAACAAGTATGTTGCTTGCAAGCCTGTTCACACGACGTCAAAGTCATCTCTATATCTTTTTATGAATTTCTCCAAAACAAAGTGGTAGATAACATACAAGAAAGTCTGACAAGGAAAAATTTGTTAAATTACAGTTTCAAAGGCCAAGAATGAACTTTCACACTCAACAGTGAAAAACAAACACAGTTGTGGACAGTTTACTGCCTTAACAAAGAGAGCAGTCTGATCTGAAAATCTGTAATCACACCTGCAGTACATCTCCATCATAGCTCCAGTCTGTAATTTGGCCATTTTGAAAAGTAACGAAAACAGTTTTTTTAATTGATTGGACATGTTGCCATCTCTCGAGACCTTGAAGCATGACGAGCATCTTGTCAATCTCACTGTGCTGTTTCTTGTTGACTGACGCTACAGAATATTTGAATTGAGAGATAATATTCATTCCAGCTGCTCATATATTAGATATTCTGTGATTATATAACGTGATCTCACTTTCCTTCAACTCCAGCTGGTTTTGAGGAAAACTCTGATAGTGATCGAATTTTCAAAACTGGAAACCAAGGTTATCAGAAGTCTGTTCCATTTTCCTGTAGACTTTAATTTTCTTATTAATGTTCTAAACTGACACAGAGCAGCCCTTATGTATAGGTACAGTATGTGTCATTCACGTTATATACGGTATTGATACATTACTGCAGCCAATTTCAAGTGGTAAAGTGGCCTCAGACATGATGTCAAAGCCATCTGTGAGTCTCTTCAATTAAACATAGAAGAGGGACACCGGTGTGTCTTGAGCCAGATGCCCCCCGCTGACCCCACACATGAAGCCCGGACTCCCCGAGGCCTCCCCGGCTATTTCAAAGCCCCTGTCTGAGTCTGATGGCTTTCCCCGGAGATCACACTGGGATTCCACAAATCTCACCCATGCGTTGTCGAGTCCCACTCAGTGTTTTATAGCGGGGCCGAGTCTGATCCTGTTATGCGCATGCAAAATCCAAGTTTGTTCACTATTCCATGGCAACCCCTCTCTGATCTTGTTATCCTACACTGTGTCATATGTGTGACTTCAGACAAACCTGCATTTAACTCCAGGGAGCCGCCAAGACTATTTTTATATGTGAAATATAAGGCAGCTGGTCCACGGTATAGTCGATTAAGTAAAAAATGTACGCCTACGAGCAAGTTTTGACATGTCCTTCCACTGACCCAGCCTTGAACACTGAATGCGAGTCCTCTCTATTGTTTTACCTCATCTCTCATCTCTAGTTGAAAGCTGGCCGACTCCCCTGGCAGTGGTCTTATCTGTGATCAGAGCGATCTGTTTATCACAGCACCGACCACCACTCCACCCCAGGCTCCTGACAGCTCCTCATTAGGACCTTTATACTGGCTGCTAGGAGGGGTCCAGACTGCTGATCAGGTCATTGTGCTCCAACAATGCTGAGTGAGTCCATTCAGACATGTAGCACGTCACATTTTATCCCAAACAACATCCGCACTCCCTTCACTCTTTGAACTCAGTCCTCTGGAGGTGCCGCGTGGGGCCAAATTTACGATGCCCTCTAAAGGGGCCGCTTCAAATAAAGGGAGGGGTGTCGAGAGACACGAGATTGGTCTCAAGTTGTAAAGTCACTTCGTCTTCTGCCATTTGCTGTTGCAGGGTCATGCTCCTTCCAAAAGGTGAATATATATTAAAATGACTGAGGATGAATTATTTCTTTACCACATGTGAATTCAAAGACACGATCATTATCCCTCCAGGGACTCGGGCTCAGTTAGGATCAAACGGGTAATTAAAAACAAGCCTGTATTTGAAGGAGATCTGTGCTTTTGTTGAGATAGCCTGTGGCCTTGTGTCATGCATGGGTTGCAGGACACTGACAGACAGCAGCGTGACGGATGATGTGAGCGTGAGGCTCTTGTTTAGCCAAGGTTACGGCCTTACATTTAAGAGGTACATGCAAGATCCCTAAAACAGCAGCTAACGTTTACCCTGGAGGCCAACGACATGGCTCCAAAGGAAATCTGAGTGCAGCAGCACATACTACATACCATACCAATAAGCCTAATATGAGAGGACAAACAGACCAAAGCTTATCTTACTTTTAGGGCTGATATAAACCTTATGTGAGTTCAGAGAATATGTAGGCATGCAGGTATGTGGACATTTTTACACACAAAGTCATGCTTTATATTCACCTATTTCTTTAATAGTTCAACATTTTGGGAAATACTTCAATTTACTTTCAGGGAGCGAATTAGACGAGAAGATAGATACCACTCATGTCTGTGTGTTATGGACAGAGCTGGAGCTGGGAACTGATTAGCCTAGCTTAGCATAAAGACTGAAAACAAGGGGAAACAGTTAACAAACACTACCAGCACCTAGTTAAAGCTTTAAATGTGCAGATAAGCATATTTTGGAACTTTGGATAGTCAGGCCAGCTGCCAACTGAATATCTACTGAGCTGTTTCTGTGTAGGGCTGAAACTAATGGTTGTTTGCATTATTGATTCATCTGACGATTATTTTCTACATTAATTGATTGATTTATAAAATATGAAAAATGTCCAAGTCCAAGGTGTTGTTTGTCCAAAATCCAAAGATATGCAGTTGATGATATAAAACAGGAAATCTTCATACTCATGAGACTGAGAGCATTTTCTGCATTTTGTTTGCATGAAAAATTACTTTAAACAATCAATTCTAAAAATAAAAATATATATAAAACTATATATAAATTATATATATATAATTTATGTTGAACAAGCCTATCATTTTCTTATAGACTGCTGGGGAACAGAGTTTACAGAGATGGTTTGCCTTTTCCAGGATATTACTAGGAAGTGGCATTAACATGAGTTCTTTTTTCAACACAGGCCTTTGTTGGTTTGTCTTGCACTAATAATAATATTAATAAAAAAGATTATAAGCCAGAACAGGCCAAATAAAACTCTCCATCTTTACCTCTTGTGGGCCGGCCCTGCCAGCAGATCTCCTCCGGACTCCACAGCAGGGGAAACTTTTCGTACCTCCCCCTCCGCCTGCCTGCCTGCCTGCCCGCTCCCAGCAGCGCTGCGATGGTCAAAAGGTTTACACTTGAGTCGCTCGGAGGACCGACAGCCGGTGGCTCTGCAGCCCCATCAGTCCGTACATGACGAGGTAACTCAAAGCGCTGTCTACAAGCTGCTTCACTCGATAAACCGCCGAAAGTGTCCGCAGCTTTTTTTTTTCTTCTTCTTCTTCTTCTTCTTATTTTCGCCTGCTGCTGCAAACATAACTCACAGTTTGATCCTGGGATGTTGTGGTAAGAACGCAATGCGGATTACTTCTTTAAAACTTTACTCTTATTGGAGAATTCATTGTACGTACTTTTGAATGCATGTATGCAGTCAGCGGTTGAGTTGGATACTTTTTGCAGTTATCAGGTGGACAGAGGTGACAAGTTGTAGTTCAGTTTGTGCATGAGACTAAAGAAAAGTTTCTATTTAGTATTTTTGTCTGCTCTCTGGATGCAATCAGTTACTTAAAGACTGAATACTTAAAATCTCTTATGGCATACAGGTGTGACAAACAGCATGGAAACTTCAATAGACTCACTGTTTTTTTTTAAATTTATTTTTTGTCTTGTCACTACAACGCATGAGCACAAGTTTAAAGTGATTTTAACATAGTTCATTGTATCTTCTGTATAATAATTGGTATTAGTATTACAGCTCTGTTCCACATCTTCCTCATAAGTGAAGCTTTAAAAGATTCCTCTCATTTTTGTCCATGCTGGCAGAGCTGCATGACATCAGGGATTGTTTAGAGATCAGCTGAGTGTGTGTGCTGCAGAGAGAGAGAGAGAAAACAGGAGGAATCCCCCCCCCCATCCCTCATGAGTTTGGGAAACACCAGGCTGCAAAGACCACTTGCTTTCTTTCACAGCACTTGCCTTGCCAACTTTTATTATGTCTGGTACAGTATGGCTGCATGTCACGTCCACTGACAGTGCTGCCGTGATGCTTACCGCTCAGGCAAGAAATAAGCTCAGTTTAGTGTCAGAGGGCCTTTTGGAGGATGGGCCAGGGCTAGTTATTCCCCAAGGGAGGCTGTCACAGCAGCTTCATCTCTGAAAGTTTAGAGCAAGAAAATGCCAATTATTCAGCTTTTCTTTCTCTGCTTCATACAATGAATTTTGTGGTTCAGACTGCTTGGCTTTGATACACTAGAATATCAAACCCAGCCTTTTTTATTAGAACGGTCTGTGAAGCTGCAGAACAAAAATCTTCATGGTGGAGCTTGTGAAGGCTTTTGTAACCAAAGACAATTGTTTTACATTTATATTTTTCCATGCCAAGGAAGTTCAGTTTGCTGGTTTTGAGAACCTGAAACACGAGAAGACAGATGACATATGAAATGCTTTTCAAACAAGAGTTATTACTCCACAAATAGAGGGAGCTGCACTCTCACTGTGTCTCCAAAGGCAAGGTGTCACCTTGTTGATGTGTTTGTATTCTTTTGTATTACATAATGCATGGCAAAGGTACCAAAAGCAGTTTTTAATAAAATACACATCTGAATAAAACCTGTTAACTATTCCAGAGCTTCCCAAGGTCAGTCTCTGGTTCCCTCTTTAAAACTGCAGCTCCTGACTGAGATCACAGATGACCATATGAATAACTGTCCTTATCTAGAGCAGATTTACAGACTTCTGACAGCACCATTTGTGGCAAAATGGTGTTAAATTCAGCACTTCATAGATACTTCATGAATATCGGGTCAGGAATAGAGACGTTGCAGTTTGATATTTGATATTTGATGAGAAAATATGCTTAGTGGATGCTTTGATATATTTGATCTGTCCAAAAACATGTTTGCAAAGAAAATAACTTTAGTTTTTGGGATTTTTTTTGCAAATTCAGAACAGCACAGTGTGATGCGAAAGGTATTTGTTTCAAACTTGAAGCTTTACTTTTTTTGTTGATTCACTGAAACGAACTGGCTGATTGCTGTTACTGACTGGAGCTGTGTGAAACCAGTCACTGAAACTTCAACTCTTATTAAACACATCATTTAGAACAAGAATCATTAGTCAAAGACTTTGCACTTTGGTCCCTACTTCACTAATTACTTAAGAGAATGTTCTTTCCATGAAGTGTAATCAATTTCCAACACACTCTGCTTAAGCATTATGAATCCATGAAGTTCAGCAGATAGACTTTAGGGTTGATTGCAACACAAGAATGTTATGGCAATTTTTCCTATGGAGATAATCAGGGACGGGGTAGAAAAAAAAGATTTGGGCAGGTTCCAAGTTTCATCATGACAGCCTGCATAATGATTCAAAACCCTGTACTGCAGCTGATGTTAATGAGGCACATGTAGCCTTAATGTTAGGACAACTATGAGGCTGTAAAAGTTGGACTCTCGTGAGATCAGCAATGAAGCCAGATGTTGGTCTGCTTTCATTCTCAGAAATAAGCCCCTGTCTGCCTGTCTGTCTCTTTCTTGCAGAGTAGAGTTGGTTCACATGGTCAGAATGTGCCAGAATCCTTGAAGACACACTAAAGGACGACACCTGATCTCCTTTGATTGTTGTATATACACCTGACGCCATGGCTCGCCTTGTGATAGCTGAAGAAACACTGCTGAGGTATACCCTTCTCTTTATTTACCTGAGTGTCTGCTTGTGCCAGCGTGACTGCACCAGCGTGGACTGTCCCCAGCTTCACAACTGTATCGAAGAAGTGCTGGAGAGTGGCGCCTGTTGCGCTTCATGCCTGCACAAAGGATGCACATGCGAGGGTTACCAATATTACGATTGCATCAATGCCGGATTCAAGAATGGCAAGGTGCCCGAGGGAGACTCTTACTTTGTTGACTATGGCAGCACGGAGTGCTCCTGCCCCGCAGGAGGTGGCCGGATCAGCTGCCACTTCATCAGCTGTCCTGACATTCCCCCAAACTGCATCGAGGTTTCAGAGCCTGCAGATGGTTGCATGCAGTGTGAACGTGTAGGATGCGTTCATGATGGGCAAAAGTATGACGCCGGACACTCCTTCCACATTGACTCATGCCGGGTCTGCCACTGCCCAAACGAAGGGGGGAAGCTCATGTGCTATCCTGTACCAAACTGTGATTCGCACAATGTCCAGAAACCAATGTTAGCTGCACCAACAGACGAGAACAGCAGGGCCAACAGTTACCCCTACAGGCTTGACCAACAAGGGCACAAAGACCAATCCACACCATATCACCGTCCTCCTAATGGGAATCTTCTCTTCAAACTGCCTTTGGAGAAAGAGGAGTCAGAAGATTATGATTATGGTCCTACAGACTTTCCAGAGACTTACCCTCAATCTCTGGTCTTCCCCACCCAGTCCTCCTCCTTCAACAAGGTTATCTCTGTATCCCGAGGCTCTGACAGACTTGACAGAACATCTGCCCTACAGAGCTATGGCAGACAAAGCAAGCTGGAGCTGAGAGAGCGATATGGAGTTCATGACCATCCTGCAGACAGAGAGGAAGTGACAGAAAATCCCCTGAGACAAGAGCAGAGTACTGTCAGGCTACATATACACAAGGACACCACTACTTCTTGGCAGCCCTCACAGGGTCTAACAAGTGTCACATTCAGTGATCTTACTACACAGACAGATTTTGAGAATCCATTGCATACACTCAAAAGTTCAGATAGTGTCATATTTCCACTAAACGAAGGATTAGGGGATGAAAAAAAACCTCCACATCCGCATATGATTTCAGAGAGTGCAGTTCATCATGAGCGAGGCTCGGAGTCTAAGACACATTACCGAAATGCATCAAATAATGTGACACCCAGAGGTTCAGTGAATCAGACAAACGTTAGTCATCCAGCGAGAGGTACAGACAGTCAAACCAATCAGCAGAGACGATCAGAAAGGGTGAACTTTCCACTGTACATGATGAGAAACCCAGAGAGTCCAATTCATCCCCAGACAAGTCCACATGATCTGAAAAAATTACCGGAGACAGTTGGACCAGAAAGTAAGGAAGGGATGGATGAAGAGATGGAAGAGGAGAAGGAAGAAGAAATAGTAACATTTCATAGTGTCACTGGGCCTGAAGGAGGGGATGTACCTTACAAAATAAAGTCAGTACAACAGGAGAGAGGCCACGAGGGGCCAGAGAGCAGCGATCCAAACAGCAGCTACGAAAAGACCACGCCCGAGCCCAGCACCAGTTCCCCCAAGAGGCCTGAGTACCTGACAACTACCATGGTCCATGCCATTACCACCACCACCACCCAGCCGCCAGTAAGGCTCACGCTGGATGAGAGTGAGCCCACTACAAAGCCAGGTCAGAGGTTGGTTAACCTTCACACTGAAGACCAGGAAGAGGTGAAGGAAGAGGTGACAGAGAAACAGGAGGAGGGGAAAGAACACCATGTTTTGCTCGTCCAACCTGATGAAGGTAAGTCAAAAAATACCTTCACAGCACAGAACATTCTCTGAAATCTTGTTCAATATATTTTTTTTTGTTTTGGAAGACGATGATTACTATTTCAGGATGTAATCTGTGTCAGGTACCAACATGAACTGACTAAAAATGTGTTCCCATTGTCAATATGTGTGTAAACAAAAATGATAAAACCAGAAATTTGGGGGAAAAAAAATATAAACTATAACAATTTCATTTGGATACAGTGTCATCATTACTGTAAAATGCTCAGTATAATAAAAATATATCAGGGATCGTTGTTTATGTTAAAAATTAATATTGTTATTATTTCTTAAAGCAACAGTTTGGAGTGCTGTTAACTTTTTTGCCAACATCTAAGCTAGCCTTCATCTTCAGGACTACTTCTACTGAGAATATAAAGCTAGCCCCACAGTGTGATGTAGTTCTGTAGTGTTACCCACTTCTTGATGGGAATCATACCCACGCAACCCAAGTTACATAAACAGAAACAGGCGTGGGAATGAAAGAGGCACCATTCTCCCTATCCCTACTTTAGTTCTTTGACTTTTCTTTTTATTTTACTTTTATGTTTGTATGTTCTCCCATTACAACATAAACTGTTGTTGTGGCTTTGATATTGGGATCTAAAAAAGGGGAAACCCCTGGGACCCTTGTTGCATATCACCCACCACTCACTATATTACTGTAGTGGCACCACCATCTGTGGTGGGAAGCAGCAATGAAACGGCATGATTTATCAGAGTTACTGCTACTTGATTAGGTATGTAAGTATGTCATGTCACCTCCTCTTGGATGTATTACCATAAAGGTAGATTGTAGACATTTTAATGAAAAACGTAAGTGCACAAAATGCTGGATACTAAGTTAATCAAAGTGAAGAGACTGAACCAAAACAGTATGTTTTTGTGGCCTTCTGTAGCACTTCATAAATCTTAATTATAATGCTTAAATTCTGAGGATTATTCCTGCAGTCCAGTATTTAGCGCCTCACTTTGGATCCAATATAAATCGTTTAAAACGGTCTTCCTAATGTTTAGCTACACAACATTGTCCTCATAGAACAATGCTCCCTTTCTCTGTCCTGTTCCAAATACCAAGCCAAGCCATATGTCATGAGTGTATAGAAGGAGTGGAGACACCCAGGTATCCGAACAGGAACATAAATAGTGAGCCCAGGTTCTGTCTGGAGCACGGAGTCAAACGCTCCTCCTGTGGTGAACATCCCCTCACAGCAGTCTCATACCAGTCACCACCATCCCTCACCCAGAACACAAGGCCTCGCCACTGTTTTACTGCATGTTGCCTCAGCTCTCCCACAGGAGACAGACATGGGAGCCTGAGAATTAGGATTTGGTAATAAATCCTCCCTGGCCTTCAGCCTTCAGACACTTTTATTTCAGAGGTGTGTCTTCGATTTAAAGTTTTCCGTTGAGAGATTTAGAAACGATATATTAGTATATTTTTTGTATCCCAATGCTTCAGGTGTGTTCATCAAACAGAGTGGGAGGTACTATGCCTCTTCTTTCTGTTGTCTTTTCAGTCATACATGCTCATGGCAAATATACAGTTCTTCTGTTTACTTCAAAGAAAGTGAAACACATCTGGTCTTGTACATTTTCCTTACAACAGCATAATATATAACTCGCTATAGATTGAAACACGGACTGTTATATACATTTATTTAGTTGAAAATGTCATAAAATACTGTTAAAACATTTTGTCACTTTATGTGGGATAGCTGAGTTATTTAATCCGCCGATTCATATGAAATGCTTTTTAAAAGGTGTGTGCAGCACGAGGCTGTAACAGATCCAGATGTTGGTGCCCTGGAGGAATGACAGAGTTAGACTACACGCTGTAGACTAATACAGGGATTGAGCACATTAACAGACATACCTGTAGAGCATAATGTAATGCAATACAATAATCATTCAATAAACACTGCCTATATAAATATATTGGATGCATTCATTCAGGTTTCCAGCTCTAGTTTTAGGAACAGAATATTAAAGGGACTTTAGTAGTGGAAAATCGACAGAAAATATCATGGTTTTCATAATCCATTCATTGTTGCAGTTATTCATTCAGTAAAAAATGTTCCAGTGTATTAAATGTAAAGATTTGCTGCTTTTCTCCTTCACCTTCATTATCTATTTAATTTGATGATTATTGTATTATTGATAATTGTTTTGTCTATAAAATGTCAGAAAACAGCTATAAAAACCTTAGAAAGGGTATAACAATACATAAATAACAATTTCACAGAGCCAAAGGCCTTTAAACAGTTTGTTTTGCTCAACCAACACAATTTTGTTCAAAAAACTTTGATTATTTGATTATTTATTATTATTATTGAGTTTGATTATCAAAATAGTTGCAGATTATTTTCCTGTCAATCGACAAATCGAATAATCGACTACTTGTTCCGCTCTCTTTCTGACCGTGCATTATAAAAATGTTGTCACTAACTGAATAAATGATAAGCTCCTCAGAGCACAACATTTTAACCATGTTCGTGCTTCCATAAATTTAGTTCAGTACAACTTGTTGAAGTAATGTACAGTCTTCACAGAGCACAGAGTTGTATCGACTTCTGTCTGAGATCTCAATAAATATTTGTAAGCTTCATAAACATAGGACTCACCGAAGGACTGTTGCTCTATTGTATTGTATTGTTGCTTCACTGGCATCATGTGAAACATACCATACACTCAACACATTTAATGAAGTGCTCTTTAAATAGAGCCCGTGCATGATAAAATGACCCGGCTCTTCATCTATTAGGTGGCTAGTCTTAATCAATTAATCTTTTGAGATAATGTAATTACATAATCACTGTGTGCCAGCCACATATGATTTATTCTCAGTCCATTTGCACATTGATTCATGGTAATACGGAGGGACTGGCTGCTGGATCACGACCTGATCCCAAAATTTCTTCCTCAAAAATGACACATTGCTCTGTCCTCTGTAGCATTATGCAGGAAAATAAGCTGAAGAGGAGTTATCTGTCAGGGTGGCAGGGTGCTCTTATTCCAGATAAACTGCTTCCTCCAGATAGAAACACCCGTCCGAAGACAGGTGTCTGCTCACAATCTTATAGTGGAGATAGAGGGGGGGGGGCCGGGCGTGGGCCTCTCTGATAATAAAGTTTATCATCTCAGGATAGCTCCAGCAAAGCACGAGGGATTTGGCAGCTCTTTAACATCTGACACGCGGGGCCTGACTTTCTTTTTTGTAAAATTGCGGTAATCTTTTTTCGATGAAAAGCAAAGTTTGTCCGCTGGAAATAAATCTGGTTATGTTTTGGCATTTGTGACTCTTTCAGATGTTTTTTCTAAAGGTCACACTAAAATGAAAAAAATACTTTTTTTGACTTTTTACCTATGTGCGCTGGTTCTCAAGCTATGGTCTGTGTACTACAGGTGGTTCACAACCACCCAATCAATTAATACAAGCATGCATGATTAGTTACAAGGTAAAATGTGACAGCAACATAGAATGCAGAGGTAAAATGAATGAAAATGCCTCCAAACAGGAAATGTTAGGAAGAGACGTGTGCATAGCTTAATAGGGCAGACCTACGACACTTTAACATCGATCAGAATAGTTGTACTACTGATGATACTACCTTTCTGAGGTGAGACATGGTGTAAAAATTTGAAACACTAGTGTAGTATAGTAGTGTATCATATCATGTGTGTTATTATTTTAACAAATCATTTGTGGTGACATCGAAACACATGAGAATTTTTACTTCAGTGAAACTGTGAATCACTTTGAGAGTACATATATTGCAGCTGAATAAAGTGTGAGGTTAGTGTGAAACTAACTAGTTGCAACACAGCAGCGAGTGTTGACTTTGCACTGAAACATACAATCAGGCTTATGTTCAGCCGGCGTTAACAGGCTGCAGGGTTCAGTTCCCAACTCTGTGCAGGGTTCACGCGTGTCCTGCAAAACCTGGAAAACAGTTAACCAATTTATCAGTTAAAGAAAACACATGGAAAATGATAACTGGAAAAATATTTCAACATCCTATTCTTCTCTAGCTGAGAATAAACTACCAGGCTGTCTATCAGAGCTCCCTAAAACTTTAGAGGTTAGTAAACCAAAGTCTGGTGTGACAAACTGTTAAGAGACTGTGGCAGTTAATAGAAACTTGTTAACCCTTGTGTGATCCGTTTAAAGGAGATTTTTTACAGTGCAGTTCTTCACCTGTCTGCCTACAGTCAGTTCCATAACTGACGCTCAGCCAGTCAGACATCCTAAACAGTCTGTCAGGCTGATCGAGAGGCCGGTCAGTCAAACGAGAATGATTTATCTGTCAGGTAGCTGCTTCACACTCTCTGTCCCTGGACCCAGGTGAGTCAGTCCTGAATTGGCTTTTCAAAGGTTACTGTCATGATAAATCAGGTAAAATGACAACAGCTGCCTGACACGTGCATCTGGCTTAAATTTCCATCTGCTGCATCTCCCTGCTTTGGACTTTTAGATACTTTTTGACATTTTTGGTCTTCCCTCAGATTTAATCCAAAAAAAGTTGACTTTTTTGTGTTACTTATTTCATTTCTACATTTGTTTGAAAAATTGAAGGGACATTATTTAATTTTATACTTGTCTTTAACTGTCTGGCACATCAAATACGTACAGTTGACAGTTTGGCACTGCAAATAATTTTAACAATAATAAATAACTGGGGCAGATTTTCCTCAAAACTCATATCGATTTTTGATACAACCTTGATTTCAGACAAGTGGTATTCAGAAGCAGGCTGTTCGTTGTTCAGTTATTTTGGATGAAATGACTGTCGCTAACAGATTTCTACCAGCTTAAACCATTAGCTCGATAAGTTAGTTAAACACACTGAGAACATGAGAACCTTAAATGCCTTAACATGCACTTGATAGCTACATACTTGCATACAATGCTAAAAGACAATGGCCCTTTCAGACATATTGTGACAGCAGCAGCACTGCACTCTGAAACTCAATATCTTCAACCGCCTGTGCCTCGCGCAGTGTTTTTTCACTGCGTGTAGCTGTGCACAGCTTGCAGCACAGCACACAGCTGGTGTGCAAATTTTTAACAGCCCAAGTCTTAGAATTATAGAACTACAAAACTAACTGTAATGGAGATAGAGAGGGTGGAAGACACTTGGAAATCTGATATACTTAGAAAATATCTATAGATTCATATCCATTTTGAATATTCAGTCTAAACTGGCAATTCAGAGTTGACTTTAAAATGTCAGATTCAGGTACAGCCTCAGTTGCAGCCAGTTAACTTCTCCAAATCCAGACCTGCTAACTTTAACCTAAATTCTCCAGGACTTCTTCCCACACATTGGGTGAATTCTACACAGTCCACGTGTAAGTCCCGAACGGAACCTTTTCTAACATAACCACAAAATAATGCAGTTGGAAGAGCTACGTTAGCATTTCTACCTGAGGTAGTAAGTTATAGCATGCAGCATTTTCAGCTCATGTTGAAGCGGACTCAGTTTAACCCGATCCTTAAACTTCTGCTGTCGTGTTTTTAGATTCGGAAAGAAACAAAAAGACCTCCAAACTGTTTGTAGAACGTGTATTGCTATTGACAGGCCTGCTGTGCCGAGTTGCGGTTGCCAAGCTTGACTGGACGTTCTCATGGGGTGGTTAGCGAACAGTCAATCAAAGCTAAGATCTAATGGAGCCATGAATTTATATCACCATAATAAATCGTGGAATAACAACGCTCAGTTGTCTTTTTGGCTTGAGAAAGGAGATTTCCCAGCTTCCCTCCTTTCAGTAATGTTTTGCAGCACTGGTACTGCGGGGAATGTGTTGACACTCCAAATAGCTGGTGACTATTTGTTCCAATACACAGTGCAGCCTGTACAGTGTGTTGAAAAGCCTGAAATCTCAGCTCCCACCGAAGTAATTGTTACTGGTATCGATAAACAACCCTGCCCACAGATTTATTATGGTCATCTGCTATAGAGCCGTAAAACATTAGTTATCACACCTTCAAAAATAAGATAGACAACTGAAGAAATAACTGACTATAATTCTCCGTAGTAGAGAACATGTTTTTCCTTTGAGACAAGTCCCCACTGGATCCTGTGTGACTGTGAGCAATCCAGATTCAAGGTCCCACACTGTCCCCTGAGAAAAAACTGCAATCAAAATGCCAGTCACACTCCCAGGCCCTGACAGATAGGATGGTCATGGAATACGCCTCGCACAATCTGGACTTCTCATGGCTGTCCACGCTGCTGCACTTGCAAAGAGACAAACAGAGTTTTCACATTATCATTTCCACACAATCTCTTTCATGAATGAACAGGGCTCGTCCAGCAGACTCTCTCAGAGTCGAGGTAGTAGTCTGCACGTGCTCATTGAATGCGAGACAAAAGTTTCCATCTGTTCACCTATAATCATAGTGCTTCCTCTCTCTCTCTCTCTCTATATATATATATATATATATATACAACGGCAAACTCTGAGCATGTTCACTTTGGAGAAATGTGACTTTAATTTGCAACCTGGTCCGTAGCCAAGGTTTATACACAAAGTTTAAAAGACACGTCTGTATGTCTGGATTAGTAACAGAAATGATTTAAATCTTCAAAGGAATTAACAGACAAACAGTTCAAACTGAGCAATGTGTAACATTTGATGGGTGAACTGATGAGATGCTGCACCACATGTGCTGTTGGCTGAAGCGACTTTGACCGGATTTCCTGGCTTAGTGGGCTTTTATCTTACTTATATCTCATGTTGAAGCACTTGTCCCAAACATTAAGGGATTTAAACCACATGGAAAGTGCTGAGTCACTGCGGTGTTCACTTGCTCTGGCTCTGGTTCTGATGACCATTCCAGCATTGCTCCCCCGTCCACATTTCCTCCAAAAAATATGATCTAGTTTTACCAAAATAAGTGAGATATGTATAAAGCGTTACATACTTCTCATGGGTGCTCGTACCCAGATCACAAAGTCACATATTGCAAGAACAGATGTACGGGGTGTAGAGTGGGAATGACAGAGACACCATTCACCTGATTACAAGTCAGTGTAGTTTATAGTAGAAAAGTTATGTGGATGGAAGTTATGTGTCTCTGGATACTCGGTCTAAACAACAGCCTTTATACATTTTTTTGAAATTAGAGGAGGATCATGTTTATGATGGCAGCAGGTTTAAAAATAAAAATTCTAAAGTTAGTTTGTCTTTTATGATTAGCCAGACTAATTACCACATGGTCACTTGGCAACATCGAGTGACTATTTGAGTAGGCTAATACAATTTCGATTAATACAGCTTCTAGACCTGTATCACATTCCATTGGTTTTTTGGGGGGCGGTCCACGGTCAACAAACACAAGCAGTCAGGCGAAGAGAAACAGTCCAGCCAAGTTAGCCACCACTTTAAAGTATATGCCATGTACACTGGGTCAAAGCTGAAACAGGCTGTAAACCATAATACTTAATCAAAACAGCAAGTGTGATTGTTAAGACAGACTTTTGATTGACATCATACAGTGTATGAAAATAAAGTGAAATTCCAAAAAGTCTGCTTATGAGAGATCCATGGGCCCCTTCATCGCTCAGCAGTGCTTCAGTTTGCAAACAGATCAGTCATGTTTGAAAGGCAGAGGGAGCAGATTCTATGTGAGTTAATCACCATAATGCTTCTCAGAGAGACACTGATTGTTTTTTTGGATCAGCTGCATGTCATCAAGACAAACACATCCTGTCTATAACTGTCCCGTCCCAGCACGGCCCTGGCACCTGGCTCAGTATGCCTCTGCTTCCAGTTTCTAATTATAAAACATTCTAATCATCACACTAAGGTCACCCTAAAAAAAACTTGCAAAGGACAATTTTTACACAACAAAAATCAACAAAGAGGAGAGTTAGAGTCACTGGAGCCCTGGATTTGCAGTTTGTCCTTGGCTCTGTGCCTGCAGTTTAAGCCAGGGCTGGTTTTTATCACCCAAATGCTTCCCCCAATACCAGTGTTGATTAGGCGCATTCATGTTATTTATAATGGCTACCTCAAAATAGCAAATTAATTAGTGTTGGAGGTTGACAGGGAGAAGAGAAAATTAGGGCCAGGCACAATAATTTAATGGTTTTCATTCAGAGGCAATTAAAGCAGTAATCTGTGACATTTATCTAAAACTCAAGTCAACACATGGAAGCTAATGGAAGCTTTGTTGTTTTCTGTTCTTAACACTCACTGTGACTTAGGTCTTCTTGGAATAAGCTTCTGGTGCACAAAAGAAGGAAGTTTTATGTTTCTGAGTTATTTGGAATAATTGGTTAGTTAGCACGAGTAGCGTTAGTCACCATGGCTGAAAATACACGGAACAGGGCTCCTCAAAGACTTCAATGAAATGTAGTTCTCTAGTTGTACAAGTCATCAAAAGGCAGTTTCCATCTGTCCTCAGCTGTCTGTCTCTGTGTTTTCTGTCCTTGGTTTTTCAGCATGATAATCATGCTTCTGCAATTTGACCATACTTATATATGATGTTATTATTCCATTTATTTACTTCGGCTTTTGTGTGTTTTGTGTTTGTGGTCGGGACTTGGCCATACAAAGATTGTAAAACGAGGAAAAGGACGACATTTTAGACAATTCCTCACTGTCCCAGTATGTTCGGTTTAATGGAGGGTTACAGGCAGATTAAGGTCTTAAGGATTCAGGCGTGGCTGATAGGACTTTGTCAGGGCCAGTGTTGATCATTCAAACTCAGCTAAAGACAGCGATTTGATTCCACTCTATTTGACTATCTATATGCCAAAAATTACAGTTCATACAGACTTTTATGGACTGGGATGAGGGAATAGTCGATTGAATAAAGTATAGTAATAGAAACTTTGTGTGTGTGTGCGTTGGAGCCAACGTAGGAAACTTACTTGGCCTTTAGAGGAAAACAAGCAGTGTCTGCCTGTTGAAGTGATGAATTCTAGTCAACTACTGCAATGACTTGGAATAAACTGAGCTGAAACACACATCAGTTTCTTCCAGATGGTCGTGTAATCATCTCTCATTATCTGAAATGATAATTTCAGATAATGAGATTTTGTTCTGAACTCGTACATATTTCAACCACTCTTTCTTTCTGCAGTTTTTTAGTTTTCAGCTTCACTGTATCTACATACCTTCAGACGAATGATGGTTTTCAGTTGTAAGATTATGTGCTTTTGCAGGGTGTAGGATTCTCCATGTTAGTCCATGGGATTAGCATCTGAGCTAGGTTCTGTAACTCAGTGCAATATCTTTTACTGTAAGGTTTTCTTTATTTGTTAAGTTATGTTCCCAAGGGTTATCACAAGTCTAACTATGTCTATTCACCACAAATTCTTTGTTGTGGGATGTTAGAACATGGAACATAAAGCTGTTAGCCCTGGATGTAATGTGTTGTCTGCATGGCCAATGAGTAACCAACAAGAGCCCCAGACCTCATTTAGATCCATTGCTTGTGAGCATTAGTTATAACATCACTGGACAAAGAGCGGTGGAAGGCATGAACTTGTTGTTGTCATGTCCTGCTGGCTGCAGTCAATTCAAGTAAATTATAAATATGTTGCTTAATGGACATGTTTTATTTATTTGCCTAATATATATAATATGCCAATTGGACAGTGGATATGAGGACGAATAATTACTGACATTTGTGTTTATTTTTTCTTACTTACTATATTCTGACATTTCAGTGACATTTCTCTTGATTTCCCTGTTGTACTGAAAATGAACCAAACTGCAAACCCAAAACTGAATTATCCACTGATCTGTAAATTTCTCAATCCCCATTACCCATAGTCAAATTTTTATGAAAATAAAAATGAATTCATTAGTGTTATCCATGATATCCACCTACACTCACTACAGATGTCATGTCTTCATCTTTTTACCTGTTACCACATCGACACCGCTGGGGAATACCAATCCATTCTCACAGCTCTCCACTCTACTTTTCTTTAAAGCTGGTGACCTTTAACCTGCAACAGTCTTGGACCTGTGGGAAATTATGTTTTTTAAAGGCTGCTAGAAACTGTTGCATAAGGTTGCATTTTGTATTTAAAAGTCAATTGCACCGTTGCAAATATAAATGTGATTTGAAGGGTTTTCTAACATCATACCTGGACGTTTTTGGTTCAGTAATCTAGTTGCCGCTTCTTAGTTGCAGCGTGCTGTTGTCTTTCAGTTGTCTGCTCCATATAAGCAGGGTCTCCTCTCGGTAGATTGACCTGTGTCAGATCAAGTTATTGAGGTCAAATGTCAAGAGGAAAATGAAGGTAGCCAAGCTCAGCAGCAGCAGGCACAAATCAACAGGCACTCTAATAGTGTTGTTGACAGTATTGAATTGACCGAGGCAGGTTGTCAGTAACTCGAAGGCAAACAGAGGACAGGGACACATTCCCAGTTATTTACAATGGCAGCGGAAGCTCCGTCTGATTATCAGCTCCAAAACGGACGACCCTCAGGTGTCCTACGTCTGCGATGTTTCCAATCCCCCGATTCAGCGCAATCTACCAGTACCATGAGCTTGTATTTTTCTTCTTATGCGAAAGCAGCGCTACATGAGATAGATGGGAGGATTCTGTTATTGCCTTGGCCCCAAAGGGGAGTCAGTACGACCCCCTAGAGCCTCAACAGTTCTTGCATCCTGCTGTCCCTGGATAATACCACTGTTATGAAGGTCCGCTCCTCTGCGCACTCCCACCCCGATGTCAGTCCAACCTTCTGTATGACCTCAATCATCAAAACAATACCGCATTCTCCGCAGCTAAGCACTGCGTAGGTGACTACTGAGAAATATGGGCCCCTGAAGATTTCACATTGCAGTATCCTGGTGAACAAGCCGAAACACCGTGCCAATGTATATGCAGTGATCCTGGAAAAAAAAACACAGATCCTAACTTAGACTGATCCCATTTGTGTCACTGTATCATACTGTGTGAGCAAAATTAGGCACACAGAAGAACACATACAGTACATATTTTACTTCCACTGCCTCCAGCGTTTTTCCTGAGTGGAATAAAGCTCAGCTCTAATGCTGTGACTGTCTGGATGGAAAATCAGAGACAGCCTTTTTTTATTGTTATTCCCAACAATGGAGAGAGCCTCTTAAGATGTCAGCATTAAAAGCAACTGGCATAGATATCGGGAATAATGGATGATATTGATTCTCATCTTCTGCTATATTCCTTGCATATAACACCGCTTGATGGCTTTCTTTTACATATCTTAAGTAGATCTGTGAAAGCTTCCGCCTCTCAGCCCGCTATCTCCTGCTTTGTTCTCAGCTGACGTCAGAGCCATTTTTCTCATGGGGCTCGTCTGCAGGAAGCAAATCATCTGAATAAAAACGGATGATGATGTAGAGTATCTGTCACTAAGGTCGTTCTCCTTATCTCTGAATGTGTTGATAAAGCTGGGTCATTAGAGTGGGGCTGTGTACTTTTGATATGACCCCAGCCCTGCCACTTTCAGTGCCGCCCGCCAGCGGCACAATGGAGCCTGAAGCAGCTAATCATGCACAAACTGCATTTGTTTCTGTGTTTGTAGAAATTGGGCATAAATCTGAGTCAACAAACACTTGGATCTGCTGTAGAGTGCAGAAAAATTATCTGTTTCTTCTTTAGGAGGAGTGGAGGTGATTAGGGAAACTAATCAAGGCAACAAGCCCTCATAGTTTTGCGAGGAGAGAATGTAAAACAGTGGGCTGTTGAAGCTGAAGAACCAGAGCACTGTGTTTTACTGGAATAAGAAGGAAGTGCTTTTTCTACACAATCTCATATATAACACGTCACCTGTGAAGGGTCAATTCACCCAAATTATAAAAAACTGTCTGACTTCCATGTAGTGTAGCCAAGCTGATAACCATTGTTATTCCTGCCAGCTGTAAGGTTAGGAGCCAGTAGAGGCTGCAAGTGATCAAAAGTCTGTTGCAGGACACAGTTTGGCCTTTGTTCAGGCTCAAAAACTGACATCCATAGAAAATGTTTGGTCTCATTTTGAACTGAAGCATCTGTAAATCATTCCATGCTTGATATGTCATGATCCACTTAAGTTTGACATGATACGAGATAGAATAAATCCCAGTTTTTGTTGTCTTCTCCGCGCATTTTGATTTGAAGGAGTTTTCTTCTTACGCATTTCTGGCAGGCTATATTGCTGCCTTTTAGAGATCAGGACGTTAGGGGTACCAGTATACCTAGTTCCTAGTGTTTTTGATGAGGGAGCGGTTTATTTTGTATGAGCGGTTACAACAAAGTTTGGATTTATAGCCCTGTTTATTGTTTCCTTTTAAGTTTATACAGTTAGGGGATCCCAGGACACACTATCATACAATTAAACTATTCTATGTTTGGATGGATTTTCCAAAGTCTTTCCATTCACCTCCATTATATTGTAGTGGTGGCAGAAATCTTGCTCAAATCAAACCAAACTACATTATCTGCATGATTATATATAACTACAGATAAGGGAAAAGTAGAAATGTGTTTCTTTGTAAAATAGGTTGTAGGTTGTATAGTTGTACAAACTGTGCTATCTAGTATGTATGTAATCTGTGTAATCTGATTTCATAGGGCTAGTTTAAGGTAATCCAGCCTGATCTTTAAATTTACTACTACTTTCTACTTTAGAGTTACTAAAGATGTAGATTTTAAAAAGGTGACTAGAAGGCAGTGAGGAATTTAGCATTGAAACAATCAGCATTGAAGTCTTCAGGGATTGTGAATCATAAATTGCAGAAGTTACATTAAAGCAGATGTGGAAAGACTTTTGTATGTATATCATTATTATATGGCAGAAAATGTATGAGGGTTGTAATGGAATTGTAGCAACAGTTATTGACTAGCTATATTTCCCTCAAGAGTTGGTAGAGAGCAATAGAGAATTAATATTGGACTTACTTTCTTTGCTTTTGTAAACATGACTCTAAATTGATGGTAATGTTGTCTGTAACTGCTGGATGGGGAAATAAGCAACTGCTGCCCCCAAGTGACCAAAAAGGCGTTTAAGAATATGCAGCTTGTTAGCATACTATCAACTGAAAATAAAATTGACATAACATTTTTGACACAGAGCTATACAAGACCAGGGTATGCTGGGTAATCATGTCGGAGAAATCACACTTTGAATTTTTATTTCCAAGAGTCAGAGGTGAAGATTGAAACTGCTCATGTTTGTGCATCACGTACATCTTGGGCAGGGTAGCCCAACTTGGCTTTAAAGAATGTGAGCAAATGGAAACAGCTAGCCTGGGCCTGTCCAAAGTCAAAAAAAGATATGCCTACCAACATACCAACACCTCTAAGGCTGGTGAATGAATTAACACATGGAATCTCGTTTGTTTAATCCATCCACAGTGGAAACGGCAAAATGAGAATTTGTGGTTGTACTTGCTGGAACTATTTTCTGACAAACTACAGTTCAAACATCTGCCTGGTATTTGTGTGCAGCGTCTAAGTCTACAGACTCACAGTGGGTTGCCAGATATGGGCGCGAAGGCGCCAAATTTGGCAACTTTTCTATGATGACATTTCAGGAAGCTGTCAAACACCAATAATTAGTTACGCCACTCAAACCACAAATCATCAACTTTACATTACAGGTTAAACAAGGTGTTAGGCAGAGACAGGCTAGCTGTTTCCAGTGCTTCTAGATGCATAGCTAAACTAACCATAGCCAGACTCCAGCTCTGTACTTCAGATTGATATTGATCTTCACATCTCTTAACAAACTGAATAAGTGTGTTGGGGTCTGTGAACCTCTGTTGCAGTCCCTTACTCTGCATGATTGGTAATCCAACCTTGTGTGTAGCCAGGTCCCCCAAACAAATCTTTCTCATTTCATCTTATCTTCTTTCATTCTCACCTTCTATAAGCATACGCTGGCAAACAGAAGGCACTATTACCTGTTTCGGAATATAATATTAAGAGCTTGAAGTTTTTTCCCTTTTATATGTCAGGGTACCTGTCCAGTGACCGCTGAAACGTTCCTTTATCTTTTGGAAACGTTCAAAATGGATTTATTTCACATTTTCAACATTAGGACCAAAAGTGTCCACAGTGGAGCTGCTGTATGGTTTTCAGATGTGAGAGGTGGATTTGAAAGAGAGTCTGGCATTTTGTTGCCAGGAGGGCAGCTCTTTCAAACTCTGCTTTCAAGGCCACGTCTGGTCCACAGCTCAGATGTCATCCAGACTGCTGCTTCTGGTGGATTCATACCACAATGATCCTGCCTGATGCTGGCAGTACTGAGCATAACGAAGTCTGACAGACAGAGGATGTCCCGGAATATAAAGGAAATGAGCCATGACTCACTTTTGGTGTGAATAAGTTTATGAACTGTGAGCACGTTGGCAAAGTAGCAAATTATTTCCACACTTTTAAAGTTAAATCAGGTGGAGACTTTATTAATTAACCCAGCCTGCTTATCAAAAGGTCAAGTAAAGTTTCCAAATATTGAACACTGACTTGGATTTTGTGTCAGAGCTGCCCTGCTGTCTTGTATTTAGAGGAAAACAGCAGCAGACATTTCTCACGAGGCAGCTGGAGCTGGGCCCAGGGTGCCTCGGTGGACAGGCTGCTGTTGATGGGTGTCTGGGCCTGATAGATTGCCAAACATGAAAAGGGCTGACTGGTGGTGGGAGGCCGGATGGGCACGCTGGGCATTGCAGGAGATTAGCATTTCTAGGCAAAGAGGAATAACTGTTGAGAGCAAAAACAAGCCACTGGCTCTGTTGTTTCATAAACAAGAGGCAAAGGGTGAGAGAAAAATACTGTATTTCTGACTTTGCCCCCGAGGAAGGCAGAGTGTATGACAAAGAGAAATCAGCACTGTACTGTACAGGCCTCTTTTTCTATTTCAGTGAAACAATATATTTCAGGGGCAGCCTTGACTGTGAGGACAGTCCTTTCAAGCCTACAGTCCATTATATTCCCATCTGCTTTACAGATGAGACCCCGGGGGCCTGAGTGAGAAGAAAGGCAGAGGAGAAATGGAGATGATGGTTGCATATAGCAGTCATGTTAGAATCTAATATGGATTTTTCAAATTCAACAATCCTTGGACTGACCTTAAAGGACCAATGTGTAGAATTTATGGCATCTAGTGGTGTAGTTCCTGATTGACCCCCTCATGTCGCCCAGTCCTTCCTAGTGTGAACACTTCCTAGTGCGCAAAAGCCTCTATATAGAGTGAGTGTTCAGTTTGTCTGTTCTGGTCTACTGTAGAAACATGGTAGTTCAACATGGTGGACTCCATGGAAGAGGACTTGTAGCATCTGTAGATATAAGGCTTAGTCTAACAGCTAAATTTCACTGAAAACATGTTCTGGCTGTGCAAGCTGCCCGGAAGTCAGACACAGGAACAGCAATGGAGAATTTTAAAAATAAAACACCATGTGCAGACACCCAGACAAAAGGGAAACTGTTTAACTCTGTAGCTTGTTTACTCATGGTAGAAGCACACAAACCAAAGAAAAATGACCAAATCTAAAAAACTAAGTCTCCCAGTAAAATGCTTCACTTCTGGGGTATGAAGCTGCTTGGAGAACAGACCAAAACACCTGTGACTTCACAGAGCTGTGCCCATGGAATTTTGGGGTAAGGTAACATGAATGAAAACATAGTTCTGCATATTGTTTGCCTTTTCTGCCGTCTGACCTTTTAAAAAAGTGTGATTTAAATCAAAGCTGTTGCTCAACAGGTGAGTTGCTGAAGTTCCACCTGAGACAACACTGCACTGATTGACTGACTGTTTGCAAAGGAAGCTTCTATTTTTAAAGCAACACCAAACGCTATCTTTATGTAAAAATACACCTGTCTTTTCCCGGCCCGTCTGCCAAATTAAAATTATTACAGTGGGTGTGATCTCCGGCTGGAAACGTTTTCCTCTCACAGGAAACTGCAAATTAAAACGTAGTGAGTGAAATAAACACTATGTGTGAACATTTAGAGGCAGCTGAACATAGCAGCTTTTTGTAGACTTCATTTTATACATTGCGTTCCAGCTCCAGGCTGATGGAGTGCATTGGCTACACCTTCTCCTCCTGGACATGTCATATCATTTCACTTGCAACACATGACATGAGTCATGAGGAGAAATGCATTAAAGCCCATATAAACATGTTTCAAATCTTAATTATTTTTGTTACACATTAAATAATCATGACTGAATAAGTAACAGTCAAAGTTAAAAATAAGAAAGAACCTCCTTAGATATTATTTGAGTTTAACTCTCAAAAAAGCAGCTAGTCTGCTTTAACAGGACTCTCAGGGTGTGGTATGGTTTGATGAGATCAGATTCAGTGGCCTGTCAACAACCAGATGAAATAAATATTCCAGCTGCTGCTGGTAATAAGAGCCACTGAATAGGCAAACAGAGTAACGTTATACCAAATATAATTTACCTATACGCACGGTAGTGACTTCACCACTTCAGTATCATTATGATCATTATCAGGGAGGAGGCAGCGTCTGAGCTTTCTAACAGTCTTGATGTTTTAGAATCAGGGTGCACATAGACACACAATGTGCTGCCAACTGCCCGCTGCCCCACTATGAATACTGTTATTAATGATACTGTTAGTCACATCTCCATTACAGTTTACAGTTATAGTTATCATTATTATTATTGCTGCTGTGCATCTCTGTCTGTCTATTTATCTAACTCAACCGATGGCAGCAGATCATCCCGGTTCTGCTCGAGATTTTCTGCCTGGCAAGGAAAAGCTTAATGGAAGCTTTTCCTTGCCAGGCAGAAAACTGTCGCCAAGTGCTTGCTCATGGTGTGACTTATTGGGTCTCTGTATGGTCTACACCTGCTCTTTATGGAAAGTGTCATTTGGCGCTATATTAATGAAATTGAATTGAAATAAACTGGAACCTTTTACAAGTTAGTTCTAAGTAAGCATAGCTTATTTTACTTGTCTTGCTTCATTTTAGCAGCCTTGTTGTCAGAACATGTAAACCATCCATTGGGAACTCTCCTGGCTCGTGCTCAATGTTGCCAGACCAAGTAGGAAAAAAGTAGCCCAATCAGAGCCTAGAAGCCACCCAGGCATCATAAAATTATCCAGTATTTTCATATCCATATAGGAGTTTTCAACTTTGACAAGTACTTTATCACAGAGTTATGACAGAATAATAATTAGAAAAGGAAACAAGTTTCTACTGATTTGTAATAAACTGAAATGACATTTAGTTTTGATGGTCCCCATCAGTCAGCGCGTATCGAGCTGAGCTACTGAACTCTGTCAAGCTCAATCATACTTCTGAGATGAGAAGAACGGCAGATTTATTGGGATATGGCCTCACTTTATGTCGGTGGAAACCACCTGAATGGTACAAAATAAATAAAAAAACAGCCCAGCTGGACAGAAAAAAACACAGAGAATCAGGCAACAATGCCGGCGCTGCCAATATCTGTAACTGCGCACAAAGACGGGGCAGGGGAGGGGCTCTTGTTTTCCACTCTATTAGCCAAGCTTTTCATTTAAAACACATAATGTTCCGATGAATATCTGGGTTTAGGACAACAAATCATGTGTGATGAACAGCAAAGACTCGCAAAGGCCAGCCCAGACAAAACACAACAAGAAGATACAGCACTAAAGAGGATGGGACATGCATGTATATTCACACATCTCACAAGAGTTGAAGATTTTCTTGACATCTCGAGAATTCATTCCACTGCGGTCATACTGGACTGAAAAGGTCACAATACTCTGAAACTGAACTCTGTATTGCACTGACTTGAGATCTAATATGGCAGTGAATACTGAAGAATATTCCTGCCAATGTGCTGCATTGTATAATTTGCGGTGTATAATTTTGACAGCCTCCTCATATTGTTGTCATATTGTGAAGCAGCGAGTCAGTTCCACTCTGCTTAATTGTTTAGGAACACGTTGATGGATGACCGTCACTGTGTGTTTCAAGGCGGGAAAAGCGTGTGACTGTGCCAGAGCAGTGGGAGCTGAGGCAGTTAGCATCCTCGCATTGTTCTAAGCCATTACCTGCTCTGGCCCGCTCGTATTATTACATCGTAAAAACGTCACTCCCTGAATGCCTTGAGTGGCTCGTCGGTCCATTCATACTGGCTGCACAAATAAACACGTCGAAACAGAAAGCACTCAGAGGCAGGAAAGATGGAGTCCATCATGTTTTTACATCTGTGAAAGTTCAACAGGAACAAACTGGGTTTTTCTTCTCAAAGTGGTGGAGGTGGTGGTGTTTTGTCTTGGTCCAGCTGTTTGCCAGGGTTTTAAGAACATCGAAGCGTCACCTCTCAGCTGTTACTTCTCTGCCTTTTGGCAAAATTGACTTTTAACAGTCTATGAATATATCAGGGTTTTTTTTTTTACATTTAGCAATGCAGATTTTTTTGTGCAGTGTTAAAAGTCGTTAATTTCAGCCAGAATGTACCTCTTGAAGTGTGAAAAATCCATTGTATTTTTATTCTTCACTCTAGGACACAAGCGATGCAAATATGAGTAGTATGGTTTGCACCTTTTCGAAAAGCGGCACCAAAGAATATTTGTACGTTAACAATGGATCAAGTGTAATTTAAAGACGTCACTAATTGTGACCCACAGAAATTCCTCACAGGACTTTGCAGTTTCCTCTCAGCATCGGCAACGCCCGCAACCTTCCTGTTGTAGTTCAGCCTCATCTCTCTCATCAACCTTGTTGGCGGCAGCAGCAGCAGTAAGCTGATTTGAGTGAAAAAGCTCTGTTAAACTCAGACACAGATACAGTTGTCTGGTGAACACGGTGAAGCTTTTAGCAGCTAAAGAGAAAGATCAGTTTCTCAGGAGTTGGTTGGGACTAAAAACAGAGCTGAAAGAAGAGCGAATATTGGACTTACATTCATCACTTGGACAGAGACACAGCTCCAAATGAATGTGAAAGTTCCTCCATGTCAGCTTGATGTTTATATTGGCCACTGTTCACCAACATGTTTGCCATATCAACTTGACACTATTATTGACTATTGTCAATATTATGTTTACAGCTTTTTTCTGCTGTGAACATGACAATGTGTCTAAAAACATCTGTCAGTGATGAAAACTTCAAATCAAATAGTTTCTTTGGACACTTCAGGAAGTAGTACATCTGACTATTTTGTGGTGAATCTGTTAGCAAAGAATTGCAGACAAAATTCAGCTAATGTTGATGAACTAAAGGTGCTAAAATCTCCATACAGCTGTGCTCTAGCAGAGTTGGGTGATAATTTATGTGGGTTTGTCTCAAACAATTCGTTTTACAATATGATCACATGACACATGATCATTTGATCTATTGTTAATATAAAATATGGTGTCTGGACATTGCCATACATTCTCAGGCGGCGCAGATGTGTCTGACATGCGTCTCAGTGTGGTGTGAGACAGGTCTATGTTTGGCCAGACTGAGTAATGATGGGCGAGCAGTGTGAGGCCGGGCTAATCAGCCCAGACAAACCCCACGGGAGCTCCTGAAGCGAGCAAGTATCTCTTATTTTTAGTTACATAACAGTTTGAAGGAGAGGCAGCGCTGCCGTCCATGTCAACTCTTTCAACAATTTACAAAAGTGTGGTTTCTGAGCTATAAATGCTCGCGCTGGTTTCCATTGTTTCTCTGGTAATTAGTAGGCTGCTCCTTAGTGTTAAGCTGCGTCTGACCCTCCGGTTGAACCTCATGTTTGGCCTTTGGCAAGCACTCCTGGAACATGCTTCACATCACGGTGGGAAATCACAACCATTTCCAACCTTTCCCATTTAGTGTCAGTGCAGTCGTGACTTCAAATACAGTCCCACAGTTTGTTAAGCGCCTGTACAAAATCAGACTGGGTTGATGTTTGAAACCTTCAGACGATCTCTGAAAGGTAGAGACGTGTGAGAAATCTTTTCCTCTGTCCTCACAGCTGCTGTGATAATGAAAAGAAGCATAGCTCAAACCTTATGTTTCTTGTTGGGATTAGAAACAGACTCATTAATAAAACATGGATACGTCAGCGTCAGACATGACTGTGTTTGAGATGAAAGCCTTTTTAACAAGAACATCAGTTCTACAATGAAAATGTTTTACATAGTGAAACACAAATGTTTTTGGGGCTAAAAGAAGAAGTTGCTTTAACTTTCAAGCGTCTTCTTTTCTCAACTTGACACTGTTTTCTGAAGACAGTGCTTATAAATTATGCACAGTAAGCCGCAGACGGCCTTTTGCCTTAAATGATTGTTTACTGAGCTTTAAAGGAGTCGATGGGGATGAAACCGAATGCAGTGAAGGAAAATAAAAAGGAGTGAAGTGAAGCTCAAAGCAGAGCTATTTAAGGCATTCCTGGCTTTATGTTGTTTTTTTTTTTTCCCGATCTGAACGTAGTGTGGGATTAGCATAGTTTAGACGTATTATGCTTCGAGGTTAATACAGTACATATTGCATCAAGGAAATAATGTGTGCAGGAAATTGCTAAATCTGATCGCAGTGCTTTATTTGACACCCTGTGGAGCAAATTCTCAGATGTATCTGTTTTTAATTATGAGAAATAAGCTCCATATTTCAACCGGAATTCTCACAATGAAGTTTAATGAACTCCGCTATATATATATGTGTGTGTGTGTGTGTGTGCGTGTGTGTGTGTGTGTGCGAGTGCGTGCGTGCGTGTGCGTGTATTCATGACTGGATGCTTTTATGCATCAGAACAGTATTAGTGATTGAATTTTTTCGTATTTTTTTGTTGACATAAATTAGGTTCATGTCCTCAAAGTTATAAAACAAAGCTTAATTTCACGGCAGCTTGAATATGAAGAATATGCAAATGTTCTGTACTGTATAGAAGTGAACAAAGGTTTATTGAGTTGAAAAACAAAAGCTCTTTGTCAGTGGCTTTTCTTCAAAGGGCACGGAGAGAAGTCTGGTGTATGTGTATGTGTGTGTTTGTGCTTAAGAGTTCATGCTAATGTGTGGATAAAAGCAGCGGGGTGAGACAGCTTTGGGTCTGACGTGGATGCGATGGGGAAGCTGACGAGCTCTTGGCGCTACACACTGCCAAGCAGCAGCAGCAGCAGGAGCAGCAGCAGCTTGCCTCTCGATGTGTTCTGAGCTCCATGCAGAGCAGCTGGGCTCGCAGCTACACACTGAGCAGCGTGGGTGTATGTATGTGTGTGTGCGTGGAGAGGGAAGCGTTTCGGTCTCTGTGGGAAGCACAGTGTGGTGAAGAATGCCAGTGATCACTATGATGGCTGCCACACATCAGCAGCCTTGTGACGTAGGCAAGGTTTGCTGCAAATCAGCTAATTGAGAGCAAAAAAGTGGGTCTGATTTTTTCTTCTTGCATCAACACAAATGTGAGGTTTAGAAATATGAAATGCATTCATTCAATTATGGGGATTTAATGGGTTCCTGGTTTAACACATGTTTTCTGCTCATTTCCTTCAGTTGATGATATTGAAGCAATGCCATTTTTCCTCAAGTGGTTGGCAAAATGGGGATGGTTTTGAAGAGGAGCCATTACTGGAATTTTATTTTGGTAATCTTTCACTGAATGACTAAAACGGCCAGTTAATAATGGCAACTGATTGAATTTACAGAGCCATTCATTAAGTCATATAATGTCAGCTTCATTAAGCAAAATGACTTTCATATTAATGCACATCAGCTGTGTGCAAGCCTCTGCTGCACACCGTATTTTTCTCAAACTCAGAGATGTGAAACATGAAGAGCCTCTGGTTCTGGAAGTATTTTGTAAATTCATTGTAAATTCCCATTTTTCAAAGTTTCCTTTGATGATGTCGTCAATGTTCCTTAACATTGTAACTCAGCGGTAGGTCTCTGTTTTGTTTTTTCATCTTTGGTTCTGAGAAACAGTGTTTTTTCCATCAGTTTCATGTGGCCGGTGGTTCTAACAATAAAACAGAGGACTGATAAAGGTTTAATCAGGCTTCTGCAAAGTGTAAACTTTATGCTTGCTGTTAGCGCCATACTTATAAGTATGTGATTAAAAATTCAGAAAGATTAATTTTAAGCTTAATGACTGCATTTTTCATTTCATTTCAACTGCTGCTCTTGGGATGGCAGATTTCTGATTATGATTTTGGTTGGTCAGTTCACCACAAGTCCAAGCTACAATATCTCAACAACTTTTACTATAATGGATTGCAATTAAATGTGTTATTTGATGACTACGGGGTATGAATAACTGAGTTTGTTAATCCCCACACGTTAAATCTAGTGCCACCAACAAAAAGAAAAAAAAAATCCCAGTGTCTCATCTACCACAGAAATCAGAATAAAATTTGGTGCAGGTATTCACAGAAAGATTTATAGCCAGACGATGAATCTTAATGACTCATGTGATGTCCTGAACTTTCCTCTGGTGAGCCATGAGCTCGGTTAAGAGTAATATTTGGTCCAGACATTCATGTCCACCTCAGGATGAACTGTAACAAGTTTATTTATATAAATTTTGGATTCAAACCAAATACCTGCAAAAATGATGATCCTTATCAGCCTCATGGGTACTTTGCATTTTACTGCTAATTAGTAAATATCAGCACGTTAACGTGCTTAACTAAGATGATGACCAGGGTAAACCTGCTGAACATCAGCATGTTAGTTAGCTTAGTTAATGTGAGCATGCTAGCTGATTAGCATTTAGCTCAAAGCACCGCTGTGGATCAGGGCACGTCTAGACTCCAAATACTTTAACACAGCTGTTCATAATTTATACTGATGATTCAACCAGGAGAGTTTGTGTCCGTCTAAAAACTGCCTGCTGCCAAACATTGTCTCTGCTCCATTGTGGCTCATGGCAGCCTCTACGTTCAGAAATGCTGACTCTTTGACAGTCCATTACACTTCTTGTTCTCAAATCTGTGGACGGCTGTTCTACTTATGAAAACTATTTATAGAATAATCTGTAACTTTCCCCAGACCTGAGTAATAAAGTTTCCAATCATGAAATGGGCTACTGTTTTCTGCTAACTTGACTGCACCTCTTTAGTCTGTAGCTGTAGAAATCTTAAAGACGCCTTTGAGGCCTTGTGCAGTCTACCATATGTTTCTGTCTGACTGCTGACTATATTCGCTGAACTCTTCAAGCTTCTGTCTGTTCCATACGGTGTAGCCGCACAGACGCTGAAGATTTACTGCAGAACTGTTTTTATTCCATCAGTCTTGTTTCTGGGCTGCAGGTCCAAGTCCAGAGTCTGCTGAAGACCTTCTTCTTGAATCTTGCTGTACTGCCGGCCAGAAATGGGGCACAGAAAATCACCACTGCAACCACATGCCACTGCTGAACCCTGACAAGGACTCTACATGCAGGTGAGTGACCTGGCCCAAAGTGTCACATCGTAGTTTTAGTTTTACAAACATCTTTTGAAGGAGGACATTAATTTAACTTGCATATAAGAAATGATTTTGTTGGTTGGATGAAATGTGGAGCCAAACAATCACAATTCGATTCCACATAAGCACAGCATAGGTTTATTTAATTTTTCACTGAACTACACCTGAAAATGACAGCTGTGTAAAGGGGCACGCAGAATCTCAGGTTAGTTTTGTCTTGAGACTTCACATTTTTATCAGAAAACTTGTGTTAGAAAGATGTGGGTGTTTATCGAGCAGGTACGGTTCTATGAAAGATTCTCAAGTAATTTCTGAAACAGTATAGCAGTATAGGATCCAGGTTTTAGGGGGTGGTACTCATACTAGGGGCTAAAAGTTATCCTGCCGTCTGCTGCTTCAGTTTTCTGACCATTCTTTTTTTAATTATCTGCTCCTACAAGTCCTCCAACTTCATGAAGGTGTGATGTTAACTTACTGAAAATCTTCAGACGTCAAACTCATACTCATGCTATTATTATACTATATGCTCTGTGTTGTTTCTGCATTTGTTGTATCTGTATTCTGCTTTCTCTCTATAGACAGAAATTACATGTCTATCTCTCTATAAGGTTTACCATGTTTATGCTGGAGTCTGCCCTGAACATCATGTGGATGACAAAAGCTGCTGCATGTACACATTTCACATTTTGTGGAAGACAACAACCTCATTCAAGTTTTTGTCGACATTAATATTCCATATTTAACAAAAGTCACTTAGACACACCATTTGCTTCTCTTCTGTTGAGTCTCTGACAGAAAGGCCGATCAGGGTTCAGTTTTCAATTCAGTTCAATTTATATATCGCAAAATCATAACCTAAGTTATTTTATTGCCCAACAATTCCCACCAGTTCCCGTCATGAACAAGCAGTTGGTGACATTGGCAAGGAAAAAGAGGCAGCAAGCTTGAGCAGAGTTCAGATCATGGTGGGCGGCCATCTCCTGCAACCGGTTGGATTTAAAGAGGAAGAGGGCATGATAGTAATAATAGTAATAATACCAACTATAATAATTATAGAACTATAACCAATAGTAATAATACCGATGATAATATCAATATGTTGGCAGCATGTGCAACCACGATCCAGATCTAGGTGTAGAGACGATCCATGAGAACCTGTGAGGCGAGAAAGCAGAAACACTCTGTGGGAGAAGCTACGTTAGTAACATGTATTAAAGGGACATGAATGTGTACGGATGGAGAGAAGAGCTCAGTGCATCATGGGAAGTCCCCCGGCAGTCTAGGGTGTGTTTGCTGCCTCGGGATGATATATTTCATTTTAAATGAAATTCCAGGACCTGTTTTATTAAAACACGTGTAACCAGTAACAACAGATCACCAAGTCAACCAGGACTGAACCATCGATGAGACAGTTTCCAGTTGGAATCTGCCCAGTGTGAGTTACTCAGCAAAATATTCATCAGGGCTGACTGTGACCAGGAAATATTTCAGATTCCACTGGTGTGATGTTGATTATTACATTTTCTGTGCGCTAGAACATCTTAGCCCTGTAATGAATTGGTGACCTGTCCAGGGTGGGCCTCTCACCCAGTGTCAGCTTGGATTGGCTCCAGCCCCCTGACAACCCTGATAAGGATAAAAGGTTAAGGAAAATAAATGAATAGAACTTATTCTGACTGGCATTAATTACTAAATTAAAGGCCGTTAATCATACTCCTACGTAAAATTTGCTCAACAGATTCATTCCCGTACAAATGACACTGATTAAACTAATGGAGGCACTATGGATAAAAAAAAAAAAAAGATTTTAAATTACAGCTGGTCTAATGTTGCTAGAACTCATGATGGCTGTGGCATAAGATATTAAACCAATTAGCCTAATGAGAGCGATACAGGATGAGATGTGTTACAGATTTAAATGTCATTACAGAATTATTATTACAGATTTGACTTGAGTTTAGTGACTTCTTGTTCAGTTGTCTGTCTTGCCCTCAGAATACACTGGTTCAAAAAACCCTCAGCTGTGCTGCCATTTTGTGCATAATTATATCTCAACATGCTTTTGATTTTGTCCAGTATTGTACAGATACATATACTGTGTGCATGTGTTTGTGTCAGTGTTGTAGAGAAGCAGTGCTGCCTCAGCTCCGTGAAGGAGAGCCAGTGTGAATCTGGTATGACTTCAGCCAGAAGAGGGGACACCTGTGAAGTGGATGAGGTGAACCAGTGCACAGATGACTCCTACCAGGTACATGACTGTCTCACCGGCGTGAGAACTGCTACAGCAAACATGTTGTTTTTCAAAAGTTAAGGCATCCACCATCGGTGTTCTTTATTAGATAGCACACAGCGGAAAGACACAAGAAACAAAAGGAGGGCGGTTGAGTCATGACAGAAAGACATGATGTCATGTGTGCATGGCGCACACATTGTCTAGCCAACAAGTTCTCCATTAAAAACAAACACTGAATTGATTTAATGAGGCTACATCTTCCTCTAGAATAAAACATGACTCTCTTGTGAGTCAGGTAGGGTATGACTCATCGCTTCGAATGGTTCAAGGTGACAAAACTAGACAGTGCAAACAGTTCATAGGCAGCTGACGAGTGCTGTGGATCCTTTGGAACAGTGAAAATAACATGGTGAAACTGAGTTTGCCAGTGTGTTTTAGACTTAAAACTGTTTAAACATCCCCTGGAATGCTTGTTGTTTTGGCAAGAGTGAGATTCCAGTTTCAGATACCTAAGCCAGCAGAGGCTTTTGGAAAGGTCAGACAGTTTATTTGTGTTTATTGGCAAACAGGTTGAAATATATTAGTGGACTGCCAAAGTATCCCGTTTCTGTATGCATCCTTCAGACCTGTGAATACTTCCATATGGAAATGTGAATCGTGCCTCTGCTCAGAGTCAGCTCAAGAGGAAACCCGGTGGTTTGGCACTCGAGCCAGCTTTTCATGTGTTGAGGCAGCTGAGCCAAACCATTGTGCCAGGTCATTGTTTCAGAGGAAAGTTAAAAAAAAGGTGAAAGTCTGGTTTTCTTTGCATGACATATGGTTCAGCTTGAGGCGGGAGCTGAAATCCTTTGCAGTGTGTTCACAGGGATGAGCAGGCCTGCATGCCTTTTTGCGGTTATGTCTCCCCCTCCTCTGCTGTTTACTAAACAGGGCTAAAAGTGGAGGGCTATAAAGAGAGGTGGTGATTAGAGACGTGAAGGGCACCCCAGCGACACACTCCTAATATGCTCTGCTGTTTTGTCTGGATGGGCAGGTGTGCTGCAGCTGCTGTGCCCTTGGTTTACGGGTGCGCAGCGAAGGACAGGGTTGCGAAGCTCACCAGTACCTGAGCTACCCGTGGTCACGTCTTCCTCACCTGCTGCGAGGAAGAGGAAGGTCCGAGCCAGATTCCTCTGAGGAGAAAGCAGATGCCCAGACCAACTTCTGTGCCTAGAAAAGGTATCTGCTACCCACCACACAGCAATGTTTATCTGCCACAGAGCTTTTCAACATGGAAAACACATTCATACACACTGTAGAGCCAGGATTTATTGTGTTTGTGTAAACAGTTTGGAACACTTCCTGGAGCCAAAGCTGCTCTAGTGAAAAAGGCAAGAAAAGAAGAAGCTAATGAGCCTAGCTACCAGAGAAATACATAACTCACGGTCCATTCAGACACATGATCTTCTTAACCAGATGGAGTTTGCCCAGTTGTCACAGAAATAAATATCAATGTGTCCTTAAAGTACGAAAGAAAACTAAAGATGACATCTTCCGTTCCATGACAACTGCACAAATCCTACCTGTCGATGAAGATGGTGTGATATAATCTACATTACATTTAGAGATTACTGCTGATTCCACGTTCAAACCAGATCCAACCAGATTAGCTATGAGGTACTGTATATATATATATATATATATATATATATATGATATATATGATATATATGAAGACAATGTTCAGTAAATCACTCAATTTGCAAATGAATGAATTCAAAACATTAATTAAATGTCAAAATCTCTTTACAGTTACATTCAGACATAGAGAGGAGAAGTTAAAATAATAATACTGTCAGACTGTGTTTGTGCAAATCCTCACGTCGAATTTGTTACCAAAAGTTTTGTGTCGCTTCATCATATTAACAAGAAGTAAATAGTAATGAGGTTCTGTTATTGTATCTGGAGTATTTGGAATTAATTTATTCAGCCTCTCTGGACTCATAAAAGTTCACAACCACACAACGGAGTAACAGAGTAAACTTCCATGATTTCACGAATGCATCATCATCTCGCTGGAGAGCAAATAAAGACTGCAGCCGCCTTGTTGCTATGATGTTATCATCGCTGATCTCAACATGTTTGTATGCTGTTATTGCTGGTGATTGATTATGCACAAATACCGTCAAATATTACAAATGTTATAAACTTAAAAATGTTGCACTAACTAGAAATGATGCCATCCGTTGACAGATGTTAATTCAGCGGTGACTCTTCTGGAAAGAGAACGCTTGATGTTCTATAAAAAAACATAAAAAGAAAAAGATGTCATACTTTGTTTTCCAAGATTTTCAAACTGACATACCATGATTGGAAATCTGATTTCCATAATCATGTCTATAAATACTGCAAAAGTATAAAAAACCCTCCAGAGAAAAAACAGCCTGTATTCAGAAACTGTTTAAACGGGCCGTCAGGACATCTGTAAGGTTGTGATGTCACAACTATACAGACACCACCCACAACCCATCTAGCCCTCCATTAGCTGTGGTTGGCCTGTGTAGTTTATAGTTAATAGTTTCTCCGTTTTCACACTGGGGACTATAAACATTTTGAGTAAAATGAATTTTGTCAGTTTTTCAGTGTAAAACACCACAAACCCAAATCCTGCCTAGAATGAATGTGTAGTTTGGATTGGGACACTTTAAAGTGTCTTTAAACTAGATGTACTATCATACTGCTGTTCAGGAAAGTTAGAGGCTAGTTAGAACTTGTTTTTCACTCTCAGCAAGCAGTTTATCTTGGACACAACATTTGGTTAACTCTGCCTCCTCAACAGCTCCTTAGATCTGCTGGAATATGGAATAGTTCCGGGTCGGGCCATCACTATTTTGTCCTAACTGAAGCTTATGTCTAGGGCCGAGTTTGATCTTCCAAAAGGCAGATGCTCTGGGTTAATTGGTCAGGAGTCACGTTACCATTGAGAGTAATGGGAAAAGATGTATGCAAGCTGTGATGAATCAGGAACAGATGGTGGCCCAGGCTGTGGTCTCTTTACTTGTGCCAGCAAAGTTTTCCTCAGTCTCTGATCCATCAAGTACCTAATGCCAGTGACATTTACATCAATGAGGCAGCTGAGGTTCAGGATAAACATGCCTTGATGCAAAAGCTTTCCAATAGCCATTTGTATCTACTTATCTCTACATAAAACAACCAGTTGACCAGTTGAACCAGTTTGTTTGTCTGCTTCTGTTCAGTGCGTTGGCCTCTGAGTGTGACCTATATATCTTGTTCACAGCTGTAAGCTCCATAAGGAGGGATCTGCACATTTTTCCATCAATGACCTCAGACGTGTGATGGGTGAAACAAGACTTAGAAAGACTACAGTATCCCACCACATTTATGAATGTGTTAATCTGTTTGTATTCTCCTGTGCAGTTAGAACATTAAATCCCTCTAATGAAAGGTCCTAACCCCCAAAATCATTGATTAGGTCTTCGGTTTGTTCAGATTTTTGGTTTACATATTGGGACCAGACACACAACTTAGAGCTGCAGTTCATTATTAGTCAGCCTTTGTGGTTGTCCTTTAATGAATAGTTGAATCCAAGTATGATGGTGAGGTAAGGTCAGCCTCCTCACGGCCTCGCTTAGCCTGTCATTTCATTCACAACATCAGAGGAATTCCTCCTAATCCCGCCCTTTAATAGGCTCTGTTCTAACCATCGACTGCAGCTCATTTCCTTCAGCTTTAAAAGGGGAAATTTGAATGATGTCATTCTGAAGTGGGAATCAATTAACCTGCTGAAAGCTGTGAAAGGTTTAGGAGCTGCAAAAACTGTTTGAGATCTCTCTTAGAGTGTGTCTGACTGTCTCACACACACACACACAAACACAATGGTAGGATGCATGAAGGATGGGTTTACTTTGTTGAGTGTTTTATGGATGAAAATATGGATGAGGTGCACTGTAATTATTTCCATGGGGGATATGTTTTCAGTCTTATGACTCACCGCCTTTTAATTAAAACAGGAAACATTTAATCTTGCCTTGCTCCTGTGAATTTAAACCTCAGGTAATGACTGTGAGAAATATTTGCTTAAAACCCTCAACTGGACCCATCACCCCATCATGAACTGACATGTTCATGCACAGTCCTGTGTGTTTTTGCACACCCACTGGAATAGCCTGGTGTGTTTTTGCCTTAAGGCTCTTGTTGGGTTGACACTATACGGATTAAAGGAGCACTCTGCCAATTTGACACATCGAGATCAGTTTCTCTGCAGCTCTACGGGGAGCTTTGTCAAGTCTGAGGAAATGACTCAAGTAACACTTCTTGAGTCATTTCATTTTGGACTTGGAAAGTCTGCACTGCAAACTTTGGATGTCAGGTTTGAAAGATGTATGTATATACCAGTCAGAGAAGGTCTGTTGAGAAATGCAACTGAGAGTTTGTGGAGCATAATCCTTAAGCCTACTGGAGAATGTAAGTCATGATATCTCAGCCTCTGCCGAGAGGTACAATAATACATTTTCTGTAATATCCCTTTTAGTTGTTAACATCTCCCAGTTCATTTTATAATCGAGCCAAATTTCCACATTCAGTTTGCGGGGGGGGGTCGCAGTGCTTGGTTAATTTACGATCTGGCTGTTAGACAATCAGATTTTTTGGCATGTCCAGAAATTTTGGTCAGCCGTCCTGCTGTTCTGTGGCTAAGGCAGACTGTGACTCTGCTGTGCTTTGCTGCAAAACAAATAATATTATCTCAGACTTCCCAGGCATCTGCAGAGCCATATTTGTCTTTTTGCTTTTTGTTTTCAGCGCAAAGTTCAGTTATCCATTCACTAGTTACTGTTGCCAGGTCTGATGAGCGTTCCATTCATTGCACTTTACAAGTAAAATGATGGAGCTTTGATTTCTCACAAAGTAAAGGAAAGCAGGCTTCTCATTCTAGTGTGCAATTGTGGATTTTGTGACAACTCTCGCTGGCAGACTGTAGCTCGCTAGCTTAAGCTAATGCCAACACAAAAACTCTGTGGGATGGAAGAGAACTCAATCTCCAGCTGGCTCAGCAGATTCGTTTTTAACCAAAAAAAAAAAAAAATGCTGTTAGATGGTGAACATGAAGACTACATACATGATAAATGGATGAAGCTATACATCCTAGTCAAAAAGTCAGCAGCCTGACTTTCATACAGTGGATGTTCCAGGCCTTACCTCACCTGTCACCCACCTAAACCTTCACAACACAGGTCACTACAATAGGTAGTAAGTTAGTTAGTTAGGCATGCTAGCATTTGCAGCTCATGTTAGACGGGATAAACATGCTGTTATACTTTTAGTAGATTGATAAAAAAGAGTCTTAGTCTGAAAGTCTAGAGCTCCATGCATACCACTTCAACATTGTGGCTGACCCCTCCCACCCCAGATACAAACTTTTTGAGACACTCCCCTCCGGCAGGAGGTTGCAGTCCATCAGGACCAAAACCTCACCACAAGAACATTTTTTTTCCCGCCTGCAGCTGGACTCATCAACAGAGACCCCCTCTGACACTTACATCTTTTTTGGATTACTGACTTTTGAAAACTATCTTGCACATTTCAAATATTCTGCATACTGTGAACTTCTGCACATTCCCCGATGAATACTTTGCACATTCCTGCACAACACTCTACAGCTCTTTCCATTTAAATAACATCATGCACATATGTTTATAATATTTTTTTTTTCAGATTGTGTTGTGATTTTATATTTATACTTCTTAATTTGGTAGAACTTGCTTTTTATTATATTTTTCTACTTAATATGTGTGTTGTGCAGCAAAACACCAAGGCAGATTCCTTGTATGTCAAGACATACTTGGCAATAAACCTGACTCTGATTCTAAAATCCCAAACTTCACGGGCGCGCCTTCACTACTAAGCTACTCATTTGTACACACTGACAGTTGACAAAGTCATGTCGCCTCTCTCTTTTGGTCTTTTTGTACATTCTTGGAACTGTCAAGGGACAAACCGGATCAGGTGTTCTGAGGTTGAATTCAGTGTGAGTAACTGGTCATGGCCAGTTGTACAATTTGGCCATGCATAAAGAGTGATTAAAACGTGACATAATCTAATGCACAAGTTAAATAAAGCGTACAGTACTGTACTGTGATTGAGACAGCCATTCCCTTCCTGCTAAATGATTCCCCTCTCTAATTGCTCTGTAAAAATGCTCAGCATTTTGCACATCTCTTTTCCCAGCACTTTACTCTCACATTAGTGTCCTATGGTCACAAAATTTCACTACTAAGGCTCTGACCTTTGCACTTGTTACTCTTGTGATGATAATGTTATTTAGGAATTGAAGCTCTGCATTAAGCATCACTTAAACACTCTAAATGTAAAAGAGGGGCAGATGTTGTTTTATGTCTTCAAGTCAGTTTGATGGGGAACGTGTGCAGGATAAATTATACAGGCAATATGGTGCTGTATCTAATTTGAGAGCCCCCACCACTCCCATTCCTTCTCTTCACTCCTTCCAGTTTCAGACAGCAAGTTCCCCAAGGAGGCTTTCTCCATCAGTGCCACAGATGAAGCTGCCAATGCAGTGGAAGAGCAGGAGAATGTGGATCTGTGTCAGCTCTACCTGGGCCAGCTGTGCCAGCACACATGCACCAACATCTGGGGCTCCTACCGCTGTGGCTGCCACCAGGGCTACATTCTGCAGCAGGACGGGCACTCCTGCGCACCAGGTACTGTACTCACCATGACAGGTTGAATCACACATGAACTCTGTGATTAAAGTCATCTGGTTTCGGTTGTACATTTAAGAATTTGGCCAAAAATAAATAAGAAAGCCCAGGATAGAAGCCTGACTCACTCCAATATTAAACAGGATTATGTGATATTTAAACACTGCTCCCCCAAATTTGGGTTTTTGAGCCAGCTAATATTAATTACCAGTACTTACGTATATTTCACAAAGGTCTTGTCAACAACCAAAGGCCAGTCTGAGATTTACTTTTGTCCAGCGGCCTCTTGCTTGGTCACTCTCTTCTTCTTACCATCTTGTTTAGTCTCTTCAGCTCTGTCCGTAGAGGCTGTCGAGCCCAGTTACATCGCCCACTCATTCCGCTCTGGTTCTGGCACGGCACTTGTGCTGCTCTCTGTCAGCAAATATCTTTTTTCCTCAACAGTCAAAGCTCTTGTGCCACCAGTGTAAACACCAACACTTCCCCTGTACTCTGGGAGAAATGCGAAGAGCTAACATTAGCTAACAGCAGCTGCCGTTCACAGCACTTTACTTTACTGTCCATCAGGATGGAGGCCGGACGACATCAGAGGGAAAACCAGAAAACATTTTCTCCATAAAATGTGGCAAAAGTGATGCCAAAGTTTTGTTAGTAACGTTACCTTAGCTAATACTGAGAAGTAGGGACGTAAGGCCTGTGAGTTGAGCCGTTTTCTTTCTGTGTTAAGAGTTGCACATGCACAGTGCCAATCAGCAGTTAACACGTGGCATCTGTACACTTTCTGATGTACAGCCCATTAATAACGTGTTAATGTGTAACAGCTTCTGTAAGCGCGAGACCCCGAGCACATCTATACACCGGCTGTCCTCGACTGTACAAGCTGTTACAGTGTTGATAGACTACACTGAGTTTGGGTTTCAATATTTGTTTAAGATAAGCCTCATTAACTTCTAATGAAGGGATCCTCAACTATGATTTTCAAAATCTGTTATCAGACTATAAGTAGCAGGACTGAGTGACGGTGGACCGCCAAAGTTAGACAGAAAGTTTTTCATCTGTAACTTAAACTAGTATAACTTATAACTACAACTATTTATGTGGATATAGTACAGTACATTACAGTAGAGTACTAAAGTACCTGACATTTGTGACATATTTGTGGTGTTTGCGTCTTACAGTGTTTGCAGTATTCAGTGTTGATTTTTTTTTTTTAAATGATTCCCATGAATGTGTTGCCAAACATCCCAGCTATGACGATAACCTCATAATAAAAAGTAGGTCTTATCACATAGTTTGGTCTGTTAGAGCTGTGATTATACTGTATAGATGTGTCTCCTATTTGACCTTGAGTTGGTTGTTTTACTAAGATACCAATGCCTGATTAGAATTCACTGACAGAGCACAATAAACTTCCATTAGAAGCAGGACTCTTAATTTTGATTGTATGTGTATTTATGGTCATTCTACTATGATTATTGCTGCAGTTAAACCAACAACAGATTTCATCATCATACTTATAGCACTTGAGCAAGAGCCGTTTAAACAGGCTCATCAAAATTCTCCACAACCTCAAATGAAAGATAATTTATTCACAGACCTCTCTCTGCTCTATGAAAGAGTTTAATGACAGAAACACCCAGCATGTCTTGTCAATAGGAAATAGATATTAGATGGAATATTACTCTTTTCAAACCTGGTTTCACATATCAGGAACATTTGAGTCAGACTGCCTTCATTCATTCTGCACTTTCTACTTTCTTTTTCCTCATGAACTCACACGGTATCTGTTGTTATGTTTTCAATGTGCAGTGAGTCCTGATGAGGACAACAGAGTCAGAGAAGACAGTCCTCCCGTGGTCCCAACACAAAGTACGACTACCACCACAACGACCAGTACAACCACAACCACCACCACCACTCCTGCGTCTCAATCCTTGTGCAGGTAATGCCAACATTCCCCCTGCAATACATGTGACATCATAGGATTGCCCACCCCCCGAATGATGAACACTGCATACAATGCATTCATGTTAAAAATACATATTTGGGGGTTTCGTTTAGCTCAGTTGGTAGAGCAGCCGCCCCATGTGCGAAGGCTGAGTCCTTGCCGCGGCAGCCCAGGGTTTGAATCCGACCTGTGGCTCTTTCCTGCATGTCATTCCCCATCTCTCTCTCTCCACATTCCTGTCACTCTTCAGCTGTCTCTATCAAATAAAAAGCTCAAAAAGGCAAAAAATATATATAAAAAATAAATACATTTTTGGTCACATGATGTTAAGAAAGACAGGCTCTGATTTTTACACACTGCAAAATGCAGGGTACGGGAACAAATGTGTCCTTTCAGTTCCCTTCTTCTACCTTGGTATCCTGGAGCCATTTTCAGGTAAAATCACACCTTATATTCTTTTACCACATGAAAAATTAATTCGCCCCACATGGTGTTTATGCCTTTTTTCAGTACAACATTCTTAAAATATAATACATATGTGTCAGAATATGCATTATTGATTATGACGGCCTCTACTCTTTCATGGTGCTTTCAGTCAGTGCTAATTCTCTCTGTTGTGTGAAATATACGTCACCTGATCTGATTAACCTCACTTTCCCAACTTAACTAAAGGACCAGGGTGTAGGATTTAGAGGCATCTAACAGTGTAAATACTGACTGCAACCACCTCACCTCCCTCTCCTTCCAAGCACAAAGCAGAAACTACAGTGGCCATGAAAAACACACAAAAAGAGCCTTTGTAGAGCCAGTGTTTAGGGCTACTGTAGAAACATTATACACTAATGAAAAACATAGTTATGTCATAGTCTGTAAATAGTCCTATAAGAGTCCTATAAATCTGATACACCGGACTATTAACTGCTTAACTATTATAAAACTGTGAATAGAACCTCCACTACAGTGCATCTAAAAGCTAATTCATATTTGTGATATTAAATTCTGGCTCTTCTTCTGCATGTGCAGTTTCTTGCACTATGGCATCGTGGACATATTCTTTGAGACCATGTCATGTGAAGCTAACTTCCCAAGAAGTGACTATTTATGTTTTAATTCTATTAATTCACATGCAGGGCAGAGATCATGAGATCGTGATATTTACTAGCCTCTACTGAAGCAGGCACTTGAGCCACACTGCTTGGCGCTCACTGTTGTGTGTTAGAGAGTATAACTGAAAAAAAATAGATCACAGTGATAGATAGTCACTTTACACATTATAATGCATTTTGACATTAAATATGGTCAGAAACTTCATATTCAGCTGTCATAACTAGAAAAATGTAGCAGTAGTTCCAAGACCATTGAATCCTGATGCTATATTATAATGCTAAACTTTAAAATAGCAGATAAAAATGAACTTTTAATTCCAGACTTTTCGATGATCCTCCCTGTGTCACCCCCTGCTTAATTGTATTGTTGTAACTAACCTATCTAACTAGCAGACTTCTAGTGAGAGATCTAGAGATCTCAGCTGGTGTATTCAGATAAGATGTCCAGGTACAGTCCACATTTTAACATTGTAAACATCTCTCGAAAGTGTCTGAAACCTTTACAGTCACTTTAAATTGGGAGTTGTGAAGCTGAGCGAACCTCCGATCCGTGCCAATTGACCTTTAAAATAACAGTCAGTATTTGTAAGCAACAAAGGCTCTTAGATGATTCACCAAGATTGCATTACCAACTGTATAAAGGCAGCTGTGAGCACAGATCTGGATTATATGAAACATCATTTGTAGGATTTGGGGCTCTGTTATGCACTTCCTGCTGTGAGACTCTTCCTCGTGGATCACTCCCTTGGCTAAAGCTGTGTGTTACATCTTTATGTGTAATGGGTGATGAGAGGGTTTGGGGCTTTAGAGAGTGCTTCATATAAGGCGGTGAAGTGTACAGGCAGTCACTGGTGTCTCCAGTCTAGAGCCCAGTAGGCCGGATACATCTGCTCAACACATCAGCTCTGCTTTTATTGAAACAAAACAGGTACAGTAGGTCGAGCCGGGGAACGGCTGACGTGATGGCGTCCAAGTGCCGTCTGACTGCCCCAAGACGAATAACTCCCTTATCAACAGAAGTAAAAACTGGGACAGTTGCCTGTCTGCATGCACTTTCACTGATAAACTGTTTAAGTCTTTGTAGATCTGCGGTGTTTACTCCGCTGCAGCTTCATGAGCTGAATTTCGATCAGGTCAGGAAGAGATCAGCAGTGCAAACCCTCGAGCTGCTGGAGTCTCTACTCCAGGCTCCAACAAAAGCCATGCTCCTTCAAAGTGTCTCTGATTGTTAGTTATAAGAATATCCTGATCAATGTATCGAACGACCCTCCAACACTTCACCACCGCAGAGCTTTGGCGGGAATGTGTTGGTGAGAAATTGTGGGGAAACAGTTCATGTCCCATGCCTCTTTGTGACAGGGCTATCGAGCTGTTAAATAGAGAGAATTGATTCTGTTGTGTTGAATGCTCATGCTCATGAGAGGCCTCCTTCCTGTGGGGAGTGATGATCACTGCGAGGGTGTGAAGGCGGGGTCCATAGGAGCCTCGGGCAACAAGACAACAGGACAATGAATTACCAAGACCAGCAGAGATGCAGCACAAAGATGAGGAATTTAAGGCATTATGAGTGAATGACTGTCCTGGAGGCGTAGCTGTGTGGGATCCGGAGATGATTGTGATCATGCTGTTCATATTTTTGTCTCTTGCAGAAAATGGCCCCTGCAGTCAGCAGTGTACGGCGGTGGCAGGCCGAGCTCGCTGCTCCTGCTTCCCAGGGTTCTCGCTGATGACAGATGGACGTATGTGTGTAGGTAAGAGCTACCGCTCGCGGTACTGTTGGCAGTAATTGGAGCGATTCACAATGCTCGTATGTATCCCTTAAGCTGTCCCCCTCAAGAAGGGGCTTGCACAAGGTAGCAAACAACCCAACACCATCAACAATAGCACTCTCTGCTCTATAAATGAACAACAACAAACACATACAGCCTTGACAACAGAACAAAAGTGCAATGGAGCAGTTTGTCCAGAGATCGGGACACTTTTTAATTGGATGCAGTCACTCATGAAGGAGGAAAATGCAGGTCTTGTGATACTAAACAATGCATCAACTGATTGGGCTCCCACTTCCTGGTGGTGGAGGCCGTTGCCTGGAGCATTAGTCAACCATAGCCAATTACTCTGTGGCAGCTATAGCTGCAATAACAAACACCACACATAGCATTTGTGTACTTAGTTACCTTCCTTTCATAAAGCTCTGTGTGATTGACTTTGCACAACATTGGCACCTCTGACAGGTGAAGGTCAGAATTCACGACTGCAGTTTAAATGATGATAATCAAAGGTGTGGGTTTGCAAAGGTGTGAAGAAACACATGGTAACACAACTGTCTGTGTCATATCTTCTCATTATAAACCAAAAATATATTTCATCTATACTTATACTTATATTCCAGTACTGTGCTTAGAGGGTAAGGCTGATGTTCCATCTTTTCAATCCATGAAAAGATCGAAACAATGCATTACTTTGTCCCTCTACAGTATACTCTCCTACTTCCTGCTCTCAAACCAGTTTGTTCCCAATGAAGACATAAATCCTGGGCCACAAATATATTGCTTCGTTTTCTAAAAACTGATTTAAACTGCACTTTAGTTTTTAGTAAACAGGAGGAAATAGTTTTTATTTGTGGAGGCAGGACGGCAGATTTGTGTGTGAAAATAAACTGTGTGTGTTCATAGTCATGAAGGAACATGTCTGGCTTATTCATGTGTTTTTTGAATGGAGGTTAAGAATAAGACAATATCACCAATTGCAGTTCATTCCTTTCTGCCTTTCCTTTGATACATTTGAAAAGGGAAATTTGTAATCCACCACATTTACTGTATTTACTATTTATATAGTTTCCGTAGTTACTTGATACTTTCAAGATAAAAGAGTACACTATTCAAAAAGGATTAAATGACATATGTAATGTGAAAAGGATTGCTCATAGTGACAAAGCATCATAGAATTATCCCCCAACTCTGAAGCCTTACAGTTTTTTAGCCTGTTTTAGCTTGATGTTTTGGTTTTCTGACCCATAAACTCTGTTTCCAGCGACAGCTGGTTTTAGAGAAAAGGCTCTTTTAAGCCTTCTGTACACTACCTACTAACAAACAGCAGGCAGACACAGTTAGCGACTAGCTGGTGAACATAGTGGAACATTTAGCAGCTAAAGAACCAGATAGGAGTTGGTGGAGACCAGAACCAGAGCTAAAAAAAGAGTAATTATTGGACTTCCATTCTTCAGATGCCCAGAAACATGACATGATGATGACACTCAGTGTCCGCTGGCTGGATGTGTAATTAGGCAGTTGTTTGCTAACATGTTAGCCAGTATGACTTTATAAGGTGATAATACACTCAGTTGGCAGTTAATTTAGCTAAAAATAATGTAGTCTAATACAACAGTCCTGCAATAAATCCTGCCTTTGTGAAGGTGTGATGGTCCATTTTTGTTCAAGCTGTTTTAGTGAGGTGTTGATTCAGCTTTATGGTCATTTTGGAGGCCGGAGTTTGTGCTGCTGTCAATTTTGTTGTGTAATACTGAGAGGTGTCTCTGGTATTTAGGCTTCCCTCATTGATATTTATGTAAATATTGATTAATAGAAAATAGTGCATTTGAAGATATAATAGATCAAAAAAACACTTTTATGTTCTGAAGGAGTCGGCTACGAAGAATTCGATACATAAAGACCGCTGCTCACCAAATCAAGACGTGTTGACGGCGCAGGAGATAAGAATCAATGAAAAATGACAAGAAGACCATCTGCTTACAAGTTAACATTTCACTATGAAAAAACTCATCACATCGATACACCATCAACATTAAACCTCTCCCCAGAAGAGAATGTAATTGTTACCATGCCAAAGACATTTTCCATGAGTGGCCTTACAGTAATACATTTTCTGAAGTAGTTAGTAAATTGATCCGTGAATTTGAAACAGGGCGAAAACTTGGCAGCAGTTTTCTTTTGTGAAAATATATAGTCCACTTCAGGAATTTAATATACAGTTTGACTAGTGTTGCTCATGTAAATCCCTTCTTAAACCAAATGTACGTCTGAGTGTGCAAGACTTAGTTACAGAAATAGACAAGTAGGACGTGAGCGATATTAACATGTTTTGCTCCTATGGATGCATTTTAATTGTACAATGTTTGTGTTGATTTGTTCTGTACACGTGACATCTATTGCACGTCTGTCCGTCCTGGGAGAGGGATCCCTCCTCTGTGGCTCTTCCTGAGGTTTCTTCCACCTTTTTTCCCTGTTAAAGGGTTTTTGTCACTCGAACCGAGGGTCTAAGGACAGAGGGTGTCACTCCCTGTACAGATTGTAAAGCCCTCCGAGGCAAAATGTATTTTTGTGAATTTGGGCTATACAAATAAAATCTGATTTGATTTGATTTTCTCAAATCATGTGCTGCTTAAATACTGAAGTCCTGAGTGTGTTCACTGGAAGTGCTGTCCTGCTTCAGTTTATTTAATCTGTCTGTCTGCCAGCAGACAGGATAATACCTCTGGATGCATAAGAGTTAGTGTTTCCCCTCGTATCACTCCATTCAGTGAGCAGAATGAGGACTTTTCTCTCCCAAAGTGTTCCCACATGTGAAAATGTGGGTGGGCAACTTTTGGTTTGGGCTGGAATGAAACAAAGCAAATAGCACGACAAGATGTGAGTGTGAGGGGGGCATTTGAGGATTTGACGGAGATGTAAGCAGACTGTGAAGTAAACTATGGAGTACTTGTTGTTGTAGATAATATGTCATACAGACTGTGAAACACTGCAAGGCATTAACACCCAGGATGTTTGCAGTAGATTAAAGCAACATTGTGTAGAAATTGGCACTTTTGCAATTTAACGCCACGTGATACCACTGTGGTAAATATGGACATGCATTTTTTAAGGTTATATTACTTATGATCAAAAAAAGGTGAGCTGACCAGAATGATCCTGAACACTAACACACCCCCGGTGCTCTGTGCTCACAGTCTGAGCAACGCGGCTAACGGACTGAGCTAACAGCGGCTACAATTTGCAGCCGTTTACTGTCCGTCAGGAAGAGTTCTCACAGAGAGCTGAGGCGGAGCAGCCGGAGGAAATCAGAAAGAAAAGCAGAAAACATTTTCTCCATAAAATATGATCCAGTTTCACCAAAAGCAGTCAAATAGTTAGTGGTGTGTGTCTAAGTGCTGTAAAGCGTCACAAACATCTCATGGGTGATCGTAGCTGAAGCACACAGTTGCATAGTGTGTTACAAGGTGACGTACAAATAAGAGACACCATTCACCTGATTACAGTGTAGCCTCAAAATTATTTAAAATCTGCTATTTTATGGTGGAAAGACGACACAATGTTGTTTTAATCTGACATTTGTTTAACAAATGTAGGCACTTCTATCGTGGCTGTGATATTTTGATTTGCATAAAGTCACCCCTCTCTTTGTGGTGTATTCAGCTGCACATGAATGTGAATGAATGTAAGATTTTACCACAAAATTGTTCCCATGGTGATGTGGCTGGGTGTGTGTGTGAATAAGAAGGATGGGATGTGTGGGCTTAACACAACCTGAATTGTAAATGTGTGGGTTAGACAGTTAATCAGTGCTCTGGCATTATCTCTGCTCATCACCAGGCTGTGAATTGATATTCTTAAGTTTCCCAGGCCAACACACACACACACACACACACACACACACACACACACACACACACACACACACACACACAATCTAAATTCAGACATCATAGTGGTTTCTAGCTTTAACGCATGTGGTTGCCACCTTCCACCCCTTTATGAATTTCACTCTGAGGACTGAATGAACTGTTGTAGGCTGGGTTGGATTTGTTTTGCATTCCTCTTAAAGAGTGCATGGAGATCAGATTTCAGAGTTATTACATGGATGATAGCTACAGATGAGTGCCTGCACTAAATAACCATGCAGGCGTGCTGTGTCATCCTCTCTGTGGTCACATTGCTAACATCATCTTTAGGTTTACATGGCTAGGATTTCTGGAGATGTTATTCTGCTCCGCCAAACCTTGTGGAAGATATTACACTGATCGAACCACATCGTTTTCAGACTGGTGGACCTGCCCAGGCAAACACAGGGAAGGATTGTAGTACAATCCAGGGTAAAGGGTAAAGTCATCCATTTAAACTGTTGCAGTCAAAATGGAAAATCATTCAAATGAATATCATCACCCTATAGACAGTAACAGACACACTGAGATCAATGCAGATGAGTGGTATCAAGATGTACAGATGGTAATTGGGTGAGAAGTGTTTGACAATTTGATGAGAACAGATTCAACAACAATCCAGGATTCACCCAGAAAATTCATTACCGGAGGCGTAAGCACTTTTTGGGGGCCTTATTGTTAGCTGTGTTTCTATTTTGGACATTCTTTATTATGTTAAAGTTCAATGGATGTGTTTTCATATGTTTTGCCTTTTTCTAAAAAGAGTTAAAGCTCTTAAACAGGAGATGGAAAACACTTTTTGAATGAGTTGTGACAGAGTTAGGTCACATGACTGATCAGCTGTTTCCTCATGGTTCTCATGGCTCTGTAGTCCATGCATGATGGCTCCACAGAGATCTGATGGAACCTTCCTCACATTAATACATAAACAAACACAAATGTCTGATTTACATCCTGTTTTATGTTTGTTGACTTTTTGTGCACTTATATATATATATATATATATATATATATATATATATATATATATATATATATATATATATATATATATATATATATATATTGTCATATTGGTGCGTCCTAACTGGAGAATTGGTGCCACCTACTGCTTATCTCATGAACTCCTAATATTTGCTAATATTTGCTCAGAATTTTTGCAGAAAAAATATGATTTGGGATATATTTGCATGGAAACATGACTGCTCTTATTAACCAGAGAATGGGATTGATGCACCAACAGTTGCAAAGTAACGTTATGCATCGCAATGATAGAGCTGTTTAAAAGATATGAAATGGTTAATGTGACTGGCGGGGAGGACAATAATTAATCACCGCGCCCTCTGGTTTATGTCTGGCCTCATCCAGCACTTCTGCAAATAACTGTCTGCATGTCTGTAAACAAAACTTGCAGGTGCACTTGGACGGGTCCTCAGTGACCTTCTGAACTTTTGCTTTACTGGCCTCGGGGATTAAAATCTGACTTGATCTGTTTTTATGGATAAAGCCTGAAAAAGTATTCCTCACACGTATACACCTGAATTTATCTGCATCCTTTGTGAAGCACATCTTCCCGACTTTATCCCCTGTCACTGATGACTGGAAATCATGCTCACAACAGTCTGCATCTGTGTAACCCTAACCCTCCTGTCTCAGACCAAATCTGCAAATAAGCCAAGGCTGACTTCATCCACCTCAGCTTGAACTTTTCAAAAAATCTCATGGTCTACAGGGTCCAGTGTGAAAGAACAAGAGGGTGTGTGTTTGCTTCTGTGCCTAATAGTGCTGCCTCTCAGACATCTCCCAGTGCATGGTCTCCTCTGGTCTCTTGATGGAATTCTCCTAAAACTGCTATCTGTCCTCTCTGTTCAAAACATAGAGTCTTTGTTTCCACCTTGTATTGGGTAACTTCACTCCTCACAACTGTGTAATGGGGCTGCCCCTGGGGGACCCGTCACGGAAGGTAGGGGACTTTGAGGCAGTAGGCACTTTTTCCTTTTATTTTTATTTTTTTTCTCTGTCTCCGAATGATGTACTGGAAATAATGCTGGCCACCAGAGTGGAAGGGCAAGGCGACTTTCTGCACCACTGCCAATATGCAAACATTGGAAACAGTCCCGTTCATCCCTAGGCTTGACGGAGAGCAGGACCCGGAGGATGAGGCGGACTCAGCCCTCAATGTGATTTGCCCCTGGAAATATCCTCCCTACAGCGAAGACAACAGATGTCTCTCATTGGGGAACAAACGGGGACATTTGCGAAGGCAGGCCACAAAACAAGAATATGTCACCGCTGCCTGTACAGAGAGTCCTGTAGACTCTCTCGAGTGTTACACAATGTCAAAAGGAGAAATTGTTAATTTTAGTGAGCAAGATGAATGCGTTGGCTGCATCTCCACAGAGGTTTAATATAATACAATAAACTATGTTCTGTGCTGTGAGAGGTGACGCTTGTGTAGTTTTCTGAGTTGAAAAATCTTACAGGAAAAAGAGCTGCAGGATGTTACACACACTAGGTACATGCTGCAAACCTCAGATCAGTGTTTTTCCTCCCCCTACTCTCTGTGGGAACGTGTTGTAAGGCACACAGTTCATTCAAATTCCCTGTAGCAAAAGCTTTGAAAGTCGAGAAAAGGCATTTCAGCAAGGGACTGCGAACAGATACACAGGCAACACGGGAGAATATGTCCCCCTCTTGTTCCTGCCTTTTGTTTTTCAGCCTTGGCTCCTTCATGCAGATTTGTACAAGACCTTTTCGTGAGGTTCCCTGTGGAATGCAGCATATTTTGGGGTGATCTTCAAGTCTGGATGACTGCCACACTCTTGCATGCACACAAATGTGCAGATATACACACACACAATAATCCTAGGGCAACACTATCAGCGCATCCAGCTAATCGGCCATGCACTGCGATGCAACAATCCATTGTCTCGGTATGAGCCCACCAGTGTAATAAATCAACAGCGTCTGTTTACTGGCTGCAGTGATGTTTGACTGATAAAGATTTAAAGGGTTGCGCCTGTGTATTTTATTTTCTACAAACAAGCAAAATGTCATTTTGCCAAGATTTGATATTTTAAATTTGACTTGGGATTTAGAAAACAGCCACTTGCTAGAATGGCCCACCACAGACTCCAGGACATATTGTGTGAGGGTAATGTGTGCAGTATCAGTGGGACGAAGAACAAATCTTCATTTAGTCCAGCTAATATTGAACTGTCTCCACATACATGGCGGGTTTTTAAAAAGATCCTGTGCTCTGAAAAAAACAAAACAACAGAGAAACATGTATTTCAAACTCTGTGGTGGATCTGTGGATACACTAAAATGCCATTGTTTCTTTGCCCGTGGCCAATCAAAACATTTAAGTTTAAAAATATTTGCCTTACAATCAATGGTTAACCGTAATCTAGAGCCAAAAAAACACATTAGGTTGTTGGCAAATGTGTGTCTAGTTACACAGAGTTGTGTTTTTGGTCACATGACTAATGTGTGTGTAGTATTTGGATAATTATAATTTATTTTTGGGTCTCCAAATATCTGGTTCTTCAGCTGATAAATGCTCCACCATGTTCAACAGCTAGTTGCCTGCTGCATATGGATAAGAGATTAATGAGATCACTGAGACTGAACCAAAACATTCAAGTTACAGGCCCTAAAAATCTGAAACAATGAGCTGAAAGACGATAAAATGCTACATAGGGCTGGGGCTACAGATAATAATTCTCTGTGGGTTCATCACTATGAACATCCCTTCTAACATTATAAAGTACACAGTCATTTCATGCCATTGTTAATATAAAATTAATTATTAGTGCAGCTTCAGCATAACAACTACAAACAAAACACTAACACTGGTTCATACAGGAGAGCGCTCAGTGTTCTGTGCTTAGAGGCAAACACAGCATATATGATTATCTGCAAAGATGCTTTTTTCTTTCTTTTAGTGAGAGAAAATATATTCATAATGAATTTGAAAACCACTTTCACATGCTTTTCTGTGCACAAATGGACGTCTTTTGTGTTTTCAGTCGAATTTTAAAGCAAGTGTGTCTGTCTGAGATTATCACGGCGGCTTCCCAGCCGGATATTTTCACGCAGGCAAAAGCGAAACATGTAATTTCCTGGCATGCATATAAAAATGACTTCCTTTGTTAGTTTCTTCAGTATTTTTTCTGCTGACGTCCATGTGCTGCTGACTCACTGAGCTCCATCATGGTGAGTCCAGGCCAGTCGAGGAGGGGCGTTACGTTCAGGTCCTGTCCATCAACCACCTCTGAGAGTCTGCTTCACCTCCACCTCACAGTCATGCAGCCTCTGCCCACCTCCCTCTCCCCCCGTCATTTCACACACAGTCACCCTTGTTCTTCTTCTGCAGATGTGGACGAGTGCGTGACCAACACCCACAGTTGTCGGCCCAGCGAGCGCTGTATGAACACAGTGGGCTCATTTGTATGCGAGCTGCAGGTCACTTGTCCTGCAGGCTACCAGCTGAGAAACAGTGTTTGTGAGGGTGAGTTCATTGTTCCTGATGTATTTCATTAAGCCAATTTACTCAGCAGTCATTTTCAGAGCCACTAAAGCGGTCGTTGGAAATTCTGATGGTGTCTTCTTCAGTATGCAGCATGGGATTTGTTTTACTTCTTTTCGGTGGTAAGAGAGAAGAAACGACAGTAAAGCAAAACCACAACCCTGTCGTCAGACAATAACGTCAATTTTGGATGATTGTGCAAATGCCTGGTTTATATTTTAGTAACAGCCTCTTTTTTCAAGTCTATTGCCAAAGTTTTTCACAAAGAAAGGGGTTTTTTAAGAGAAATGATTGTGTTTACAAGTTAGAAAGAAGTAAATTGCAGATCTGTAACAAGATGCAAACTCCAGTCTCCTGTGTGAAAGTCTTAAGTGCTACATCTACCACCCTGACCTCCACACCCTTTACTTTTCACCTCGGCACATGTAGGCCATCCTTCATTGGTACTAAACGTCAGCTCTGGACTCAGATCATGAGCTGCAGATTTGGACGTGATAGCTGGGCGTACTGGTCTGCAATACATCTAGCTCAAACCAAAAAACACTCATTCATATTCACACGTAGCTGCAGCCTTCACGTTGTGACGTTCTAAACATTACCTTCAGTGTATTTCCACTTTGCAGCATGATTTGGCACTTGTGTTTGGCCAAGGCTCGTGTTTGTGTTGGAGTGTGTTAGTAAGTGTTGCCAGTTTCTCTGCAATTTATCCAGCAACAGCACAAAGTCCAACACCCCTGGCTCAAACTGAGGCACTGCCTAATAAATGCTCATGTCACACACACACACACACACACACACAGACAGGCTATTCTGGTCCTAAAGTTTGTCATCACTCCCCCTCTATTGCTCTTTCTAATTGTATCACCGAAAACCAGGAGTAATTTGTCCTTAAATGGCCCCATGAGCACCCACAAATCCCCGAATACAAGACTGCAGTGTAGTACATCATGGTGTTGAGGCTATTGGAGTGTCCTGGCATTATTGATGGCAGACAGTTGTTTTCAAAGCAGCTCTTTAACAGGAGCAAGATATATTTAGACACCTCAGTTTCACCCCATTCACTGTTTTTGACGAATGCAACCAAGTTCTCAGAGTAATGCACAGAAACACAAGCGATATATGGATTATTTACAGTCATTTTCACTCTGAGATTCGTACTGTACTGACGCAGTGTGTCGGCGGTCATGACTTTAACTCAGCTCAGTCAGCAAGGCTTCATTAAAATGCGTGCTAATGTTTTTTTGGCCCCAGTAGTAGTATTTGTGTTTCAGCAGATGCCCATGTTCAGTATGTGACAAGATAATCACCCAGAGAGTCAGCATCGCACGGGCGTTAAAGCACTTTGAAGCTCTATGACTTGTGTCATCAGCACTTGGCACCAGGGAGGACTAATCAATGTAGCTGGATAATGAAGGTAATATTTAGTCGACCATCCGACTGGGGAAAAACTAATTAAGCTGCATGGAAGAAAGGAGAGATCTCTGCCGTGGCGTTGGAAACGTATCCCCCTGACGATGATTAGTACAGAAAAACCCAAATTAAGACCTTCTGCCGACGTACCATGGGACAAGTCTCAGAGGACCCGATATAATGTGAACTCGCGAGAAAAACGGGCTCCCAGCACAAAAGAACAAATCTTCCATTTAAACCTCATCCATCGCTCATGAGATTCAATAACTGTCATTGAAGAAGTTTTGTTCAACTTCCGTTAATTGCAGAGTTGGAACGAGTGATATATTTTTATGGGAGGGGAATTCTTCCCTGAGCTGAGTCAAAGTTTGATTTCCTGAGATGCTTGCACATGTTTATTCTGTGCTTGAGCCACAGTGCCACCTACTGTACTGTGACCGAGCTGTGAGAGCGCAGACTGAAGCTCAGAGAGCTGACAGCAGATTTAGACTCTTTACAGTTTCATAAAGTGTGGATTATTTTGTCAAGTTGACTAATTGAATGTATGTGTATCTGTTCTTTCTTCCAGACATTGATGAATGTGTTCTGCAAACCCATAACTGTGGTATGGGCTTTGTGTGTGAGAACACACTGGGCTCTTTTCTGTGCAACGCCAAAAATAAGTGCGTCAGCGGCTTCACACAGGACTCCCATGGCAACTGTATCGGTAAGAGACTGCCTGTGCTGCTCTCTGCTGGCTAATGGAAACACATGACACATGACCATTAAATAGCTAATAGAGAGCAGGTCATATCAAACCACTTCTGTGCTGCTTGAGGGCGGTGAGGGTGAACCAAAACAGTAAAGTTTTGGTCCAGACCGCAAAAAAATGAGCTGAAACTCACTCTAAAGCCGAGGTTCTCTGTAACTTACGGCTGACTTGCATTCTTGCTGAGAGATATCAGACATATGTATCTATTGAATATAAAGCTACTGCCAGGAGATGGCTAATTTAGCTTAGCATGCCTGTTTTTAACACGTTAGAATGAATTTTGGGGAGTTTTTCCTAAACCAAATCAGAACAGCGGTGTTGAATGTCCTGCTAAGGCAAATTGTGATTTGCATCAATTGACTTGACTCCATTAAGTGAGGGGGAGTAAAAATGACAAGTTGTGTTTTATTAGGGGTTATGTGCTGGACGATTTTTTGGCTGGGTGCAGTGACTTTTTGGAGTCTGACACAATGACAAGACCGGCCAAGAAACAGACCAGTATGTAACCCTCTATAAAAACGCAATTTGTCATTAATGCTTTTTATATGGATGAAACAAACAACATCCTGCTTTTCATTAAATGACTTACAGTTTGTTGAGTAAGCGCGCAGGGAAACATCATCATCTTGGAGTGGAGGTTCACCCCTGGGTGCTCCTGATATCATAAAAAATGTTGCATCTAGCTCAGCTGATGTAAAGGCACACCAAGCACAGTAATCATGAAGACTAATGTCTCCCAGCAGATGATTGCACAGACATTATAGATTTGTGTGTCTGAGGGCTGAAATGTTGACTTGTGCATTTTAGAAATGTTTATTATGATTTTTCAGACTCTCGAGCAGCGTTTGACATTTCTGTGACATTACTGGTTTCCTCATGAGGCTGTATCACATCCACATCCACCTGACTGCATGCATACATATTAAATCTGCAGTTCATCAACACTGTTCCCTAAGTATTGGAGCTACTATATAGATATATAGATATATATACATATTAGGAAGACATGATTACCACCAACAAGTCAAAAAATAAATACACGACCACATAATTGTTCTGTTAAAATGACTGGGAGGAAGTAGACGTAGGTAGGTCTGTCAATCAGGATTAAACGTCCTAACAATCATCCTCCTGTGGAACTTGTCATTGTTTCTGCTGTCTTCAGGCATCATTCTCTCTCTCTCTGTCTTTCTGCAGACATAAATGAGTGCAGCAGCCTGAGCGAGCCATGCAGCTCGGGCTTTAACTGCATTAACACAGTGGGCTCCTACACGTGCCAGAAGAAGGTGATAATGTGCAACCACGGATACCACGCCAGCCCTGATGGAGCCAAGTGTGTCGGTGAGATTTATCTCTTAAAACGCGACAGCGTGGACGTAGGAGGCTGGCAGCTATGGGACAATGTGAATGAAAGCACTGATGTTATATCTGTTCTGGCGAAGGGCTCAAATGCATGATTAGAAAATGCCACAATTGGGAAGAATGAGGCTGAATATGAGCCAGTTATGGTCAGTTATAATAAGGCATTATAAAGAAATAAATACTGACAACGTACATTCTAACCATGAAATTATGATTATGTAAATCCTTTTTCAAACTCTCATCAATATTGTGATTTCTTCACTATAACAGAGTCTAACAGGTAATTTTCTGCAATCATCTGTGAATTGTCTGAATAATATAGTTTGAGTTCTGGGCAAAGGCCAACAGGGAGAGAAGCCGTTATGTAATTGGTTGTTGCTTTGGTCTGAATGAGCAGCTAGCCAATCACATGACTGAAGAAATTTAAATAGTAAAAATAGATGAATATTTTCAACCCAACCACGTACGAGTGTTTAGTGTTAAATATGTAAAGGAAGAAGTTATTTATCATTTGAATAGATTGTGTAATAAACGATTATTAATGAAATTTTTACTTTTAAACATCGAAAGGAAGAGCCACTGTTAGCATTGTTAGCTAGCTCCTGTTGTCTTAAAGACACACAGACAACAAAAGGTCTATTATGTAACTGTTCTGGAGCTTTTGGTCTTAATTGCATGATCTTCCTCATCAGATTAAGTCCTTATAGTGTTCAGACAAACACAAATAAAACTGATGTGATCTTATCAAAAGCTGCTAAATTGAGTTTGTTGTGAGATTTCTCCATCTTATTATTTTTTTAATCATTACTTTTTAGCTACGCTAACAGTATAGCTTCATAGGCTACTTTGGCCCAAACACACTGTTCTGTCTATTCATTCATGCTCTGTTAATAGCACTAGTTTAGATGTAATGCAGTTAGTTTAGCAGCAGGCATCTTTCATGTTTAAAAAGCTTCAAGGAATCAGCTGATGTTGTGATTTTTGTGCCCCTGTGAATGAGAAAGTGTTTGTGTTTGTTCTGTGTCTGGTGGTGTGAGTAGGAGTCTGTGTTTAAGTTCAACCCAGTCAGGAGAGTGGGTCATTTCCGAGGTGCTTTATCTTTCTCTCTGCCCGTCTAGACGTTGATGAGTGTCAGATGGGGACGCACCGCTGTGGAGTGGGCCAGATCTGTCACAACCTCCCTGGCAGCTACCGCTGTGACTGTCAGACGGGCTACCAGTATGACGCCCTCCGCAAAGTCTGCACCGGTACGTATCGCTGTGTCAGGTCTGTGAGATGATGATGAGCAGATTGGAGGTTTAGTCGTCCAAACAGGTTTTGAAGCCAGAGCTGCTCTGGAGGCAGAAAAGACTCTTACTGACTGAGTTAAACCTCAGTTTGCAGAGCCAGAAATAGGACTGGGAGGGCGGGGGGCACTTTCTGTCAACCTGCAAGACTGTGATAAAAATCTGAATGAAGTTAAAACACCTTATGTTTGCACATTTGAAGTTTTTTGGATACTGGTTAATCATTAATTAGATAAACAGAATACATGAGTGATGTTTTTTGTACACTTGGCAGAGGTTAAAAAAGTGAATCGATAAAAAACAAAATGCAACAAAGTGCAATGAAAACTGACTTAGCAAATAAAATCATAATGTAAATGAAGCTTCTTCTAGCAAAACCAAAGGCAGACAAGAAAGTGTGGACTGATGGAGTTAATGGAATTTATACATTCAGCGAACATAAATGCCCTGCGTCCATCATGTTTCCCAATCATTTCCCACCATCTGAGGTTTGACTGCTGATTTAATTATGTCATCACGTCGTGTCCTCTGGCTGGAGAATTAGTGCCACCAGCTGTTTATTTCAGTGCACTTAAATTCTAATTCCCCAAACTATTGCTGATTGAAACGCACATTAATTATCAGGCAGGTTGGTGCAGGAACACACACAGAGACAGGGACAGCAACAAGAACAAGAACAAGAACAAGAACAAGAACAAGAACTTACTACACTCGCCATACAGTTATCTAATCATTTCTGTGTAGGCAGTAGTGAATAAGTGAAAAAAGTAGTAATCTGGACACAGCTCACAGGTGACAGGGAAAGGTGGGCACACACTGAGGACAGGGACAGATGGGGACTGACAGGCTTTGGAGAGGTCAATGAAAGTGCAGAGCCTCGGGGAACACACAGGTTGCAGGGCTGACAGAGGAAGAGAGGGAGGACATGACAGGACATCCAATCAAAGAGTGCCACAGTCAGTGGATTTGAAATTTATGTTTGGAGTTCGTTGTATCTTGTTAGGATTTTCTATATAGCTGAATATATGGTTATTTAAATACATGGCACTATATGTTGAAATGTAATCTTTGAGATTGAGCCAAAACAGGTACTGACTGGAGGACTAGTATGTGCCTGACTTTTTCTTTTTCCCTCCTTGAGCAGACATTATCATATCTATGACTCAACAGCCCAGTGTGTCAGATTCAGTGGCTCTATATACAGAATATGGCAGAAAATGGAATATAATATAATATAATGACAACTATGTCTTCATTAGTGTATAATCACCTGAAAATGAAAAAGTTTGCTGCTGTTTGTCTTCCATGGAGTCTGCCATGTTGAACTGCCATGTTTCCACAGAATGGACAAACTGAACACTGGCTCTAGATAGAAACTTTCTTGTTTTTGAGTGATTCGCAGTCACTGTAGTGCCTCTTCACACTATAAGAGGATCATCAGACGAGGTGGTCATAATCAGCAACTACACCCCTAGATGCCACTAAATCCTACACACAGGTCCTTTAATCATCGTTTTTCCTAAAATAGCATGAACTTTCTTCATAGAGCCAACATGAAGTCACATTTGAAGAGTATTTTTCACATCACCTCATGACATGTCTTAAAGCAATAATTGGGCAGGTGAAACAAAGTGTAAGAATAGTTTATGTGCCAGGAAGCAGATGCTACTGTACATTCCACCAACAACACCTCCATCACTGTCTGAGGAGGAGGAGGCAGTGGACAAGTGTGTGGAGGAGGAAGACGTGGTTTGAAGCTGTGTTCCGAAATCCATGAAGATACTATAGATGGGTTTCCGAGCGCATACAGGGTAGAAAACAAACAAGACTGACTTTGGAAATGCAAAGACAAGTTCTCCAAACAAAGTTACCTCTAAAAAGTTTTCAGCAAGTTGCTTCAGCTCCTGCAGTAAATAATAAAAATACCCATATGTCATCAAAACGTTGTGGTAATATGTTTTCTACCATCATCATTATTTAACAAAAAAATAAAAAGTAATTTTCCCATGTGAGAAGATGTTTTAATGAAAAACTATGAAATATTTGGTTATTATTAAAGGTACAGTGTGTCAGGCTCTGTTTACAGAATATGGCAGGAATGGAATGTAATATTCATAACTGAGATTTCATTAGAGTATTATCACTAAAAAGAAGAACCTTTCTAAAAAAAAAAAGAATTCATCTTATATCTACAGATGCCGCAGGTCATCTTCCACTAGATGACACTAAATCCACTGGTCCTGTAATGAGATGTATGTGAACATGATAACACTCTGCACATCACTGGGTGTGTGTCTGAATGAGAACTGACATTGAGTCCTTAGTGGCCTGGAGGTATCTGTCTGTTGTCTAATGGCTCGACTTATTCCTGCGCTGACAGATGTAAATGAGTGCTGGCGCTATCCTGGCAGGCTGTGTGCCCAGACCTGTGAAAACACCCCAGGCTCTTACCACTGTTCATGCACAGCCGGCTTCTCCCTAGCATTTGATGGCAAGAACTGTGAAGGTAAGCTAGACTGTTTGTTTTTTCTCTCAAAAATATTAAGAATTAAATGCCACCTTGTTTAGACGGACTGTCTTATTTTGCTTGAAGAACTCGAGGTGTAGAAGTGAGCCTCTGGGAGGCGCTAAACTCAGCCTACACACAGACCTTGGAGATTATTAATAAAAAACTGTTTGACTCTTTATTATCAGCAAAATACTGTTTTCTGTTGAATTTTAATTGAGTCTCCATCTGTTGGATGCCGAGGCGTCTGACACACATCAGTAATGGTTTTTAGGTTCAGCCGCCGTCAGTCATCAGTGCACTGAAGACGTTGTTGTGCTTTAAAGAGCAAAGCCGGCCAGGAGCATGATTCACATTATGTTCAGCCTGTCACAGTCATTACTCAGGGAACTTAATCAAGTAGTGAAGGTTTCTGTTCATGATCCAGAGGTAAAGCTGTGCATTTATCAGGATTCTTTATATTTTATATGCATGTATAAAATCTTGTCTGAGCGACATGATTAGATTTTGATTAGTTCTTTTCAGATGAATTCGTTCCAGACACTTGAAGCTCGTCTTTGTTGGGGAAGCAGATTCGTAACAAATTGCATTTAGAAACTCTCATTGCACCTTGAAAATGTGTTGATTCCACAATCCACTTTCCCAGAAAGAACAAACCAGAGAGCCACGATATTACCGGCAAGCAAAACAAGGCAAAAATAACCTCACACATCAAACAAACCTCAGTGTTCATATCTGAACTGCTTCAATGAAATGTGTTAAACATAAATGAACATGCACACACATCATGTGGAACTCCAACACTGTTCATATCTATAGTACCTCCATCTTTTATCTTTCACCAACCGACTTCTTCTTACAGTATGTTCAAATAATAACGTCTTTTTTCCAGTGTGGTTCTGTGGTAGTGGATGTGGATTTCCAGTGTTTGAGTATCAGTTTGTTTAATTCAGCTGATAAAAAATAACTCCACTCCGTCACACTCTTTGTATCATGTAATTTATTTTGAAATCAACAAATTGATGGATTAAAGTTTAATTTCAGCCCCAATACATCTGATAACCAAAGTTCTACATCAAACAAAATCTTCTGATTTTCAAAAAGCCTGGATCAATGACTGTGATATCACAACTGGAGCAGTTCACATGACATATTTCATGACTTATCAAATCATATTAACTTTAGTACGGTAGTTTCTCTAACAAATCTCCTGTCTGGATAAAAAAGGGTGGTGAGGCAGGTCCAAAAAAACAAAGCAAAGACCCAAAAATACAAAGATGAGGCTGAACGCTTGACACACGGTACACAGTGAAACAAAGGAACACATAAACTAAACACACACGTGAAGACAAGACACAGGTTAAAATAATCATGTCCGAACCACAACAAAGGTGGGAACCACAACAAAGGCAGGAAGTAAAGTTACAAACACGAGGAGAGGATATGATTTCAAAATAAAACACAAATCACTAAACAAGAAAGCCCAAACCATGACAGAACACACACACTGTAGTTTATTTGGAGTCAATCACATATACACCATCGTGCTGCATCAAATACTTACAGGAACACCCAGCATGTATTAATCCGCAGCTGAAAATAGTTCCTAACAAATGCACAATTTCCTCCTGTTTCCTGGGTGTTTGTTAAAAACTACAGTGCCCAGCTGTTTGAGACTTTTCAACAAAAAATGAAATTATATATTTGTGACTAATTTTAAGATTGACTGCTGTGATTTTAAAGATTTGCATTTTCAATGGCCACACAGGGAGGACTGGAGAAGGCCAGCATCAGCCTTTCTGAATATGAACAAGAGGAAGAATTCTGACCACGTCTTTTCTTTTCTGTGTTCAGATGTAAATGAATGTGACAAAAACCCCTGCAGTCAAGAGTGTGCCAACATCTACGGCTCATATCAGTGCTATTGTCGCCAAGGCTACTACCTGAAAGAGGACGGACACACCTGTGAAGGTATCTTCAACCAAGGTCACTCTGTAGAACAAATCTCAAAGGAGGTTGAATATGGACCAGGCACTCGGCTAGAAACACTACTTGAAATTTATATCATGTACAGTACGATATGTTCCTATAGGGCCTGCTGGATGTTTAAATATGTGATATATATATATATGTGTGATATGTGATTGCCAACAATTTTGTAACTTTGGCGCTTCCAAGTGGTAGTGTCAAAAAAGACAATGTAGCAGCCACTTGTCCTGCACCCCATAGATCCAATCCAGCTTATAACTTGTAATAAAAAGAAGTAATCACATAAAAACTCTAAACCTGCTTCAAATTAGTCTTCAACAGTAGATGTTGTGGTGGACTTTTCTCTGTATTTTTCAAAATAAAGTCATGAACATATCAAACAAATCAGGACCTAGTTTTCCATCACAATGTCCAAAACATGGAGTGAACTGTCTGTACCAATGTAATGATAATTTGAAAGGTATTTCGCAGAACACTGGTTCATGCAAGTCACGTCAGATCTGACAAATCAGGACAAACAGTCTTAATATATTCATATGATATACACATGCACAGTGGACCAGAGGTGAGCACAGTAGGAACTGAACAGCTGTGCGGCGCTCTCTTGCTTCAGCACCAGCAATAACTTCTCAGACAGACTGCAGCTGATGTGTCTGCAGCAGTACACACTGAAGCTGTGTAGGGGCATACAGAAATACGGTGGGCACATTTCAGTCGGGAGATTTGACCCATATAACAACTCAAATTGATATTAATGATCAAATGAATGCTGGGACATGACTGACAGCAGCATGGCTCCTGTCATCAGTAACATCAGTTTATTTTGGCTTCAGTGACACTGAAGAGGAAGTCCTACACACAGTCCTCTACTCTGACTGATGAGATGTGTGTGTGTGTGTGTGTTTTTTTACAGATATTGACGAGTGCTCTCAGAGCATCGGGAACCTCTGTGCCTTCCAGTGTGTCAATGTTGCCGGCAGCTACCAGTGTTCCTGTCCTCCTCATGGATACGTCATGTCCGCCAACAAACGCACCTGCAGAGGTGAGCCTTCAGTCCACATCTAACAGTCTGATCAAAAATGATTCAGTCTGGCATTAAAGACAACTTTTCTTCAGTTGAACGTATTCAGTTATGATATTGGTTACTTTGCAATATGCCAACACTCAGTTATCCTGTGTAGAAACCTTTTAAACAATTTTCAGCTTGTTGTATGTCACTTGTGAGTCTAAAAAGAAAAAAAAAAATAGAGTAAAGCTTGTTTAAAAGAATAAAAAGAGCTCATGAGAGAAACATCACCATACACAGCTGTGAGGAGAATGAAGCACAAACAGAAACATGAAGTCTGATTTGAGATCCTAACATAATAAAACTGTACATAACTCTTCCATCTTCAGACAGAAGTTTGATATGTAGGCTCAGTGTCTGCTATGATTTCATCCATACTAAATAACTTTAAAGGCTTAAAAGGAACAGTTCAGCATTGTGTCAAAACAACACTTACCAGGACTCCCCAGTAGCTCACCTGGTAGTTTGCAGCCACAGCAGCGACCCTTGTCACTACATGTCACCCAGCTCTCTCTCCGCACCTTTCCTGTCTGCCTTCAGTCTTCTTCAGCTTAAAGACTGGAAGCGCTTAATACGCTGTATGCAGATTACTTATACCAGGCGCCGTCCCACCTGTTAGCACCACAAGTAAAGAGAAAATACAATTTTGAAATCGTCTTCCTCTTTATTTTTTTTTTGCAGATATTGACGAATGCACCACTGGAAGTCACAACTGTTCATTTGGACAGACATGTTATAACCTCCAGGGAGGCTTCAGATGTCTCTCCTTTCACTGTCCTCCCAACTACAAGAGGGTGTCAGACATGTGAGTCACATTTTCCTTTTTCATCTTCCGACTCTTAAAGTGTTCTGCTTCCTCTTCTTTGATGAGTTTCTGCTCACAGGTACACTGTATTCAAATAAAACCTGCCCCTCTCAGCACACGACCCGATCTGTAGGATTTTTTGATAGGTTTCTCCTTAGTTCCTCTCCGACTGTGCTCCTCTAATGAGAAGTACTGTGCATCCATGCCCTCGCAGTGCAGAAGGGCCTTGTCAGCTGTGAACCTGTGGCAGCTGTAGAGGCCGGCCGGTAACCGAACATGACTCCCATCGAGCGGTACGATGAAGTCAGATGTCTTTGATCAGCTCACTGCTTCCCGGGACTGTCTCTGCAGCTCTCCCCGCTCTGCGCTCCAGTGGATAGAAACAGCACACACACCCTCCACTCAGCCCACGGGAGGCGTCCTATCAATGCTATCAGGAGACACCTTATTAACCCCGAGTGTGACGTGGCCTGGCTCAGCGTGAAGAGACATCTTTCACTCATGAGTGGACTTGGCAGTCACAGACACGCCGCCTAGATTAAAACGTCTCCCACTCAGCCTTCAGTGCCACCCTGTGATTCATTGGAGCGGGTTCTGAGGCGCTCTTGTTTTGGCATGAGCTGTGCAAATTTTACAGCGCACTACATCAAGTTTAAGGAGTTTTTGTAAATACTGAAGTGTGATGGAGAAGCAGTCACAGATCATCAGAATTCAGTCTGGGGAAGCCCACTGGAGGATGCCTGCTGTCTCCACTGGCACTGGCTGCTGTGCTCATTTTCATTAAACCTGCAGTGACAGGCCCAGCAGGGCTGTGTGTAGCGATGCTAAGTTTGACTATATTTCCCAGTAGCAGTCTGTATCGGTTTTTCCACAAAATAGTGAGGTATTGCTACATTATATGTGCTGCACAGACTCTGCACCCACACTACTCCACCTATAACTCCAATAGTGTGTTTTAAAGTTGAAACTTCACTGGATTAACTGCAGAATCTGCAGATTGTGATTGATGAATCATTGAAGGGTGTGGAACTCCACTGTCTGACAGACAGATGTTTTGTTGCACTGTGCATGTGTTCAGTGCATTTAACACTGGCAGAGGGTTAATGCACCTATAATGTGTTGACAAAGTGACACCTTTTGTTACTGAAAAACCTTTGTAGAGCTGAATTAGTGACTTCTTACACCATGTTCACATTATGCAGAAAAACCACTAAACTCTTTGGCTTCACGTCCTACGTGACAGTAGCTCAGTGCAGGACTGTTGGGGAGTTTGTGGAGCTGACTTACCTGAAAGTTTCAGGCCTAAATTGGACTTGTGGTGATAATTATTAGATCGATACATTAAAGAAAAACACACCTTAACACAAGTAGTGACCTTCAGCTGCTGGCTGTGCTCACAAAGGTCAGGGCAGCTCTGGTCTTTGAGGTTTGTTTGTTTTACTGATTCTTTTTCAAGTTTTCAAAAAGAATGCACAATGTGGGTGACTTGAAATCCAAAGTCAGAGATTTCATCGATGTTTTAGTATCTTGGAACAAAATAATACAAATGTACAATAATGGACATAACATGGCACAGTATTCACGTGCAAGACATTTCATTGTGATTAAAAATAGGTGATTTAGAGGATGTTACTCATTCTGGAAGTCTGACTTCATCAGGCAGACTGTTCCATACCTGACGTCCCCTTTAGTCCCCTTTAGTCTTGCACCTTAACATGGGAACAGCCAACAGGTTCCTGCCTGAGTCCCTCAGACTGTTAGCATGTTATTGAGGCGGGGCAGGCCATAAAGTGCTGTAAAGGAAGTAAATATAATAAGTCACTGGGAAGAATAACAGTTATTTGCAGGACAACCAAGCTCAACAGGAGGAAGATGCTGAACAGACTTGTTTTTACCAATAAAACAATGATTTGAATGTTCCACTATACCGTCTTTCAGTACACCTCATGTACCAACAGATCATCCATGTTCATCCATCTTCTTCCCCTTCTGCCTCTCTCTTGACTTCTCGTCCTCTTCAGACGCTGTGAGCGAAGCAGCTGTCCCAGTAACTCCTTAGACTGTCAGAACTCACCTGCCCGCATCACGTACTACCAGCTCAGCTTCCAGACCAACATCATCATTCCCGCCCAGATCTTCCGAATCGGACCGTCCCCGGCCTACTCTGGAGATCAGATTGTCATCGGCATCATCAAGGGCAACGAGGAGGGCTACTTCAGCACCAGGAAGCTGAACAGTTTCACAGGCGCCGTCTACCTGCAGAGGCAAGTTCCCAAGCCCAAAGACTTCCTGATAGACGTGGAGATGAAGCTGCTGAGGCAGGGGACGTTCACCTCGTTCCTCGCCAGGATCTATGTCTTTATCACATCCAGCACCATGTAACACCAGAAAGAGACAGACAGAGAGAGGGACTGGAGATTTCACATGGTGCTCAACTTTTATACGTGCAGACTCTTTTTGTAACGCCTCGCAACAATCAAGCATTATTCAAGAATCTTGTAAAATGTTGCCAAAGACCTTACTGTTTGCTTTTTCTTGTTTTTGGCAGGTTATTCTGCAGACTTTCTATGACAATCATATTTCCTGAGAAACATTGTATTTGTATTTACCATAGTATTTTTCCAGTTTGACTCTTTCTAACGTAATTTAGCTTTAGCTTTAGCTCGTTTGCTCTAGCTGCTGGTTCATACAAACAGTGTCACAGCGCTACACAGGTCACTGCACAGGTCTGGGTGGATGGTTTGTGCTCTGCTCCACTCTCTTTAAGATTTGCTCTTTGACCTCCCTGTTCATGTTTTATGACAATTATTCATGAAAGTCTGAAGAAACTAAAAAAGAGTACTACAGCACTACAATGTAAGGGCACTTTTCACTGTGGAGGACCGAAACTGACAAAATGTGTACATCATGAATGAATACATCAATTAGGTAAACAATTGATAACTGTAATAACTTGATAGAATAAATTAAAACGTCATTGATTTTACTCTTGCGTTCATTTTTTTCTTAGCTTCTTTTTTTTTCCAACTTGGTTTTCCATTTTTTATCATTTACTGTATCTGTTCTCTATTTTCCCATGAAACATTTCCTGAATCCCTCGTGCTTATATGATAACGAGGTGGGCGGGTTCATATTTGTCCAGGCCAAGGATTGGTAATGAGTCTGTGTAAGCTAAAAGTAAACTAACTTCTAATCATAAATTAGGATTTCATTTGTTTTAAATTGAATAAATTAAGCGTTAACCTATTTTACCAAATGTTTGGAGGTTAAAAGCAAATCTAATTATTTTTAATGTCAGTTCTACAACAAACAAACAGTGTCATTTATTCATGTATTCAGTCATATTCTTACTTTTGTCAGCTTTGGGCCTCCACAGTCACCATCCAAATTTGTTAATGTGGTGAGGAAAAAGTAGCAGAAACTTCAAATATCACATTTTGTTTATCATTTGGTGTATATTATTTTTTTATAGATGTGATCTGATGAAATGTAATTGTTCACATTCAGTGCAAATCACCCTTGAAAACATTAATGAGTCACGTATGGTAAATTACAGCACTGAAATATTAGTCAAGCGTTACTGTTGATCATTTTAAGTGTCATATTCTTTCATTCTTTTATTACTGGACTACCTTTCTATGTTACTGTGTTGTAATTATCTCAGGGTAATGTTCATGTCACTTTGTATACACTCGACAAATTCCTGTGCAGGAATGAATCAGTCTGCTGGTGTAACTGCAGACTGGCCTCACACAGCCTGTACAGTTTCAGCTGCCACATGACATCTATAAACCAATCAATAAATGATGATCAAACTGTTGTCAGTTGCTCAATTAAAAGCACAGATCAAATCCTGTCAGGGTCACTTTTTCCACATCACTGCTGGACTCTGGTGCTGCTCTAAGTGTTTCCATTGTGAGTGAACAGTGAGCCAACATCTCCATCTACTGGTGGAAGTGTGAACAGACCAAGGCTCTAAAAGGCCAGGCGAGTTATTATCGTCTGTCACCAACAGGGAAATTCAAAGTGCTTTGCATTAGAACAACATTAAGAAAGATTGAAATATTGAAGTCACTAAATTTTCATGTATTTTACTCTCAGTGTGGCAACATTTTCATTTAAATGTCACTTTGAAAATAAAGTGCTTCACAGTGTGACTGAGCACTCTTTATCTTTACTGTTTTTATCACCTATTCCACTGCTCCACGAGGAACATTTAGTGTGTGTTACACCCTCCAAAATTCCCACCCGGAAAGTGCGTGTGCTTTGCTACATCGGCCTATTAATACAGCCCTACAGATAGCCTTTCAAATGGAAAGAGGGAGGGTGAATCTCTCACAGGTCACCGTATAAACAAACACCACAGTCTGACCGCTAAAAGGTTTTCGAGGATCATATCAGCTCTGACGTTTTTGGGCTGAAGCTATTGGGTGACAAATAAGTGACAAACCAGCATTAGGTGTCTTAATAGAAAGTTATTGCACCACCATGAGACTCCACAGCTGCTTCACTGCTGCTTGGCATCGATTGTTCTTCTGGAGGGATGAACAGTATTCTTTTTTATTTGATGATGGTGGACAGCTCTGTCTAACAAGTGGCTACCAGATCTGCCATCGGTGTTCAATTAGGTTGGGATCTGGTGACTGTGAAGGTGATTCAGATCTTCATGCTTGAACCATTCAGTCATTTGTTTCCTCTAGTTGTTATAGTCTTCTATTCATTTTTTCAGGTTTTCTGCCTGAATTCGTCCTCATCTGTAGGTGTTCATTAGTAAATGTTTGCATGTAGAAGACCTCAGACTTTAATCAAACTGCTGAAACAATGAAAAAGCTTTGAAATTAAAAATAACATGCCAAAAAAAAAACTTACGAATCTTCATATCTGAACAAAATTCATTGGCTCTAAACTTTATTGCAGTGATATTTTCTTTTGCTTGATATATATATATATATATATATATATATGGCCATTTGCAGACAGTGGAATAACAAAACACTGACATATTACCACCTAACAAAAAGTTTATACGGCTAACGTGTTGGCAAATATCTATTTAACACCCAGGAGACACACACCAACATTATTCTGATCCTTCCAGTGGATTTGTGTCTTTACTCTCCTTTTAGCATTGTTTTGATCTCCATCTCCTGAGGGGAATACCTGTCACTTTAGCTGCTGTTTTAACTGTTCACCAGCAAGCCCATTACTTTGTCTGCTGTTTGGTGTTGAGCAGGTGTTGAACAGTTGGTGGTCGCTGGAAACAACGTTGACGAGGCAGAGTTTGAGGGCCAGAAAACCAAAACAATGAGCTAAAAGATCGTGCACTTTCTTTTGATTCATGACACTTCAAATGATCTGAAGGAACTGAGGATGGCAACAGGTCAAAGCTATCATCCAGCAGCCCACACACACAGTTCTGTTTAACCCCTGATAACCTTACTGCACTGACTATGATGTGGTTTTATGTTTTATATTGAAAGACACAATACTGACTGAAAGCAATAAAAATCAGAGCCGTTATGGTCTTCTTTAAAATATATCCGGTGACTTTTTCAAAGAGGAAACACTTTTTTGTCTCCATGTTCGGAGCTCAGGATTTGTTGCTGTGGTGTTTCTGCACAGCAGATCCTCTGTCGGTCAGCGTTGTGAACTTTCAGCTGGGAGTGTTCCTGGTTCTTCTTTTTATTACCAACTACACATGTTAAAAAAAACTACATCCTGTGAAAAACATACCTTACTGACCAAAAAAAGTGCACTGTGATGAAGTTAAAGAATCTTATTTTACCTCAAGAAGTAAAGAAAAAAAAAAAAAAATGTGTTTGTGTGTTTGGATAGTTTGTTCAGGAAACTGCAGTGACACTAGTCTGCACTGGGCGGCCTCTTTCCTCTCTGCTGAAGCCCAAACACATCCGGCTATTGAGGTGGCGCCCCACACATGTTAGGGTGTGATCTCTGATTATCTGTCTCAGCTTCAAAGGGTTATCAAGACAACTAAATATATGTGATAAAGGTCCCACCATGCTACTGCAACATGACAACAACCAGACCTCTAGTAACGTCATTCCGCTAACGCCTAAATGCTAACACATCTTCACCACATCTAGTTTCACTGTGGGAAGTTCAAACGCACACTCAGGATGATCTGATACAGAATGTTTCAGTGTTTTCACTGATATTTAGAACATCAAACATGAAACATAAAACGACAGAGGTTTGAAGCTTTTGTTTTCGAGCCATCATCTGGAGCAGGTAGAGTGATCGGTCAGCTGCATAAACTGAGCTGATGACGTCACAGACTTCAACTGTTAGCAAGACAGAAGATCGATACATTCAGCACCCAGTACTCTCAGTGTCTCAGTGTCATGTACGACAACTAGAGCTTTAGTTTGTAAGTTACACCTTTGAGTACTTGTACAACAACAACAACAACAACTTGAGCACTGGTGTATATTCACTAGTTACTAGTTTCCTTTAAGATTAAAGGGATAGCTCAACATTTTTGAGAAAAAGTTACACAAGAAGATCAATAACTCTCACAAGTGTGTTTCCAAAAATATTCCAATAAGATTTTAGTTCATAAAACAGCCTCATACATTATCATAGGTTCAACAACCTAACAATATATTCATTAGTTCAATTAACGGACCTTATTCACAGCAGACAGGTGAGGACATTAAAAAAAAAGAGCTGCATTCCATTTAGGTGAGCTTCTTCCAGTCCTGGGACACTTGACTGAGCCATCATTAACCAAATTTATTTCACCTGTACGTTTCCTGCTATGACATGTCTGCTGTCTGTTGACCAGCTGTGACTGGAAAATACACCGTACATGTTAATGAATCAATCAAGATAGGAGCCATTCTTTAGCCTAAGGAATACTTTTACTTTGGATATTACTTTTATTTAAGTAACTGTTTTAATGTAGGAATTTTACTTGTAATGGAGTGTTTTTACACTGTGTTATTAAAGTATCTAAAATATCTTAATCCTTCTGACTGAATACCACCATAAAGCACAAATTGCAAGTGCACTTCCATTAAGATGAAAATGCCTCCCGTTGTATTTTTCTGGAATGATTTTATAACAGACATCATCGACTGTATCTGTGTTAAATGTGTCACACAGCACATTTCTGTCAGGTTTCTTTTTGAAGACGACTGAGGAAGAAAAAAACTACTGAATCTGATCTCAGCTGTTAGCTTCTGCTGTCAGATTGCTAACTACCTGTTTAATCTTTGAACATAAAAAGGCTTACAGAAACATATTACCTACAACTGCATATCAGCCAGTCAGTGTTGTCAGTTCCACGCTGATAATGGAAATAGAAAAACAGGTAAATCTGGCAGTAAAAATGTTAATTTGTTGCATTTTATTTCAACATGATATGTCATTTATTTCAAGTCCAAAGATTGCTGTAACATTAGTGGGTGTGGTGGGTTCTTTACAGAGCCAGCTCTTAAATGGTTCAATTAGCCTGTCAGTGGAGGGTTTCACTGCAGCCTCTCATGCTGGTCATAAACGTATACATGAAATATAAATGTAGACTGATTTGACAGCTTGTAAGAATAAAATTCAGGCAGACAGAGAGACAGACTCCTTGTAGAATTGTGGCAGCTCCATTAGAAAACCATCAACACAGTCTTCAGAGAGCAGCATCAGTTAAAACTCTTAATAAAATCACATCAGAGGTTGGGCAGTGAAATAAAGTGATCAGTGACCCTGACTTTGGAGCACTGAGGCCGACCAGCTTTGATCCTAAATGGAGATGTGAAGAAGGTGGGTAGATGGCGAGGAGGCTTGGAGCTCGAGCACTGTGCCGTGGAGATCAGGTTTGACTTCAAACACCTTCAGGCTGTGAGCCAGTTTACCAAATGAACTCAAATTCCACGCTTCGCTGCATCAGACTGTATGCTAACCAATACCTGCTGGAGTAGAACCAATACACACCCACACATGGCCGGAAGAAGAGGGTGTTTTGGTTCTTCAACAGGTCTTAACCTGAGGTGATAACAGGGGAGCTAACGGTTGAGGTCAAGCCTCCCTCATGTCGTGACTCAGGAATTTCTCTCTCTAAGTCCAGGTCTTTGTCAAGTTTTAAATTTTCCACCTGTACTCTTCATTAATCAGAAAACAGTCCATATAACATATTCTAGGGTGCATAAGCATGCACAGCAGACAACCCCCCAGCAAACACACACACACACACACACACACACACACACACACACACACACACATCATAGGGTATACAGGGCACAAGCACACAGCTAGGCACAATGTCTGGTTATGAACTTAAATATTTTTTATTGAAAGTAAAAATAACTCAAATGTTTAATTGGGCTAACTGGGGATACAGTACGCAGATTTGTGGCATGGTTATAGAACCCATAAGCACCATGCCTACCCCTACAAGCACTAGTACTATAGATATACATAGATATAGATAGTTAATGAGTTAGGAAGGTACAGTAGGTGGATGTTGTTATCATGTTTGTTCACAGTCTGGTGGTTCCATGATTGGGTGCTGCTCGTTCTGTCAGACAATAGTTCTGCAGACTGAATCCTTCGAGCCACATGGCTGCTGGCTGTTTCTAAAGGGAGTTCAGCACCCACGCATTTGTGCCTGTACAAAGACTTAAATGGTCCCCATTTACTGCATTCATGTGCTCACGAATGGAAATGAGCACATGAATGCAGTGACAGTGAAATGTGTTCATGAACAAAATCTGAACGTCAGAATTACATTTGCGTTTGATTTTCATGTCTGCAGTCAGGTTGTAATATCTGCTTTTAAACTTTCCTCAGTGACAATAGAGGGCAGCAGACTTTACCAATCCAGCAGCCATAGTATGTTGTTGAAAGAATGTTAACTTGCACAATACACTTGCGTAACCTGTCTGAGCGCCATGCATTCGAGCATGCCTACATTTTCCATTCCAGCACAAACACATTCCCCTCACAGGGGCTTCCTTACCAAACACACCGCTGATTCCATTTAACTTGTGCCGGTGTAAAAAGTGTGTCAGCCTGAGCTATTAGTGGATGGTTATCATGCATGCTCTGTGCTCTGTGTGAAATCATGAGTCAGCTTTTCCATGGATAAATGTGATGCATTTCTTCCAAAGCACAGAACTCCCCTCTGTTACAGCAACACCAGGTCTTGTCAGGGGCTCCAGTGAAATGATGCCTTTGATTTTCTGATTATACACTATTCATCTTCTGCTCTGGCTAATCACAGAGATACGAAAGTACTCCTTCATCAGTCTGCAAGAATGCCGAACAAAACCCACCGAGATATCAAAGCGCTTCTGTTTGCGCAAGATCCTCATTTTGTTTACCGTACCACCACACCATTGTCGGCACACTCACCATTAGTCATACTTATCTGAGTCTTTCCAGGTTTAATGTGTCAGGTATCAGTTCAGTTTGATTAATTATTCTTTGTCATAACTGCAATCATGATGAAATGCTATTTCAGGTGTGTATTTTTCTTGGATAGGCCCGTTATGGAAAATTCCTCCTCATTTTTAATCAGAACAGATCCAACGGCTCCTCTTAATTATACAGTAAATGTGGAAAGGTACACATCTATAGAAAAATCTAATAAAAAATAACAGACAAGATTAGCATGTGGAATATTCACTGGTGGAAAATGGGATTAGTTCATCGGGTTTGAATTATCATATTTGTTTTATCACGCATCTGCCAGAAAGCAATAACAAAAACATGAAGTCAGCACAACTCACAACTTTTATCCATGTTTCAATTAAAGACACTCTAAACAGTGTTTGGCTTCAGTTATGTTTAAAAAAAAAAAAATAGATACATGGAATGTTTGGCATGAGCAGAGACAGGTTTGAGAAATATCACAATTACAAACATATCAGACAAACTTTGATTCAAGCTAGCACTAAAAGCGAGTTACGCTATGTTCTCATTAAGGCTAAAAAGACAAAGCACAATGAGGACGTGCAATGCTGCGGCAAGCTAATGCTATAGCACAGACACGTCAAACTCAAGGCCAGCGGGACGGATTCAAGATAATCTCAGCCTCTATTAATAATGGCCTCAATAAATCGCACTCCCACAGGTCATACTACAAATCACACAATGTACTGCAACTAATCTAATCAGCGGTCAGCAGATGAACTCACATGCGACATTAAAGCCCCACCAGAAAATGGCCCAACGAAAAGTTGACTTTGAGAACAGGGAATTTTAAAGCATGTGGGAGGCTATTGACAAGGTACACAGGCTTACCGTCATAGGAGGTGAACTTGTGTGCCTTGTTTGTGGAGCTAATGTGTCCATACTATGATGTGCCTGTGACATAGTCCCAGTCTTCAATTATGGCCCACTGGATGATTTAAGTTTGACACCCCTGCTATAGCACAACAACAACAACACAACATTAGCTTCTATGCAACAAGTCCCACAACAATTACACAATAATTAACTTCTCCAACGATCTATATCCATATCAGCAGGATGACATCATTTTACAGCACCTTTAAAAATGGGTAATACTGTTATTAATATGACTTTTCTGATTCGCAGCCTCTGGTTAAAGCAGTTATAACAGCTCTCATAGCATCATTTTTGACCACAACAGACTGAAAAGCGCTAAAAACTCACCATACAATACCTACTCAGCACCGAACAGCAGACACAGTTACACTAGAAGAGTGATTGATTGAATTAGCGGCTAAAGGGAAACTAAAATTCAGTGAATATTGGACTGATATATTAATCAGCTGTCCAGAAATGGATACAGGTGTCAGTGTTGTTTTTTCACAGCTTGTGACATGAGTCATAATTCATACAGCTGCCAGAAGTCCTTGTTGGCATTTGTTGCCCTAAACCAACTAACTAATGCTGACTCCACACGATACTAGAGGGAAGTTGGCCCCATTCACAGCTCCTGACAACTCCTGGGTTGTCCTCCTCAGTTTTGGAATCTTAAATATCAAATATGTTTTCAGTGCAAAACAAGTCAATTAGTCACATTTGAGTTTCTGAGTTTCCCTGGAATCGCGTAAACACCGTGTGTGTGTGTGTGTGGTCCTGCATCTTGACTCAATTGTCTGTTTTGTGTTTTTATGATTAAAAAAACAATAAATATGTCATAATGTCATGAGCTCTAACATGTTTTTGAAATCAGTTCAGATTTGAAAGTCCTCCAGTGTGCACCAGGCATAACTAACCTGCTTTGTCTCAGCATTGTGTGGCCTACAGCACATGCTCATTAGAGTCCTCACTCTGAGACGTTAAAGCTGCTCTTCTAGGCTCTGGGAAAGTTCATCTTCATGATTTATCTTCATGACAAATGATTACAAGGCTGCACCATTTCCACCTTCATACTGGTGTTATTCCGCACCTAGCCATCTTGTAGAACAGATGTCCATTTTGAATGAAGGAACCTTTAAGTATTTTGTGCAGTTGGACCTGGAAGACTGGAACATTCCCAGTAAAAACACAGAACAGGTCCAACTGAGAAAACAGAGAAGTGATAACAATCAGCAACACTTGCGAAATCCTGAAGTCCTACAAATTATGGTCATTTTGTGCTAAAAGCCAATAAAATATTATTGACTGCACCCTCAAAAATAAAGACATCCTGAAGGCTTCGTGCCCCATGAAAATTCCATGCTGTAACGAGTCAAACATGTAAAACCCTGCCTGTTAACTGATTTGGTATCATGTGAACCAAGAGGAATGAATGCAGATACACTGTGTACATGGATATATGACCAGAGGAAGGGAGAGACTTTCCCTGACATACCGAGCGCTGACTTTCCCTGCGGCGCTGACAGTAAAAAGAGGGCAAAAGACTTGAAAGCTCACTTCATCATTCCTCAACATACTTGTTTCCGGCCTTCGGGGAAGCTGGCTGACATGTAACTTATCACAGTTTGCTTCAGAATTATGTTTTTTACATAAACAAGATGGTTCAAGGATCATAAAAAATAAAGCTCCACAGACACTGACACAGTATTTTAGGGACACAGAGGCAAAAATAAAAAATAAAAAATAAATAAAAAAGTTATTGCTGCTTTAAGACTTTTCAGCACTAACAAGTAAAAACGTTAATTTCAACAGGAAGCTTGTGGCTCTTTCAGGCAGAATTCAAATTAGAAATTGGCTTTGTAACCAGACAAAGTTTATCAGAATCAGGATGCAGTCATTTTATTGTTGTGTCTGTAAGGGCTACGTGTTGTATCTAAAGGAATGGGAAAGGTGCATTCTGCTGACAGATAGTAATGGTTTGACAGGTCATTTTAAACCCCATACCGTTTCTCACAGCCCTGCACTGCTCCCCTTGGCTAAGTGAGAAAAATGACCTTACCCCAACTCTGAAATGTTTTGCTTCCCAGGTTCGCTGAAGAGTAACTGCGTCTGTCCATACGAGCTGCTGCAACAGAAACATTAGGAAGTGATTAACTTTGTCAAATCATGTTATAAGAGCATCATCATCATAGGAGCCACAGAGATGTCTATAAAAAGAGAAAAGGCTGAGTTGTGTTGTGCATGCATTGTAGTCATGTAAAGTGACAGACATGAGTCTGATTGTTGAAAACTAGACTTTGCACTGTGCCCATACAGGTCAGTGCATTGCATCAAACAAAATGTCTGGCTCGAATGAAAGATGAATCTTTGTCTTTCATGTGAGGTAATGAAGTTCAGAGCCGAGTGCCGTGTTTGAAGTTGTCCAACAGTGTGTTTGTTGAGGCTGGGTGGGTTCACGTCTGAGTCGGCTCGGCTGCTGCAGGTCAGCTACGAGGAGGGTCGGCCTGACAGCACAGGCCTTTGTTCTTAACAGGAGATGCTCGTACAGGTACGCCGCGCTGCTTTGATCCTCGGGTCAGCTGAATCACTTACAGGTCACTCCAGAGCTGTGATTATGAAGCTCAAAGCTGCACTCAGGAAGACATGATTCATTCTCTGAGAACAAAGCATCTTTTTGAATTTCCCTGTAACACTATATATAGAGATTTCATCATTTTGACTTCTAGTATATCTGAACCATTAACAACGTCACAAAATTGGGGTGAGCAGCAAATGCCTTCCCTGAAGTTACCGTGTTAATTCACGGTAACTTAAGATTCATGAATCTTCAGAAATCTGAATTGTATGACAGCAAATGTGTGTATAAAAAGCATTTTTGACTTTGTGTTGTGTTCTATCTCAGCATTAAAATAAAACAGTTTCTTTGCAGCTTCAAAGCTCCTGTGTGTTGTTTTTTTTTTGTTTGTTTGTTTGTTTTCTAATTATTCTGATGGCATATAATTTTGTTGCAGAAAATGTGTGCATGCTCTGTGTTGCTTTTAGCTTTGTGTTCTCATCATTCACTGTGCACTGCTATCTGCCAAAGGTAGGTTGGTTTGTATTGCTTAATGCAATGCACTTCAATACAATCGCTCTGCCCTCGATTAGCTGACCTGATGCCCCCCTTACATTTCATTCAGTAGATTACATTCAGTGTAGGTTGAGATTTTCCCTTCATTTTTATGCTTAAATCAAATGTAAATTCACAGTTTTTCTCAGAGAGATTGGGCGTGGACCTCAATAAGTTTGCACCCCTGATGATTTTCTGACAGAAAATGGAGAAGAGTTCGTCACCTTGACCTTCAGAGCTGGTCTCATGTTTTTGTAAGGCAGCAAGAAACTACAGGTAGCTTTTTAATTACTCTCTGCATGTCATGATGAGTGCAGTACAGCTAATATCAGCTCTTTCTCAGCCCCTGAGGCACTGTGGTAATTCCCTCTGCTCTTCTTCCAAAAGCTTAGTTTACAGAACATACCCACGATGAGTTTACTGTGATGATAACAGCTGTGGATTTTCTTTCTCCAAACATCTTCGTCAATCTTTCAGGGTTTCCAAACCATGCGTTTCATGTGTAAATATCACTCAGTGTCCGTCAGGACAGCAGTATGGAAATATATGGCTTAATGAGTGGCCCACTTGAAAATGATAGACCATTAACATACTGCTCAGTGCAGTGATATTTTTGGATTGGTCGTGTCAATCTCCAGTGTAAAAGCAGCTTTGAGACACATTTGTCCTTGAGTATGCATTTCAAGGGCTGCAGCGATTTCTTCTCACTGTTTCCCTTCTGCTCGATCGTGGACCATGGACACATTGGAGACACTTACTCCCTCCACATCTCCACCCCTTTCTCCTCCTTTTCTACAGTTCTCAAGGACCTCCGCTCCATATGTACTATTGTGTAGCCAGTTGCCTGCTTTCTGATGGTGCTAGAGAGAGCACACATTTTTGACACTGTTCATATGTCTGAATGTCACCATTTGCATGAGCTGAGACTAAAAGCCTCCTTAAGAAAACTTGGACTGAGTTTGATGACCACCGTACACCAAACGACTGAGATGACAGGAGCGCACCACAACTCAGAATTTCATACAGAGACTGAAAATTTGTCTGAAACAGTGAAATCATTTGAAGTTGTTTGGGGAAGGCCAGTATTAGGTGATTAATAATCAAGTGTCAGTGTTTCAGATACATCACTTTTTTTTAACAGTAATTTAAGTGGGAAAGGTGTGGGTTGTCTGTTGTGGGAGACAACTAGACTAATGTGTTATTTCCACAGCTGTCTGCATTGTTCCAAAGTACAGTCTTAAAAATCAGTCCTCAGTTTGAAACACTTTGAAAATACTTTGAACATATTAAGAGAGCAGGTTGTAGGTTATACCGTGTGTTGCTGACTCACCACAGACCAAAAACAGCCATGGAATGTACACATTCCATCCGCGTACCGTACCTCTGGCTTTTGTTGTGCACTCATTCATATCCCAATTGGTTCAGCCTATCTCATGTCTGTTTCGCTTATCTGCAGTGTGTGTGTATAATAGTGTGTGCACATGTGGCCACTAGCTGTCACTTTTTGTTTTATCAACAATATCCCATATGTGCAAAAGACTTGATTTGGGTGATTTATTTTAAGCATTTTTTTCTCACATGACAGTACATGTTAGGAATGGCTCTATATTGGTTCCATAATAGATTTTTTTAATAATATTTCTCAGCCAATCAGGGTAGTAGTCAAGTGTTTTGTTGTAGCGGTTCATTATGGAAAGAAATGCAAAGTGGATGGTTTGTTCTCCTTTGGAACACTCGATTGTAACCATTAAAAAGGTAATTCATCAGGTCATGCCTCTGTCCAACTGACTGATTAGTTTTCATTCTGCATTCTTAAGTAGTTGTGAAATACTGTGAGGCGTATGTTTGAGTTGCTACGTGACACAAAGGTAGGGGTCCAATCATGAAAGGAACTGTGCTGTGCGATGGGGGAGCTCCAGACCATAGAGAAACTTTGCTTCATATCGATTCTTGTAGTGAGCCTGGTGATGTGTTGAAGTCTCTGGGAATTCCCGGCGCTCATGGTTGCGTTGATGCGAAGCACACAGTAGATGCTGTAGATCACTATCTCGTGCTACAGAAAAGATGAAAGGCTGATTTATGTAAGCATGTGCTTCTGCTTGTTGGTGTTACGATTCAGAGTATGAGCTCACTGGGATTTGGAACTACTTAATGTAGTGAAGCACTTTCACTGTTCAAATAAACTCGATTTGTCTTTTTGATTTATTACCCAGAGATTCTGGTGGGTGGCATTAATAAAGTCAACCATTCATCAGCTCTGCTGTACGTAGAGCCTTCCACTTGAGGGGTAAAAGTTTGGCCTGCAGATGGTGCCAGATGACAGATGCTTTTACCTAAATTTAAAAGGTTTAACGCTGTACGATGATTATTGTAGAACACTTTCTTTAGTCTAATCTGAACTTCAAATCCCCAGAAAGACTCTTAACCAAAGAGCTGCAGAAAAAAACAGAAACCAACACTTGAACACATTGAACAACAATTCATAGAAGGCTGATGCTACCCAAATGTCAGCATATTATCATGCTGGCTGATTTCAAGCTAACACGCTAAACTTAATGTTAGCATTTACAAATGGAGGGGCTACCATAGGGACAGAAAACCTCCCATTATTTCAACTTGGGAAGATGCCTGTCCACACTGCTAACTTTAAAGTCACATAAAAAAATAGCCTACAGTAGCTACATTTGTTGCTATATCCGTTGTCACATTTGTTAACCAGTTACAAACAACCAGTTCATAGTTCGAAAATATGCAGCATATTGCTGTTTACGTGGTAATCCACACGATCGCAAAATCACGAAAAAACTGGAGGGACTGATAGATGCATTTTTATGTATTTTTTGTGCATTTTTTGAGCTGAACGATTGCTGAATGCAATCGCAGACGACTCTGAGATTGAAGATTTGTCAGATGGTGAAGAGAATGATCCTGCTGTGGGTGAAATTGTTCCATGTGAAGCAGCTGTGGAGCAACCTGATGATTCTGATTCTGATTCAGATTATCATCCTGATGCTGCTCACATAAGTGAAGATACTGACAGCAGTACAAGTGAGCCACAACATAAACGACAGCATCTTGAGAATGATGGTGAGACATGACCTAATTCCCATGTTTTTACTCTGTAGCACTTTATTTCGTTCAAATGGTGAGTATAGTGCAAATAAAATGTATTATATTTTTATTATTAGAACCTGACCAGGATGTGCAAGGACGCAAGGCAGGACCAAGAAATGGGAATAGAGAGTACTGGAAGTCTGCTCCATTCAACCCTATCTTAGTCCCATATCAGGGAGCTGATGAAGAACAAGATGAGAGAGCTGATTGGTCGCCGGTGCAGTACATGGAGCAGTACATTGACATAGAACTGATTAAACTCCTTGCCGACGTTCGTGTTAGTGTACATACTGTGAAACACAGGTGTAAATAATAGAATTGACTGAAGTATCGTTATTGTCATACAGTAAGATAGACTCAATGCCCTCATATGAGGACATTGGTTTTTGAGATAACCACTTATTGTAGAAAGCTAAAATTTTATTTTTAGGCTAATTGGGTCCCTCTGATCCCAAATAGCAAGGAAAAAATGTATATGCAAAGACAGACCCATTGTCCTCATATGAGGACATTGGTTTTGACATAGTTCAAGAGCACGTAGAAAGCTAAAATTAATTTCAACTAAAATTAGGTCCTAAATAACTAACAAAAACCCAGGTCTTAGGAGGTTAAGTTAGCTGAATCCACTGTATCACTGTCCACTTTGTATTTTATTGAGATGTAACCTATCTGCCAACAACGGTAGCTGAGCTTTCTCAGCGGCCAGCGATCTGCTACCAGAGTGAACCCAACAACCTTACAAAGGAAACTAATTTCAGCAGTTTTCCCATTCTTTCGGTCACTACCCAAAGCTCATGACCATAGTGAGGGTTGGAACATCCATGCCCATACTACTGCTGAAGCACTTAATTGCCCATTGATCTCACGCTCCATTTTACCCTCACTTGCGAAGGTCCCAAGATATTTGAACTCCTTTACCCAACCCAGATGAAGTGATCCACTGTTTTCCAGCAGAGAACCTGGGCCTCAGCCTTCAGACTCCACTGCTTCAAACTCACTGCAATCACTCACTCCAGTGTGTGCTCAAGGTTACAGTCTGATCAAGCCAATAGAACCACATCATCTGCAAAGAATAGAGAACATTTCTGAGTTTGCTCCAACCTGCTGCAACTTTACACTGTTCTCTAATCAGCCATATTATGTTGGAAACAGCTTATCTTCTGGGTGTATGGGTGATAACCATTATTCAGAGCCATTTTCTTTTGTAGGTCAATTAGCTGACAGCCATTATAAAAGATCACAGGTACAGTTCTTCAGCACCAGCAGCACTACAGGGAATTCCAACTTTCTCCATTTACAAAACCTCAGCCTGCTGGTCATGCAGTGTTTGTCTGATCATGCACATTCTCAGGAGGTGAGATATAAACAGAAGTATTAAGCTTGAATCCTCCGGCAAAGTAGAGATAATCACTGTGTGGGAATACGCAGACACCGAAGACAGTCATGAGTGACGATTGCCACAGGAGACAGCACTGTCAGATTTACAGAAATACATGTGCTGTATACATACACCTAAAACTAGAAGAACATTCTGGTGTTTGATATTTTACCAATATTGTAGCTCATATTTTGTAAACTGCATTTATGAGTGGGTGTTTGTGAGTCTATACAAACTTATTGAACTTACTGAAAGATATTATCACTTTTATGATCCTGTCATCTTCCTGCAGGGATTGACAGTTCAGTGAAATTTATATTGGCATTGATTCAACGAAGACAGGGTGTCTACAGGCTATATATATTTTTGGTCTGGTGTATGATATCTCCTGTTGAGCAGAGGCATGATTGCTTATGCCTGCTTTATATTTTTCTGGGAATTTGGGAAAGCTTAAGGATATTTAATAGTTTAATTGCAGAGCTAAAAGATTTGTTTTTAAGCAAATTGTGATAAATTGTGATAAAAGACTAAAATACACACACTCTCCACTGAAACCCCGAAAAGAATTAAAGCTGCTGTGTGGAGATTTTTTTGTAAGCAAAACACATTCAGTGTTACTCATCAAATACAGTGTGTATCACGTATTGAGTTTATTTCCTTCCTGATAATATTTAAGCAAAACTGATTTTTAAAAATAATTTAAGTTGTGCATTGTTTCTATCCAAATTCTAGCAGTCTTATTCGTCACTACCTTTATTGACTGATGCCAGGCTTGTCTGCTGCTGCATAGCTGCCACCGACTGTTGATATTAATGTGAATTGTTCAGCCTGCATGCCCCTGTGCATGCATGTGAGTCCTCATGCGCAATACAAATACAATAGAGACAGAACGCAATACGTCATACTCTATGGCCACCAGAGGAGAAAACAACTGCTGCCACAATACACAACCAAGGGCTAAAAAGCTAACAGAATCCCTGAAGGTAGCTAAAAAATATCATCCCACAGTTTTCCCATTCTTCTTGCCAATGCCTCATGTCTTATGTACATTCTACATGTGAAAAGTGAGATAACTTCTTTTATGATTTAGCACAATGATTAAAATTAAACTGAACTGAATTTTGGCTGATGTGCTTTTGTGCCCTGAATAACTCTTCACAGCGAGAGAAAAGTTTAGCATAAAAGTATAATATATTTAGCATAAAACACATCACTGCCTTAAAAGATTCAAATACTGAACCATGACTGATAACATTTAATTCCAGGTTTTCTGACATAATGTTGCTGAGGTCAAAGGAGATCCTCCATCACGAGGAAACAACATTGGCTCACATCCAAATTGTTATGGTATTATTCCACATAGAAGGAGTGTTTGCTGTCTGAAAGCTTACGCTGGGGTCAGAGGAGAGATGACACATGACCGGCCACCAAAGCACAACTCTGCTTCCGTTCCATCAGTTGTCTTTCGACACGCGACTTTGTGTTTCCTGTTAATTCCCCTTTCAAGAATGGCCAGACGGTTTTTTCCCCCCTCTGAAGTGGCAGATATTTTGCAGAGCTCTCTGTTTGATAAACAAAAAGGGTTCAAGGATCTGTTTCAGCCATTCAACATATACACATCAGAGGTGATAATAAATTTAGGGGTTAAGCATTTTCACAGACAGCTCAGATTAAAGAAGGAAGTGAGTTTAGGAAAAGTTATGAAAGCTGAAATAGCTCAAGTAAAGGAAGATTTAACCACAGTTTAACCTTTGAAGTAAACTGCTGCACTTTTGTATCTGAAAGTATTTTTCCAGTTGGTATCTGAAGAAACAATGCATCAGTGTAAAGAGCAGGGTAATTCACAGGTTTCAACTGATCCCTGGAGCAGATTTCTGGAAAGCTCCAAGAAGAGGATTTTTACTTCTGGCAGTGACGAGCCCACAGCTGAGGACCTGTAACGCTAGTTGGGGTGTGGCAGACTTAAAAGAGGAAATGTTGACCAACTACCTTGCACACTCCAGCAGTATTTACAGTGTAAACTAGGAGGCTGGCAGAGGAGCGTGTTCTTATTTATCTTGGCTCTGGGATTATCAGTGGAGATTGGAGCTGTTATGAGAAACATTTTTGTGGGTGGCCTCTCCTGTGTTTGCGGTTTGGCTGTGAGGCTTGGAGGGAATTAACTGTAGCCTTGTGCGTATCTGTATCCTGCTGTTGTCCTTCAGCATACTCGATCAATAATCCTGCACCTCATCTCGGCTCTACTCTGCTGTGGGAATGAAAAGTTTTGAACAGAAAGACAAAAAAACATGACACAACAACTAAAATAGACATATACATCGAGTTTTCTTGTAATAGGTGCTATCCAAAATGAGATGCAAAGCAGCATAGCGTAGCATGTTGTTTTGGCAATATTACATGCATGCAAGAAGAGTGTTTGCTTGAATTAACAAATTAGCAACCTAGCCAGCTAATGTAAATGAGGTTAAAATGCTTCAGTTGGCATAAAGGGTTGAAATGCATGTTAAAGTGCTATACATTTTTATTTTCATTGCAAGATTCAGAGCCCACTAACATTTACATATGAATATCATCTGACTGACAAATATTAGATGATGGAGAGAGAAAAGAACATAAAGACTATAACGTTGAAGCCAGAGAGGAAAGAGGATATGAGAGAGAGGGAGCACGTTATGAAATGCAGAGAGACATAGAAAAAGAGGGTGAGACAAACAGAGGTGAAGGAGATGTTTAGATCAGGGAAATCAAGTTTTCAGGACGGCAGGCCCGTGAACTGCCCTAGCGAGCTCAGTTTTTGGACCTCTGTGTTTCTAAAATCCTGCATACGGCCCTGTCCATCACAGAAAATGCATCTTCAGACTTTAGAGAGAAGCCCTAATTAGAATAATTATAACAGCATTAATTATTCAGATCTCCAAACACGATTGGCTAAGATGCTGATATTGGGTTTGAGTTGGGCATGGTTATGCTTGGACATTTATTACACAATTCATTTTGCAAATCAATTAGAAAAAAATCCACATCAGTTGTCCCACAAATATGGACATGTACTTATATAAATATATATAGCACCTTTCTACTCTTCTGACCAGTCATATCTCAATCACCAGTTGATGGCATTGGCTGCCATACAAGGTGCCAACTGCTGATCAGTTTTTGGAAGCTAACCAGTCATACACATTCACACACTGATGGCGCATTATTCGGGAGGAATTTGGGGTTCAGTATCTTGCCCAAGGACACTTTGACATGCAGTCTGGAGGAGCCACAGCCGCCCCCTAGAACAAATCCAAAACTGAAAGAAACCAACTTCACTACGTTCAGTCTAAAATGTTAAGAAACCTGTTTCTTACTGATCAGAAAAAGTACACCTTCTGAATTCAAAATTAGCTTAATTGGCTTGTTAATTCATTGTAGAACAAAAACAAAAGATAACCAAAAACACCTTTGTTAGTCTTTCTGCTGTTCCAACAATCATCAACTGTAGTTTGGTCGATATAAATCCTCAATTCACTGAATGATATTCTGGTAAAACTGTTGTTTTTATCAAAGGTTCTCATGGATCGTGGCTGCTGCTGTGGTCCTGCACGACGTCCACTACATATATTATTACTGTCATTATTGCTACCATATCTCCATTACAGTTTATAGTTAGTTAATGATTTGCTGCTGCTGTGCATCTGTGTCTCTCTATCTCTATCACAGGTTCCACTGCTACTGTAATCATTTTATCATTCATTGTAATTCATTGTCATTTTATCATTCATTGTAATTGTACAATATGTTTGTGTTGATTTGTTCTGTACACGTGACATCTATTGCACGTCTGTCCGTCCTGGGAGAGGGATCCCTCCTCTGTGGCTCTTCCTGAGGTTTCTTCCACCTTTTTTCCCTGTTAAAAGGGTTTTTGTGTCACTCGAACCGAGGGTCTAAGGACAGAGGGTGTCACTCCCTGTACAGATTGTAAAGCCCTCCGAGGCAAAATGTGTTTTGTGACTTTGGGCTATACAAATAAAATTTGATTTGATTTGAATTGATTTGATTTGATTTGAATTGATTTGATTTGCATGTTAATGTTCATAAACAATCAGCAGCAAAAAAACTGAACTACTAACATCAGTTATAGCTGCTCAGCGTCATCACAATAAGCAGCATGTAAACATACCTGTAAATGTCACTTAGGTCTGGTTAGACGCTGGTGTGGTTCTTACTCTTCAAAAGCACGAACAACATGCTGCCTGCCCAAGGCATACTAGATGATTGGACATCTCAGACATTTGGATTTCAAAATGCAAAGTCATTGCTTGAATGGTGGCAAGACAGGCGCTAAATGTGACCATTACTTCAAGGACATGCCTTAACTGAAACAATGAGAGGTTTAACTCTTCCCAACGTAAGCTACAGTGCTGAGCTGTAGCTTATGTTTACTGTGTTTCTTGTTCCTTAAAGTCCCAATCTTTTGTCAAAGCCTGTTCCCCCTCCAGCCCGCCGTTGTTTAAGTTAGGATATATTAGCACAGATAACTGTTCAGGCCTGTTATTCTAAAAACAAATGCCCATTGCTCCAAAGGCCTGTTGATATGAAAATACACACACTATGGGGCTTTTTAAAATAATAGGCTACTCGTACAAAGGACAGTCCCCTGTCAATAATTACAGATATGAAACTGATAAGTAGGAAGTGGTTAAAACCAAGCGACAACCTCCATGGCTGGCAAATGAAGCCAATGCAGAAGTGCTAAAAACTGCAAGACCGAAAAACAGTATTGGTCTCTATAGCTAATTTACCCGTTCATGACAACTGTACTGAGGGTATAAGGGAGGGAATAATATTAAGACTTACAGTTATGAAGAATTAAGAGTGTGGCGCTTTGATTGACAGGTGGGTGCCGTTATTAGAGCACCCCAGTGTCATTTGGCCCGCCTTAAGTCTGCCACTGATCCACGTCTTTGCCAATATATTTAGATTAGCCAGGAGGCGGAAAAGGCAGGACAGCCAACATGGTCGTAGACAGCTTCACATATTTTGAGCTTCAAAATGTCTCTTCAGAAACCTGTGGGTGACGTCACTCATGCACTGTCCATTCTTTTTTTTTTTGTCATTGGATAAAACCCACACCACCTTCATTTTAAATCAAGTTGAGACTGAAAGCATATGGCTTATCATTGTACTTGAATGGATTATTACACAGTAGAAGTATAGTCTAGTACAATAATAGTGACCTAATGGTCTGATGCTACTCTTTTTGAAACTTTTACATGTGATGTCAGTAGTGGAGGAATGCATTCAGAAACCTTTCTTTCTTCATTTAAATACTTAAAAAGCTCTTCTTGAAGGCCACAGTTGCACACTCATGTAATGGATGCGAACATTTCCGTCCTATCAAGCCAAATTAATTTGGTTATTTGAGAAAGCAGAGAGTGGAGAGCTTTTCTCAGCTGAGTGCACTTTAACCTGAACTTTCATCGCCTGACGTAGGTGGGTCTGGCTACAACAAAGGATAATGGTTCTGATGATGGATCCCAGTGCTGTCTCACTGTGTGGCATGCAGTCAGCTTCTGTGCTATTGCTATGACACACACATACACACACACAACACACACACACACACACACAGCGACATTACTCTATGCCTCAATCAAAGCTACTTGTTGAGGTCTGCCAAGATCAGCTTAGTTTCAAGGTGATTTATTATTATTATATGTGAAAAGACTTCCACCAGACTCCACTGGATACAAGTGAATCACACTTACAGGGTTTTACCCAGGCGCTTACATGCACAAGAAAAACCAGCAAGCAATGGCAGGCAGAGTGACTCACAGTCTCAGAGTGCATTTTTGGGTCTTTGAATCATAATGCAGAAATTTCAGTGTAACTTGTCAAGGTTTTCCAGTCTGGTAGTAAGGCCCTTCAAACAGGACTTTGAAGACATACATGCTAATATAATATCTGTTCAGGTAGATGATCTTCATCACATTTACTGTAGTGTTGATTTCACTATGTTAGGATATTGTCAATCACTTTTGAAAAATGTACAAACACATTTTGGGGGATACATGATAAAAATAAATGATGAAATTCAAGCACAGCATTGATCCTGTCTCCAAGGATCATTCCAATTGATTTGAACTTCAATATCAACATCACATTGTGCTATGAAACACAAGCAGTCAGACGAGCTGTCTGTTGACTGTCTAAATACTTTATATGGTAAAGTAAAACTATAAATGAATGAACCCAAAAAGTCAGTAATAACGTCTCATCGGACAGGAAAGTCTTTTGTGAGCACTACTGAAATAAGTAAATGTTTGAACCAGGGAGTTAATCTGTGAACCATGTTTTGGCACGGGCCTGATCACAAAAACAACCAATGTGACCAGCGAGCACTAGCATGTTGTTGGAAATGTCCACAACTATGAATATAATAATGAACCAGAATTATACATATTCATAGATGTTGTCAGCAACGGTGTGTTGTGACTACCACATGTGCTCTTTCTTCCTTCCTCTCTATCTGTATCTCTATCTCCCTCTCAGCTGGACATTCCTCTGTGCATTCTAGTGAGTTGTTGTTGCCTTGAGTAACAAATCAGCTCAGGAATGCGTGTTGTCTTTTGCAAATGGATTTAGAGCCAATAAATTATCCAACGCCAAGTAATGGACAGCGCTTCATAATGATGAAGAGTTGGGCTTGCCTTGAGAGAAACAATGTTTTGGGAGTATTGAGTTCTCTTGGAGTATTATTATTTTCTCTCTTCAGTGAGGGGTCTTCACTGGGTTTTAGCCTGTGCTGAGCCTTGACTCCCTGTGAATTAGAGCAGGAATCCCCTCTGTGATTTACACCTCACCCACTCCCAGCGACAGCACAGCAGACAAAACCCACTAAATGAACAGGTACTGCAGGCTAAATGGCCTGACCCGGCGCTGAGCGGTAGGGTTTCCGCATGCAATCGACCCCACCACAAAGGCCACCAACAGTCTCTGCTTCTGCTTTTCAGATTGGAAATAACTCCCATCCACAGCTAATGAACATCCTTTCACTGGATGACAAATTGAGGAGAGAAAATGTGTGTCGGGTCGTCATAAAGTATTCTGCCACAGAGTGGTGCAGAGTGCTGCCTATGGATGTGGGGAATGTGAATCTGCTCTGTTGTGCTGCAGTCAGGCAGACAAAGAGCCGGGCCAGGGCCGTCAGCGACTGTGGGACACACTAAGCATCTGGTGACAGATCCGCCGGGATGCATGACCACTTTACACTGGGCTGTCTGTGTGTGGGAGCCCTGGATAGATACATGGAGTGTTTTTACTGCCGACTTAGTGCACACCTCAGGAATTCCAGCGCAGTCCTGTCCTCACTAGTAAAACCTGCTTGTGTGCTCTACTCCAAACAGCCATGTGTTTAATTGTCTGTGGTAGGGGCCTGCTAAGCACAAGTGCCTTCTTTTTCTCCACCTGTCACATGAACACATCAGTAGGTGTTCTTCAGCAGGCTGAATAAATCAGGACAAACAGCAACACCCTGCTGCACTTGTTTATGAGAATCTTGGAGGCTTTTCAGGCCCAGTTTGATGATTTAGTGCTGATGATTCAACAGAATGATAATGAAATGTTGCTCTTAAAGGTCAGACTTTGTAGAAAGACCATTTATTTCGAAGGATTCCAAGTTGCAAAACTGTTTTGCACCTCAGTGTTCATTTCATCTCCACCCCCCTGTTATTCATATAGAACTTTTCAGTCGAGACAGTGTTGTCTTTGAGGACGGCTCTTTGACGTCTTTAGGTGGGGGAAAAAAAACATAATTGCGCTTGTTCTCTTTCATTCTCACTTTCATGCCACCCTGTCTGACAAAATATAATGAGTCCTGTCATTGTGTGTGGCACGTTGGCTAACAGTGTCACAGCTGTAACCCTACGCTTTATGGTCTCAGCCAGTTCTGAGCAATTTAAACCTGTGCACCATACAGTTTGTGTGTAACAATGGATCCATGTGAAAGACTCCTTATGTGAGTGCCAAGAGTGTTAGTTAGAACTGTGTGTGCACTCTTTATATTTGGCAAGTGCTGTTCTTTGTCAGTCAGATCATGTCTAGATAAAATCTTGTATACTTCATGAGAGATCATATATGTCTCATACAGTTTAACTTGTGAGGGATCAGGCCTCAAACAGACTCTGAAACATTGAAATTGCAGCAAAATCCTTTTGATGATAATACTGAACTTTTCCATAACCACTTAATCCCAGCTGACATTGGGTAAGAGGCAGGATACACCCTGGACAAGTCACCAGTTCATCACAGGGCTGACACATAGAGATAAACAACCATTCATGGTCACATTCACTCCTAAAGGCAATTCAGAGGAACCAAATAACCTGCGTGTCTTTGTGCATGTCCAGCTGTGGGGTTCTTGCTGAGGCGACTAATTATTGCACCACTGTGCTGCCCTGTAATTCTGAATTTAAAATATGTTGTGACAAGCCTGTTGCCACCGTGGGTTCAACTCAACACATATACCCAGACAACTGATCGTGACTTCATTTTTTATTTCAGTCTTTTTAGGACACAGTGGTTGAGAGATGCTCGCAGGCTCCGTGCATGCTTCCGACTGTCACACTTTGCTGCCGTCTCTTTGTGTCGTCCTTTCCGGTCTCTGCCTCACTCTCCCTCTCGCCCGGTCCAGCATGCTACTGATAAAGGGGAGATTTATTAGTTAACAATGTGCAGGTGTGCTAATCATCTCCCCTCCCGCTGCTCTCCTGAGCCCTCTCCACACCTCTCTCCTGCACCTGATGCACCACGCCCCCTCCACATATGTATTTAATGAAACTCCAGTAAAGATGGAGGACAGCCAAAGACAGATTTAAACATGAATGGTCAGAGTATAAGTCAAGCTCACTACACTTCCCATATTGCATGTCAAAAGGCTATAAGTAGATCTTTGTTTGATTCTTCATCAGAGTGGTCATGCTGCATTCACGTCACATGGGATGGAAAATGGCAATGGGAAAGACCCATATGATCTTTGGCTGATATGAGGCTTCCATATTTGATTGGTTTTCAGGCCCCTCCATATATTCACAAGTTCCAAATTGGGTACATCAGAGATTTTCAGTTGTAAGACTTAGACGTTGATGTAAAGTCAGAAACTGATTACTCTGACATAACAGTTTTGTTTGAACCTCAATGCTCCCAATTTGCAATAAATTTGTTAAAAATCTGTAGTCTCCAAGCCCAAACCTCAATAAACACTGATGACATCACTATTGACATCATCTGGGGTTATTTCCTGACTCAACAACGCTCCTCTAGAGCCACGAAAAACATCATACAACTGTTTCCACACTGTGAGTGGTTCGTACCATGATGAGTAAACTGATCTCGATGTGTAAAATTATTGGAATGGTGGTGAAACAGCACAAATAGCTGTTGCATATCTCCACACTATAAAAAGGGCAAAGAGGTTGAGAAGAAGAAGGAGTTATTTTATAGACTTGGCTTGACTACCGAAGTCTGACCAATCCTCAGACTCCTCCTCGACTCCTCTGCTGTACAGCTGCTCTGCTGGAATCCACCACCAACATTCATGCAACATTACAGCAACACCTTTGCATATCTGCCTTACACAGTGTAAGGTACAGATGTATTCTAGACCCAAATTATCCCCAGATAAAGTGTCCAGGCATGTACGGGCCTTATTTTAAACTCTGTAAACAGACGTGTTTAGATGTTTGTCTGAAGATGAGGGGACATTCCACTGCTGAATCCCAATCAGAGACAGATGAGGTAAACCGGGGTTCATGGGCCTCAAAGTTGGCAGAAGCTGGCATTATCCTGTCTTGTCTTTATACTGCTGCCTGTAACTTGATGTATTGTTCCTTTGGCTATAAATATCTGAAAACGAGCCAAGCAGGAAACCTTTATGTGTAAATTATGTGAGAGCTCTTAGTGTGTATCAGCGCGTTAGATCATTCTGGTGTAATAGATAATAATGAATAAGGGCTTATCTTATCTTTTCACACTTAAGCCATGACTGCTAACAAGGGCATGTAAGGTAGGCTGTCTTCATCAAAATCCATATCTCAGTTTGTTTGTAGTCTGTTTAAAGGTCCAGTGTGTTTCTCAGATTTATTGAGCTCTATTTACATAACACAGGAGAAATGGAATATAATATTCATAACTTTGTTTCTATTTGTGTATAACCACTTGAAACTTGGAATTTATTGTTACCTAAGAATTAGCCTTTTATATCTTCAGTGGGTCTGCCATGTTGAATCACCATGTTTCTACAGTTGATTAGAACAGACAAATTAGACTCTGGAGTTTTTTCTCACGTTTTGCAGCCACTGTAGTTTCTCCTCCACGCTTGAAATTGGAGGGTGAGTGGAGGGGGATGCAATCCACAACTACACCGTTTGAAATGTAACCCAAATCCTACGAACTGATCCTTAAATACATCTTCTGTCGGCTGACTGATTTACTTTGATTCAATTCAATACAACAATAAAAACGTGGAAAGCTAAGCTGGGCTGTGGATGTGACTGGCTGGCTGCACTTACAGCGCACAGTGACATTGGCCAAAGACTGAAAGTCAGACACCAAAATTTAAACCTGTTAATGGAGATGTGTTGATACACCACCTGAGTTTAGTCTGTCACTATTACAGCCACTGCAGTAGCCACCAATGATAAGCTCTCAACCGTTTGCATTGATACAGACCAAGTTACCTCAACAATATTACTAATGTAAAAAACCAAGTGACAAACATGGTTCATAACCGACAGCTGCATTTTAGTTTTAAAGTGCTAAAGTGTTGCAACCTGATTCATGGCTTCTGTCAGAGTTGACTTTTACATTTCTGTTTTTTTGCTCAAAAACTGAACTTGAACTCAACTGACTTGAGGCGGGCGTGGCTCAGTTGGAAATGATGCCACATACTTCTTTGCACCAATCAGGATTTAGCAAGATTTGAATCTGAATCTGATGACATTTGGGTTGTTTCCCACTTTCAATCATCCAAACTCACACCCCACAAGTCCTGATGAAGACGATTCACTGAGTTTTAGGTTTAAAATTCTTATTAGAATAATGCATAGAGATCAATCATTCATCAATCAATCATGAATATTTAAAGTTTTAAATAAACACATAACACACATTTTCAGGGGCTTTAAAAGGGACTTACATTTCAAAATAATGACATAAAATGAGTTCTCACTTCTATTGTGTAGTGCCATATTTAGACTGTGATTGAAGATTTTATTTGAAGAACAGATTAGATCTGCAGTTGTGTAACACAGCAGAAGAATGCATGAACTGCGCAAATATTTTCAGCAGAGTTTATCCTTCACAGTAAAACAACGTAAATGTCATTTTAAGCAGGAAAATGTTCTGACATCCAGATACATGATCCTTTTCCAGATACGAGCTGCTGCAGAGGAACAAATTCTCCCTTTTTTTTCTATTAGCAGCTCCATGTAAAAACATATTAGGGCTATGTGTGGTGGAAGTATCACAGCCTCGGGGCATGAACCTGGAATTCACCGTTTGTTTAGTGGATAAGAGAGTGCTGCCGGTGCTGCTGGCTACAACAGGAGGTGGTGCAGAGTTCAGCTGCAGGTAAAACGTACCTGACAGACTGACCTGGAGCTGTCTGACTGCTGGGAAACCCAAAATGAGAGGGAGGGTGAAGGGAGGGGGGGAGCTGACAAACGATCACAGGAGGGGACACATAAAGGGAACATTGTTCAAAATAGGCCACCTCGGAATCAGCCACACTCATATTGTATATCTGTGTTTACAAATGAACTGCTGACAGTAGAAATACAGCTAATCTGAGCTTCACTAAAAAAAACAAAAATGTCTTAAACGCAGTCACATTCTATGACAAAAATCTAAAATTTGAATGATCTATCTGAGATAGATTGTTCAAACAGGCCACACATGCCAAGGGCTTCAAATTCTTCAACTAATGACCCCTCAAAGCCACACACACACACACACACACACACACACACACACATAAAAGTAGCACTTATTTGTTTCACCTCCACTGCAGCACAGCCGTAGACTTGCTACCACGTGTAATCTCCCAAACTGAAGCAGTTGTGTGTTTTACAAATTAACAAACCTTTCTCTTTACGAGCCCTGAGGCTGTTGACATGAATCTATCAGTTTGATCTGCAGAACTGGTGCTTATCCATCTTGCAGAAGATTGGGATCTCACTTCAAAGAGAAGCTCAGCGCTTCCTATCATTACTCCTGAGTTATAAACCTGTAATTAAGTCCAAATTATGTCTATTAATAACCAGCATGGAAGAGGTTGAGAACTTAATGACTTAATGTGGAGGTAGGCTCAGTGGGGGGACGTCTATGAAGACATGATAATTTAAGGAGACAGCCTGCATGCGCTCACTGTGACAACGAGCAGCGTCGACCAGGTGTTGGACTTCCTGAATACAGATATTCAGCGTGCTTGTGAAAGGGCTGTCACCCTCCCTCTCATTACCCACAAATACCTCCTCCAGGTTACCGCTGGCCAGCCAAAACCAGAGCTATGACTGAAACTATAAACACCTACCTTTAAGCTGCAGCAAACATTCTTAGACAAACATAAGACAAAGTCTTTAAAATGACAAAAACAGGCCTAGTGTCTAGAATCTAGATTAAACCCAGAGACAATTCCTAATGCATACACGCATCCATCGGTGTTGCCAAAAAGATGTGTATCTTATGTAAAATAACACCATCAGTTCTCTGTCACCATTCAAATATTTCACCTCTGCTGAAAGGGTCACTTCTTGCATGTTGCCTCACATCAACGCTCAGTGTGTTAGTAATGTGCCAAGTAAAGTTACACGCAGCTCTACCATTTCTGCTTCTTGGCTTTTGACAATGGTCAAAGATGCAAATAATGGTTTTCTGATAATACCAATAACCATGTCTTCAAGGGACATTTTCTTAGCTCCTTGTGTATGATTGACTGATGATTGTAGGGACTCATCATCTGTTAAACTCGTCCTTGCAGCAGCAGACACTCAACAATTTCCCAGTAATGTCTAGCCCAGGGCTTTTTCCATTTTGCTCTTCCTGAACATGGTTCTAACACCACAGGAATCTGAGTGCAGTGTCACTTGTTTGGTTGTCATTCGATATAGGAGCATAGATGGTCCAAACGTAATGGTGTTATCCCAGTGGTGGTTCTGGAAGAGGTGGGTACTTCTCACTCCTTGTAAGGATCCAGAAGAAGGTTTAAGTCTGTGTATGAGCCACATTAAGTAACAGCCATGATGCCCATTCTGTCAAAGTGTTTCTCTTTTTTGGGCAGGCTTATTCCTGGATTCTGATGTCAGTGTAGTAACCTCAACTCGATCGCCTCACAGAATGTTGAAGATTCTGCAAAACCCCACACTGTGTTCAGTGACAACATTATTTCGTTTTAATTAGTAACATCTTAAAAATGTTACTCAGATTAACAGAGAAAAAAGTAAACTGCCAACTGCAGCTGCTCAGAGCAGCAGGGAAGTGTTTGTGTTTACAGATGAACCAATCAATTCAAAATCAAAATAAATAAATACCAAAGTAAGCTTCTGTCTTCAGGACACAAATACCGAGAAGGCCGATCATAACATTAAGAGACTTTATTCATATAAGTGACCGAGTCGGTGGAGCTGTGTTATCTCTCCATTTACAGAAAATCAACAGTAAACTTGAGCCAGCTACTGATAGCCATTGGCCATAAACTTCTTTCATTTCAAACTCTAGCCTCTCACTGCCACTGGGATTTATGACTTCAACACACAGCACTGTCAGCCTCAACACTCCCCAGCACAAACACACCTGTACCTGTTTTGGTGCTAATTTGTGGTGAACCACTGCTTGATGTGATGCCAGGCGGGTTATTCCACCCTTATTAATTATGACTCTTCTGCGTCCTCTCAATAGTAATTCTGTTTTCGTGTCTGCTCTGCTGTCGAGTGCACCTCAACCTGCCTCTGAATGTCTGACGACTGAGATCAGCCTTCGTCCCCTCTGCTGCCTGTCTGAGTGTGTGTGTGTGTGTATGAACAGTAGCAAAGCTGCGATGCAGAACTGGGTACGATCAGGCTTTATCGTGCTGTCTTTGTTATCACTTATCTCTCAGCCACTGTTCTTCCAAAGGCTTCAGGAAAGTGACAGTTCTTTCATCGGCCCCCTGGCAGGAAACACATCTATCTCAGTTTGCCGTGATGTAGCATTCCTCCCCAGACGGGCCTTTTGACTGATGGGGACAGCTCAGTAATTTTCCTGCTGTCTGAGTCATCAGAGTACAGTGAAGACATAATTAGCTTTCAGACGAAGGGCACAAGCTTGGGTTTAGACTGTAACACTCACTGTGAACGTTCCCCTTTTTTTTAACTTGAGGAGACTTAAAGGTTTCCCTTTGAAAAGCAGGTGTGGAGACACATTTTATTGTTGTAGATTAGATGATTGGAAGTACTTCATTTAGTGCAGTACTCCTCTGTTAGGGTGTTCACCTGCGAGGTTCCTTCTCTCAGCACATTCAATATAAAGACATTCATTTAGCTCCAAAGTGCAGCTATACGCAGGTGATGACAGAAGAGATAAAACATTTGCCCTGTAATTCGGATCATTTATGTCATTAAAGCCACCAGGTGCAGATGTGAACTGTGACCTCGATCTCTCATAACCATCTCCCACCGTCGTCACTATCATCTCCATCTACAAAGCGCTCAGACTTTTGTAGCCGGTTACGCAGTAGATTAATATTTGCTTTTGGATTTCTGTTAACACTAAAATAACACTATTCTGTGTACTGAACAACAGCTCCAGAGCATTTTCACTCAATTTTCAAAATAGTTCATTCTAAACAGCCTGTAATTGTTTGTGATTGCTGGCTGTATGCAAATTCCAAAGGATTTGAAGTAATAACATGGTCAGGAACAGCGAATCATTGTCAGGCAGAAACCTCTGAAACTCCAGTCTAATTAGTTTTTGAAACACTTTGATTTTCAGTTTCTACATTTTCAGTAAAGAAGAGAATGGAGTCGTTGAATTGATGAACAATGAACAGAGAAGTCACCAAAATGTAAAGTTCAAAGTCTTTGCCAGAGACTGACTGGCGCTAATAATGTCGCCTCGTCCTCACCCCCTCTGCCCCTTTTTTCTCCACCTTTTATGACTAGCTCAGTTAAGCTATATTTAATGACTTACATGAATTGCACATTTGATTTAATATGATAGTAAGCCTATAAACAGAAAAATACTTAACCTTTAACTGTGGCTGTAAACCTCTGTTCCCTCTTTCCTCTCACCATGCTCATGTGAAACACTGTCCTCCTCCTTATTTGTATCATTTATGAAGATAATCGATGTGAATTTTTTTTTGCATTTGACCTCAAATATTGTTGACTTGTGTTTGTTTCTTTATATTTTGTGTATATTATTTATGTCACTGTCACTGTGTCATTTATTGGACATTTATCTATCAAATATTCATCACATGTTACCGCTGGGCTTTCACACAGGCAGCAGGATAATGTAGTCCAAAAGGTCAGCCGTGTCAAGACCTTCAGACCCGTACTCATATATCCAACCATGGACTTTCAGAGGTGCTCAAACTGCCGGCAAACAGATCACCAGAACAAATGTTTAATTGAGGAATGTGTACTGATTCCTCGAGGAGATGCCTCCCCTGGCCAACTGACAGCAGAGCAATTCTGTCAGTAAAACCAAGGCCTCCTAGATGTCCATGATGGAATCACATGAGACCCTTGAAGAGCAGGGGACAGATAAGTTGGATGTGCTGATCCTCATTTGGACAGTTCACAGTTGAGGGCAGAAGTCGCTCTGTCCACTGAGCAGCCAAAACCATCAGATTTGGATTCCTGCGTCTGGCCGAGTCCGTCGCTCCGTCTGGACAGTTTAACCCTGTGTGGCAGAGTGTCTCTCTCCAAGGTGCTGAAATGGATTTTGTCTTCTCTGTTTTGTTCTGATCCCCTTTCAGGGCAACTAAAGGTTGACCACGCACTGCTGCTTGAGGTTCAAATTCTTTCAGTACTTCTCAGTAATCGTTGTTTTTTCGATCGATTGGACACCGCCCTGGCAGCTGAAGACGGAAGACCATCCAAGCAGTGACTGTGTTATTATGGTATAGTATACTATAGAAGTGATGTGTATTCTAAAAGTTTCACCTGACAGAGAGTGTCAGGGTGTCTGATGTTTACAGGTTGGGTAAAGATTGTGGTCTTGTTTTAATTTGGGGTTGGATAATGATGCTAATGTCTGAAATGGTGTTAACAGTGCCGATGATTAGTTCTAACATGAATTCTAAGAATCACTGCCAGAACTGTCTGGACTGCCTTCACACAGCCATGGTGCAATAATACAACTGATGATACAATGTCTTCTGTCATGTGAAGTAAATACGCATCTGGAGGTGATGCTAGGAGTTATTAGTGTTATTAAGTTATTAATGCGTAAGTACGAAAAAACAGAGTGCTGGTGTTGACCCATATTTATCTATTTTCAAAAACCTTCAAGGCCTTTTTTCTCAAATCAACTTACTTTCAAGGACCCATTGGAACCATTGGGTAAGTGTTGTTCCTACCCAAGAATGAGCGAGCAGAGGGATGAGGATAGCACACTGTAACACAAAGATCTGGACAGGACTTTGGGAGGAAGCAGCTGTCTTTGTAGATCCATGGAGTCATTGTGAATGGCAGATTTAGGGGTTAAACTGGAGAGGCTTGTCATCTTTATCTGGTGCTGTGCCTGCCAGCTCCTGTACTTCCACGGTGCCTCTCACAAATGAATGTGGAGCCTTGAGGGCCTGGAAACTCTTTGGGTGTAGAGACAGAAAACCTGTTCAACAAGTCTCTCCCCTTCCCAAGTCTGCGAGATCGTACACTCGTCTATATTAAACAAATGTCGGAGGATTGAGACAGAGGAGATTAAGTGTGACATCGTCATCGTTCTACAGAAAAATACTATGAAGCTTTATTGATGTGCTGCGTACAGGGAAACCAAATGAACTGCAATAACTCAGCAACATCTATCGACATAAAAACAACATGATACTGCATGACAACCTACAAGCATTTTTCCATCCATGCCATTGGCTGCATGAAACTTAAATATGAAATGAGAGTGCAGAGATAATGGTGGTTGCACAAGTTTTGTTTGTTTTGTTTTTATGGCTCATTTGCAGTGCACCAAGATGGAGATGATCGGACATAAGAAGAATCTTGTCAACAACTTAGGTCAAATGATTTCCTTCACAGGGTTGTTTAGTTTATCGAAATCATTTTATTTTCATTGTACCCAACATTTGAGTACTTCAGTTATTACAGCTCTTTAATCTCTCCCTTTATTTATTTATTTATTTTTTTCCACCATCGAGCATGGACCTGTACTCATAATGTTCTTCACCTTCCGGCGATGAAAGTATTGTTTTTATCTACCGAGTGTCTGCTCTTAACCATTGTCAGCCTTCGACAACCATGATGCCTGATTCCGCTGCCTCGGCTGCCTGCCCCGTGACCACGTCACATTGAAAGCCATGGGAAGATTATGACAAGGACTGTCACCCTCTTCAAGGTGGAACTGCCTGTCCACTGCTACCAACTTGTTGACCTGCCTGGTCAGCTGTTGAGAAAACAAATACGTCCCTTCTCCCAGTCCTGCTGTTGAAGACCCTTAGCAGGGACTAAACTTGCTCTAAAGCTGCGTGCCAAATAGAGTCCTTGCATCAACTGCCCACCCATGGTGCCAGTTTTTTCATTATGTCCAGCAGGGGTGGGGCATGGAGGACAAACCGCCTGCCATCACCTATAGATCCTACTTGATTGTCAACAGCTGATAGTGGGACAAGGGCATCCTGTCCATCAAGGATAGCTCACACTCCTGTGTTTACCTGACGCAGACGATAGTGATGTGCACTAAACCCGCAAATAGTGTTAGCAAGCAAACTTTGTAAGCATTAGCTTGCCTGCTAAAATATTTTTGCTGCTGTCACAAGAGTTTACACGGCAGTGCAGAATACAGTGTAGATGACTAACATTAGGTGTACTGGCTGGAGTCGCGAAGGTAGTTTCAGCTAGGGAGCTAGCTGAGAACATGTGTGCTCTAATAGTTTATCTACCAGTGTTTTCAGTGAAAGGGTCAGTGTGCGGGATTTAGCGGCATTTAACAGTGTAGATGCAGATTGATTGACCTCCACTCACCCTCCAGTTCAAGTGTGAAAGAGAAACATGCAATGGACTCCATGGAAGAGGAGCAGAGCATCTGTAGGTATAAAGGTTCATTCTAAGGTAACAAAAACATAATGATTCTTATTTCCAGGTGATTATACACTAATGAAAACGTGGTTATGGATATTCTATAATTGCCACATTCTGTAAACAGAGCCCTTTAAATCTGACACACTGGACCTTTAAGTGGTTTCAAATATGGCACCATTAAGCTGACCTTTAAAAAAACATTCCAGATGTCTGAAGCAGTTCACTATAGTAGGTGTCTTTTCCTTTTTTAGGAGGTTTGTTTTATTGTGTAGGAGTGACGTGAGTCTGTGGTTAACTCTGAAACACACCTTCATTTTTAACTAAAAGTAATAACTTATTTTTGTCTTTTGTCTTTTAGATGTTCTGTGTGAAAAAGTGTTGAACAGATGAATTACTTTTCTGGTGTGTGTGTCTGTCTGTCTGTGCCCGTGTGTGTGTGTGTGCGTGTGTATGTCTAAGGTGTGGACAGGTAATGTGTGAGTGATGACACATGATACACACAGCTGCCTAGTTGGCGGTTTGACACTTCAGCTTTGAGGTGATATCCATCCTCAGATATGTTGTCTGGAGCTCTTCAAAGAGCTCCAACAATAAACACACACCTCCTTGGTGTGATCGCAGCTTCAGCTTTAATGCCACCTGCTCCTCTACCTCTGATCATTGATAGCATGACTGAACAGTCAATCACCTTCACGTGACCCTGACGTGTTACATGCCAAACACACGGCAAACTCTAGATTTCATTCAGCCATGTGACGCATCGTCATGATAAATCCCCTAATTTGGATGAACATGAATGGTTTTTAGCAGTACATCTGTGTGTGGCTGTGTGAATGAATGCATTGTTGAGTGAATAATGGAACTGAGCCCTCGGACAGGACAAACCTGCAGATGGCGCCCCAGTTCCTGAGCGCTCTTATAGTCAACCCTCAAGTATTGAGGAGACTGTGTGCACACACTTGGAATACGATTTATCCATATTCAATCAATCATCTAATCAGAGACAGTTTGATAAGACTTTGGCCCGCAGTGCTGTTAAATGCACCCTGAAATTAAAATCATCATGGTGTCTTTCAGCACTCAGAGCTGGAAAATCCTTCCTGGCCTCGGGTGAAAAATATTTTATCACATGGCACAGTGGAAAAAAAGAAGAAAAATCATGAACATGTGGTGATGTGAACTTGTGTCCCATAGCATGTAAATGGAACTGTGTTTGCTTGTTTTCAAATAGAAGCATCCTGTGTCTTGCAGTGAATTAAGCCAATGTCAACAGAGAGCTGAGCTTTAAACAAACTGTGCTTTAGGGACAGTCAACTGGTTGTAATCTGAGGCCAACAACCATAGAGTATAAGGGTCTACTGGAAAATAAACACTTGAACGCAGCATGGCATGCATTTAGGAGAGAAACATGTCTCACTCATGAAGAGACAAGCATTGTCTATAAATAGATTTTCTAAAAATAAAAAAAGAGAGGAGGCTGAACAAATGTGTTTTTGTTCTTGTTTTTCCTCATAATACTCTTTCATCTGAAGTAAAAGTACATGTCAGGCTAAATCATGCTGATCTCTGAGACTGATGATTTGTGCAAATTCACTTCAATTCAGAGCAGCATGTTCAAGCACACATGTAAACAAAAAGGACGTGACTTCAGTCCAAGTATCAGGAGCTGTAAGAGCTGCTGCCTCCTGTGAGCTGCCATCTTCGGTTACTCAAGACTCATGCATGACCTAATGAGTCACGTCCACTTGAATTAATCGAATTCATCGCACTGAGTTGATACGTGCACGTATCATCTACGTTTGGTTGCAGTTGTGCAGTGTGTTCAAGAATGTTGCTAAACAGAAGATTTATCAGTTTTATAATTTATCTTTTTAACCCATTCACATACAGCTGCCATGCATCGAGAGAAACGTGGTGGATTATGTATGTATGTACCAATTTGGTAAAGACTGGATGAAATACAGTGGAAAAAATAGAATAGAAGAAAATCTGTCTCTTTGTAGAGAGATTTGTCTTGAATCAAGACGTCCAGGTTAAAAAGTTTAAGTGTGATCAGTGTGTGTGTAAAGAGCTTTATAAAAAGGTCCAAACGAGTGCAAGAAAAAATAATCCGTTCTTCCTCAGTTTATAGCCAAACTTTGCATTAAAATTTTCTGAAATTTGCACAGCAGACAAACATAATAAAGGTCATTATTGATGCGATGCTTCACGGTAGAGCCCCACCAGGCACGTCTCTGTCATGTCGCTGTTTTGGTCTGTTCTCTGCCCAACTTCAAACGCCAGACTTTGTTAACTTGTTCACATTTGGTAATTTTTCCTGGTTTATGTGCTTCTAAATATGTAAATATGCTACATAGCTAAATTGTTTCCCTTTTGGCTGTTTTGACACAAGGTTTTTTATTTTGAAAATTGAGACTGGCGATATCAGATTGATGCACATTGCCCTCAGCATCTGTCAATAATATAACAACCGCTTCTGGGACGGTTTTGAAATGGACCATGCCACTTCTGGTGCGGTTTGAAACATTAGACTAGAATAAGCCTAATTAGCTCTGGGGGATCCGTGTACACAGAACGTGTCGCATCCATGCCGGGTGGAATTCAGCTGTAATGCTATAAAAACATCAAATCAAATCAGATCAAATCAAATTTTATTTGTATAGCCCAAAGTCACAAAGTACATTTGCCTTGGAGGGCTTTACAATCTGTACAGGGAGTGACACCCTCTGTCCTTAGACCCTTGGTTCGAGTGAGGAAAAACTTGCCCACAAAAAACCCTTTTAACAGGGAAAAAAGGTGGAAGAAACCTCAGGAAGAGCCACAGAGGAGGGATCCCTCTCCCAGGACGTACAGACGTGCAATAGATGTCACGTGTACAGAACAAATCAACACAAACATATTGTACAATTACAGTGACTGATAAAATGACAATGAATTACAATGAATGATAAAATGATTACAGTAGCAGTGGAACCTGTGATAGAGATAGAGAGACACAGATGCACAGCAGGTAGCAATAATGACAGCAGCAATACATGCAGCGGACACCGTGCAGGACCACAGCAGCGGCCACGATCCACGAGAACCTGCTGGACGAGAGAGCACAGAAACTCCGGGGAAGAAGTTTAGTTAGTAACATAACCAATACCGTGCCTGACTAGGCATAACCCTGAAAGAGACAGACAGAGACAGACACAGAGAGAAAGAGAGGGAGTCCCCCGGCAGTCGAATCCTATGGCAGAATAACTAAGGGATGACCTGAGCCAGCCCTAGCTGTAAGCTCTATCAAAAAGGAAAGTCTTAAGTCTACTCTTAAAGGTGATGACTGTGTCTGCCTCCCGAACCCAGAATGGTAGTTTGTTCCACAGAAGAGGAGCTTAATAGCTGATGGTCTATGCTGGGTGTCGAGAAAAAACATTTATGCAACATGTGACCAGACCTGTACAGTAATGCCAAAGTGATTTTTTTTCTATAACCTAACAATGTCAGTGAAGACTGAACCCACAGCTGTACACTTAATAAAACAGTCATGATGTCCTAATGTATGTCTGGCTGAAGGCCTGCCTCTCTTTAGATCAAAAAAAGGTTACTGCTGATCAGGATTATTATTATCAGGATATGTACCACAGTCATTTCAAGTATCTGTAATTAAACCTCTTCTTAAAAAGCCCACTCTAGATCCAGAGGTTTTAGCCAATTACAGACCGATATCAAACCTTCCCTTTCTCTCTAAGATACTTGAGAAAGCTGTAGCCAATCAGCTGTGTGACTTTCTCCACAAGAACAGTTTATTTGAGGATTTTCAGTCAGGATTTAGAGTGCATCATAGCACAGAGACCGCACTAGTCAAAGTTACAAATGACCTCCTAATGGCATCAGACAAAGGCCTTATCTCTGTACTTGTCCTGTTAGATCTTAGTTTGACACGACCATTTGACACCATTGACCATCAAATTCTTTTACAGACACTGGAACATCAAATTGGCATCAAAGGAACCGCCCTAAGCTGGTTTAAGTTGTATTTCTTAGATCGATCTCAGTTTGTTCACGTCAATGATGAATCCTCCATGCATACCAAAATTTGTCACGGAGTCCCACAAGGTTCTGTACTAGGACCACTTCTATTCAGTTTATATATGCTTCCTTTAGGGAACATTATTAGGAATCACTCCATTTATTTTCATTGTTATGCCGACGACACCCAATTATATTTATCGATCAAGCCTGATAAAACCAATCAGTTCGCTAAACTGATTGGTTTCATCAGACAAAACTGTTCTTGTAATTGGACCCAAACACCTCAGAAACTCTCTTTCTAAAGACTTAGTTTCTTTAGACAGGATCACCCTGGCCTCCAGCTCCACCGTAAAGAATCTTGGAGTTGTTTTTGACCAGGATTTGTCCTTTAGCGTCCACATAAAACAAATTTTGAGGACTGCATTCTTCCACTTACGTAACATCGCCAAAATCAGACACATTGTGTCTCAAGCGGATGCAGAAAAACTAGTCCACGCTCCATGTTACTTCTAGGCTGGACTATTGTACTCTTTGTTATCAGGCTGCTCCAATAAGTTTCTTAGGACGTTGCAGCTGATTCAGAATGATGCTGCACGTGTTCTGACAGGAACCAAGATCAGAGATCACATCTCTCCCATTTTGGCTTCCTTGCATTGGCTACCTGTTAAATCTAGAATAGAATTTAAAATTCTTCTCCTTACATACAAAGCTCTTCATGGTCAGGCACCATCATATCTAAAAGAGCTCATAGTACCTTACTACCCCTCTAGAACACTGCGCTCTCAGAATTCTGGGTTCCTTGTGGTTCCTATAGTTTCCAAAAGTAGATTGGGAGCCAGAGCTTTCAGCTATCAAGCTCCTCTTCTGTGGAACAAACTACCATTCTGGGTTCGGGAGGCAGACACAGTCAACACTTTTAAGAGTAGACTTAAGAGTTTCCTTTTTGATAGAGCTTGACTCAGGTCATCCCTTAGTTATGCCTTTTACTTATATTTACATGATAATGTGTATGCTGTATGTTGGGAACATAAACATTAGTTTTATATAATATTTTAATATATTAATATATTTAATAAATTAATATAAAACAGCAGGTTGAGTTTATATTTCTTATATTTGTGAAAACAATGGGAATCTATGACTTCTCACAGATCAGCTCATATATTTTGAATGTGGTAAATACATCCGGAGCTTCAGACCAAAGAAACAGTTCCATGGGTGATATTTTTGCTTAAAATCAAACCCAACACTACTGCAGTCCAACCTTAGAGTCGCGGAGGGTTTGTGTCCTGGCATTGGGAGGAGATTGTGCTGAATGACTAACCCTGTCTGTGAGCGGGTCACCATGGCTGGCTGGCTGCCATTGGGAACACTGGAAGTGTGAAAGGGATAGCAAAGCCCCTCAATTGGCTTCCAAAGCAGAGCTTAGTGAGGCCTCTTTTCTTCCTCAGTGTGACTAGCCGCTGAGGCAGGATCCCCAAGAAGCCTGTCACTTTGACCTAATCCGTTTTCTGCCCAGCTGTGGGGGAAAGTCACCTCTTAGTTTTATCACATTTGAATGCAAACAAGGCCGGAAGGGTGCTTGTGTGTCACATCGAGGGCCTGAGAGATCTTCTGAAAGGGAGCCCCTGTAGTCAGGGAGAAAAATGTGACAGGCAGCTCTATCACTGCTCACCAGCCAGACAATTTAAAAAATTTGCCTCTTTCAAAAGCACCTCTTCTTTCTGGGGGCCTAACCCAACACACCAGGCTGTTTAGCATCTCCACAGCCATGAGATTGCTCCTGATAGCCACATTATGGGGCCTCATTGTCAATGTTTAACATTGCATTGGAACTAAGAGGATTAACTTGAAGAATCCAGCAGTCAACAGGTGCATACATTCATTTGGAACCCTCTGCCCGTAAATCAGCAGTCCATCTTCTTAGAGGAAAAAAAAAATCTGACTCTTTGATATAAAGTTTTTTAACTTTCCTTTAAGATTATAAGAATGGCTTGATTTGATTTGCAGCACATTTAAACACGTGTCTTCTTCCACATCTTTGCGTCATAGGTTGGGGAGCAGCTTGTAACTCAACACATGTGGTTGTTCCACTGACATCAATGTATAGGCCTCACAACAGCTTCATCTGACTTAATTATAAAGGAAAGCACAAGTTTGTTATTCGGACAATGACCATGTGCCCATCGATCTGCCAGAGACATAATTGTACTGACACAATGATGAGGTCATTAGTTAACTGGGAGTTACTTACAGTCCAGATGTGGGGGCTCAGTAGTAAATTGTGATGCAATGGACAAATATAACTATGTATATATAAACCACGTGTCTGAGATGAAATGTTCATCTTCAGGAAGCTCTAAAGTGTTGTATATACTTCGACACGTTCAAATATACCTCCAAGCAGTCAGTAAAGCCCTACATGCCTCCGACAATGGAAACACTGTGGCTGCAGCAGGAAAAAGTCATGTATGAGGACAGCTTATGGAGAGAAGTTAATGACTAAAAAGTTCACCCAAATCAAGACAGAATAAATGGAAATATCAACAAAATCCTGATTGCTCCAAACCACATGCTGTGTCGGTTCTGTCCTCCAGCTACTGCACTGCTGTGACAGTCCGCGCCAGGCGAAATGATGAATGGGTTTAATAAGTCTGTGGCTCACGGTTACACCACAGGCAGATGAGACAAAACAAACCTGTGTGTTTCCATGTGTTTTAAAGGAGCATGTAGAAAACACACATGCACAGACTGGCTTTATGGCTCTCTGGCACCACGTCTTGGAGACTTCTGATGGATCTCTGAGTCTGAAGAGTTTTCACAGATGAAGTTAAAAGACTAAATGAAACATTAAGTCTTTTAACTGATGGCTCAGATTGTGACACATCTGAGCAGCCAGTGTAGCTAATCTGGAAGAAATCATTTGGCACAGCTGTTGGCAGTAGCAGCAGCAGCTTTTCTCGTTAGTATAAACAACGATAGCCACCACAGCTGAATGGACAAAAATAAGAGCTGCAACAGCCCACAAGTCTGACAGGTGATTTATTGGAAGCACTTAGCATTAAACACATGAGACATAATTAAAGTACATTTACACCTAATTTCAAGCTCCATATTGAATATTATTTTCATTGGACTTCATTCTACATCGTTTTGGGCTTTGTTGATTGACTCCAAAAGGATTGGTGGTTGTAATATAAGACAAGCTCCTGCCATATTTTTCTGTGTCATTTTTCCTGTTAGACACATGAAGGACTTTGACTGGGGACTGGTCTTTGTTGTACCTGCCACTGTAACCAGAGAATCACTGGACCTCAGGAACTGCAATTTATGGCGGTTGTGATCGCACAAGTATCGTCTGACAGCACCTTTGCCACATTTTATTTCAAAGAAGTACTGTAGCTGTGTCAATGGCTACTGGTAATAATAGTGTAGCTTTCCCCTCTGGGAGAAAAGTGAATGCAATCTTGCCACACCATCGCTCTGCTTTTAAGCCTCGCGCACACTGCTGACATATCACACAAATGCTTCTTTTATTACCTGGCAGTGATTGTTTGCTGAATGGGGAATGGCCTCCAGGAACCTGCTAAGCATTCCACAGGAGCGCTACATTATTCCAGGGGGAGGAACGGCCATTGTGTCTCTGCTGGGTCGGCCTATCATGTGGCCCAGAAATTAAGAACGAGTTTGTAAATAGCTGGATTTGATCTGATTTTCTCTTTTAAGTCAGGTGCACAATGGGAGTACAGTCTTACAGGTGCACAATTTTGTTTTATGAATCTGTTCACTGCACCTTTATTCTTCCCGAGCACTCGTTGTACCCACACAGAGAGTTAAGCCCCAACTCTGCAGTTTCATGCTCTACACTTTGTTTTGGTTCACTCTCACCCGACCTGTCCAGCGCCAAACTGAAGAAGTTAGCGACTAGCTAGTGAACATACTGAGCATTTAGCTGCTAAAGAGCCCAGATATTTCCCTCAGGATTTGGTGGAGACAGAAATGGAGCCAAAAGCTGTGTGAATATTAGACTTCCATTTGTCAGGTACGCAAGAACACAACTCTACTGGATGTAGATAGGCAATGGATCGTCCAGAGATCAGAAGATCATTGGTTCGACCTCGAGCTCCTCCAGTCTGCATGTTGAGGTGTTCTTTCAAGATACTGCTACTGTGCTATGTGAATGTGTTGGCACCTTCATTGGTAGCCAGTGCTGTCAGGATATGAATGGGTGAATGTGATGTGTAAAAGCGTCTAGTGCTATATAAGTGGAGTGCTGCTTTGAATTCAAGATCAAATAAATGCTACAGTTTGTCTCATTCATCATTTTGTCCTGTTGGTAATAATAAGATTTTACTTTGGAACACAACTGAAATTATTAAACATTTTGGTTGCACTCGCTTTTGATGTTAATGTCTTTCCTGGTTTGAATCCTACCTGACAGGGCACTCGTACAGTGTATCCTGGCTTGGACAGTTCTCATCACCTCACCACAGGGGTGCCCCAGGGCTCAGTGCTGGGGCCCCTACTATTTGCTATCTACACCACCTCCCTGGGTCTGATTATCTGCTTACACGGCTTTTCCGATCAACTTATCTTATCTTATTATACTATACCTTGATTGTTCCCTTCTCTGAAAGTTGCTTTGGATAAAAGCGTCAGCTAAATGACTAAATGTAAATGTAAATGTAAACCACAAATATAATGGTAATTTGGCAAAATTGTACTAGATAGAGGATATAGCAAAAACTACAACTCAAGTGGCAATCGACATGAACTATATTAAAAAAAACATAAGTGCAGCTGATTGATCGAGGAGTGATGGAACTACATTTACTTAATTGATAATCAGTTAGGTTAATTTGTGATGCAGTGTTGTACTGTTACGGAACATTTCTTCACACTGTCCTTACACCATATTAGCTCCATGTCAATCAGCCCCGCCGGCATCAGTTATTTAATTATCATCCTCCGTCTGACATCACTGGTCTGGCCAGCTGTGTTTTTCTGGGCGGAGGATGACACCAATGGACACCTCTGACCTCATGTTGAACTACACTCTCAGCCAATCAGGCAGCAGCAGGGATCGGCTCCTGCAGTTAGCTATCACTGGAACACACTCAAGGGCTAAACGGAGATGGAACATCTTTCCAGATCGATCGGAAAAAAAGAGGAGCAATCGGATGGAGTTCCGTGGAAAGTGTGTGTTAGTGGAGCATTCTTGTGATGCAGCCTGCCGGCGCTTGTGGGATACAAAAGAGAAAGCCTCACCTGTCTGACAGCCACTGCCTGAACCTGTCTGTTTTTTCCCAAAGCGCTATGAATAAAAGTTTGTATCAGTGGCAGCCTGCCTGAGTTTGGGCAAAAACTCCTCCTGCTTATGGTCAGTCCAAAAGCCTCAACATAAATATCAACTTTCCCTTCTTGAGGAGGCCTCAAGCTGTCTAAACAATGATAGAGGGGGGACAGCAACAAGCAACATGAGGCAGCCATGGGAAAGCAGAATGCACATCTCAGGGAGCAGAAGGAAGAAATAGCCTTTATTTTTCTTATTCGGAGAAATATGTGCTCAGATCCCACATGTTTGTTTAACTTCTTATATCTCCAGGTGCAGAGTTGCAGCGACTCACTACATTGTCTTATTTACAATCACACGCTATCATAACCCACATTAAAAATACAGTATTGACATAAAACATGTGATATTGACAGAGGCAGAGGTTAGATGGAAGCAATTTGTGTATCTGAAGGTTTCAGAAACACTTAAATGGTCTTCTGTCAACGCTGCAGGTGAGTCAACACCTGACTTTCATTGAAGTCTTATGAGAGTTAATCTGCTAATAGCATGGTGCTTTATTAACACCTGTCATCAACCACAGACTGTGCTGACTATTGGTTGTGAGTGACAAATTTATCTGACAGCATCAACTGTTTTTTGGCATCTTCTATTCTAAAACTTTAAAGAAGGTTGATATCAGACTATTAAACCAGGTAAGAGTAGGGTAGGGGTTAGGTCCAGTGTGTCAGATTTAGGGGGCTCTTTTTACAGAATATGACAGAAATTAAATATAATATTCATAACTCTGTTTTCATTAGTGTATGATCACCTGAAAAGGTCCACCATGTTGAAGCACCTTGTTTCCACGGTAGCCCAGAACTGACAAACCAAACACAGGCTTTAGACAGGGCCGGTTATGTTTTTTTGGAACGGGAAAGAGAGTGAAGGGTGTTGCAGTACAGAATTACATTGGTCCTTTCAGGAATAGCACAACATTTTAGTTATTCAACTCAATTATATCTATAAAGCACCAAATCATAACAGAAGTTCTCATATTTTCCATATAGAGCAAGTCCATTCTAGACCGTTCTCTTTATAATATTATTTACAGAGACTCAACAATTCGCCACCATGACCAAGCACAAGAGGCAGAAACCTCAAGAAGCTCCATCTGCTCCATCTGCCTCAACTGGTTCCACCAGCCTTACTTTTTACACTTCCTACATGAAAGACACGCTACTTTCCAGCACTGAAACTTGAACATGAAAAGAAAATTGCGACTTCCAGAACTGTCCAATATGTACGTCATTCCTGCGGATACTGTGCTGCAAAATGCCCTTGGTGAGTTAAATAGTGAGAGTGCCTCGGCTTCCTGCTCTCCTTAAGAGATTTATGTAATTGCTCTTTAAACAATAACAAGCGGTAGACCCATCCCACCAGTACTAGTTGCAGGTTTCAAGGACAGAGGCCCATACAAACTACAAGGGAATCTCTTTCAAGCTGAAAAAAAGGAGTATAATTGCATTATAGATCTTCAGAAGGTTTGATCTCTGTCTCTCCTTTTTACCTCTGCCAGACTTTGTCTGAACATCAGAGGCTGCAGAGAGATGAAAGGTCACCGAACCCACAGGTACAGTAATGTTGTTGTCGCTATTGTTTTCTCTGCAGTATCATTACCCTGACAGCTGACATGCAATCTGCCTTTTAATATGTCATGCAGACCTACAAAGGATCTGCATAATGTTCACAGACAACTAGTAGACAGGGCTGCCTCGGCTTCCAAAGCATGACATTTGGCACAGGAGAGCGCTGAGGTCTTTTTTTTCCTTTTAGAATCCATGTCCTGTCACTTGTTAAAACTTGTTGTTTTAAAGCAGCACAGCGGAGAACTCACCAATTTGATCTTGAGCTAATGTTGCCAGCGTGAATGACTAAGCTTTGGAGTCATCATTATTATACTAATCTCCTAGTTTCCACAGTTTATAAGGCTGTGCCATTGTGCTGACCTGACCGTGAACCTCCAAACTGACAAATCAAAAGACTTTCTTTATGCAGGTTCTGAAGGTGGAAAAAAAAAGTTTGCTTCTGCATTCAGCTTTTGGAAGAAAGAATGACTTCCTCCCACTGTGATTAAGAGCTCTACCACAGAGGCTGTTGAAGCATGCAGTATTGGTGCAAACTCCAGAGTCATGCACATTTACAATATAAGCGTGTCTTATCTCAGTAATTCCTCATGAAACTCATAAAGATATGTGCTTGATGAATGTGAGCAGAATAGTTTCCTAACTGAGGCAATGCATGCGTGAAAACAGACAAGTGATTGGACGTAAAGATAACGTGTGGCAAGGTCCTGTACAGGTAGTGTAAGCACACCCAGAACTCAAGAGCAAAACAAAGCTCGGGTTTCCTGTCTGCTCCTGAGACATTAGAGGTGACAAGTCCACTGAGGCTTTGTAGGTTTAAAGATCTGTTATATGTAAGTGCTCTGTGGGGTCTGGTCTGGTGTCTGTGGCTGGGGGAATGAACCAGCACTGCTTCCACAATCACCACAAGTGATCACCATCAAGCAGCATTTAGCAGCTTAACATCCAGATCTTTCCCTCGGGAGCTGGTAGAGACCAAAACTGAGCTAAGAGAGAGAAAATATTGAACTTAAATTCATCAGGTGAAAATGTTCCATAACTGCTTGATGTGCGAATAAGTAACTGTTTGCTAACAGTTCACCATGCATAATGTCATAATATATCAATGGTGTGTTCTCTACTTGTAAATCAGTTATTGAATTTGTTATTAAATAAAGTCGTCAGTTTTATTTATACAGTCCAACGTCACAAGTTTACCTCAAAAGGGTTTGACATTCACACTTATATAGCCCTTTTCCACAGCAGCCATTTTGACATGAAATAGTAGGGTCAACTCAGGTGTTACCAATGATACTAATTAAGGTTCAGTTCTATTCAGGTCAAACAGAGTCAGGGTGCTGCTGCGGTGCATGCTGGCTCACTGGAAAGTCTCTGCTGCACTAAATGGAACAGAACCTTAATTAGCATTGTAGGAGCCGTTTGTGTGTATATTTTTATTTGACCACTGGGGGGAGTTTTCGCTTTGTGTCACTAATTGCAGATGGGCACCAGGTGTATAAATAGATCATTTTAGGTTAGTTTTGGGTAGTAGGTGAAGGGATGACATGATTTTTAACGTTTAGCCCCAAGACAAGAAATACCACCGTATACCACAAAGTCCTCACATGTAAGTACCAGTATTCATGTGCAACCTTTCAATAAACGACAGCAAAGAAACCTAAGCCAAACTCTCATTCTTGTTTTGATGGAAACGCGTCAAGAAATCGCCTCACACCTACCAAGTGACTGAAACGAAGTTGAACAGTCACTACAAGCATCAATGGCTGCAGTGATAAAGGTCTATTTATTATTAAGTTATGTTTCTGCAGACAAGTCCAACATTCACTCTGCTTTTAGCTCTGTTTTGGTCTCCACCAACTCATCCACTATATTCACCAGCTTGTAGCTAGCATCCAGTGGGTTTATTTGAGCTTTTTCACTAAAGACAGCTGCTGGAAACACAGCTGATAAGAGCTGTAAGACTCAAACAAGACAGTGACGTTAGCAGAGAGAAGCTTAAACACGCTCTACCTATCAGCAATAGGGAGAAACAGCATGAGGCTGGACTGACAGAAAACATAACTGGTTATGGCATTAATACAAGCTCTGTGATTGTGCAATAACAGTCTCTATAAATGCTTCTCATTCATCATTCCAAACATTTGAAGAGAAGAGAGAAGAGAATTGTTTTGGGATATATTGATACAGCATTAGTCTGTCATCAGGCTGTTCATTACTCAAACTTATTTTAGCATGACTGTCACAACTGTTTTCCAGGTACCTCAGGTTCAGCTGCCCTCTCCGCTGCCGGATGATCCACCACATTCCTTGGCCTAAATCAACTGTGAATGGTGTGAGGTGATGAAACCATCAAGAATGAGCAAATTCTGCAGCAGAGTTTAGGCGTCGCTTAAAGCATACCTGCTCGCTCTTATAAAGAACCATCCCTGCTATGATTAATCAGAGCCGTTCACGCGACAAAAAAAACAGGATGCAGGATTGGGATAAGTTGTTGATTCAAGCTCTCCACCCACACTGCGCTCCAGGCTTCAGACATGACAGTTTTCTCATCATTTAATAGCTCTATATGCTCCTTTTATTTGGAGAAAAATTATAGCTTGCTGGGCGTAAAGCAGGAAGTCGTTTGTGTAGCTGATGCTTGCTTATTTGGTTTTCATGTCAGCATGGCCACAGGGACATACCTCCCATGTGCTGTCAGTACAGCGGTTCATACGGTGCACACCATGTGTCATTATTGCATTCTTCACACTATTTTACAGTCAAAGCAGCAGAGGGTGTAGTGTCTGATGTAAACCTTTGTAGGGACAACTCATAATTTAGTTCCCCTGTGCTGTAAGCTCTAATAACAGCGTGATACTTTTCTATATACTCCACAAATTGGTATGAACTGCAAGCTAACACAAGCATGAGAATCACTTCTAATCCTTTTCATGCGTGGAGTGTAATTTCAGATACACACCACACATGTGGTAGAAAGGCCTGCAGGAGAAAAAAAGTGTAATTAAGTGCATCTTGATGTTATTTCCTTTGGCTTCACTGGGATTAAGCTGCCTGTCAATCACTGCAGGGGAAACAAAGGGGGCCTGGGACCTCCTGCATGGCTTCATGTCTCAGTGCGTAACCACAGCACAACTTCATGACGCCTCAGTGCCGATGGCAGGAGGTCTCTATACCTGCTCCATACACTGATCTCTGTTTGGACTGAGGTGGAAAAAGCAGATAGTTGGCATGACTGCAACATTCGTAACATGTATAATCCTTTAAATATAGAGTTCTATGTAGCGTTTACAAAATGTGTTTTTGTCACGAATATCATGAGCGCATTGTGTCCACAGTGACACCTTCACTCAGGAGAGATTACCAGTGAAAGTACAACAACAACAACTGGAAAGTCATTTTTCAGGACTAGAAGGGTTGGAAGGACTCAGTTACTGGTTGCTGTGATCACTCCTGTTCATACAGTTGTGCCATAACTCAACTCCACTGTAAAAGATGGACAGAATTCATGGTTCAAAAGGCAACTGAGCCAAAGCTAATACGAGGCTTCAGCTGTCTCAGTTAACAAAATGAAATGGGTATTTTACAACGTTTTGGCTGTTTGGTGGAGGAATTCTTCCTGCTTGTCAATTGTATGTTTGTTGCAGGAAGCTTAAAGTGTGCTCACAATGAAACAGGAAGTGTTTACAGCCCGGTTTATTTGTGTTATTTTAATCTTTGTTCATTGGACACAAACGTCGCAGGTAACAGTACAGACAGTATCTCTATCAAACTAATAACATGCACTCGTGTGTGTGTGTGTGTGTGTGCGTCTGTGTTTGTGTGTGGACGGTGGACCTCAGACTCAGCATTCCAAACCTGCCAAAAACTCCAGATGTTTCTCTTATTTGTCTCTCACCCGTCACTATGTTTCCATCATGTGTTTATGCACAGTTTGCACATAAAGTTGAAATATCGAAAAAGAAGTTTTGATGCTTGGCTCAAGTGGAAATGTTGGTTTATTGAGAAAAACAAAAATTGAATTTGAATAAATCGTGAAACACATGAAATGGGACCAGTGTTCACAATTTAGTGGCAGTGTCGTTGCTGATTGCAACCCCTTGTCTCACCGTCCTATGGTGGCCACAAACGTAATGCCTTAAAGCAGAGTCAGTGTTTGTCTGCTCCGGGCTACAGTAGAAACATGGTGGGTAACATGGCGGACTCTGTAGAACGGGACACGCAGTGTCTGTAGATATAAACGACTGATTCTAAGGTAACAAACGCATAATGATTCTTAATTTGAGGTGATTGTCGACTAATGAAATGATTTTTCAGAGAAGGCAACCTCAGCCATGTCACATCGATCTAAGATGAGCAACAATCAAACACTTCTTTAGTCAGTCTGCAATTGTCGTTGTTCGATGTGTTTAACTAGTGTGGACACCTAACCAAATGTAAGATTCTCCCAAGCATTCCTGTACAGTTCATGAGGCATTCTGCAAATGCATGCCATAGTTGCCTTTCTCTTTCCAATTCATGTCTCCTGAACATTTTCATCTCGTCTTTATTTGTTGAAGTTTCAGTAGATTTTGTCATTTTTTTTCCATCATAAATTCATTTTTCTTTAGCTATAGTCTCGTTTTTGTCAATGAAAATTGTTGAGGCAACATTGCTGAAAATTATTCATCAACAATCATCAACAATTATTCATCCATTAATATTGCAGTAGAGGCAGAAATCTCTGAGGTGGATCTCCCCAAACCTGATCAATTCTAACCTGAACTATCTGCAAGACTAAAAGTCAGTAAAGGTAGACAGGAAACATAACCTTTAAATCCAAAAACCTCATGCAAAGCACCTCTACAAACAACACTGAGGCCATTTCAGCACGGAAAACATTTTACAACCAGACAGCAGAGGTTTTAGCTCAGGGCTACAGATTTATCATTATCTGGCATGCCCCAACCATGGCCCATTTTAACCAACAAATAACACATCATTCATTATTCAATCACTTCTGAGCCAAATGATGATTTATTGGAGATGCAGCCTTTAAAGTTTGTGATATGAAATGTTTGATTTATGCATCCTTCAATTAAAATCTTCATAACAGCCTTTGGTTTTCCAAACTATGTGTGCCTTGTTCCCGGCTCATTCCTTGGCTACGATGTCATTGTTGGCAGAGGAGATTTCTGCTTGGACCCTGATTGGCCCTCGCTCTCAAGGTACTGCTATAATGATAGTTATTAAGCAGCCCCTGTCTTAAATAATCAACGCTCTGACAAAGAATCTCTCCTGCACAAGCCGAGCGTGTCAGCTTCCAGAGCCATTTGCAGTTGAGCACCGACCTGTCAGCTTTTCACGCTAAAAGACCCTGATCTGAAAACAGTTCTGCGTTAAAGAATTAAGCTGTGCACAAATGAAATGTGTCTACTCTGCTCTCACATGAGCAGCTTCAGGAACAGACAGCGGTTAGGCAGTTGGAGCAATAGCTGCCAGCTCACGCGTGGAAGACAGGCAGTCATACATTTTGGACTAGCACCTCAGTGCAGGTGTTCACAGGTGCACTGCACGCAGACAGACACAGCGAGGCTTCCAGACCCCCTTGAACAAGCAGAGGCATTAAACACCGGGGACCTTGGCAGTGACGCACTGGTGTTTATAGGAAAAACACCATGAAGCAGTTCATTAGCGCTTCAATGATCCCCTTTCGGTGTGTGGTTTTTGACAGGCCTGTGGAGGATGAGTCAGTGCTGTGTTCTGACTTCTAACTGTGTGTGTGCGTAGTCACTCTGCTCATCTTAAGAAGTGCATGCTTTCATTTGAGGCATAGTTAAAACAGCATGTATGACAAAATGAAACATGTAACACTGTATATGGAAGAAGATTTGATTTGGGCAACTAACAAATTAACTGTGTATGCAAATTAGCATTTTGGTTCTACACATTATAGCAAAATATTTGATTTACAGAATATTATTCTGTTTAATAAAGCTGAAAAGTTCATTTGTTTAGGATATGTACTGTTAGTCAGACTAATGAAGCAATTTTCACCTCAGGGGACATTATAATTGACACTATATTGTGACAGTACACTTGATTTATCAGAAATAAAGTTCTCAATAATCACTTGTTGGTAAGCCAAAGGTTACTAATTCTAACTGATCCAGTGGAATCAATCCAATTTTCTGTTGAAGAAGGTCTTCCTGAGGATCTAACCAACAAGTTAAAGCAAGTGATGCTGGAGGAGGATTAACACCAGCCAGGCACTGTTGACAAAACAGTCTTACCACAAGGTCCATTTCATAGCTGTTCTGGAGCGTCACATCATATCACATGATCTTCCCCAGATTGTCATTGTTTAAATTTCCATCCTGAGCCCTTCAAAGTCTTCTCGTTCATGCACAGCAGGCTTGAAAGTTGAGACTGGAAGTTCATTTTTGACCTTGTTAATAGTCGTGTGCTATGGGATACTTGTTACATTTGGTCAACCATGGTAATGGGGAATATTAAGTATTGGACCCAAACGCAGACACCAGGATGCATTTAAATTTAAAACTGACTTACAGGTTGGTGAGGCAGTCCAAACAAGAAAACAAATCCAACTGGGAGCAGGTAGAAAATCAAACGTCCATAAATCAGGCAAGGTGCAGGACAAACATCCAAAAGAATACTAAACACAAGGAATCATTGAAAAATTGGACATGGTACGAAGACAAACTAACACCGATACAAGGGAACACAAAGACTAAATGGATTAGTGAGGGCAGGATATGAGACACAGGTGAAAACGATTAGGGGAGAACAGACGATCGGATCAAAACTAGCGGGAAACAACAACAGCAGGAAGTAAAGGTACAGACACAAGGAGAGGGAAGAATTACAAAATAAAACAGGAAACACTGAACATGAAACTCAGAAGCACGACCATACTACAGTACTGTGCTACATACCATGGAATAGTATACTGTTGTAACACTGATCTTAGCGGTAACTATAAAGTTGACTGTTAGTGAATTAAATGACTTTCAGGATGTGGGTAAAACAAAAGCTTGACCATTTTAATGTCTGCTTCAACAGTAGGACAACTGAACGCTGACCACCAACATGATACATTACCTCACTACGTTCAATTCAGTTCAATTCAATTTTTATTCATATAGCGCCATATCATAACAAAAGTTATCTCATGACACTTTTCATACAGAGCAGGTCTAGCCCGTACTCTTTATAATATTATTTACAGAGACCCAACAGTTCCACCACGAGCAAGCACTTGGCAACGGTGGTGAGGAAACTAAAACTTCCTTTTAACAGGCAGAAACCTTGAGCAGACCCAAGCTCATTGGTGGATCCACCGCGACCAGTTGAATACGTTACCTCATATCACTCCACCAATCTTAATAAATCACCCAATCATATGTTACATAATAATGAACTATAATAATAACTATAAATAATATAATAATAATAATAATAATAATAATAATAATAATATAATAATAATAATAATAATAATAAATAATAATAATAATAATAATAAGGCCTTTATGAATGAGGCATTATTAGGAAGCTGGACCAGTGTTAGAGATAAATGGACAGAGGTTTGTGAGTGAGAAGAAGGGATGGTCATTAGATAAAGTATATTAATTAAGAATGTTTAGTTCTCTGTCTGTGAATGTGTCTGTTTATTTCTTATTGACAGAATTGTTTTGAAGTCACATCATTAGACATAAATAGAACAGTGAGTCTTGTAACAAGCCAGTGCTCTGTGAGACACTCCGATAATGTTGTCGAGTTCTCAGTGACAGAGCCTTGGTGTTACTCTAACCGAGGCTGTTTGGCCAGCTGCCTTTTGAGAGCGTCACTCTATTGAGGCAAAGTTTAGCTGAGGAATGTTTTGTGCCAATTATTCCGGGAGTTAAGACCTTTTCTGTTGCTCAGATTGAAATGCTTCTTGACATCATCCCCTTGCAATTGAAAAGCCCTCCTGCATTCGTCCCATTTGCCATTTCCACAAAATAAATAGCATCCAAATTTTATCAGGGTTTTGCATGGTTACCATTTTGTTAATGGGCAGTCTGGCCTCTCGATGAGACAAGGAGCATTTTTGGGGGACACAGTGTGGTTGTTGTAGCAACGTTGTTGAGGAGTGAATGAAGCAGATGTCAGAGTAATCCATCAGCCGGCAGCTCCTCACTCCCACTGCTCAGCGAGGCACACACTGCTGTGACACCGTCTGCACCGCAGAACCCTCAATCACACCCAACTCCACCCTGACCGCTCCTCGTAATGAAAAATGTGTATTAAATACAAAATGACTTCCTTTTGTTCATTCTGACAAAGCATTTATTAAACAGACCAATGAAAAGACAACGTGGTTTTACATAAACAGGACAACAATGACCTCTGATTTAAGAGCACTACAGCAGTTGGGTGATATCATTTCGTCAGTTCAGTTTCTGTTTCTGTTCTATTTCTTTTGTTTTTGTGTTGAACTCTGGTATAATATGTTCAGCAATATCAAAAATTGTCAAATGATTCACAGCTGGTGCATCCAGGTCCACCTGAACCCATGAATATCCTAGTTTTGTTGCCCCATCTATTTCCCCACTCACTTCCTGTCATCTCTCTGATTGAAGGCATAAAAGGCCAAAAAAGTTTCATATGAAATGATACCCAGCCCTCGCTGGTGTTAGTAAGAGATTTGATAAAAAGCACAAACTGCATATTTGTGTTTGACCGTATAGAGAGCCGAAGTGAAAGCAGGTCTCCCAAATTCTGTTCCTGAAGTCTAATGATGTCCTCATATTTACATTTATATTTACACAAATGACTAAAAATGGATGTAAAAAGCGTGGTTTTATGTAAAATATTTATTTACGTGCATGTATTATTTTTCTGATTTTACTAAGCACCACAGAAGACCTTTGCAGGTTAAACTTTACAAGTTCAACAGAAGAGGACAGTTGAGTGCCTACGGCTAGTCATCGCTAAAATGCAGGACAGGATGCGCAGATATTTTTTAGACAACAGAGATTACAGTCAAAAAGATGGAAAGTCGACAAAAAACTATGGGTGGATATCATAGATATGGGAGAGACCAACAGTTCCGCTGATATATTACTGGTGTGTTACTGATGTGTACCACTGGCGTACCGTCAATAGCAAAAGCTGTAGTAGATAACGGTGTATCTCAGAATATTGACAGTAAAACACATGAAAGCATTTTTAGAGAGACAGATGAACGAGATAGCACTGAGTCATGGTTAGTGGAACAACTAGCAACTAGCCTGGAGGTGACGTCAGGACTTTGGCTCTCTATCGGCAGCAAAGCCAGGTGATATCATGTGTCTCGAAAATGGGTTAAAAATCACAATACCGCATATTTCAGTATAACATTATTATCTTCTGCTGCTGACGAACAAGGCACATTTGTTCCAGTGGGTCATTTCCTTTTCGAACTCAGTAACCGAACAGTTAGAAATACTAAGGGAAAATATCTTACATAGAGACAGAAAATAAATAAAAAAACATATTATATAAAAATAATCTCTTACAAAATATATTCTATCAACCAACATTAAGGGGAATTTATGTCTGGAAGCTCGCGTTTGCTTCTGGTGGTGTCAGCTTTAGCTTCAAGAGTCAATATGGCTGCTCAGTCACAAACTCCATGACTTTCCAGACAACTAGCAGCAAACTGTAGGAGGGGAGAGGGGACAGAAACAAGTAGAAAACAATACTATCATACCGAGCCCAGGATCAGTAGTTTCATGTTCCTCTGCTAGGCTTAATGCACATAAGCTGCAGGGTCTCAAATAAGTCATTTAGTCGAGTTCAGTTCATTTTTCAGCTCCAGTGTGTAAAAGATGTCTGGTTAAAAAAATGTTTTAACTTATAAGTGCACTTGAATATTGTTTCACTAAAATGCTTAAAAGGCGTCTACACCAACTAAAAATGTTAACAGATCGTCAACAGTGAATTTTCAAAATCATCAGTAGTTTGATTCAATAAGTTATTAGTCTGTCAATCACTGTTTGAGGTGAAGCATGCCAATAGACCAGTGTGGCTTGCAGAGAAGTCAAGCCTGGGGCATGAAATGGAGTTCAATTTCTAGAATAAAAACACGATTTATGAGCCCATAGGTTGAAGTCCAGTGTCATGGCAGATGTCCATTGGCATCAGTATAATCAACACGTTGGAGGAATTGGTTGTCGTGACGCCAAGACAGGAAGGCAGTCACTCCACATGTGTCTGTCAGCCACAGAGAACTCTTATTCTGAAATACACGAACAACATGCACGCACACACACATTCACGCAAAGACCAGTCTAGCTGTGCGTCTTAATACACATCCAATAAATATTTCTATTTACAGGTATACACCTCTGTCCTCTCACTGCAGGTGTTGCATTTGACATAGCAGCACCACAGGAACTTGCAGTTGCACTGCCAAACGCGGGAGTATTGGTGCGTGTTATATCCTCGACCACAACACATCAGGTCGCAGCTGTTGGGCTGCAGAGCCGTTTTGTTGCAAAGGCGACCCTGTGTTCCCATGCTGCCCGTCAAAGGGTCGGCCTCGCAGTAGTTAGGAGACTTCTCGATGTAGACTAACTCCGTGTCCATGGGCTTGCGGTAGGAGTGGGGTTTCTTAATCTTCAGGAAGGTGGGGCGCTTGTTGCGACTAGCTCGTACAGGTTCCACGTGCACAGCCTGGTTGTACTTGTCCTTGAGCATGTATCCCAGCTGACGGAACTTGGGGAGCGTCGTCCAGCATGTCTTAGTGGTGCAGGATCCTGACACACCGTGACACTTGCACTCCAGGCGCATGCCCTTCTCCAGAACCTACAACATGGAGGAAAAGTTGAGGTGAAGTCTTCCACACCTTCATCAGAGCTTTCACTAATAAAATTCCACAAAAGATAAAAGTCAACAAGTTCTACCATTTCACACTGTTTCTTGCAGTGTGTTTGTTGTTGTCTTTCTATAATGAGCGGGTGAGAAACATACGAGTCCACAGAAATACTCAGTCGAACATATTGCATGAATAGTTCAACAGGTTGAGACAAAAGTTTTCTAGCATTCCAAATGAATGTAAGCATTCCAGAGATCTCAGAGCTGCTACAGTATGTCACCCTATGGCTAGTAGCTATGTACGTGCCATTCTTTTACAAGACAGGTTGAGCCTCAAAACACACTCATGGAAGAAACACTGTATGGAAACTCTCTGACTCTGCACATGTCATGTTATTCACTGTTATGATTGATAAACATCTTTCAGACCTCTAACATTACGCTTTGAGAGGTGTCTTATATTCAAACCTCAGGCGTTGAACAGCAGTGGAATAACATTAAGTTCTTATATTAAAGGCAGCCAAGTATGAGAGTGACAGATACAGCATCCAGCCATGTAACAAATATGAAAACAAGCAGGCAATGAGGGGCAGGTATATATACGGTATATGTCGTCTGTGACTCCAGACAAGCTTTGTCAAGTCAGAGAAAATAAACCTGACGATGTCATAGTGATGTCATTGGGGTTATCTTAACTTGGAGACTTTAATCTCTAATGGGTTGTTACAAACTGAGGTGTGGAGTTGGAAAGATGAGAACATTTACCAGCCAAGAGGGTCTACTAAGGTTGCCTTGTGGGAAATGTAGGATACAGGGTTTCCGAAGGTTGAACCCATGTACCTTTAAGCTTCCTGTTGTAAAACTACAATGATACTGAATCACTGATTCATTTGTACTTTAAATTAATGCTTCCAGTTAATTAAAAAACAGACAGTGATGAGTCAGTTAGAAAACCAATAATTGATTATTTTTAGCATCAGATTTTTTTCTTCTGCATTCAAGTACAGATTGAAAGCATCCATTGTCCTCTGCGTCTACACAGAAATCTGGTGTTTGTTTTCATGGATCTACAGTATCTAACTGCTTTACTGTGGATGGCAACAATGGAGAAACGTCTCTTTGTATATCAGAATAAAGTGAATCTGTAAAAGTGACAAATTCAGACAGGAGCTTGGTTAATTTACAAGTTCTTGTGGTGACTAAAGAGACAGCTTGGTCTGTCACCACATCGATGCATTTATAGCGAGCAGATTGGCAGCGGTGAAAGGCCTTTTCAGGGTTAGAGTGGAACCTTTCCATGTGTTTGGCAAAGCAGCCGGGGTATTCTCTGTGTGCCTCAGGCTGAATGACATCAGCTTACCCTCCTTCCTCCTCACTGAGTGGGAACCCTCGCTGGCATTAGAGAAGCCTCACTCTGCTTTTTAATTATTCCACTCCGATGTGGCCTCAGACTTTCTGGAGTCTCGTGGGGTAATTGTCAAAAGCCTTGGATGCATACAGCTTTGTGTGGTCATGCCCCCAAGACCTGACAAACATTTAATTCATGGAGTTCAGTGAAGTGAAATGCCAACGACGCTGCCATTGTTTGTCTAACAGAACCCGTGTAAGCCTCCCGTGGCACCTTTTACACTATTGTTTATTCTTCTCAAGAAATTTGAAGGTTGGCACTCAAAACACACACTGACATCATCTCCAATTTAACATGAAAGCCTTACTACAATAATTACAGAGGTATCAGTTTAGCAAGTGTATATTAAAAGATTCACACACTGTATCACATTCCAACTGATGCCAGACCTCAAATATGAAGCCTCGTCGAGAGATGAAAGCGCTCGTCTTTCCTCCGGAATGAGGCCACAACCTGTCACTATGACACTGACATGAAATCTATCTCTGCATATTCACTGCTCAGCTTCTCAGCTCTTACATGCAGAGCCCTCTGGGAGGTCGCACACATTTTAATGTATGTTTCTCTGATAAAGAGTAGTGTATATATTTCCACAAAGACAAACAGCAGAAATGTTCAAACTGAAAACAAATGTTTTCACTGAAAACATCTGAAACAATTCAGCTAAATCCACAGTGGGGTCAACTGTCATGCTCATATCTGTGCGATAAAAGGAATAACTGAAGAGCAATTGGGATTAGATTGTTGGATACATTTTGTTTGACCCGTTAAGCTAGCATTGCATAAAACTGCAAAGCTCTCAGGCGGCACAGGGCTGCAGCTACCACTTCTTGGGAGATCAACCAATAATTGCTTGTTTTGCCAGGTTAGCTGTTTCCAGTCTTCATTGCTAAGCTAAGCTAACTGGCAGTTACACAGGTGAGACTGGTAAATAACTCCTCATGTGACCCAGGTCAAGAATGCAAATAAGCATTTTTCCCAGAGCTATTCCATCAATGTCAACCTTTATCCATGTTCAGATCTTTGCTACAGAGCGCTATTAGAAGCTGTGCTATCACTCTACTACATCATTTAATGTTCAAGATTCGTGAGCTGCAGGTACGTTTGCATTAACCTTTAAAACAAATGGAAACAATTTGCTTTTCAGACATTAGTGCAGTATTTTTAGAAGTTGTCCTTCAGACCTACACTGATCTATCACGTGGCTGCTGTAACTTTAGTGAATAGATTGCTTTCTTGTGGGGCCATTTTGTGGACAGTCGTGTAGTTTGCATTGATCTGTCCGAAGGCAAACAGCATCAGGATCTGGCTAATGCACTTTTACATGGTCATGATCCCGTGCATCTGTCAGTTACGTCTTTACTCTGAGCACACTGTCCTCAGTAACTCTTGATTTTACTACATTTTTAACCATTTAGGAACTCTCTTGCTGCATTGTTATAAAAAGTGACTGCAGATCATAGACAACAAGCACCCAAGAGTTAGAAACAAATGTACTGATGGGATGAATGACATGACGTAAACTGATGATTCACCTTTACTCTACTCTCTGAGTAATACAAGTAATTACTTTCGAGTGACAGTTTGGAATACATAGTGAAGCCTCACACGTTCAGCTGTCACACATCCTTCTACAGCCTTACATCAGCTGATGCTAACTTCTTAGCTACTGTTGCAGCTCCATCCCCCTGCATCAGACAGTTTGAGAACCTCTGCGAAGGAATCAAGTTTCTTAAAGTCGCCTGTTCAACATCAGCCTTTCATTTCTGAACAGCACTCAGAGTTCCCTGCCTCGGTGGCTCAGTGATCAGCCTCTGAACCAAAGACTCTGTTTTGGCTGTGAATGTGAAGGCTTTTGCCAAACTACGTGTGTCAACCGGCGGATGCGCTGATCCGATACGCTGGATCTGGTGTCGGCCATGATGTGACCAATCCACATTAAGAACAGTTTCTTTGTCAGTGTCATTATAAAATTCAGTCTTTCCGTTACCAGTTACATTCATTCAGTCATGGCAGGTTGCCTGACTCAGTTTTTAGTGACACGGTAATCCCTGGTCTCATGTTACCTGATTCCAAGAGTTCCATGCAGTATGTATACAGATTTGAAACTAGGAAAAAAGAGCGCTCTGGTATCAGATCAGTAGACGGTATTGGCAGATATCCTGGGTTGAGGTATGTGACAGATTGTTCAGGGAGCACCCTGCCACTCGTTCAGTGCATGCTGGGATACCTCTCAACAATGTACAGTAAGTAGTGTGCATAAATCATAGACATCTTAGATGTTCCCTGATTTGTCCAGATTTTCTTAATATCTTCTTGCTGGTTGGTTTTGGACCTGTTCAAACTAAATAAAAGGTTAGCTGCAGAATATTAAACCTACCTTGCGTCCCACTTCATTGTTATGTAAATTCATGAGCGTCCTGGCATTCTGCTTGATCTCCCGTGCGTCCACAAACACCTTAGAGAAACCCAGGCCGTAGTGGACGTCAGCAGAACAGCCGCCCCACTTCCAGCCCTCCTCCTGGTTGTAGAAACCCTGTTTCTCCTTGTCGCAGCCGCAGCCACTCAGGCTCCCCTGGGTGCAGGCCGCAGTGACTGCATGGGCGACCCCGGCAGCGATGATAGCGTAGGTGAACGCAGCCTCCTTACTGCCTGCGATAAAGAGAAGACATTTTTAATCACAATTGCCGACAACAGGATTCACTATTTCAGACACTGTCAAGCCTCCTTACATACCTGGCATAGCTGCCTCAAAACGAATCATAAAATACATGAGTCAAGCCAAGTCCAATTCATTAATCAAGCTCTCTTACAGCAGATAAACTTCTGGATGAACTGGATCTTGCAGAAAATATAATGGAGCTAATTCTCGGGAAGTAGCTTGGCTTCATTGTTGCGTTACAATCAAAGAACCTGCAGGATTGTGACTCATCTTTAAATCTAAAAGCACAACTTCACATATTGGCCGATTAACAGTCAATCTGATGAGTACATTTGGTAAAGATGCTTTCAGTGGGAGATAAAACATTAAATGTTAAGGCATAATTTTTGGCCCTTGTCCCAGCCACTGTCACTCCAGGATCCATCCTGTGGAGGTGAAGCTGAGAGGCATGCAGAGCCTCCCTCCATGGACGGATTTCCACTCCATAAATCTGAGTGCTTCAGATCAACTGCCTTTTTTATTTAAAATGGAGACATATCCTGTTGGACCACACGTGGAACGCATCCAAAGATGATCAGAGGTACATGAAGAACACTCCAATAAAGTCATCATCTTTAACAATTACACCTCCATACAAGGATTTTAGATGATTCTCTGTCACACTCTGAATTTAGCAACTGTTGAGCTTTGCTGGAATAAGTGGGTATAATTCTGCGCTGTCATGCTCACATTCACTTTCAATTGAAAGGACAATCTCAAAGTGCAAAGTAGATCAGACACAGAGCATCTGGCCATCGAACATGTAAAGATATTAATCCGGCTCTCTGATCAGCCGGTAAAGAAGCAGCCTGTACCCACAGAGAGTTTCTTCAAGTAACCAGCTTAGTGGGTGGGGAGGATACTTGATCCTAATGCCAAAATACTGTACATTGCTGCATCACTGCCAACAACAATCCTGAATTGATGTGTTCTGTCAGTTATCAGTGTTCCAGTCTGCTGAAACAAAACAATGGATTCAGACAGACTCTGTGAAAGGGCAGCTGGACCCTGAGCACCGCTCAAGACGACCTGCCGGCTCCTGGAACTCTGCCTGATTCTTGTATAAATCTGGGGTAAAACCTGGATTCCTCAATCCTGAAATGAGCTTTGATATGCATAAAAAAAGTGTAGCTCTTGCCTGAAGCAGTGGTCTAGAAAATCAGTCGACATAAAACGTCTCCTCTTGCCAAAGCTGCAGAACCTGGAGGTAAATTTGTAAACCTGGAAGAAAGTACTTGTCTGAACTTGAAGCTTTTTTTGGGGGGGGGGGCATTTTATGAACATACATGACGGTAGCTGAGAATAGATAAGGTGGTGTAGGTGCGCAACAGGAGGTGGAGGAGATGCAGACACTGTAAAAGATGGCAATGTGTCACGTCAACCGTTACAATCACAGATGACTTCATGAGGACAGGAAGCGTTATCACTGTTTATACTGACACATCAAACAGGAGATCTCGCAGCTTTAACTGTGGGTTAGAAGACTCGTCCAGACTGCACTCGTATTTGTTGCAGCTAATACTACAAACACCTCGGGCAGTATGATATAATATAAGGCCGTCAGGTACAATGCAGCAATCAGCATGAATTAAAGGCTCAAACGAGATGTGAGCTGTAATCTTTAATGACACTTGCTGTGAAAAATGACACTGAGCTCTGCGTCTGTCTCGAAAGACAGTGGAACACCAGTGTGTAGGATATGACTCTTTCCACAGTCCTGTCTCTGGAGCAAGCATCGCCTCGAGCCTTATTCCACACACAGGACCAAATCTGTGGCTTATGTTCCCACCATGAGCAGATGCACAGAGTCTGAGCTTCAGACTCTTGTCAGTGTCAGAGGTCGAGCACCTCGGAGGAATTCCTTTTCTGGGCTATTTCTGGACAAATTATAGCAATTGAAAACTTTTTCACGACTTCCTAAACACTTGCTCAGACAGTGCAAACTGTAAAGACAACATACAACTGAGAATACATGAAGAAAGCATGCTGTGTAGAATCGGTGCACAAGCAACACACAATTATCAGGCCGCCAGTGTGCTATTAGGCAGCAATTTAAAAATGGAACAGCTTATTTCTCAGTAATAACTATTTTATTAGTTAGAAAACTATCTTGTGAGCACTGTAACTATGAAAGTCAAGGCACTCTGACGTGTTGCAACAATGTCTTTTATGGCTCTTTGGAGGAAGAACTCAGTGATGAAGAGGAGATGAAAAAGCATCTGTTTTCTAACCTTCAAAAACAGAAACACTATTTCTGTAGTGACGTTCAGATTCATACTCAGCTGCACTGCCTGCACAGACCTCTATAGCAGTAAGTGTCAGTGAGAATAAAGTGCAATAAAATGACTTTGAACCCATCACAGAACTCAGCTGGACATAAAAAAAGTGGCTTTGCACAGAAACATTACATTCAGTCAGTGAGGATGTACAGATCTTCCTTGGTGCAACATACCCACTCTGAGCTCTTTCCCGAACACCGTCCTCTCTCCCAGGGCAGAGCAGTTCCAGCGTCCGTGTCTGAACTGAAACTGACACTCATTGATCCCCATCTGAACTCCTTCTCCGATCACTATGATCGCATCCGGTCGGCTCTGACAGATAGTCCTCTGACGCGGTGCCAAACCGGGGATTTTATTACAGATGATGCTCGCTCCCAGAGCCACCACCGATGACAGACCCCTGCGGTGAAGGTGAGAGGTTAAAATGTGGCGTTTTTCCCTCTGGAGGCTCTGCAGGTGTTTGAATAACATGAGGAAATAGACTGTGTATGATGGCTGCATGCGGTCTGGTGATATTCCACAATTAATGTGATGTGAGGTTAATCATAAATCTCACATTTTCTTAAAGCCAATTATTTTAAATCTTTCTTGTGTGGAAACACGCAGCCCACCTGCAGGACATCCCCAAAAACTCACCCGATTTTCAAATAGACAACTCCAAGGCACAGGAAAAAATGGAAAATCCAGCGCCGTGCCTTCCTACTCATGGTGCTCAGCCCCAGCCGGTGTGTTCACGCTCTGCTGTTGCAACAAGCAGCCTTATTTGTGCGCGGAGTCCCGGGGGGAGTCCAGGTGTTCCGGGCTGCAGACGGGAAGAAAGCTCCTCGGGACAAACCAAAGTTTGTGGAAATCAACTCGTCCTGGTTTCATTTGGTTGCTGTCCGGCGCTGTGAGCCTGTGCTGGAGCATTGGGGCTGTTGTTTTCAGGTAAAGCAGCTCGGCTCCTCACTGATCAGGCTGAGTATGTGTGTGTGTGTGTGTGTGTCCCTGTGTGTGTGTCTACCTTTTTCTATCAGGGCGTGTTCTGCAGAGGATCTGCCTCTGAGCCACTCACACACTCTCAGCCTGCAGGTACACGCTCAGCTCATCTGTCCTTCTCTATCTGACACACACACACACACACACACACACACACACACACACACACACACACGTTCACAGCTGCTGCACCAGATCTGGGTACAGTTATGACCAGGAGCCGGTCTTGGATGTTCAGCTCTTCACACACACACATACACACACATTCAGTCCCCGGGCTCTGGATCGTCCTCCTCATGTCTGATAGACGAGCAGCTACCGGCACGGTTTTATTTAGGTTCCAACAATAAACGCCCCTCCCACCGATCCACTGTTCATGACAAGTTTTGACCCCCCCTCCACACACACACACACACACACACACACACACACACACACACTGTGAATATACTGAATATATTAATTGAATATTTTTTGTGTAAATTTTGAAGTAGCCTACTTGTACTTCGCTTGAGTATTTCCACTTTATGCTACTTCATACTCCACACTTTAAATATTATTAAATATGTTGCACTGTAAAAACAAAAACCAAAACTGGCAGCTGTGGTTGCCAGAATTATTTTACCGTAATAAACTAATAAACACAGTATAACTTTTTCCTAATATTACGGTAAAGGATAATACTGTTGTTTTGTCATATAACTGACATGAAAATGTCATATTAATGCTCTATAAATAATACTTTTTCCATGAAATATTACAGTGTTTTCCTGTTCAATTAACAGTCTCCAATACAAAGTACTTTATTCTGCATAAATCCCCTCAAAATGCTGTATAAATAAAAGTTTCCATGAAATATGACTGTGTTTTACTGTACACAATAAAACATATTTCGTTATATTTCTTGGCATATTTTAGTCTTTTACTGTCACCGTAAAATCTACAGACATTTTTTACAGTGTGCACAGGTACACCATATAAATGAGTTGTTGGTGGGAGGTACTGTAGGTAATGCATCATTACAAATAATCCAGTAATTCTTTTATATTTGATCATTTTAATGCTCTTCATATATCACGAGATTTTCTCCTGACTCACAGACTTCATGGTGGTCTTCAGTGCAGGAAGAACCATGCTTTTAGTTACAGGACTGCAGCTCCACCTGCTGACACAACTGTGTAACTACTACCATCATGTTCAAAAGGTCAAGGCCAAAAAATGAACCTGTTTGAGTGTGCCAGCACAGACCCAGGTGAACCACATGTGCCTGAACAGAACAGACCTCTGTCTGGACCAAGTACACACAGAGCTTTACTGAGTTCTGTTCAGCTGAGAGGCTGAGAGAGCTGAGTGTCAGTGTGAGGGGCCCACTGCCACAACACTTCACCTTTTAAAGAAAGAACTATTGTATCCTTTTCTCCACTATTACATTTATTTGTAATATTTTATGATTCGAGCCTGTAATAACCCAACAGCGTCTCTGGGTTTACATCATTTGGTGGTAATCACAGGGAAACAACAGCTCTGTTTAAACCTGAGTTTATAATTGTATGCCTGCCTCCTGACCCGCTGTGCTCTGACCGGCAAGTGGAATCACCTGGAAGTGTACCACTTGAATGCTGTCTCAATTTTCTATTTAAGCACCAGAATTACAATCCACCTGTTCTCACTATGTACTTTAGAATAGCATTTATTGTGACACAATATACTACCCACCAGTATCATTTCAAATGACCACCTCCATGACATGCTAAAAACACACTTACACAAACACAGTAATGCCAGTTTACTAGGTCCACCTAGCTAAAACTAATGCAGTCCAATACCTTCATGAAGGTTAGAGAGGTTAAATGACTTTGACAAGGGCCAAATTGTGAAGGCTAGACGACTGAGTCAGAGCGTCTCCAAAACTGCAGCTCTTGTGGGGTGTTCCTGTCTGCAGTGGTCAGCAGCTAACAAAAGTGGTCCAAAGAAGGGAAAGCAGTGACCTGGCGACACGGTCATGGGCGGCCAAGGCTCACTGATGCACATGGGGAGTATGGGCTGGTCCATGTGGTCTGATCCACCGGACAAGCTACTGTAGCTCAAATTGCTAAATGAGTTAATGCTGGTTTGGATAGAAAGGTGTCAGAACACACGGTGCACTGCAGTTTGTTGTGTATCAGACAGACGATGACAGACACCACAGCACACCTTCACAGGTCTAGTGGAGTCCATGCCTCAGTGAGTCAGGGCTGTTTGGTGGCAAAGTACACAGGTGGTCACGTTATGGCTAATCGGTGCATTTACTGTGTTTGTGTGTGCACACCATGCTGATTAACCCAGTCCACAACTGTTTCCCATATTCTGCAACATTTTATTAGAAAGCTCAAGAAAATACAAGAGAAGGAAGTTCATGATCACACAGACAAAACAAAGGCAAACACTATTTTTTTCATTTTCACCGTGAATTTATATCATAGAGTGAACGTGAACTTTGCTGTGAACTTTTTTTAGGAGACAAATATGCTATTGTTAGAATATGAAGTCTTTTTTTATTATTCTAACCTTTATTTAACCAGATAAAAAACCCATTGAGATCAACACCTCTTTCACAGGGGTGACCTGGCCAAGAAAGGCAGCCGCACGTCATAGTGATCAGGACAAACAACAACAAATAAGCAGTAAAAATTAAACATAAAAATATTAAAATGTGAGAAAATAGGCAAATAAAGCGCAGAAGTTGTAGGTACAGTAACAATTTAAGAACATAGGCACTGTTCAAAAGATTTCCATTTTAGATGAGCAGTTCAGTGACCTTGAATTCCCTGACAACTGTCATTTAACACGTTCAAACTCGTGCATAGCTTATCTTTAAAAAGATAAGTTATGTGGTTATCAAATGTGATATAATCATATTTTTTTTTATGTAACACACTGGTACATATGGTGTAATTTAAATAATGTGAGTAGGATGGCAGAAGAGCACAGAGGACAACAGCTCACCTGCAAAAGCTCGGAGACCGGTGATCATTTTGATTTCGTTAGTCGAAACAGAAAAATCATTTTGAATATAAAGTTGATTTTGTGACACGCCTCTTCATTTGATATGGAGAAATCTAAAAAGAAACCTCCTGCTTTATGGCTGTGATACATTGTATTAGCTCCACAATCATTGCAGCTCAGGATCAACTCCGGGAACTAAAGAACAACACACTACAATGTTTGGTGAGAATAACAGAGCTCTCTTTGAAGCAATCATGTATGAATACAGTAATCATAAATACATCTGAAGGAATAACACTCCTCAGGGAAGGCAATAGATTGTATAGTTATCTCCAAAACAGGGTAAAATCACTACCCTACAACTATACAATCTACTACCTCACACTGTGTGAGCAGCTAGAGTCAAACATGTTGATCCAGTGAAGCCTTCAGAGGACACACACTGACGTGTGTCTGGCACTTTGAGAAAGACAGTAGGTTGAATAGTTATCTCCCAGTGCGGGTGTGACCCTAAAACTATACAACCTACTACCTCATCCCACAGCGCAAACGAAGCCGTGCTCTGCAGGGAGAGGGCGTCTGCTCCAACCAACAGGAACCAGCTGCTGATCCAGAACGTCTGACACGGAGCGACGACTGAGGCTCACTGTGGACAGAAAGACACACGGGCGGTTAAGTCAGGCAATATTACAACAGGTAATTCAACAAACTTTATAAACTTGGTCTCAGTCTGATTCATAAGGTGGGAATAATACAATGAGCCGAGTCTCTGACTACTGATGTGTCCATGTGTTTATCAGTTGAACAGTGAAGGTGTGTTTAAAAGCGGGGCTGCTTTTCGAGCAGCACAAACTTGGATGACGTCCAGTCCTGAGTCTGAGACTGCTTCCAAGAGACCCACGATGCAGTTTGTTACGGGTAACAAGCGACTGTAAACTCAGCTAACAAGAGAGAGCCTGACATACGCAGAAATGGGAAGGACACAGACAGTGACTGATGATATGTGGCGATATTCATACTTGAGAGCCGAGTAACAAAACAAGGCAATCATAAATGTGTTCTTCCACACGACTGATGCACTCACTCTTTAGCCAACACTCCTTTAGTGGACAGATAACCGTAGACTGATGACGGAGGCCAACCTGTCATGTTTATTTGACGTTCAGGACCATGGACAGCAGCTGCCAGCACGTCACACATCGAGACCAAACTCCGTATATGTCAGCTGTCCAACAGACATTACAATGTGCACCATGTTGGTGTAGATTCAAAGACAACTGGTTGGAACATTCGATGAATATGTTTGTCGTATATGATTCCACATCTTCTTCACATTAATGGTTTTGTCTGGCACACTGTCGTGAACCTTCAGACTTGTGTATTCCACAGCTCACAATAAACCATCTCTACTTTAAACAGCCAGTCAGGGACAAGCAGCACAAAGACCCGCCCTGTTCTGCCTCTCATTGTTGCATTCATTGGTTTGGTTGGTTGGACCAATCAGAGAAAGAGGAATAAAAGTTACAAAAAAATTAAATAAAAAATGTCCCACAGAGATTGCCACCATTAAGCAGTCTGTTGTTGAACGTACGAAGACACTGCTGGGAACGCTGAAGACTTCTCTGCTGACATATCACAACTGAGTTCAGCATGAACGGTGTGGAACGGTTCAAAGATCGGGCGTCAGCTTGTGACTCCATATCTGAACTTTCCAAAATAACTTTTCCAGACTGTGCTTGGTAAAGAATAGAAAGGCTGATCATGGAGCTGAGGTTAGTTGGACAAATTTAAAGGGAGAGTTTATTTCCTGTATGTTAATGTGCAGCATGTATTTCATTTCATTCCTGCAAGTTAAGTTGACTTCATGTATTAATTCCCGGTGCCTGAAAAGAGCCCAGACCATTATCAAGGACTCATCGCACTCGAACTGTTACCCTCGGGCAGGCGACACAAAACAATGAAAACACACACAAACAGACTAAAAACTGTTCTTATGCAAAGAACATCACAGCTTTAAATGATCACATGAAGTAAGCCATGAAATGGTGTATGTATGTGGACGTGGATGTATGCGCTATTTATCGTTTGTTTTGAATTTCTCCATGTTTTTATACTATGTTTTTACATAGTACACATTTGTTTTACTCCTGCACTGAGGAACGCACTTAAATTTCGTTATGCATTGCATAATGACAAATAAAGACATTCTATTCTAATAGACAGGACAACAGGTAGTACAGGTGAGACAGGAAAGTACAGGTCTGCTTCTGAAGAGGAAAATTCAAACATTTTAAAAAAGGTACCTTAAGAATGTACGGACTCTCGTAGACGTCATTATCACATCTCAGTAAGTGTTGAATAAAGTTCGCAGTATTCCTTCATACACAGTAATTCTGCTGGCAGCCAGGTCCAGCACACTGGTCTTTCTCGTTTTGTTTGCCTGTCCTTTGGGTCAACACAAGCCAATACCAAAATCAGGGCTGTTTGGTCTCAGGGGTTAGGGTAACCCCTTCCCTCCAGGAGCACCCCGAGGTGCTTCTAAACGATCAACACAGTCCCCATTCATCACCCCTCCGATACAGCTAAAAAAATCTAAATCAGCACCCTGAGGTCTGTATGCGGCGACACCTTCTCCATCCATGCCACTCGATGGTCTCCACACATCTCCAAGATGCTGGAGCAAAGCTGGAGACCACCTTTCCACTTCCATGCACATTTACAGAGTCATGGTCCCAACTGTGGACGGAGGAGATGTGAGGTGTCTGGTCTGAATCCATGTCTGGTGTCTTACTGTATTACTGATGTCCTCTCTGCAGGTTGCGCAGTACACTTTCCTTTCTGTGGTCCACTCCTCACCAAATAAGGCACATCACCGCCCCTCACCCGATCAGACTCTACATGGACACATGGCGGGAGAGTAAAAATGTGGAAGTCTGTGATTCGAACAACCACCTGAGAGCCTGTCAGATAAGCTCTGGGTCCAGGCAACATGCGTTACGACACAAAGCTGGTTGAAAAGTTTTCCTCAAAACATTTCAGACTTTGAAGGAAACCGTTCATTTAGAAAACATAATTCTACATCTGCAAACGTCTCTAGTCTTCTCGTCAGCGGGCGCACTAAATACTCTACATCCAACAAAACAGAAATATAATGATAAACGAGGAAGATCTCATCTCATCTGACACCCCAAAACTGGGCTGAATAATAATGAGACGACTATCTATTTTAGTGGACTGATTATTCTGGCGAACTGTATTACATTTAGCTGACGGTTTTATCCAAAGCGACTTACAGGGAGCAACTTTGGGGTTCAGTATCTTGCCCAAGGACACTTCGACATGTAGACTGGAGGAGCCGGAGTGGACGACCCGCTCTACCTCCTGAGCCACATTATTAGTTTGAGATTGGGAAGTGAGTAACTTCATAATGAAGCCATGGAGCGAGGAGTCAATCAGCCATGAAACTAACAGGAAAAAGTGTGCTCAGACTAAATCAGACAGGACAGGTTCATCAGCAGCTGTCTGCCTTGTTCAGTGTTTGAACTCCTGAAGCGTGTCCACACCTGAATCTGCTTCAGCCTCAAAGCACACACGGATCTTCCTAAAGTGTTCATCCTCTGTCTGCACAGAGCCTCCAGAACAATGGAGGAAACCTGTGCTGGCTCTGTTAGGGTGCTGGAACAGACTCGGGGGGCTTCTGTGAAGCTCTTCCCGGGGAACGTGCCTCTCACTGGGACCTTCACCAGGCAATGGAGGGCTAGCAAGGCTAGGCTACTTCTAATAATTAGCCAACGTGACTGGGCATTTGAGAGCTACACCGTCCTGTTCGGATGTTTCCACCGATGGTGAAGTCCTTCTTATCGCGGCGGTTCAAACCACATCCACACAGCCCCAAACGAAGTCCCGCACTCCGCCTGCTACGCCTCTTAACCACTCCTTACAACTCGCTAGCTCGTTAGCTCAGGCTAGCTAGCAGCACGTTCCAGCATGGCTGTCCAGAGAAGCTAACGGCGGGAAAACGAGCAGGAGCCCGCGCTTCTTCTGCTCAACACAGACACGTCCCCGTTATAGTGTGTTTTATACACTTCGTCCACGGGCTCTGAGGTGTGTGTGTTTAAAAATGTGTGGTTAATACAGAGTACCCACCTATCTGCCATGTCGGAGCGCTCCTCCACCCTCTGCGTCTTCTTCGTGGTTTTTCATGGCGCAGCCCGCCACGACCTTAAGGTGCTCGTCACCGCCCCCTGCCGTTTGGGAGTGGAACTACAGCAATACGTCAAATCTCAACGTACTGTATGAATGAAAACAAATAATGATGAATCATTAATAACTAAATGCTGAGTGCATCCATGTGTGGAGCATGCACGTTTATTTAAAGTGACCTGCTTGATTCAGTGGAAAATGGAGTCCACCCTCTTCCTTTGATATCTCCTGCAGTGAATCAAAAAGATGCTCAGCTGACTCCTGCTTTGTAAAATAGGTGTTCAAGAACACTGAAAAAGCATTCATTCAACCATTGAATCAGGTCATACAGGATGAAAAAGAGGCCCAATCCAATTGATATATTATTGACTCATATCAGCTTGTAACAGATGTAACAGTATCAGGATGTTTGCATGAAGACTTTATCTGCTGGCCTTCAGCAGTCAGCAACATTGATTGACTGCGTGTTCATATATATAAAAGTTATGGTGAGTAATTAAAAATAAAAATAGTGGTAATTACGGAAGCGGTCATAATAGATAATAATAGATCATTTTCTCGAGCGACTGTAGTCCAGCATAAACTGAAGCTGTCTTCAACAGCTTGATTTACTATAACACAGGGGTCTTCAACCAGGGGTCTGTGACCCCTAGGGGGTCCACAAACGTACTGCAGGGGGTCCGCCAATTTTTGTCATAATTGACAATTTTCACCAAAATAATGGTCCTTGACATTTAATAACCAATAATAATTATGCATGAACTCTTTATCAATCATAAACACATATAGGCTAATAACCCAGTATATAAATAGGTTAATAAGGTGAAATAAAAGTTGAATAAAGTATATAAAAGTTATTATAGGCCAGGCTTAAAATGTGACACATTTTCGTCCAAGGGGTCCTTGGGCTGATAAAGGTTGAAGACCCCTGCTATAACACATCAGAGGAGGTATATTAGTTCCTGTATTATGCAAAGTGATGGATGACCCAAGCATTAACAGCAGATTAATGTGTGTATTAAAGTGTGGTTGACTGTAATTGCTTAAGATGGACCAAATGTGTACTGCAAGAGTATTGATTGGATAAGAGCCCTGTGATATCCTCTGTTGTGAACAACTTTAAAACACACACACACACACACGTACACACACACGCACACACACACACACACACACACATATCTCGGACTCAAATGATTTCTGTACTGCAAAGTAAAAACAACTTTGTCAAAAACCAGAACCGTGTTTGTGTTTTTAATTTAGATTTTTTCATTTTTCACACATTCAGATGTGACATGATTGATCTGCTGTACACGCAAAATCAATTTACTGCACATCATCTCCATCACGTCTGCACGTGCATCCGTCATTGTCATGGAGACAGAAAAGTGACGTGTGACCAAGGTGACGTCATTCGAACCTGGACTCGTCCCGACGTGCACCTGTTTGGAAACCTGTCCGTTAGAGAGTTGATCTCAGGCGGAAAACTTCACGAGAGAAAAGAAAAGAACTGAAATAAAGCCCCCGGCAGACAAAAAGCTTCAGCAAGTTCACCTTCTGAACAATGTCTGCCCACCCAGCGTTTCGGACAGGTGGAAAATAATGTGTTAATATTTGTGTAGTATTAGATTTGAATAAGCTTGTTGTGATGGTTGAACAACTTCAATTTAATTTAATTTAATTTAATTTAATTTAATGTCCACATGTGAACATACAGGTACAATCAGAGCAACTTTTTAAGTTCAAAGGTGAAACATTTGTGAACTAATTATCAGATATTGCTCAAACAGATCAATATTGTTATGAGCTGAAGATGAAGTGAACCAAAGTGTCTGACAGTCTTTAGATCCACAACCAAAACTGTCGTGTTGCTGTTTATGATTCATTTACCAAGAGGTGCAGATTGTTTTGAGGTTATTTCGGAGAAGCAACGTCGTTAATTGCGCGTTTAATCAGTAGCCACGCTTCAGCGTGCGTAATGGCGCACGGAATTCTGTGCTGATAACAGCTTTTCACTACATGATTATTGTGGCCAAGAGAGTTCACGATAATAATATCATCCTGACATCTAAAGAAATAATGCGATATGCCAACTTTTATTGTGTGTTTTGTTTCTTTGACATACTGTGCTGAAATATGACTGTGGGCAGTTTGTAACTGAGTTATTTATTATTAATGTTTCATTTTTGAAATATCACGGTTATCGCCAATACCGGCATTTTATTTTGTTGAACAAGATGTTTGAAGAAGCTGAAACAGGAGTGTGAGTGTGATACCCACAAAATAAGTGGTTTTGTTGAGATATTATTATTGTTTCATTTCCACTGAGAGTCACTTTTTAGTTTATTGCTATTGTATTATTTATTTTATTATAGTCTGTCTAATTTAAAATAATAAACACACAATGACATGCTGTTGCATGAAATGGACACTGGGTGGCAGCACTTAGCAGCGTCACCGGGGACTCTTGGCAATGCAGCGCGAAAGCGGGGCTCATAATCCTGATGAATGGAGAAGGAGCAACAGTGTGCTGCTTCGCTGATTTTTGTATTACTTTTCCAGCTTAGTTACTCACCTTTCCCGTGACTTTAGATGTTTAGAAGTTAAAATGAATCCCTGGTGATGTGTGGTCCATAAGCGGAAAGCTCATTAAGTGTGTAAATAAAGTAAAGTGTACGTTGTAAACGGTACGTGATGATTGGGGTGGAGATAATGGCGTCCGACGCCGTAGCCAAATGTCTACTTTTATTTGTTTCTTTCGGCTCCTGGGCATTTGTGGGTTATTACCTGTATGTAGGTATGTGTGAAAATCAGTTGTATGTGTGTAGTTCATTGCTCAAAATGTTTAAGCTAATGTTAATGTGCAGTTTAAGTTCAGCTACGGCTGCAGTCTTATTGGCGGGCACACAAGAGTTCGAGTTCACGGGTTAAAGCGGCAAGCTATGGGCCAGCCATGTTTATTATTTTAGCCGTGTTCAAATAGTGTAAATGTGAAACAGTTTAACTGCAAGGGAGGTTTTCTGTTATATTAAGTGAGCACTTCATGTATTTAACGTACTTTATGTACAATATATAAGGATAATATTCTTTAAAGGAGAGAAGAAAGATAGGCTAATGTGTGTAAGGGTAAAGTGCATACATGATTGATGTTAGAGAGATGACATGATTAAAAGAGAAGATGTTTATCTCTGGTTTAATACCAATTTTGATGTTTATTTCTTGGAAATAGGGATGTAACGATACACTCTACTCACGACTCGATACGGTTCACGACTTTTTTTTCGGTTCACGATACGATTTTCTCACGATTTTTTTTTTTTTAATCAAAATGAGCTACAGACAAATTATGACCAAATAAAATTATCTTTTTATTTGTAGGAAACAAATCCTTGGTGCTTTCTTTACAGAAACTCTCAAACAGTTTGTGTTCTCTTATTAAAAGTGCAACTTACATGGTCACCTTAAACAACAAAATACATGAAAAATATCTTTAGAAACAATCTCACAAGTAAACTGGTGTTAACTGGTGTAATTCACTATCTTAAATAACAAAAGAATATAAAATCTAAATCTCTAATTTCTTGCGCTCTTGCGTTGTTATGGGGGAGAGGAGATGCAAAGCCTCTCGTCAGGCTGGTTTGCCGAGGTGGCGTAACGTTACTTTGCTTCTCACTGTGGTGGCGGCTAATATGTCATATCGTGTCACGATGCATCGTTACATCCCTACTTGGAAATATGAAAAAAATAGACATTTAATGTGAATGTTAACTAAAAAATGGTAACTCCCAGTGCTGTAATGCAGACAGAATAACACAAATAATTCATGATTGCGGTGAAAAAGTAAAAATGAATTTGATAATAAATATAATCCTGATGAATGGAGAAGGAGCAACAGTGTCCTGCTTCGCTGATTTTTGTATTACTTTTCCAGAAACCTCCTATCAGAGGGTTATCTATACATCTGTCAGCGGGGACCAAGCCGGAACCCGCTACATGAGCAGGTTTTTATGTGGCTTAACATGACTGATTCTTCCCTCACTGAGCAGAGACAGTAATACTGAATGTCATAACTAAATCTGACTGAATACAGCTTCATCTCTTTAGCTCTTTGGTCTCTTATTAATGCCACACTCTGCTCATTAAAGGGAAGATACACAATTTAACATGTTCTGCAGACAGTTGCTGCCCACCCAAAATGTCCAGGTATCTGCACAGCACTGCAGTCAACATGTTCTGTGGTGTAAACCTCACTTTTTTTATCATTTTCTTCCTCAGGTGGATCTTCCAGGCCTCTGAACAACGACACCCCTGTTGTTGAGAGGCCTCCCAACGACCCTGTTCTTCCTCACCCTGAGGAAGACGTCGTCTTCCTGCACCATGGGATGCAGTGGCAACAAGAACATCCTCCTGTTCTTGTTCCTGTTTTCTTCCCTGTCTACTTCATTCCTATTGCTTATGCTCCTCTTTTTCCCACACCTCATCCTTATCATGCTTATCTGGCAGGGCTTTCAACATCCCAGGTGGCACTGGGTGTTTTTTTTTTTTTTACCTCCACTCTCTTTTGTTCTCTCTTACTCTGCGGCCGGAGCTGTGGATGAAAAAAAGTTAAGTATGAACTTATTTGGAAAGAAAGTGACTTAGACTAGGGCAGAATTTTGAGTGTCTCATCGTGTAAACATGTTTATCCATATAATATCACTTCTTCAATAATTGGATGATTCAAAGATTGTCTTTCTCACCATTCTTTATCATATTTTTGTCTCCCCACCCCCTGAGCTGCTGCTGTTCACTGTGTCCTGAGGCCGCTGAACGTGGATGTAAACCAAAGCGCATAAAGAAATCATCACATTAGTCCACTGAGTATTTAATAAAACCCTCAGACATCTAAAATGATTTTCTTTCAAATCACTGATGTTGGGTTCATGTGAATCAGTTGCAGGTGTTCATAGACAGATTAACATATTCCTGCATATTTAACATTTCAGAGAAAACCATCAAAACTCAGATTGTCAGCACATAAGAAGAATCATAAGGAATCAATCCAGGGTTTACATAAAGCTATATATGATTTATGACACATTTAAAAGGCTTATTCTGCTACTAGCTATTTCATGAAGTAATTAAGCATTACTTTGATATGACACACAAAACAGAGGCTTCCTTCACTCATACAATAAAACTAAAGTGTATAACTATGCTGGTAGCCATGAAATGATGTAACTATCATTATACACAAAACATATTGGATGACAAATTCTATTCTTTGATACCAATAGGGTAAAAAATAACAAAAAAGAGGGTGGCATCAGAGGTACAGCCGTGTTAAAAAAAAAACTAAAAAGGTTTATCCTCTTGAGATGCTCACCAGACTAATCTTAGCCAAAATGTCAAATATACATTCAAATCTGTGCAACATTTTCAACTCTTTCTATTTCTGAGCCCACTGCAGTCATTTTTCCTCGTAGGAATTGTTTAAGGGTGGCCGAAATACAGCTTTATGCACATCAGCAAGCCTCTGGAGGATCCTGTATCGAGAGGTTTTGGGGACTCCTGAGGCAACAGCAGCTTCAAATACCTGTTTGCTACTCATCAGTGGCTTTTTCACACCTGCTCTCTTAATATGATACATTTTCCTTACAGAAACTTTCCTTAACACAAATTTATCTGAACTAGACTGCCGGGGGACTCCCCCTCCCTCCCTTCCTCCCTCTCTCTCTCTTTCAGGGTTATGCGTAGTTAGGCACGGTATTGGTTGAAGATGCAGTCACATCTCCCTTTACTGAAAACTCTCTCTCTCTCTCTATCTTCTCACAGTACGATCATCTCTCTTAATTTTTTGTGAAATATCCTTTTTGTTTTCATACTTTTTGCAAGACACTGCACTTCACACTTCTTATCTGCAGAAAGATCTTTCTTTTTTCCCATATTGCATGAAACCTGTGACTTGCTTAATAAAATGTGGAACAACCTCCTTAAGTAGTTTCCTGTAAATCAGGCTCACTTGGCAAACAAATTACCAAACCTATCCGAGATTGATGTCAGTGTCATCTAAACCACTGGTTCCCAAAGTGGGGTTGGGACCCCTCGGGGGTCGAGGTGGCAAGGGGGAGTCGCCAGATGATTTTTAGAAGCAGCATATTTTAGCCATAATTGTAACAAAACATAAAAAATTTGTTACATCTAAAATTAAAGCCTTTCGATTTTCTTTGTCCCTTCTGACCCCTGATGTGATTATGACAGATTAACAACATTAGCAGCAATAACAACATTAGCTAAGGTATATTAGCATCGTGCTAAACATTACGACATGTAACATGGACAAATCATCTGACATCTGGGGATAGTCGGGGTCGCAAATCACTGGTACTGTTGTTTTTGGGGGTCATCTGCTGAAAAGTTTGGGAACCTCTGATCTAAACAGACAGGGGAAGACGCACAACTGAAAACTTTCATTGAAAAACTAAAAATCAAATGTTTGTTTAATTGAAATCGTATTTGCATAATAATTTGAAACACAGTGTGTAAGACCACAGAGAACAGAAAATGTTCATATTTAATAAGGTGAGATCACAACTGATTATTAAAATAGTTAGCGATTCATTTACTAGTTGACAACTAATTGATTAATTAAAGGTCCAGTGTGTAGAATTTAGTTGTATCTAGTGGTCTCATTGCTGTATTGCAATCTCCTCACATCACCCTCAGTGGAAGAGGACACTGTAGATATAAAAGAATCATTTTTAAGTAACAAAATAAAAGGTTCTTATTTTCAGATGATCAGACATGCTTGAAAACCTAGTTATGAATATTATATTCCATGTCTGCCTTATTCTAAAAATAAAGGCCCCAAATCTTACACACTGCACCTTTAACTGTTGCAGCTCTAATCCCCTTTAGTGATGACTGAATGTATCCATCCAAACAGTTTGGGAAGTAAAGGTACATACATGATGCATAATGAGGAGTCACTCTTTGGAGTGAAAAGGTTTTGATGTTACACCCCTGTGACAGCAGCAGGAGGCACACTTTGCTCTCTCAGTAACATTCGAGACATCCATAAGACAGACAGCAACACAGCTCTGCAGTAAGTTGTTTAATTCTGTAAGAAGTAACTCATTGTAACAATGAAAAAATAGTTCTTGTTGAAAAGTCGCCACAGTACATCGTCTCCTGTCTGACCTTCATGTTAGTATTATCATCAGTGGTACGCAGTCACACACACACACACACATACAGCGCGTCAGCAAATGTACATTGTTTATATGAGGTGAGAGGCGGCCACTGACTTGTCTTAACAGCTATGCACACACATGCACACACACACACACTCACACACAGGCAAGGCGACGTCACACACAGCAGCATGATACAGAGTCCTGATAGAGGCTGTTTGAGTTGAGGCAAATGCAACAGTGGAGGCAGATTGATGTACAACAGAACAGTACGGTGAGAGGTTTTTGGTGCATGCAGTATTAAAGACATTGAATTGATTGAAAAATCAAATGCACCGTGGCCTGCTGAATTTGCATTGCCACAACAGTAGCCACAGTTTGCATTTGACTTGAAGAAAACACCATTCTACATTCTACGTGAACAGAACGACGTTCCACTTTGTCGCGAGTTAAAGTTCTTAAAACAGCTGCTGCATTTCAAAGAAGATCTGAATAAATAAGACACAGTGTAGCATCTGCACAGTGTAAAAACATCTTTTGGTTTAAATAAGACACCCCCACGTCTGTCAGCTCTGACAGCCGAGTTACACATTTAAATAACATTACTTTAACATCATGAGAACGTTTCTCAGTCATTTTCCTACCAACTAACAGTTAGACATTAAAAGCAACATCTAGTCCCTCACAAATATTACAGTAGAACAGATGATAGAACAAATGCTTTCAAACAGTGGCACGTGAACAGAGAATGGCAGTGCTTCAGTATTATTAAGAGCTTCTAAGGAAAATGAAATGCTAAACTTTCAAATGACAAAGCCTTCATATATCTCGAGAAACTGAAGATTGGCAGATCTCAGCAGTGTCTATTGAAAGGAACTGGCTTAAATTTATAGTAATGCCCAAAAAATGAGAGCTGGAGCCCGTTTCTGAGAGTCTTCCTCGTGTCAGACAAGTCCTGTTGAGGCTGGATCAGCTTTGTCGCACAGCTCGTGAAGAATGGGAGTCAGGATTGCTTTCAGGGTCATGTACAAAGACTTTTCTGAGGTGGCGTCAATCTGGACGGAACAGAAGACACTCACTCATGCATACAAAATGTTTGGTTATCTAACATAACCTCAGTTCTTAGAATAATATGAGCGAGGTGTCTTGCTATGTGATGCAGCCTAATGCAGCCCTGATAGAAGCATTTATCTCAATCCGCCAATCTTGATTGGCCAGTGAAAGTGTTCATCCATGCCGCACCCAGTAGTCCCACCTACTATATATAGTGCGCGCAGATAACATTCCCTCAATTCAATAAGCAAACCTCTTCTCACCGCCCAGCAAGAAGGGTCGTCTGGCGAGACACCTCGCTCATATTATTCTAAGAACTGAGGTTATGTTAGATAACCAAACGTTCTTCTTCATAATATTCACTCGGTGTCTCGCTATGGGATATGGTAGCTCCCGTATTGCCAGACAGCTTATCGAACAAGTACCGCCAGTGGGGAGGGTCCATGGGTTCCAGTTAGGACTCCAGGACCGCGCCACGCACGGCCCTGACACGTCAAGCATGTAGAACCGGACAAAAGTCAGAGGCGAGGACCAACTCGCTGCTGAACAAATGTCCTGAACAAGACACTCCCCTTAATAAAGCCCAGGATGCGGCCATCCCGCCGCGGCTGCAGTCCCCCACTCGTATACGCCTAAAGCTATAGCCTCCACCATCCAGTGGGCAAGGTGCTGCTTTGTGACCGGCTGTCCCTTTCGGGGTTCAGCCCAGGAGACAAACAGCTGATCGCTCCTCCTGATGTTCTGTGTCCTGTCCATATAAGAGCGCACAGCTCGAACCGGACACAGCATGTGCGTTTGTTGCTCTCCAGGAGAAGCAGCAAATGCTGCACTCAATCGGGAACATGAACCCACCACCTTAGGTACAAAGACCGGGTTGGGCTTCAGAACCATACGCGATTCCCGGGCAAACTGAGCGCACGCAGGGCTCACAGATCACTCACTCACTTTGCAGAGGCAAGAGCCAGTAACAGCACTGTCTTAAGGGACAGGTGTTTGAGACTCACTCCCAGCAATGGCTCAAACGGGGCCTTTAAGCCCTCCAGAACCACCGCTAAATCCCAAAGGTATTAGTGGTCTGGAGAGGAGAAGTCTCTCCTCATAAACTGGCACACCAGGTCTGGAGTGTCCAGCTATATGGCAGGCGCTACAGCTGCCAGATAAACCTTAACCGTGGAAAAGGCTTTTCCTTTATCAATCAGGTCCTGAAAACGACAGTCGCTGGCACAGAACACTGAAAAGGGATGTGGCCTGTCGAGACACCACCGCCAAACACTCACTCAGAGCCGGACAAAGACCTAGTGGATGGAGCGCTGGCGCGTATAGTGTTAACCACACTCTGAGGAAGCCCAGCAGTGGTCAAATTGAGCCAGCACGGTCCAGGCCCACAGTTGCAGTCGCTCCTGGCGGGTGGAACACCACATCGCTGCGGCTATCCACCGCACCATGCGCACGGGATCCAGCCTGAGCAAAGCGACCCAGCGCTGAAATTCCGCATGTGAAGACAGCCAAGACGGGTCACGAGGATGGCTGGCCATCAGACCAGCAGCCGAAGACACAGTCTAAACTGGACAGACCTGTGTCGACGGAAGTGCGTGAGGCAAGCTTTGAAAGTTTTCATCCTACGAGGCGAGCAGTGAATGGCATGGAGCGCAGGATAAACCCAGAAAGGATATCTCCCGGAGAGAGTTGGCTCTTCTCCGTATTTATCACAAAACCCAAATCTATTAGGTGTCCGTGACAATGTATGGGTGAACCCTGGCCTCCTGTTCTGACTCGCCAACAGGAGCCAGTCGTCCAAATATGTGGCCAGCCTCCTGTAAGATTCGAGATTCTCCCTGTGCTCGTGACTGTATTACGCGGAGAAATGGGGAGGGACAGCAGCAATGGAGCCTGTATCCTCGAGAAATCGCAACACCCACGGTGAAGCTGCTTTCAATTTTCCCACTTGAGAGAGAGGAGAAGGATTGCAGCCCCTGCTCTATAACAGGAGGTTCCGACAGCAGTGTTGTGGCGCCCTTGGTAGAGCTGAAATAACTGGGCACCTGCAGGAACAGGGCCTGTTGCTCTGCCTCGGGAATGGTGATGCCCATCTGGCAGAGCCGAGAGGGGCACACTGCTTATAGACAGGGTATTTTGTTGGCTTTTTGCTATCTGCATCCTCGGCTCGTGGCCTGGCTGTGACAGATTTCTTTATTTTCACACATTTGGGGACGTGTTGTGTGTGCTTGCATCACCTCCGAGCGATGTCTCTCCTGCGGACCAGCTCTGAGGGGCAGCGGTGGCGGACGCACCGAACAAGCCAGAATGGTGGGCCTGCATAACAGGGAACGGAGGATGATCCACCCGAGAGGAAGCTGTCAGGCCGCTCTTTTTCTTCCGCCTCGGGGACAGAGGCCGCGCGCCGGGGCGCAGCGGGACTGCAGTCGGAGCGGGACATTTTCTGTGCCAGCCGGCTGGCCCCCAGGGAGGGGCGGCTACTGTTGCAGCCGCCCAGCATCTTGAAATGTGGTGGCTGGGAAGCAGCTTGAGCAAACGATTTGCACTGCACTGGTGGTGAAGGCGTGGGTGCAAAGTTTCAGGGCTTCATTGTCCTTCTTCTTTGCCTCACATCTCTGCTGCATCGTGGCCAATGCAGAGACGAAAACTATAATCCAGTATGTCATCCCGCTCTCTGTCAGTCAAGTTAGCGAGGCTGAGCCATCTCGCTCGCTCCTGAATGACGAGGGTCGCCATCACCTTGCCCGTGGCCTGGACTGAGACGCGCTGGATGCGGAGGGACAAATCAGCGATGACCGCCATTTCCTCCCACAACTTGGGGAAGACAGGAAGAAGCTGTTTCACCGCACTACGGGCCAGGGGGAGCCGCTTGCCTTCCCGCTACGGCAACCAGCCAGGGGACCTCCAGCTTCTCTGCCACACGTTTGCACGTGTTGAGCAGGACACATGGAGGAGGAGCTGGAGAGCTCAGGCCTTGAATTGAGGGCATGGTAGACTCGGCAGCACTATATTTAGTCAGGTGGGCCACGAAGGTGTCGGAAGAACATTTTCACCGCCAATCAAGATTGGCGGATTGAGATAAATGCTTCTATCAGGGCTGCAGGAGGCTGCATCCCATAGCGAGACACCGAGTGAATATTATGAAGAAGAACACACATGTTCATACTGTATATTCCGCATGCACCTTGTGTTCATACTCACCTTAGTGAAGACTTTTATTGTTTGGTCGAGAAAACTCGTCTCCACGTCTTCAGGCATCGGCAGGAGATGGGCAGCACAGTCGAGGATGCACAGCAAAGTGAGTCTGTGGCCCTGTCAGTGAGGAAAGACGATACTGTCACATTATATGACACATCACATGTCTCACACACTGATATCTTTTAAAAGTAATAACATAAAGCATATGAATAAAAGGCAGTCCAGTGACTTTAATATATTTATATTCTTGGCATGTGTGAGCTCAGTAGTGACCACCTGCACGTATTTATAGATTTGAAATACAACTAAATGTGGCCATGTGTACCTTCTGTTAGCTGCTCTAACAATGCTCGAACTAAACATTCATTCATTGCAGCAGAATACTGCTGCACAAAGAATAACAGATAACTATGTTTTCAAGCTTCATACAATATTTATATACTATTTCAAAAATGTGCAGTTTGGTTTTTTAACCATAACCTATAAACTCTGGAGGCAGCTGGACTTGTGAGGTCACATGAGAATCCATCTTGCAGGTTAAGCCTTACTGCCCCTTTGCAATTCTGTATAATTCATGTGAATCTAGTATATTCATACAAGTAAAATTGTTCAATTAAAATGGCAGCATGCAGACTAAACTGAACAGAAAAGAATCTATTCAAACACACAGCTGTGTTCCAAACTGACAGAAATGCGTAGAAGAATATTTAAAGAATATTTTGAATTATCATTTGAGCCATAATCACATGGTGCAGTGTGAGTGTGTACAGAGTGTGTGTTTCAGACAGTGATCCAGCCCGGCTACCTTTTCCAGTGAGTCGAGGGTGTTCTGAGGGTTCACATTCTTCTCACTGAGGGCTTTGATATCGTCGCCGCTGATGACTGGATCTTTGAGCTGCTCCAGCCACGACCACATCAGACTGGACAGGACGAGCGGATCTCTCTCCGTACACAGCCTCTCCCACGCTCCCTCTCTGGAGTTCAGCTCCGTCTGCGCGTCACAACAGAGAGCACTCTGACAGTGAACTGAATGAAATGACGTGCCACTAGATGTAACAGAACAAAGGGCTGCACGTGCTGTGGTGGAGTGTGTTGTGCAGTTGATTGATGGAAAATGTGTGTGTGTGTTTTTTAGAGTTCACTCATGAACAGACGCTTTGAATTCAAGTTGAATAATGTAAACTTAGATTAGTCCTAACAGCTGAGCAAGTGAAACGAGTAAGCAGCTATTTCACAGGAAGTGACAGCCTGCCAGTCACACTGAGGGAATTAGAGTCTCCTGTGATCAGAGGTTGAACCCAGCACAACAGCAGGATGCTGATTCCACACAATTACAGCTTGGCGTCTGAAAACAGGGAGACATGTAGACGTGGTGTTATATTTTCACTGTTATTATCAAAAGTATGGTGGAGATGATGATCATACTGTCAGTATGAGCCACAGTTTCTCATAACACCACATTTCCCACACATCCTGTTGCTTCCTGTAGATCCTTCACATGTGTGTGACTGGTGGAGCTCTGGGAATGTCCGTTTTCTCTTTGGCTTTCCCGGAGCAGATAGACATCACATTACATTTTCAATTTGATTGGACTGGACTGGATTTTAATCCTTCTGCCATCTGACACTATCTATAAAGCTTTATCACAGAGTATAAACCAGGTTACAAAGCAATCTGGACTGTGTGTTTACAGACACTGTAGTAAGCTGGCTAACGTTAAATCTGTATTCACATGCAGCAGGTTAGTACACTGGACTTGATTATGACACGATTAATCATAATTAATGAAATAATAATGACACTTCTTTCTTCTTTTCTTATTTTTGAGTGTTGACTAAACGTTAACTCTTTATTTAGACTTCTAGATGCTGTCAGTTTAATTCAGAATTCAGATGGAACTACTCTGAATATGAAGATGAATTGTGTACATACTTTCTCTTTTCTCCCAAGTATTTGCTCTGCTCATGCTTTCATCTAAAAATGAATGAAACCCCAGTTACACGTATGCCTGGTCAACATACTGGCTTTCTCCTGGAACACTGCATGTTTATTCACTTACACCAACAATGGACACTGGATTTCTGTGGGAATCTTCAGAAAGCCAGCAGTGACTTTGTTACTAATTCAAACACACCACTGTCTGTGGGAACAGTGTGATGTGATGTCGCAGATACCCCATGAAATCTGTTGGGCTGACACGTCCTGGTCAGCTGGTTAATTGGTTGGTTGTGCTCTTTGGCCCCATTCTTTTTTCACTTAACGTGCTCCCCCTTTAGTTAGGCTATTTAAGTACATTTCCTATCCTTGTTATGCAGACGATGCCCTGCTATACCTCTCCTTTAAATCTCTACTCTACAAGGCTGCCTGACAGCTGTCATTAACTGGATGTCAGAGGCCATATGGTGGTCCCCAAACTGTCTTAAAACCAAAGCTGTATGCAATTGTGGCCCTAACTATATAAAATTCAGAGTCAGTGAATAGCTTTAAGAAGCTGCTAAAAACTCACCTGTGATGTGTTCTTTGTGATGACTACCATTATTGGCTGGCTGCGCCTTGAATCCAAACTTGGGAGCTTTAAGTGTTGCCATGTTTTATGTTGCTTTACTGTTGATTTTGTTAGTGAGCCTGCTGAACTCGGATTTAACATGTTGCGCGTAGTATCTAATCCTCCAGGTTGAAGCAATGTTGGACTACTGAGGGACAGTGAAGAGAAACTGTGTGATCATTCAGCCTCATTGAAGCCAACTGAATAATGAGAGTTACAGGTTGGCTGTTTTTTTCATTTTGCTTTTTCTGGAGCTGCAGAACTTTATACTTTGTTAGATTTGTTGTTTTAGAAGCTTGTTTTGCTCCACAGTCCTCACCGATATACGTGTGTGTAGAGATAGCGTGCAGGTATTTTATTTTCCCTGTTGACCGATCGTCAAGTGAGATGACGTGAATGTGTTTTTGTTACCTTAGAATGACCCTATTTAGGTTTTGCACTGCTACATGTATGTGCATGGTATATTTGAGAGTATTTCTTGGGGTACTCTACCTGCCACTGTGACACCTTGGAGGTGAGATCCTTGTCTGTCAGGTCCATTGCCAGAGCTTTAGCCACCAACAACCGTCTGCTCTCTGGGGAGAGCTCAGACTGGAGAGTGACGAAAGGAACCTCAGTGACATCCACTCTGTCTGCTCCACCCACTGACACATTCACATCTGGCTGCTCCTCCCTGGTTACCAGTTTGCTCTTGGTTGATAAGGCTGGCAGTGTGGTGTTACAGTGGGATTTTCTTCCCTGCTCAGACAGATCTAAAGACAAACTCTGATGGCCTTTGTGTAGCTGCTTTTTTAAAAAGGGGCATCTCGTGTCTTGCTTTGTTTCAGTATTGGGGTCCTGAATGGTGCTGATAATGTCCTGAGGAGAGAGGTCACAAAATCTTGGAGGGTTAAGGTCTGTAAGGCTGCTGTGAGACATGGAATGTGTGACCAGGCAGCTGATCGGTGTGTTGCTCTTCAGATTTTCTAAATGGTGCTGCCGTTGTCCAAGTTTGTGAAGGAAAGAATCGCTGAAGCTCCTGTTGTTGGTAAGGGCGGACCTCAGAGCTCTTTCTACATGCTGCTGCCTCCATAGTGGCTCAAGATCATTCTCACTGGCGAGAGGTTGATCATGAGGAGGTCTGGACTGCAGGGCGGGTGGGCTGAGAGGATGAGATGAACAAGGCGGAACAGGAATACCCTTCCCTCTCATCTCTTTCCCAAGCTGCTGAAGAGCCTGCTGGGACACGGTCTTCTCCACCTCTGCAGTGAGGTCGGGGATCTCCAACCACTCCTCCTCGATGACCACCTGTCTGTTGGCTGCGATGTCGATGAGAAGCTTGCACACCAGCTGGACAATCTTTGGCACGTTCTTCATCTGTCTGGCCTCATTGCCGTGCAGCAGGTGGCGCTGCCGTGTGAGGTACTGGGACAAGGTGACGGCGCTCGCTTTGGGTTCTGCACAGGAGAAGATGCTTCGGAGGGGAACCAGGAACTGGGCAAACTCCCTGACGCACAGGAGCTGGCCTCTGGTTTGGATGGAGTTGGGTCTCTTGGCTCGTACAAACAGGATGGCTTGGTCGGCGCTCATTCGGGACGTGAAAACCAAGTAACAAGCCAACAACACGCCTACATGATGAAAGACAAAAGAGAAAACAATAAAGACAAAACTGATATTGTACAGACAAAAATGAGGTTGCAAGCCAAATTGCTGGTGTTACAAACCTGTTCTTCCAAGACCGGCGTGGCAGTGGACAGCCAGTTTCCCCTCCTGGATAGCAAATGACATGACTTTCACCATGTCAAGGATTGTAGTCAGAGATGCCACACCATAATCCTTCCACCCAAAGTTGTAGTAATAAACTGAAACACAAAGCCAGACGAGTACAGAGCTGTTCAATATCTACCTGCAACCTTTTAAGCTTTACATTAAAAAGGAGTACTCCACTGAATTAGCGTTGCAGTAATACAGCACTGTTGGATGAACAGTTTAAAGCCATATTGTGTAACTTTTCTACCACAAACTAACATATTTTAAATTAATTAAAGATTTTAACACAGTGTGATGCTTCACTGACTTCTAATCAGTTGAATGGTGGCTCTGTCATTTGTTACTTCTTTCACCATGGCGCTTTGTTCTTAGGGTACAATCATCCGTGAGAATTACACAACCTGTGACACTAAGTCACACAACCACCAACTATTTGACTGATTTTCGTGAAACTGGATCATATTTTATGGAGAAAATGTTTTCTGGTTTTCCCTCTGATGTCCTCCGGCTGCTCCGCCTCAACTCTCTTACAGAGTTTCCTGATGGACAGTGAAGTAAACTGCTGTGAACTGTAGCTGCTGTTAGCTAATGTTGGCTCAGTTTGTTAGCCAGGCTGCCTGGGCTTTAAATGGTAAACGGACTGTACTTATATATCGCCTTTGTAGTCTTCCGACCACTCAAAGCGCTTTTACACTACATATCTCATTCACCAATTCACACACATTCATACACTGATGGCATTGCAGGGTGCCAACTGCTCATCAGTTTTTAGGAGCTAAAAACTAGCGCCACCGATGGTGCAGCCTTCAGGAGCAGTTTGGGGTTCAGTAGACACTTCAACATGCAGACAGGAGGAGCCGGGGATCGAACCGCAGATCATCTGACTGGTGGATGACTATCTCCTGAGCCACAGCTGCCTTTATGAGCTCAGAGTACTGGGGAAGTGTTAGTGTTTGTACCACAGGTGCTTTGGACCAGGAAAAGGAGGTTTTCAGGCCCAGGGGGCAGGTGAATGCTGACGGGAAGCTTGTCCTGTGGACAAGAGTAAATGTGCGACTGATTTTAGTGGTTGGTGAGAGCTTGGTGAAATAACAGTCTTAAAGACAGACGCTGAGCTGGGCTGACTCCTGTTGGACTAGTAAGTAATATTAGCTGGCTGCTATGTCTTATGTTGTCTTTGCTTGATGTTTGGCTGTTAGCAAAGTTGTTGACTCGCTAGTTTTTGATCACTGTGACGGTTCCCTAATTAATTTGAATATGTGTTCTCGTTGCAGCAGGTCCAACTGATTGCAGGTGGAAACACCTGGGCTCCACCCTACTAACTTGTCTCTCTCTCTCTTTCTCTGACAGGCTCTGTCCTCCTCTCTAGTCTGCCGCATGGTTTTTGGTTCTTTTCATTTCATGCAACATCTCGCACCCACTACATGTTACACTCATGCATGCACACACCTTCACCACCGATGTACTGATGAACACACCTCATTGTTTCTTTTGTTTAGTTTTGGTTAAGTTATCTGTGTTTTGTTGAGTTATTAAACAATAAATTACTTTATTTTTGCCTTCAACCCGTGTCTCTTCTTTGTTTTTGTCATGGCCTTATGAATACATTATCATGAATAATGTAATCAGAACAAATACACGTGTCCATATTTACCACAGTAGTCTGACACTGGGGGTGCTAAATCACAAAAGCATCACTTTCTATCAAATAGCGCTTTAATCAGTGAGTTAAAAATGTTAAGATAGTAAAGAAGAAGACTTTCTGTTCTCACTGTTGGCCATGTTTTACTGGGGTTGTGTGAGAATAATCTCTTCCTCCCTGGGTGCTGCATGAGGATAATAATAATAAGCAGATTTTACCTTTACATTAATCTGGCATTCAGGTCTGACCTGTCCATGACGCCTAGCCTACATAAAAAGTGACTTATTTAGACATGAGACCAACATGTTAAATTACTATCACATTCATATGAAGAGGTGCATGTCTGCAGGGGCTGTAGAGAGTTGTTTGTTCATTAAATGTCTGAAATGAAGTGTGAAGGACTGTGCACGATAAAGACCTACAGCATGAAAACAAGCAAACACTGAGTGTCACATGAAAGACAGCACTGTTCAAAATGCAGCTGCTGCTATGATGAGGTGTCTTGGGGAAAAGATCTTGGGAGAGCTTGTTAGGAAGAGAAATAAAGCTCGCCATCCTCCAAAGACATAATGTGGAGTCCCTCGGTAATTGGTCGAGTTACTAGGGTCAACATCACGTTCCGGATGTAGGCGAAGCACAAAACATTGATGACTGGAGAAATGCTCAAGCTACCTTAGTCTAATACCTGCTACTCATTCTCATGTAAACTGCTAAAAGATTAAACAGATTAAAGTGTTACACAGAGACTACTGCAGGCATCCTCTTCATCAGGGAAGGGTGGCACCACTTATTTGTACATACACATCCATGATTTTGTTTACATATTAAGTGTGGGCCTCACTAATGTTAATGTGTTGCCAGGAAACATCTCCAGCAGCTTTGCCTTGTTCTGTTATTTTACTTAATAATTTTCTTTTTCTATACTAATTTTCTATGTACTATTCCATCAACCTGCCCGGGGGAAAATAGCAATCTGCTAGAACCTGGCACAATGCATATTCTTTTGTTGTACAAGATCAATGTCTTATTGTGCGCTGTCCCTGTCTTGAAATAAATAAATTACAAATTACAAAAATGCACTCAGAAAGCAAACCACAATGTAAACGCAGAAGTCACTGCGTCATTCCAAGTTTAAACAATACTTCATAATAGAATGCTTTTAATAGAGTAAGTGGTGTATTACACTGGCCATCTTTTAATTTATATGCATACATTTAATTTTAAATGAGTCATTACTGTGAGGAAGAGATAGCTAAAACATGTGTGTCACCTACTGGACATTGTTGGACAAGTTCATTTATTTTTGCCATAAAAAAGTTTGTCAGTTTAGTTACAGTCTGAAATGTCATTTAATATTATCTAAGAAGAATGACTTCAGTTTGCAGCATTACTCTGAGTCTCTAGAATCAGACTACGTAAAATGATGATGACATTGGTTCATTTTGCTTTTAAAATACATAAGGGGAGGCGAGGGCGCTGCAGTGCAACTACACTCCTAAATGCCACTAAATCCTACACACTGGTCCTTTAAATAAACTGCTGTGACTGGCCCGGCCCAATCTGTCAGAGCAAATTAAAGGTGAGCTCACATTTCTGGCTCCCAGGCTACGAGTCTGTGGCAGTTACAGTAACATCTAGCAGGTCTGTAGGTGTAAATATTAGGCAACAACTAAGCTCTTAAGGCTACTATGTGTGGTGCAGCACCTTAAATTAAGTGATGCATATATTTTGATTTGATAAATACTAATATTACTTTATCCCTGATGGAAAATGTGCGTGAGCTTCCTGTGAAATATAAACTAATGACAACTGAGCATGGCCCTGTGATGATATCAAATCATTCATATCTTCATGTCTGCATCATTCATGATTTAGCTGTTTTCTCCCATCATTCACCTCTTCTGTAGGTTACACTACAGCGACATGTTTTATTGCGTCCTGTTGTTTACAGGGGGTGTTATGTGGTGGATATAGAGACTCACTGCCTGCCGCCATGAAGGTTTCGGGTCGATAAGTGAAACCGCTCTCCTGTTCCAGCGGGTTGCCACAGCTGGCATGTTCTCCTGGCCGCTGTAGGTTGATGACCGTCTTCAAACCACACCTGAGCACAGCAGCAGGTCCGTGTCAGTGCAACACACAACACTAACATCACAGCATTTACACACCGACATGTGACAGCACTGCACATGGAGCAAACCATTCAACAAACAACTTCCATTTCACTGTTAATCTAAATGTTAATAAAGAATCAAATTAATCAAATACTGAAATTATAAAGGTGACTGTACCTTTGGAACTGTTCAATTATATTATATCTCTCTATGATTTCAGTGGAAGGCCTTGCCATAGCTAGCAAGTTGTCAGTAATCCTGAAAGTGGAGAATATGACAAGTTAGTGTGAGTTGTCTTTAGCTAGTTTAACACAGCTTTAAAGACCCTGCAAACAATACAGATCTCAGTTCAGTCATTCTATTTTATAAACAAAACAAACACTAGGGCAGATGTATTGACATGGACTTCAGTGACCCATGCTGTCTGACCACAGCATTGACAGGGAAGGCATATGAACACTGAGAGCTGTATCAAAGGTAGTGATAAAACTGAGCAACCTACCAGGACGAGTAGAGTCCTTTGACGGCTTGCTCCTCATCGCTCCAGCGAGAGGGGTTCTCGTATTTACAGGCTTTCCCTCCACAGGCCATGGAGCACTGCATGTGACCCGGGATGACGTGCCTCAGGGTCTCCCCCATCTTGGTGTACTTTGCTGTCGGGACCCTAGCATTGGCTGCAGAGAAAAAAAGAGGACATAATGACAATCTGACCACACTCATCAGTACTTCGTGCTTCAGCTTTCATGCAGCTGAAGACGTCATCAAAGCACAAACACAAAACACAAGTCATTTCTTCAGTGCGGTTACATCTCCTGGTCTTGCATTCAGTGGGAGGCTGTGGCTGGTTCATGCTGACGGCCACCATCACTCTGTGGGAGGAGGAGGAGAGGATCTCCAGGGCAGAGCTGCGTCTGCGCTGCAGGACTTTCAGCAGGATGTCCGAGGCAGAGTGCCTGCGGCCATGCCTCCCCACGCTGCCCGTCATCTCTCCGGCTATGGAGTGGCGTCCTCTGTGCAGCGGCATCTTTACAGGACGGGCTGCAGCCTGCACTGCGAGCATGGCTGTGCTAACTGATACTCCTGGCTCCGCAGCTCTGCGGCCCACGGTGAATCATCAGCGAGCAACAATCACCCGTGTGCAAAGAGAGGCAAATGCAACCTATCAGTTCATCAGCAGCATTTGAAGTGTTGCCATGGCAACCGTCTCCAAAGTCGTCAGTGGGAGGTAGATGGGGGCGAATGTTGCACACAAAAATGACACACACAGACACACACACACACACCTCACAGATCTGAGGGAGGCGGCTTGTAAATGAAAGAGCAAAATGCTGGACTTGCTTGCTTGCAAGGCCGTGCATCTGCTGCTTTACAGCCCTGAACACACAGCATGCACAAGTGTTAACAATCAAACACCTTCTCTCTGCTTCGGACTGAACAAGAGCTTGTTTGAAAGAAATCACAGCCCAAAATGAAATCATCTTGTAAAATTCACAAGTTTGTCTGACAACATTCAGTTAGAAATGAAATAAAAGTATAAAGAAAATCCTCTAAACTATCGCTGCTGATATCTGCTACGACCAACAATTTTTGCATGGTTGAATGTCTTTAACAGAAGAGCTGTAACAAAGGGAGAACTTGTGATTTAAGACAAGACCATGTAACTGTAATACTGACAGTGTGCTTGAAGCCTGCTCAACAATTCAGCAGCCAGTCCCTCCATCAAAGTGAAGCCAAAAGGTGAACTGATACCGCTGGCTCACTGAGGCTCGGTGTGTGGGAGCAGCAGGAGCACTGGCAAACAGCAAAGATGACAGAGGGCTGCAGCCACACAAAGTATCACATCCAATGTTAAGGCCACAGAAATAACGTCAGCCACATTCAGCAGGTCTATTCTGTTCTACCTGTTAGTAGGCTTTTATCCAGGGTGACAATCAGGACCAGAGGAACACTACCTTTCTTCTGATGTTAACATCAGAGCATTTTAGAAGGCTGGCAGAAAGGTGTACACAAAAAACATGTAGCCTGCAGTGTGTGTATGAAAGCAAACAATTTTATCATGTGCTTTATCATGTAATGGGGTCTGAACTTCTATTCATTCATTATTTTATAACCAAACTCTGTTACATTTGTCATTTTTCAGGTAGTTGATTTCAGTTGTGTATTATAGATTTATTGTGTGTTTGGAGTTTTAAAAGCTATATATATATATATATAAGCTTCATATCCTGCTACAGATATCACATCTTCTCATAACAAATCAATTCAATGTTATTTATATAGTGCCAAATCATAACAAAAGTTAGCATTATCTTAAAGACCAAACAATTCCACCATGAGCAAGCGCTTGGTGACGGTGGCGAGGAAAAACTTCTTCTAACAGGTAGAAACCTCGAGCAGAACCGAGCTCGTTGGTGGAACAAATAAACATCTTCACACCATTAGTGTGAGCTGGCCTGTGAACCCACATAAAAAAAACAAAATATATCAAATCGTTTCTAATCCAGAGTCCTGTGCCATAGCTTTGCAAAACATCACTAAATGAAGCAGTTTTTGTGTTCATGTGTTATTCATGTGTTGTTCTTGTGTTGTTCATGTGTTGTTCATGTGTTGTTCATATGTTGCAGAGCTCTCCTACCTGTCTCCATCTCTGTGCTGATCTCTTCACTGCGGGCTCCACTCATGGAGTAAGGAAAGTCACTCAGTATGCTGACACCAGCTGCCATGGCAGGGGCTGAAAGGTGTGAATAAACATTGTGTGTCAAAAGCAGATGAAAAAAAAAAAAAAAGGAGAGAGGAAAAAAAAAAAAACTGCTTACGAGCCGAAGCTGATAAACAGTCACAAGGTGTACACACAAATGAGATATGAGGAGCGTGAGGCGGTGTTGCCTGGCAAGATAACCCAGGGGAGAGAGGGAAATGTGCAAACTGAGCCACCATGTCAGCAGCTCGTGTGTCAGTCTGACCACTGCACCTCTGGGAGCCTGTGGGTGTGGCCTCAGGGACAACAGCGGGAGCTAGGGAGCGCAAAAACCCAAGATCGGAGGTGCTGAGTTACAAAGAGCACTGACTTCAGCAGCACCCACATAGGCCAAGCAGAGAGGCAGAGCACACGGTGACATGGCACCATCACACCAGTCAGAATATTTTACACTGCATTAGAAAATTCATCCTGTTTGATCAGGCTGATGCCACAGTTATCTATTATTCAAGCTGACATATTCACCTTCTATTGTGCAGCTTCACACCAATACTTCTTGACTCGCACATGTGATTTCTGTAGCCTGATATCAGAGTTGTATCGCGCAGATCTCCCACAGTGTCAAGTGAACTCCACGTACCAACTGTTTCTCACGTTACGCTCAAACCTTTAATGGGCCTCGTCACTTGTACTAACTGGTGTTGCAGGAGTGAAATTCTGCACCTTTACAGCTCTCTGCCTCACTGTGGTGCATTAACAATTGAGCGGGGTCGCTGTACTTTACATGCTAACTTTTTGATGGCCAAATGATTCCCTGACCTTTGTTTTTCCTTCCTCTCATTTAGGATGGATTCATCAACGAGCAGCAAGTCTCTACAAGGTAAAGTTTTACTTGTTTACTCATGTTCTCTCCTCTTAATATTATTTAGAGGAGTGTTTTCACAAATTTGTGCCCCCATTTAGAAGGAAAGAAATGTCAAATCCAAATGGGTTAGACAAATTTCACACCAAACAAACAGTTTCACTTGACCTGAAAGAGTAAAATCGAGGTAAAACTCTGCTAACTCTGCAAATATCAAACATACAATCACCCAGAAATCCCAATAAATGAGTGCAATAAGTTACAGAATGAATCAGTGAACTAAAGTAGGCCTATGCTGTATTTAAAAGCTGCATCTGTGATGCACAGTACCTACACACCCTGAAGATCCTTTTCAGATACTAAAACACTGTCAATGTCAGTTTTATAGCTGTCATATTCACCATATGTTATCATAATCCACACTGTGTTTTCACCATGATTCAAAAATCAGCTTTTGAGGCTGAGGAAGCAGAAACACACATTTCTGCACAGTGAGTTAGGAGCAGCCACTTCAGGTCGCTACACACACATATACATATATGTGTTTTATCTACTTATTATTGCTCTATATAAAATTGATGAGCGACAGAAACAGGTCACATTTAGGTCACAGTGTCACTACTGTTAAGAGTCAGGCTCCTGTAGTCGATGAATAATTGATGGTGTAAAATAAGAGCCTGTTCTTTTCCATCCACAGCTGTTTTTGGTCTTCTTTACACTGTAATCCACACGTCTTCTTACAAACTAATATGGCACTAAAACCTAGTATGACACTGGTTGAAGTGTTTCCAACATTACGGCCGGAAAGAAACCTATCCAATCAGTTCAGGACTCTGTCCCGCTGGAGCCTGACACCACTTGGCATTGTTTATAGGAAGCTCTTGATAGCGAGCTGGCGAATGAGAAGGTGCTCTTCATGACACGTGTGACGTACGTGCATCAAATATTAACAATTATATGAAACTAATATAGCCACGAATAAATCTCTTCACTCAGCTACTGATCAAGAACAAATTAAGCAGAACGCTTCACACGTTTGTGGTGCATCCATAAGCTCACGTCCTCTGGGACGCCAGTGTGTTGTCGGACATGAGCGAGGCGGTGTGAAGGCTGAGAGATATCTTTCAGAGACACTGCTAATGAGTGTGGGATGTGAGAGCCGTCTCCACTGAGTGTGCTAATAAAGAAATATGGCCAATGAGATGGTGCTACACACGCTGTGGTTCATCTCTGACAATGCGTCTGAACGAGGGATCCTAATCAACCCCTCACAGTACAGCAGCATGGCCACCTGTCATACAGAGAGTAGGCTGGTCTTTAGACGTGGCTACATAAAACACGGAAAATACATTTAAACCGAAGTGGTACGAATCATTTCACGTGCCCAAAATCACTTCTCACCACCAGCTGGTGGCATTATACATCGCACAAGTAGCCAGAGTGAACGGTGAGCCAGAGTGTCTGATGAGAGCAAGGAAGTGAACATGAAGTTAAGTACCTGAAGTAACCCTTGAGCGGGCCTCATAATTTAGAGTAGTGCATAGCAGAATTAGAGCTGTCTTGAAAAAGTCCAAAAGCGTTGCTTTTAAAATCACCGTGTGCTCAGAGATAGTCAAGATCACAGTTCTCCACCTGATTTATTGACATGTCTCCAAACTACAAAATTCAGCAGGAGCACAGACAGCTAATCTGTGTTGAATTTGTGTTTTGATTTGCTGAAATAACGACATTAAAGTCAACAGTCAGCATCTGCTGGGCTTGTTACCATGTATGGAAACAGAGTATATAGCCTACACTGTATAGTGTTTTGAGTTCCTGAGCATGGTCGAATAGTCAATACATGACCTCGTAAGTCCTTTCCTAACCACTTTCCTTAATCTTGATGGGCAAACATCATGGGGTCAAGGAAAGATGTAAAGGAGAGTTCATAAGGAGTTAGGAAAGGAAGGACCCCGGTGCTCAGAGAATGATTTAAATTGGTTCACAAAATGGAATGAATTGAATATTTTCAAACTTTACCCTGCCCGATTCAAACAAAGTATGGTGGTGGACTGGTAGCTGGAGGGGTGCCAGTTCACCTCCTGGGCACTGCCGAGGTTCCCTTGAGCAAGGCATCAACCCCCACCTGCTGCTCTGGGTGCTGCTCTGGGTCCATCACTCCACCATCTCTCTCCACATTAGCACATCTATGAGCCCTTTGTATGTGTGTTTTGTTGGTTGTATTTCAGGTTAAAATGCATGTGGGAAAAAAAAGTGAAAATCAATAAAGTATCTATACTAATACTCTTATATGCTACTATTATGTGTACAAGACCATAAATGACACAGTTGGAAGGCTGTTTTGGGGGTTTCCAGTGTGTCAGACAGTGTAATAAAACAGCGCACATGGTGATGTATGAGGAGGAGCGGACTAACAGGGCAGCCACAGGGCTGTTAACACATGAGTGACAGCTCCAGGGTCTGGTGGTGTTCAGAATGACTTCCCGCCATGGCTCACGGGGACATTTAAATGGAACAGAGCCATTGTTAATGTTATTCTTTCATAGTGCTCCTCGTATCTCGAGGCTGTGCCGGTCTGTTCAGGGATATTTATCTTGTTTCTAGTGACACAGCCTGTCTGCTGCTCTGACTGCAGGTTAACGTGTCAGTGATACTCCTGCCTGTCTGTCATATGTAGGTGATAAACATGCTGTCAAAGGTTCCTCAGCTCTCGCTTCCTGTTCACAATGATACAAACCAACATTTGGACACTGCAGTTAGCTAACAGTTACAGGCAGCTGTCCGTTACCGGCTGCACCGGCGTCTGCTTATTAACGTTACATAACGGTACATTATTTAAGGTAGCTTAACGCTCGCTGACACTGCTGGAGTTACAAACGCTTCTGCTGACAGAGACAGACTGAAGTGTAGTGAACATCTCGGGTCTGTCAGTCTAACGTCAGCCCTGAAGTCACGCTAGCGTGTCCGGTGCTGATGCTGCAGGCTGCAGACTTAACGCTGGCTAATTACTCTACTGCATTAGCTGGAGCTAGCGTAGAAGGCTAGCTAAGGCCTAACTTACCGTTTTTTTCCTGTCGTCTGGGTCCGGGCTTGTCTTCAGAATATCTGACGTACGCTTCATCGCTCTAAAGTCATGGTTGTTTTGTCGTTGGCGCGTGGCAAACCGGGCTTTTCCTCGAGCCACATCATTTGGTCAGCTAAGTGCAGCTAGCTTACTAGCTAACTTAGCAACCTGACATGTTGTCATGCAGAGTGGTCCATTCACGTCACGTGACCACTCACAGCACTCAGTGATGGTTCGGATGAATTGACTGGACTCCGACTATAAAACCTGAGTTTATTATTACTGTTTGTGCTCAGAGGCACTTTATTTCATTATTTATTTAATTATTAATTGTTTGTTTATTGGTTTGTTTATTACTGGTTCTTCATGTGGAATTGTCCATTGCCATCCTAACACATTAGGAAATATATAAACTATATATGAAAAGAAAATATGAGTTTAAAAGTGTTTATAGGTATGATTAAATTCCATGTTTAGGTAAATGCTCTCAACGTAACTTTTTTTTTTTCTACTAATCGTTTTAGAAAAGTCTGTAACTAGAACACACTGTGTGTCTGCCACATCTGACTGAGAGAGAAAGACACAGCTCAGCTCATCATCTTTCAATGATGTCCTCTGCTGCAGCCTAGTGGCGATTTTTTAAGATGATGTGATCATGGTGAGGTACTAAGAAGAGGAATATCAGAATAGTATAAAATACTATTCTGACTATTCTGATGAATATGTTTCTCCAGAGTTTGAACAGTGTGGACTGCATACATTATTTAACACCACTTTAAAATATTTTTTTTAAATAATATTTTAAACACTAAAAACAGTAAGAAGGTTCGTCAGTATCATACTGAGAGATAGATAGAAAGAGATAACTGATTGATTGGCTGTAGTCCAAATCTAAATCAGCTCTGTCAGCATGATCATCCATAACCATGTCCATATTAACTGTAAACAGTGCATTAGTGTGATTTATTGTTATTTGATGTTACAACAAAAAAGTCTTTTATGTATTTAATCTCTCTATATATTTCAATACTTCCAGTATTTTAATATTTCTACAATCCTACGCTACCTGGGCAGCAGGATAAAGGTGCACAGACGGTTTTCAGTTCTCGGCGGGTGCAGAGGTGCTGCTCTCACAGTGAAGATATTGGCAAAAACTGTGAATGAAGGCAGCTGCTGATTGGACAGGAGAACAGGAGCTGATAGCTTTGTGTCAGCATATTGTATACTGTTGTTTTTTTCCAACAGGCCCTCCATGGGTCAATTACAAAATCAGCCCACTGGACACAGGCCCAGAGAACCAAGGGGGGCTTCAGCCAGAGCCTTTTCCAACCTTCAACAGATAAATGTGAAAACTGAACTACATCATTCTGCATAGCAACGCGAAAACTGCCAAATAAAATCACATTGGAAGTCACAACGGTGCAACTGGGCATTAAATATTTTGGAAATCAGTTTCTTTGCAGTCTGCTCAGTGGTCAGACTTAACGGGTTTGTACTGTGATGTGTCAGTCCATAGTATGTTGATATTCCCTGATCCATTTCCAGCCCTAACCTTAACCTTCTATTTGTCCTCTTTCCAGCCTCACCCTGAGGAAGACTCATGGTGGGTCAAAGCCAGTCGACATTTTCCTTTGTGTGATTTTTGCCCAGTGGCTTCTCCTTTTTCTATAGTTGGACTTCTATAACACCTTGGATGGAGTTTACCAGTTCATAAGCATGACCACCTGATATTTTTTTATTGTTAACTTCAATTTCTGTTTTGAAGTTTGAAGAATATCTTTGCCAAAGCAACACGTCTGTTAATTCAGCTTGATGTAGACATTATTTACATTGTCCAGAGCTTCCAGTTTTTCTGACTGTTGATTTCTTCTATTCTGATTTAACTAACTCAGAGGTTCTTTGTCTCTTTCTGTCCTTTCAGTCAGTCTGGTTGAACAACTGTACGGCGTTTTGTTCTCCATGTACAAACTCTACTGTTGTTTTAAACCCATCATACAAAATAAAATCTATTTGTGAAGCACTTTCTACAAACATGAAAGGCCATCTAAACATAAAGCGTAGTCCACACAGCCATCTGACTGTACTGAGTCAATCTTTTCTGGCAGAAAAGTCTGTAACTAGAACACACTGTGTGTCTGCCACACAGGTGATCTCAGATTTTTGAACAGTAGTGAATATAATGTCAAAGACATGAGGAATGTTACCAGATTTGAGCAATGCAGTTGGTGGTTCTGATCAAATTTACAGTACACCTGAGTTGGAATGGGTTGTAAGTGTGAAATCACAAAGGTTAAAGCCTAAATAAAGAAGTTGTGGTTCTCTGTGTGGTGAGTGGAGAGCACAGAAAATATAGCATAGGCGCGGGTTGTTTTTTTTCCCCAATAAAAGAATCAGACATGTTGTTACTGTTGTCATTTGTGTTGTGTGATTGACCGTCCTCAGAGAAACTCTCCATGCAATCTCAGAAGTGACCAGCAGAGGAAGATGTGTTCCAACAATACCAGCTCAGCCAGAGATGACACGGTTGGGGGCAGCGAGTCCATTTGAACTTGAGCTAATCCATTATTGTGCTTCACGACTTGCTCCTGAGTTTTCACATGAATGTCTGTTTGACTTGGCAGGCTGTGTCATGTCATGTCATGAAAGAACATGTTCAAAGTCACAATTAAACAGACAAACCTTTTATAATGTGTCACACACAATGACTGATTATGATTCTCATGAACAATATAACTGATCATTTGTAAATATATGACCAGAGGCATCATTTGCTTTAAACTTTAAATGTGTTTGCTCTTTTTTTTGTTTTCCTCAGAAGTCTGAATTCATGTTCACCTCATGACACAAATACACGTTTTATGGAGGATTCATGATCGTACATACCTTTGAAAATATGCCCTAAACCAGCGGGTCACAGTCTTTTTCCTTAAAAAGTGAACGACATTGAACGCAGTAACTGCAGATATTTCCTGTGAGATGAATCCTGATCATTTTAGGAACTTATCCTACAGTTCCCTGCCTGATGTACGTATTATATAATACGTTTGTTTCTGTTTGAGTCTTGTCCTCTGTCCTGTTGCTACTTAAACTTCTTTGTTCAGTGCTCTTAGTGTGAAATGTCAATGTCACTTTGCTCTTTCCCCTGGAAAATATAAAAACATATGGCCACGAAACATAGAGCACTTTTTAGGATATGCTGTTCTCCAGACTTTCTCTCTTGTCCCTAAAGGGCTCCACTATTTAAGAACAGTGCTTTATCATCCAGTCTGCTCTTTTTACACATTTCACACTGCAGTGTTCTCCTCAGCTGCACATATTTTTCACCATTCCTCCCTCACAGCACAGCATTTAATGCTGCTTTGACTGGGAAACATTTCTGAGATGTTTTAGATTTTTTTTTTAGTTTCAGATAAGTTCACTGCTGTGTTAAAGACTGTAACATGTATTTATGGGTGTCCTGTGTTGTTGTTATATTGTTAGTTTGTATATTTGTCAGACAAATATGACCTATTGTCATATTCTAAAGGATATGCTTTAAATTTGCATGCTAAATTTTAAAAAGTAAAAAAAAAAAAAAATCGACCTAGACCACCAACTTTGAAACATCCAGAGGTTCTTTGAGGTTTTCCGGCCCAGAGCTGATTTTGTAGAAGGCCAGAGCTTTTCTCAAAGCAGCCCTGAGACATGCTAAAAATATGCTGTGGGAGATATTTCGAAATTTTGAGCCAAATAACCGCGAAGGAAAAAAACATCCCAGAGGTGCTCTGGCGTGGGTTTCTTGACCTCTTAGAATGAAATATTTCCCTCTGAGCTTTACTGGACCCGGCAGACTGCAGCACTGATACCATCAGCTGACGTCTGACACTACATCATGTATATAACATTAGGCAATAATGACTTCATATGACAACATCAAAGTGATTAACAGCACAGTAAAAACAAAAGATCTTTTTTGGCAAAATATGTAGGTCTATTGTACAACAGCAAAGTCAAACCTGCATCAGGTCTCCACCTGTATGTAACGAGCTTATTGAGCATATCACATATCACACATGAATATTTATGTCTGAGCTCCCCTGTGTCGCATTAACTGCTTCACATCATCATCATCAAACTAGCGCCCTAAAACTCTCAGATATCACCTGCATTAAAATGTCCGTCCTTTCAGCTCCTTATTTTCTTCCCTTTTGCATATAAATCCATGCAGGACATGTGCGGCTTTGCATGTAACTTTGGCTCAGCGAAGGCACCGAGCAGACAAACCCTGCGAAGAGGTGGAGCTATGACGAGACTCATAAAACCCAAAGCTTATTCCTCAACTCACTGCCAAGGTGACGCGCTCGGCGGCTGACAAATAGCTCCGAGACCCTCCACGGCACACACACACACACACACACACAAACACAAACATAGACAGTGGGCATGACCACGGCCGGGTTCGGGATTTTTTTGGTCAAAGTTTTGCTCTCCGTTCCGGTTTTATCTCCAAAAAGAACCAAATCCGACCAGAAGTAACGAACCCGGCAGAGGACGCACAGACGCGCAGAGAAGTCGGCTACCTGTACTTGATATTTTTGGCTGATCCAGAACCCGAGGATAACTTTGATCCACACAGTGCTGATCTCTCCGGACTATAGAGGCACCACAGAGGGAATATGACAGCTGGCTTTAGGCCACTGAGGGAGTGAGAATCTGTGTACGCGCTCGGTTTCTGTGAAGGTGACCGCACAGCCAGATTATGCAGCATCCTTTGGACATGGGGGCGCATTACTATCCTCCGGAGATTCACCCGGACCACAGAACTCATCGCTACAGGAGTTTCATGATCGAGGAGATCCTGACTGATCACCCGGAGCACAAAGCGTCGGCACCGGGTGGGGAGTTCCTTAAATTCGGGGTACACGCTCTGCTGTCCGCCCGGCCTTTCCACAACCAACTGGGTAAGAGAAGAGGGAGGAGAGCGTGAGAGGCTGTGTGAGCGGTTTAATGCTGGAAAAACTGTCGGGACTGAAAATAATATACAATAATATAACGTTTTAATATTAATAATGATACATTTAAAATGATATTTAAGTGAATGCGCGTTTTTCTCGCGATAAATAAACTTAATTCATAACTTCACCTTAGTCTCGCGCAGGATTTTTTTAAAGGACAGCTAATGGGGCTCAGTAATTAATAAAAAGTCAGATATGAGCTATAAAAGTCTGCGGAAATAACCAGGATACATTCAGTCGTGTTCTGGAGAGTTTTTATTTGGTTTCAAAAAAATACCGAGCGGCTAAAAACAAGTTTAAATGTGCGAATATATATATTTTTTAGAACAGTTTGAATGTGTAACATTTGGAGCAGTGCAGCCACAGCACAGTGACTTGGAACATGTTACAATATTGACTCATATCTCAGAAATAAAATCATTTCTTTGGCCGAAGTCAAACTTTTCATATTTTATCAATGAGCCGCTTCACGGAGCTCCCGCTGAATTTTTTCCCCGGTTATAATCTCACGTGTTTACATGAAGATTATTTTGAACATATGTTCCGTAGATCACATGCTGCGATTTGTTTAACGAGGCTCACATTACCAGCCGTATTTGAATGATAGACTCTGCCATAAATCGGAATGTGAACACGATAGCCTGATAAATATAAATATAAATAAAAACAACCAATTATAATAATGACATGATGATACCGAGGTCTGATTGCAACGGTGCAGGCCGCTCGGTCAGGCCGCGCTGTTGTTGCTGCTGTTTGGAGTGGAACATGTTTGTATTTATTATAAATGAGTATTTTTCATCATATTCTATCAGCTGTATTTGTGGGAATCTGGATCCAACACGGCCCTGAACTCTGACCTCACAAGTCTGCATTGTTAGAAATCCAATAATCATATCTCAGATCAGTGTTAGTGAAATTTACTGATGACCCCTGCATGTGTGTACTGCCTAAAACCAACTAATGTTAATTCTAAAACAACATTTCCCCTGTGTATGTGTGCATGCGTGTGTGTGTGTGTGTGTGTCGGTCTCCTTTAGTGCTAAAAGCCGACCAGACGAGCCTCCTCAAGTTCCCCATATCTCCGCTGTCCTGCTCGCTGGGCTCTCCGCTCGGCTCGCCGCTTCTATCCGCGGCTACGGGCCTGCAGGTCGGGGCGGCTTCTCACCATCTGCCGTTGGATCTGCACCTCCGCGGGAAGCTGGAGCACGGAGGAGACGGAGGCAGCAAGACCAAGAAGGGCCGCCGGAGCCGCACCGTGTTCACCGAGCTGCAGCTGATGGGCCTGGAGAAACGCTTCGAAAAGCAGAAGTACCTGTCGACGCCTGACAGGTGAGTTTAAAGTCTGTTAGGAGACAGTTTAGACTAGAAAATAAAGGTTAGTCATTTTTTATTAATAACGTTTGTATTTTTATTTCCAGTTTTAATGCTAGTTTTAATTTGTATTCCCACTATAAATGAAAACTTTGATGACTTGAATGTTACAATTGACACAGAATTAGAAACAGCTGACCTGATGTGACCGTTTAAACAGACAGAAACGTTGTTGGTGAACCTGTGATGGACTGGATGTTGCTTTGTGTTCTGAAATGTTCGATTTTCTTCGTGTTGTTCCTTACAGAATAGATCTAGCTGAGTCTCTGGGACTCAGTCAGCTCCAAGTGAAAACATGGTACCAGAACAGAAGGATGAAGTGGAAGAAAATTGTAAGTTATTCTTGTTTTTGATCATGTGGTAGCGGTCATTTAGTATGAGGTTAGATCTATACAACAACAACACAAACATAAGAAATGTTTTATTTGTATTATTCAGACACATTGAATTATTAACAGACTCCTAACTACCAAATCAGATGAGAGTCAAAGCCTGTGTGACTCAGTTATTCTTGTTATTTGCTGGGATAATCTGCCCTTTGAAAGTTGTATCTAGGAATTTGGTTGAGCATTAAGTAAAAAGCGCAGCCTAAACAAACTGTCTGAATCTACATTTTTCTGTCTGTGCTGTGACAAACTGTGCCACTCTCTGACTAGAGTCTTTGTCTTCAAACTTGCATCACAGTCTGTAACTCAACTCAAAACCACATTTTCTTCTGCTCACGCTCACACCACAGGTGCTGCAGGGAGGAGGCCTCGAGTCACCGACTAAACCCAAAGGCCGCCCAAAGAAGAACTCCATCCCCAGCAGCGAGCAGCTTTCCGAACAAGAAAGATCCGCCGCAGACCCTGACCCCCAGTCCGAAGGCTCCAGCTCCAACTTAGAGAGCACTCAGGAGGAATAACCCCGGGCCCTGAAGGCCCAACACATACCCACATGACTGTATATGCAGAAGCTTTGGGACGCTCAGTTTGTATGTTTTGGATGGGGCCAGATTCCACAGGAGAGGAGGATGCTCCTGAAAGCTGGACCGTGTGGACTCGCAGGGCCCCGCAGAAACCTGACATCCTCCAGCAGCCATCCGCTGCTGTCGTAGCCCCACCATGCACTGCCTCATGGTGAATTTGCTGCTGTTGAGGAGGGAACTCAAACCTTTGCAGTAGGTCTACCCTTTATATTCTAAGGATCCACTCTCACTCGTCTGTTTTTGCATTCCTTTTTGTGTAACTGTGCTCTGTTTAATTATTAAATATATTTTCACTAATACTGTTCTCTGTTTATTATGAAGGACACAGGCTCATGATGAGCTTTTTTATCTGTGTGAGTGAATATGAAGATGATGAGAGCTTCCTCAGTCACACTCAGGGCCTAATATGGTTACATACCATCACAACAGGAGAACCGTGTCAGCGGTTTGTGACATGTTCAGCTGGGTGTACCACAAATTAGACAGAGGAGAGAAAAATCTGAGGAAAAATCAGAGCAGAGATCAAACCAAACTTTGTCATATTTAATGTGATCATAATTTGATGGAGCAGGAGACATGCATTTCTTGTTAGGCTGTGTTGGTACTGTTCATGGTGTTGGATGGAAGAAAGGAAGTGATGTGGACTGTTTAAGGGACTCGTGAAAACAGAGAAAAGAATCTTTAGAAATGATTTTATTTTGAAATCATTCTAAAAATCATTTTCTCAAGGAAAACACGCTGAATGTTCACCTGAGGAGTGGATCCATTATATTTATTATATTATATTATATTATATTATATTATATTATATTATATTATACTATGTTATATTACATTATTATAAGGAAATGCTGCCACATATCTCAGTGAGTGTGTTTTTATTATGACATTGCCTAATTTTATTTAGAACAATCATTATATTCTTATTAGAATAGAAGCTGTAAGTTGGGATGTGTTGGTGCTTCTGCTCTGACAGACCTTCTTTTTTTATTCGGTGGATTTAGTTTTTAGTTTTTAACTCTCACAGAATTCTTTTTTAAAATATTTTCTCGGTGCTCTGTGGATTCTGGCAGCCTGATCGCGGGTTTTAAATCCATCTGATCTTTTTTCAGGAGGGTCGGACTGCGTGAGCGGCGCTGAGGCCTTCAGGGTCAGCAAAAAAACACAGGAATATTTAGAACTAAATAAGAAATAAATCATTTCCTGCATTTGAATCGATTTATGTCGATATACTGATGTGAAAAAAACGCACCAGCTCTCTTTATTAATATTTACATTAAATCCAAATTAGGCAGAATTATTATTATTATTATTATTATTATTATTATTATTATTATTATTATTATGTAACCGGAAATATAATTTGTGTTTGAGTTTGCGTTTTTTGAAGTCAACTGTTTAATAATTTCTTAAACTGGAGCGGAGCCGTTTTATTGAAGTGAAGCACGTGACTGAACTTGTATTTTGAACTAATTGTCTTTAATTAAGTGAAAATGTTGAATTCAATGGAGCTTCTGTTTGGGTCACACGTCGAGCTGTGTGGAAACCTCTTTTTATACATTTTTTAATTAATATTAATATTAATGAAATAACTCGCAGACCAGCTTCACATCTAACCTCTGAGAAACGTTCATAAACTGTTCATAAACTGTCATATCCACACGGTCCTGTGCGTGCGTGTGCGTGTGTGTTTGTGTGTGTAGTTTAACAGACACCACATGAGCTTTGATCAAAGTCAGAGCACGAGGCGGATATCATTATAATATAAAAACATAAAAACAACACGCACTAGTTTATGTCATATTAGCTGAATATCTGTGGAGGATTTGGTTTCTGGCTCGGAGTTTGGAGTTAACGACATGCGTCTGTCCTACAGAAATGAATATCTCATGCTGTGAGTATTTTCACGTTATGAAAATGTTCCTGTATTCCATTTGTTTTTGTTGTTTTTCTCTGTAATATTTGAAGAGCATTTGTAGCCCGCGTCCTTCTAGAGGAGCCCACAGTCTAGACAAGAGAAGTCCGTGTAGGCGCGGATAATAAGATTACAGGCAACATTACAGGCCTTCTTATTCAAACAATATCATTAAGTAGGATAAAGTCCCCCGTGCGTGGGCCGGACCCTGAAGAGACATCACAGGTATATTTAACCTTTCCTCTCACGTGACTGATGCAGCACAGCTTCATCTTTGATAGGAAAATATTTTTTCTTCATATTTAAAGTTTCTTTTGCGCCACAACGTAAATGTAAAAAAAAAAAAAAAAAGGTGCGTCTTCTCCGCAAACAAGCAGGGCGGGTTTTCCTCTATAAAAGCAGAGACTTAAAAAGAAGCTGATCAGCTCACAGTCAGGTTTCATTTTATAGACTCACTCATGCTCTCCATTGTGCTATAAAACGCCCAATTGATTGTGTGAATGAACAAAGACAGACGGCAGCTGCGGATCAAACGCGCTTTACGAAAGAGGAGGTTTTTATTTATGCGGGAAATCCTGTAAATATTCTCATGTTAGGTTCTATATTTAAACACAGAGCGAGAGAAGGGTCTCCTTCTTTATCTCTCTCTCTCACACACACACATAAAGAAAAAGAAAAAAACAGCCAGTGCATAAACAACAACTGCACCAAAACTTTTCCCACTGTCCAGTTTTCAAGAGTTTAAGGAGTAAAAATAAATGAAAAAAAAAAAAATCAATTCAATACTAAATAATAATCTGTAGACACAGATGATTAGACCAATACTGGAGCACTCTTATACTCTTACACCTGTAAATACACCAACAAAGCAAACTTTTTAACCTTAATTGGACAAAATAATGTGCTTAATCATGACAAATTATGCCGAATCAAGAGACATTGGTGGTTGAAATGATTTTAAAAACATAGCAGGACATTTCTTCAAAATAAGATTACATTTTCCTTCATCACCAAACACCTCTTTCAATCAGAAACACTGGAAACTGTCAGACAAACTGCAGCTGAGTTTTAAAAAACACTTTATTGAGGCTTAGTGTCTCTGCTGTGAAAACCAGCTCAAACACGTGAAACAAAAAGATTTCAATATGTACACAGACATGCAAGAAGTAAATAGACACCTTCATTCAAATTCAAATTAAAGGCGTCTATTTACTTCTTGCATGTCTGTGTCAATGCCTTTGTTAAATTTGTTCCTGTCTGATTTCCACAAGCTTCATTTGGAGCCTGATGACCTTGAGGTTAAGGTGTCCTTGAAGCTACAAGTGTGTGTGTGTGTGGATCAACGTGCAGAGCGGGCCTTAATGTGGCAAACATCAGCGCTCAGGTCAGTGTGTATGAAGCGCTGTAAACACAAAGAACAAAGCAGAGAGCAGAAATCACTCACTTCAAAGCGAATGTGTCTTACACGAGAAAATTAAAGGTCTGAATCTTCAGTTCAGACTCGGAACACACAATTTATGTTTGAAAAGTTTGAGTTTGCATCCACACACATTATACTTAGAGTGTTTTCACTGGGCGTCTGCTTATTTTCTCAAATCCTTTTTTTTTTTGTATTCTCCCTTTAATATAAAATTACCAGCACTTTAAATTTCAAGGACCTGCTGTCATCAGAGAGCTTTAACACTTATTTCAGTAACCTGAGTCTCATCATGATGTTAGGACAAAACAACATGTTTTCATGGTTATAATGTATGGGCTTCTTATTATGATGAAAAAGCAGCATTGTGATTTGTTGCATGCATGAAATAACCGTATAGTCTAAATGATAAAACCAAGTTTATAATATTTACATTAGTTTCATTCAGTCAAGTGAGGATTCATAAACTCTATATTCATTCAAACAAGCAGCTCTTCGCAAAGGAAAGAATACAGATTAATAACAGTCCTGCTAATCACCTGATTATATATTTTTTCAGACCGCCTTTACGTGGTGGTCCTGAATAACAGCTCTCAGTTTCACCTAAAGATCCACATGGACATCTGCAAGTCCCACACACACACACACACACACACACACACACACACACATACACACCATCATCATCATCTAAGCAAATGGCTAATCAGTCCTTGCCCAGAATGTCAAATTTATGTCAAGCCTTAATCATATGCAGATTAAAGACAGGTTCACCTAAACAGCAGAGCTGAGGTTGGCCAAAGAGTCACAGCAATAAGAAAAGAAAGAACACGAGCACATTTCAGAAACACATTTATCGCTGTTGTCAATTTGTAAAATGGTACGAGGTGAATGTGTGAGGTCGCCTTTCTGCTGGATGATGCAGGCCTCATCTATGTGCACATCCTCTCTCCTGGGCTTTGAACGGGGCCGAGTGTTGGACAGCAATGACTTCCGACATAAATTACAATCAGGAGGAAGAGTCAGCCGCCAGGAATCTGCCGATTCGGAACATCCATACTCGACGCAATTTAATCATTAAGGGGACCCTTTGTGGTGGCATGATAGTGTTCTGCTGCAGAGCAATGAGAGGTTGACCCCAATTTTTGAGAGCGGGTGTTTATGGAGTCAAAAGGTCTGTGCTTAGACAGAGCCCAGGCTGGGGGTCTGTGTGTGTGTGTGTGTGTGTGTAGGGTGGGGGGGGTCCAGCGTCCGCCCAGCCACGCACAGGAGAATTTCACCACGATTAAAGAGCCCCTGATTAATCTAACGTATGTGCCAAAACTGCACATGCGGCGTATGATCCCAATTAGACTGAAACCCAACTCTGTGCAGGCCCAGCTCCACATTAGCTCTGCCATTCTTCTCTTTGTTTTCACTGGACGTTCCCTGACAACATGACTTTTTTTTTATGAGACTGCTATAAATTCTGCCGTGGAGATAATTCTAACTGAGCTATGTTGATGTTGAGGGGAGGTTTATTATCATTGTTCAATATGTTTCTGATGGAAATGCAAGCAGGGGGGCTCTGATGGTAAACAACAATTTCTGAAGTAGCCAAGACGACTGAAACGTACAGAACAACATGGCCGAGTCCTTTCAACTGCTCAGCAAAATGATGGCAACTTTTCTGTTTTGATCAGCAGGCAGCTGCTTTCAGTGAAAAAGGTCTGAAAAAATACTGTAGCTACACTAGCTGATGAAGAGAGTGGCATTTATGTTAAAGAGTCCATCAGAAGGTGGTGGAGACCAAAACAGAAGTAAAAGAAGGAGTGAATAATGACATCAGGCGGTCATAAACCATAGACTGTATAAAACATGGATGTAGTCTCTTTGAAGTCACCCACAAGCTTCTGAAAAGCTGCCGTGAAGCTCAGTGTGGTGGCTCTGGTCGTCGTCACCTTGGCAAGTCCTGCCTTCATTGGCTCCTGGCTAATCTAAAAACAGGCAAAAACATGGAGTATGGGTGAAACTGACGCGGGCTGAATGAAGATGGGTTGCTCAAACAAACCACCTGTAACGGCACTCACCTGTCAGTCAAAGCAGCCATGCTCTTAATTCTGCATAACTGTAAGTCTTAATATCATTTGAACAGGTGAGTTGTATATAAATTCACCCTCAGTACAGTTGTCATGAACGGGGAAATTAGCTATAGAGACCAAAACTGTTTTTTGTACCAGGTTGTAAACATGTTTATTTCTGCTGTGAAGTTGGACATTTGAACATGGGGACTTATGGAGACTGACTCACTTCTGTAGGCAGCCTCAAGTGGACGTTTGAGGAACTGCAGTTTTTGGCCATGGAGGTTGCCGCTCCACACTACTCCGGATAAATGCTAACGTGGCTCTGTGTGTGAATAAGCAACTGTTTGGTGACATGTTCGACACGAAAACTTTACAAGGGACAAATTAAACAGGTTCTAGTGATATATGGAGAAAGTATGACAAGTGGGGAGTTAAAAGGTGCCCAGCAGTTAATTTTTGCTCCAGGAACCCCCCCACCCAGCCACTGGAAAATGAAATTTATAAACATCACCTCTTCTCAGAAAAAAAGTTCCTCATTACTCTGGATTATCTGTTTACAGCGTTATTAGGGATTATATCCTCAGTAAAAAAGTGAAACTGAGATACTGATTCCTCAAAACCTGTTCAAATAAAAATCAAACTATGTGAGAAATTATATTTATTGTAATGGGTGCACTGAGCCTTTAATATCTGAGACTAGACAAGAAGACTGTGAAAACTTGGTGGAAGGATGGTGGACTAGCTGCCAACTCATCAGATCCCTCACAAGTCAAGGCAAGGCGTCATTTACCAACACGTCTCTCAGCATCATGAGCGAGCAGTCATGGTGTACATATACACTGTAAATAAATAAAAAAAATAATTTGATGATTCATTTCCAATTTCTCCACTTTGCATGATAATTAATCAGCTGCAGCCACATTAGCGCGTGGCGCGTTCGAAGACTCTCAGCTTTATAAATAGCTCAGTGTGACTCCCATTCATTATGAGGCTGAAGCTCTCAGCACTCGGATGGGGACATGAAGTGAACCACAGGGCAGCGTTTGCAGTTTGAAGTGTCGGGGAATAAAGTCCTCACTGTTTCACTCTCTACAACAACTTGTGCCAGTGAGTGGGCACTCACCCAGGGCTGCAGTTTAAATAAATACTATTTTCTATGTGTACTCAGACTTCAGAGTCATGTTTTATAATTCAGAATGACCAGAATGAATATTCAAGCTGCCATATCCATCCAAGGGAAAATTATTTTTCTCAGGATATCATTTATTTATGTTTTTTGTCCAAAAAATACACCCCTGGGTATTCGACCTACTCTATCAGATATGCACAGTTTGGCTGAGAAGAAATATTAAAGTTACAGCACTGTTAATACAATTACTGTGGTGATCATAATAATCTGTGAGATTCATGTTTCTGTCAAAAGTTTTGTATATATCTGGAGCCATCACGGCACTACATTTCACATTAATCTCTTGGTTTCCTTTGTTAATTTCTCATCATGACAGAGGTATTATTTTATTATAGCCGTGCAGAGAGTTTGGTTTTATTTGTCCACGTCTGTCTGTGAGATTTTACAGCCGAGGTGAATGAGTTTACAGCAGTTGGCGCTGGCCACAGTGTTGCATTTGTTTTCGTCGTCACTGGACCTGTTTTTCTATGTGCGGGTCCCTGTTTTGTTTGTCTCATGCACGAGCACACACATGTACGCGCAGATGACTCAGTAGACATTCGTGCCAGTAGTTTTACAGATCCCACTCAGCTACAGGTGGCGGTAACACGGCAAGATATGCCAGCGACGTGCCAACCGGAACACAAAGGTACAGTCAACAGGGCCAAGCCCATTAAACAAAAAGATGGAAGAGGCAAGTGCTCAACAAAACAAGTCACAAAAAAAGCCGACTAGATACCACTGATGTGGCGGGACTTGGTGTGAAACAGTAGCATAATATCAGTGAAATTAATGTGAGGTCACATCATCCAAATGACCAATTAGCAAATTATGGAGGTAAATGTTTTGTTTGTGATACAGGAGTTGGTGCAGTTCATACTCGTTTCTTCACGGCTCTATAACACGTCCATGATGGCTCCACACAGATCTGAATCAAATGCAAATGTCTTATTTACATCCTGTTTCTCAGGTTTTCCTGGCACTCTTTTAATTATATCATTTTATTGCACCCCCTTCTTCTGGTTTTTCACTCGCTCCTAATATTCACTTCATGGCAGTGGATAAAACATTTTTTTATTTTGCACTTTCTTTTGCCAAAATACTGCTTTATGTTTGTTTTTGTTTTTTTGTTTTTTTATTCTTCTAATGTGGGTGAACCGACCCTTTAATATTCTGTAGGCGGTGTTCTGCATGTGCATGCTAACTCATGCTAATGCTAACTATCTAGCAACAGGAAACACATTTCCTCGCTTATCTTAGATGGACTATTTGTTTGTTGGATAGTTCCAATGAAAGTGCATATGTTTCAGGTTTTCACCAGGTTGGTTTCATTCTCTGAAATTAACAGATTTTTTCTGTTTTTTTTTTCTTACGCCCATTTCCAAACACACAAAAAAGTCATTTAGCGTTCTGTCCTACAACCTTTTCTTTGCTTTGTCAAGAGACAGCGCCGTCAGATTTTCTGTTCTATGCATGTTTTTGAAACCATCAGTGTGTTTATGAGCAGTGAACGTAACAGCTTTCAGCGAGCAGCAAAACAGACGTGTATTTATATGAAAACATACAGTAATGGGTTTTTACTCTAATGGTATTGCCGGCTTTGACAGTCAATATATCTATAAAAACTAAATTGTAAAAGTAGCAAACTGGTCCATCATCATCGCAATGCACTCAGAGCGAGGTTAATGGAGTTGTGTTAAAGTAAAGTTTCCTCCTCGCAGGTGTCAGGTGATTTCCTGTGGCTCAGATCACAGCTCCAAGTCATGCAGCTAATGGGAGAAGGCATTAGAGGACGTAAACAAGAGCACATCAGCCCCGTCAGCTCCTCCGCCATGACGATGCTCCCCTCTTGGCCCACACGCCCCTCCAGCCGGCTCCTCTGCGAACACAGTTTGCAGAAAACGTCAGCCAGCGTGATTGATTTGAGATGGGCGATTCCCTGACTTCATGCTTGTATAAAGCAAGACAGCTGTTGGGAGAAATCAAATTCCTGCAGGAGCTGGAGAGACATATTTTTTCCATCTGTTTAACGGAGTCGTTGCCTTTTTTTCGCTAGACGAGTAAATAAAAAAACATGGCCAAGATGTGGCAGGAGGTCAGTGAAGCCCTCATTATATAGCAATTACAGCACAAAACCCCTTCCCTTTCAAAATCCAGCTTGAAAGTCAATCCTACTTTCTAGGGCTTTTCAAAAGTAAGACATGACAAGGCAGCGATCTATCTTTGGTAACAACTTCAAGACTTATGTTACCAAGGGCGCATAGCTAAAGAATTCACCCACTCGTTCATTTGTTTTCGTGAAAGATTCCTCTGTAGTTCACTTTTCAGAACACAACCAAATCTTTTACCTCTTGCACATATTTCCTAAAATGCTTCCCCCCATGAAAAGCTAGCTAAATGCTTAATGGTTTGAACTGTTGAATAGTTTCCCCCCTCCCACATTTTTCTGAGGCCCTCTTCCTCAACGCTCACTTTAAACAAAATACAGACGTCATGACGGTTTGTCATGCCCTCTTCACGTTGCTTCCCAAGAGCTGTTTGGACAGATCCTTCACTACAGGCATCTTATCACGGCACGACTGTGTGGAAACAGCTTCATTTCTCATTAAAGCCCTCCATAATTCATTATGGATGTGTTCTGTGCTCATATTTTGCTTCTCATTTAGATGTAGCTGATAGTCCCGAGCGTTTCTCTACTGGCTACAAGGTGGAAAAGCAGCCGGCCATGCAAAAGCACTCTGACTTAAGTGATACAGATTATGAAAACAGATGAAACCCAAGAAACGGAAACTTAGTTTGAACAGCAAAGAAACACTGTGAGAAAACATTAGAGCCTTTGGAGCTACTGCACTTTTGACTCCTGATTCTTATCATTCACCGTGACTTACAAAGCTAAACAGAACATAACTATATAGTTATTATCTGAAGTTGTGTTATTATCTCAAGTATTAGTAGTTGAGGTCGGTGTGCTCAGTACAAACAGGTGGATCTGCAGAGGCTCCTCAAAGAAGCTGCTTTAAAGCACCACTTGATCCTCTTAGAGGTTGTTTTCTTATTAAGGAATCAGTCATGTGGATGTTGATGTCTATGAAACACAGAAAACTGTCTATGAATAGTTCCCAGGGGGCAATGTGTCTTCAAATAGCTTGTTTTGGTCCAAAATCCAAAGATATTCCATTAGCAATGATATAAAAGTGAAGAAAATGTGGATCCACCACGTTTTGCATCAGGAATACATCTTTGACTTTGATCAATGAACTGAATAATAATTAATTTGGGTCTCCAGACTGCAATGCTGGACAAACACAGTAGGACTAAACATGAAGTCAGATCCTTTAAAGGGAAATTTGACGCATGATAATATTGTACTGCAGAGTGAGGAGCTTTACCTTACCTTACTTCTACCAGTTAAAGTCAGTCCAAACATATTTATCTGAATCTTGATGTGACATGTTTTAAGGTATAGATAATGAAGAAACTCTCCACCCACACTGGCTAGCTGTACCATCAAGTTAAAGTTGAAATATGAGCTCACTTTGCTTTAGTAGTGACAGCTGCATCTGAAATTCTTTAGGATTTTTGTTTCAACCCAAAAAGACAGACAGGATCATTTCTGCAACTCAGACTGAAGATATAAATAACATGGATCTTGTTTTATGTTGAACTGCTAATCTTTTTATGACACTGTTTTTATCTGCGTGTGTAAAAACCTTAAACACAGCAGCGGTGAGAAAATGAAGTACTATCTGACTGATCTGAGACGGCCAGATCGCTCATCACTAAACACAGAGATGACTCTGCCAAGCACTGAAGTCATTCATTTCCCACCACAACACAATAAAAACATGATGTATAAGTTAGTCAGTCAACATTAACATTAGGAGCCAATACCAAAGCACAACATACAGATAATCATGAACGGGAGGATGACTGACTTTATTCAATGTATTACTGAACAAGACTGAAGTTTTACATAATGTCAAAAATAATGTGTTTTTGTCTTCTACAAATTGTTCTGCACCGTCTGTCATCTTTGACTGTTTAGGAGAATATTAACAGTAAACAGTAAATATAAGTTAAATGTCTCTGAAAACCCCTTTCCATTCTTTATTTCCAGTCTAATAAGCAGTTTATTCATTTACTATTCATCATCATTTTGTAACACTGCAAGGTGTAGAGACATGTCATATAAATAAATCATATAAATTATGGTTTGTTAGAAAGCAGTGCACATGTCACGGATATATTTTCTCACTCAGAATCCAAAAACTCAAATAAAATGAGATTCCAGATACATCACAATAAGGTAATGGCCTGCACGCAGCCTGAGAGGTGAAAGGCAGGGCAAAAGTGACTTTCATAAAATGCTTGTTGTGATCTCAAAGTGTTTTAACATTAACATGCAGCTGAAGATTGTTTGTCATTGACACTTTCATGTTTTTCTGTGATGATGAATACATTATTATAATGACGTGGATAGACAAATGATTCCTCTTACACCTTTTACAAACAAGTACGAGGAATATTTTCACCTTTTTGTGATATTGTGACAGCTTGACTGCAGCTGCATCTCATTTATTGCAGTTGTGAGGGATTCTAAATCGACTATAAACTGTAAGACGAAAGGCGAAATTTAAGGCAAGCACAGAATTGGTGTGGCCGTTTTCAAAGCCACAGTCAAGTTTTTTCAGTGTTTTGTTTGAGCTGTAGTGTTACAACATGTCACAACAACTCGTTTCTGAGCATTAAATGGATTATAAAGCCCCACAAGTGACATCTTTAAAGAATTTGTATGGCTGCAGTCTCAGGATACATGTTGTCTGGATATTTATTTGAACAAGTCATGCACAAAACAATCATACTGGACAATTTCCGGCAATTGCTTTTAATTTTACAACCTTCTGTTGTATGTCCAATCCTCTCTCATTTAGTTTGATTGCAGGCTGTTGGAATATTCAGTGTGGATTAAAATAGCAGAAGGCCTTCGGTGCTTGTCGACTGGAAGACACAGCCGTAGTAATCTCCCAGATGTGTCTCACATGGCTCTGGAATCACTGGAGAAGTTTCCTCACAGACCTTATGTGGATTTCAGTAAAAACAATCAGAAACTCCTGGCGCAGGAACTGTAAGTAATTCTATGATGGCCCTGGAGACAGTAACAAGAGGTGACAGTTATAATCACCGTTGTATAGCCATGACTAGTGGCAAGATATGTGGAAGAGATTCCTTAACATGGATGTAAAAGATATGCATGGAAAACATGTTGGACATGACTTGGACTAAACTGGAGGACCTAACCTCCTCTCCATGCTGCTATCTGTCCAAGCTTTAGGATCGATTCTTCAGTACATCTCTGTTAGTGAGACCGTCCTCCCAAGAAAAGCAACAGTTTCAGCCAAAGCAAAAAACAAACAAACAATAAGTTTATGTTCAAACAACAAAGTCGTAAGCAGCCGCAAGAATTATGACAGGCGCAAAGGAGGAGGTCATGTGACGATGTTTTCAAGCCACAAAGTCGCAGAGGGGCGATGTTCGGTGGTTGGATGGTCAGCAGCAGGAGCCCGCTGTTTATTGGCCATTTCCTACCAACAGTCATCATCGACTCTTTTAATCAAGACCGCGTTCTTCCATACTGTAACCGTGACAACACAGATCACACAACCTTAATGAAGTACTCATTTTAATTTAAACCATAATCCTTTCCTAACCAAGTTGGTTTTGAGCGCAAACATAACCAAACCTCAACGTCGTAAGATCAGAAAACACTTTTTTTGGAAACGTTGTCCTGTGAAAAGTGGCAAATTATAACATTTAGATTTTTTGCTATAAATACCGAGGAGAGCACGCACTGTCAATCTGTTTCTGTATCTGTGATTTATGGCACCAAACAGAAAGAGAGCATTGTTTTCCCAGCAGAACTAAAGCTTTTAGTTTCTGGCAACGGCAGCCGGTGGAAACGATCGTGATGCTGATGGAAAAATTATTTTCCAACATGTTTATCTGTTTTGTAAAGCTGGAAAAAATGCCTGGCAGCCAAGGAGCAGCATTCTTTTTACAGCAGAAAACAACAGACTAGGTCTGAGATCTGTCTTAATAACCTTGGAGTGACTCTGCCCGTCCAATTATTCATCTTTTATGTATCTACAATCAATATATGCCACTGCTGGGTCACTGCTGAAAGTGTGCACGCCTTCACACCTAGCCAGCCACTAACGCTCTTGCTAACTTCTAGTTAGCTCTAACACGTTCCATTTATTTTGTGGAGCATTATACTTAAATAAAAAATGAAATATAATAAATATCTATATGTCAGTGCCCCAACGTTGCTATCGAAGTTCACTAAAGTTGACTCGATGTGACAGATTTGTGTAGAGCTAACTCTCTACATTTGAATGAATTGGTTTTGCTTGTATTTAGATTTATTTTTTGTACTTTTGATCGTCATTTCTATCAGTTCTAATAACATTATAAGCATCATGTTTACAGAGTGACTTCCTTGTTCGGCTTTGATTCACCACACTTGCCGTTGTTGTGCGTGCTCACAGTGGTCTGGAGCAGCGGGGATCATTATTGACTTTTTAGGTCGGCTCATTTTAAATTTGACCTCAAAATAAATCACTTTGAATAATCTGACTAAACTGTTGGCCCGTGCGATCGTCTCACTGCTCGTGTTTCTTGCCCAGTTGGACTTTGCATGCTCACTCCACTTTCCAGATCTCAGCAATTAACTCGGTAAGTACAGTGTTATCATAGAAATGATGGACAAAGCAGCAAATGTATATTTGTGATGATTTGGAATTCTTTTATACATCTGGCTCAAGCGTTTCTGGCTCTGTCAGAGCAGCCAGCCCATATGATGGTTTGGTATTTAGGATTAATTTCGTTGCTGCACTAAAGCTTGCATGCTCAGATAATCGATTGCCTTTAATGGCTACATAAATATTTTTAATAGAAACACAAAGACATGATTGGCTACGGCTGAAGACTGAGCTAAGTTAGAGGTTTGGGAAAGCTTTCCTCCTTTGGTGCAGCACATGTAAGGACGCTAACTGCTCTTTAATTTAGTACTGCCAGAGTGACTCCTGCAGAAGCATAATGTTTTTTTTTGCTGCAGGAATGAATGAATGAAAGTCCAACATACAGCTGCCAAACCACATTTCAAGAGTTTTAACCTTTCATGACACTTCACATGAAAAAAAAGTGCTTTTGTTCCGAGGCCAGCCGAGACAAAATGACAGACTTTAGTGTTACTTTGCTGCAATCAAATCAAACATGGGTATCCAATCAATAACATCCCTGATCCCCCCTGCTTCTACCTGCTGCCCTCCCACCTCCACCCGCAAGAATAACCAAATAACACTGCAGCTGCCAAGAATATCTCCCCGAGCCATACACGGACTCATGTCTCTACCAAGGAGGGAAAAAAAGCTGTCTAACAGTATGGTGCTTAAATTGGCAAAAGATTCATGACCTGTTAACACACTGGGGGGCAGAGGCAGATATGCCAGTGCATCCCATTAAAGCCCAGGACAGTGTGCATTAAGGAGCTGGCTCTCTTAAACATACCGATCAAAATATTAATGGTACGTTATAAACACCGTGCCTTTATCTGACAGTGATTTACTTTACAAAGACCTTAATCCAAGAGCGCGGAGCAGCTCTGCTCATTAACAGTGGCCTTTAACTCACACTCCGGGGTGACACACACACAGGTGGACGCTGAGCCCCGGAGTGACTATTGTGTTTATGTTATCTTTTTCATAAGCTCTGTTTGAAATTTGTCAAACTGCATCACTGTTTAACTATGTGCCAGTCAAAATTCACACTGCCAGATGGGTGCCTTCCTGCTAACCTCGCCCAAGGCTGCTCAGCCACACAGCGTTTCTCTCTCTCTCTTTTCCGTTTTCTCGCCACTGCGAGCTCTGTCAAAAAGTGACTACCGCCACTCTGATTTCCTTTTAAATGAAAGCGCATGCCGGCTATGGATAAAAGTTCATTCCCTCATGATAACTGCAGACAAGCGACAACATAACACCATAAAAAGTTTTGCGGTTACGAGCAGCAGAGCACAGACGTCCAATTATGAACCTACTTTGGTAGGTGTTAATGTTTAGGGAAACAGTGGAGGAAAACTTTGATAGAAACAACCCAGTAATTAGCTGCAGTTTAGACTTTAGCAATGGGACCACACACACACACACACACACACACACACACAGTGAAACAGAGCCGCTCAGCCTCTGTATGCACTCAGCTCACCTGCAGGGGGGAAACTTTTCTCAAAAGTGAAAAGAAAGAAGAAAAAGCATCTGAACAATATAAATATATAATATAATATAACAAATAAAGTTTCAACTTTATTTATATATTCATTATATTTCAACTACTTAAAGAGTGTTATAGAAATGTAGATGTATTTTTTCTACCATCTCAGGCAGACATTTTTTCTTTTACCATTAATTTCTACACAATATTTTTGAACATATACAATCCAGAACTCAATGCAAAAGTCTGATGATATTTCATATTTATCTTAATGTCATCAAATCAGACCATAATCTACAGATAATTGATCTATAAATCCTGATAGATCTTATTACATTGACCTCCGTTAACAACAGAGCTACTGCTGCTCTGGCTGACATGTTCGTTTATTTCCTCTTGTTTGAGTATGGCCTACTTAAAACTACAACTCCCAGCTGACTTTAGGGTTTTTTTGTTTTAGTTTTAACTAAAGAAAGATTTACATATTTATATATTAATATATTTAAATGATTGTTGGTTTTGGTTCATTTAATGCCATTTGTTGACACTAAGGAAAACACAGAACAGAACTACTTTAAATTTTGAGTTTAATTTGTCATATGCAGGTTAACACAGGCTCAACAGTACAATGAAATGTGTTGAAGATGAAAAATAAGCTAAAGAAATAAAAAACAATACATTTTCAGTAAAAACTGCAGTCATATAACTAAAATCTAAAAAATAGACAAAAAAATATGCATAGGTTTACTGTCTGAAGAACAAAGTAAGTGTACTATGCACTGTATGAATGTGAAAGGGTTGTTTTAAGTGTATACAAGTATTGGAGAGGTATCACTATGAATGTATTTTATTAATAGGATATACGACACCACTTCAAATACATGAAAACTGAGGATTAAAAGTAAAGAAATAGCGTGTACAGGAGTATTACACAGTGTATCAGTCTTGGTACTACAGCAGCAGTCATGGCTGATAGCAGACAGAGTGACTCTTATCCTTTAAGCACATTTCAACACTCTTTGCTCTGTGCAGCATTTATGTAAAAGTAGTCCATTCATTTCAATGTAAAGCCTTCATGATTTGTAGGTGCTAAAACACAGAAAGCAGCGGCATGTCCCTTTAACAAACGTGGTTTTAATAACCTCAAATTATGAAAAAAATGATTTCTGGACTGCATTGTTTGGTTAAACTCTTCAACCTTTCATTGTTGATAAATGACGTTTAATATCAGATATCTTTAGCACATTCTCTAGCAAATTTCCTGCTCTATGATTTATTAATAAGCTGAAACATTAATATTAAGTTGACCATTAGGATCAATCATCAGACTACTTTTGAGGATAGATTACATACCGAAATGAATATGTTAACAGGTCAAGTGTTTTAGGAAATAACAAGAAGGAAAAATGTTGCTGTCACCTTCAGAAACCTCATTCAGAGTTCACTGATCATTTAGAAGTCATATTTTTTTACTTTGCAGACTTTGCATTCATGGAAAAAGTTTCATTCATAACAAGCTGATGTATGTAAGTAATCCAATAACTTCTGTAATTGTCGCTGGAATATATTTGTCACAAACTCCATAAACTGAGGAAAGTTGAAGTGAATTTTGTGTTGCTGTCCTCTGCAGCCGTGTGGTTTGAGGACTGAAGGGAGCTGTTTGAACAGATGTAAGGCAGAGTGAGTCAAGAATCTGTTTTGAACAATCATCCAAAGATTAAGGATGTTAAAAGCAATTGCGGGGCTTTGTTTTGACAAGCTAAAAATGTTCCTCAAACCTAATATTTACAGCAGACAAGCATCTTCGCACTAGACACTAGACTGGTGGATGAGCTCCGTAAGTGCTTTGCATCAGTTTAGCCAGCTAATGTCCAAGTTGGATTGTGAGCTGTACTCTTGTCATCAAATGCCATAAATAAGGCGAAATCTAATGTGTTTCTGTGTTGCCTTCTTCTCTGTTATTGTAAGCGTTGTTGGATCTAATGATAGAGAGGCCCAGCTGGCCCTATCAGCCTCAGCTCCCAATCTAAACAGAATGACATAGTGCAGGTGTCCGCCGCCTCGCCTGGCACCTCGGTGGAAAACATTAGATTGGAGCAGGGCTTCCTTTATAGCTTTTAAATGGAGGCGCAGGTCAAGGGCTCCCATCCAAGGCCCCTGATCAATACCGTGACCCCCTCCAGTCAGCCCACTTTGGCCTGGAACAGAGAGAGAGAGGTGTAAACCAGACGCTGACCGATGACCCTCCTGCCAAACTACCTGCACCTACAAAGGAAGCCTCTGATGGATGCCGGCTGAAGATTGCTCTAGCTGCATGTTTGTATATAAGAATGGTCATTTCCCAGCTGCCTCTCACCTCCTCAGTACACAGCCACTTCCCTCTGACGGCTTCAGGGCACACAGTTTGTTCAAATTCAATCAAACGCAATCCACAAAGCCTAACATGAAACCTGGAACTAACACTGTTCCATTTACAGCCTCAGAGTGACAAGCTAATGTTACTAGCATTAGCATTTTCACGTCAGCTCAGATTCTTTGGTTCCATGATTGTCTCGTTTTTTCCATTTTGTGTTGAGTTTTTTTTTTTTTTTAAGTGGAGCTGTCGCGGAAAATTAAATTATGATGTGAATTATTATAAAACATGATGTTACAGTATCATTATAAAATATAATTTCCGATAAATATAACATTTATTTGTCACGCTCATGTTTCTGCCAGTTTGACTGTGACTGCCACAAGGCTAGCTGGGTAGCTCGCTTGCTAGCGTCTAACTAGCTAGTGCTAACTTATTTTTTAATAGAAAAAAAAACCTGACGAGCAGAGATCATTTTCAGACACACACACATAAATGTTGTTAAACCATACAAAAATATAAATACTGAATGACAAATATTTGAAATTAAATGTAATTATTATTGCATTAATAAAAGTAAAGGAATACATTCAGAAGTTTATGTTATTTGTGGAGTTTTTTACATTTGGTCCGGCCATCAAGGGCCATAAGCTAATGCTATTTATGGAACTTAACATAAAAATATTTGGGCAGCAGGTTATGCAATGTGTGCATTTTAGAAACACCTCCCCACCAGAGGAATGTTTCATTTTGAACAGATCATCACAGATCAGTTATTTCAATGAATAGTTTAAATTTCAAATAAAAAGTGACAGCAGGGTACTAAGATGATGTCACTGCTCTTAAAGCAACCACCTCCTCCTGTCGTGCTGCAATTAATAGCCGCTGATTTGTACGTAATGCTCTGTTTCTTCTCAGTTACTGCAGATGGAGCGGTTCTCTTTCGTGAGTAACGGGGTGCTGATACAGTTGAAGCTCTCGTTTTTTGCCAAATGGCACGCTGCAAGTGTGACAGATTGCATCTTATTAAGGAAAATCACTGAAAGGATTTGGAAAGGAAAATAGGAGACATTAGTGGGGGAAATGACATGTTTTTTTTTTTGATTCAAAACTTTTCATTAACCCTCTAATATTTCCACCGCAGAGGCGAGGCCGTTCTCACTACGGTCCTGAAAGTAGTTAATGTTCATTCAAGATGGCGCAGCGGCAATTTCCATATAAATCCAGGCAGGTTCTGGCTCTGCGTCGTCAGGTTTCGCTGAACGCATCATGGCATAATTCATCAGAAATTCATACCTTTCAATAAGACATTTGTCACCATCTGTCAGAGTCATACACTGAGACATTTTCCACGTCTTCAGCTCGGACACAGAGGGATTAACATCACAGCTAATGCACTTAAATAAAGGAGGCCATTCAATAGAGTGATGGAATGTAACTAAGTGCATTTACTCAAGTACTGTACTTCAGTTCATTACATGTGACGTCCATCTGAGAGCTTGAAAAAAATCAAATCAGCTCCTTGACGTGGACTCTGGATCTTTTTCCACCACTGATTAATTATAATTAGGACGCTGCCTTTTTAGGCTGAAAAAAAAAAAAAAATTGCACTGTGAAAGAAAACATATTTCCATTTGTGTTAAGAGCTCCAGTTTAGTCAGACTTAATCACAGCGCTGCTTCATGCTTCAGTATCTTCTGCAGAATGTCACTTTGTTAATCACACCAGCATTTAGCTAATGGAATAAATATCAGGCTACAGTTTATCAAACAAAATAACACGAGACCACACACACACAGATGTGATGCCTGAAACAATATGTTTTGTCTTCCATACTAATCACCGCTGCTTTTTATTGTAATTCTGTGCTTTGCAGTCAGTGGGAACCAAATGTAATATTTCACAGTGATGTTATGATAGCCTAATTCCTCTGGTCTGCCCTCGGCCTGTGAAACGCAGCGTAAACTGACATACAAGTGCAAACAGCAGAGAAAACCGCAGGTGTTAAAACAGTATACAGAGCGAGGGGGTAATTCTGACATGTTTTTGTTTCATTAACACTGTATTAATCCATCTGAGCGTCCAGTACACCTGTGCTGTGAACACGGATACCGAAGCATTCCTCAGTGACAGCTCGACTTGTCACGCCTCCCTCTCCTTCTCCACGTCCCCACCTGTGGTAGTCACAACAATTTATCCCTTCCAAACTTCTCCGTGCTTAACTCCCACCTCCGCCTGACTCAGCCATGTTGTTTTGACAGACAGTGTGGAAAAACCAGCTGCTGGAAGTGTACGGCAAAAGCTTCAAACCGTCATGTAAAAGGTCACTCGAGTGTTGGCTGACACAATCAAAATGCGATCCATTAAGAGCTCCGGGATAATAGCAGCAGCGGTTTGTAACTCATCAGCTTTGTTAATGGCCTGTCTTAATGTTCACTGTTAGCTGATGTCATGGCATGCCAGTTGAGCTTGAATACATAAGTAGGAATGTGTTCTGTCGTGACACGCAGCCATCACGGCAAACAGGATCATTTTATTAGCACGTCTCAATGACTCACTTGAATGAGCCTCATAAAGGGTTTGAAGTGAGAAGTGACAGCTCGGATGAATAGACGGATACCTCTTAAGTGTTTCTATGTCGGCCAGGAGCTCTGAGATTTACAGTGTTTCTGTTAAAGGAAGAAGAATCTGAGGATTATTCAATTATAATTGATGTGTGGCAATAAAAATAAAAGATCTTCTTATGAAAATAAAAGATCTTACTGAGAAATCCATAACAAATAAATAAAAAAAACAAAATGTTGCCTCCCGTTCAAACAGACGAGGCCCTGAGGTCGAGTAGGATGAATATTTTATATCCACAGGTGTTTTGACTGAAGTCAAATGTAATTAAATATTGCTCTGAAATGCCATTAATCATTCTTTGACATAACAAATGCTGAAATAAAGTTTCCATATTTTCATTTCTTTTGCTAGCAGCTAACAGCTAACAAGGCTAGAAACCTGGCTACATGTAGCTACACTCCAGGTCCGAGCCAATAATAACGGCTGCTATCCAAGCTAGCAGCACTGCTACTATAATTAATAAATTGGAGCTTTTAATGTCACGTCTGATGATTTTCCCACTTATGCGTTATAGAAAATAAGTTCCTGTTTGGTCTGTTCACATGATGCACAGAAATACAGAACACATCAACAATGAGGGATCAGCTCTTCCTCTGCTTTCTTCCATATTTTCCATGTTAAAGTTTTTGGGGGAGTTTTCTTCACCCGTATCGAAGGTCTAAAAATAGAGGATCTTGCCCGCTCTGCTTATTGTAAAGCCGCCTGAGCCAAATTGTGATTTGTAATTTTGGGCTGTATCAATAAAATTTGACTTGACTTTACAACTGAAAAACTACCTGCAAACATACAAAGCTTTAATCTTCTTTTCCCTCCAGCTCACATTTTCTTCTTACAAAGTTTTCACGAACATGAAATAAAACTTTCAGGACACATGAATATGAATATGAACTCTGATTGTGGAAATGAAAGTTTCAGTTTCAGGGGTACTCCATATGTACTATAGAACATATGTTTTATTTTTTTAAAACTCGGACAAAAATATTTTGTCACAAAATAAATGTCACATTTTCTGACAGTGTCTGTAACTTCAACCAGTTTTACAGATGAATTAATGGAACTGAGAAATGCGAAAAAATAAAATAATAATAATAATAATAATAATAATAATAATAATAATAATAAGGGGTGTTTACACTTCAGAGGAAAATGCTGAACTTTTTACTCTTCTACATTTATTTGATAACTTTTGCTTTTCATATCATTTGACATGAAATTATGCTAATTTGTTAGCGATAAAATTACAAAATTAAAAGCAAAATTAAAATTACTGCTAACCTGCTGCATGCATCAGAAATAATAACCAAATAAAATCATTCATAAAATTCTGATAATAGTTCTGTTCTGTACATTTTAAATGCACAACTTTGACTTCTAACAGTAACAGTATGAATATTGTTAGATTGAGGTGTTCATACTTTTACTCCAGTAAAGTATCTCTCCTTTCCTCTGAGTAAAAACACTTCCATAGATACATTTCAAAGCTCACTTTTCTTCGTGGTCAGTGTAACTCGTTAGTGTAAGTTGATGACCCTGAGACTGCGGCTGCTCAGTCACAGTAATGACAGTGAACATACTCTAATCAGTTGCTTCCACCGCTGAAAAGAAAGATGCACATTTGTTGGAAATGAACTCTCCGTGTGTCTGCCGCGCTCCCTCCTCATCTGTTATTGTGTCAGTATCGTAGCAATGAGGCCGTTATTTGGCTTTGGGAGGTTCAGTTGTGGCGGTTGAGTGACGTGAACCCTCGGTGGCCCCCTCTTAGAGAGGACATGCTGATTAGGTAATCACCTGTGTACACAAAGCCTGCGCGCTCCTCTCCCTCCATATCCTCTTTGACAGACATGAGGGGACGACACAGTTCTGCTTTCACACCCCTTTTCATCACAGTGTGGATAACAGCTCTGCTGCAGCCTGCGAGATGGTAAAACATATTTACCGTTTCAACAGAGTCACCAGGTGAGGTCTGGCCTGCTCTATTGTGCTGTCAGGAAAAAAAAAAAAGAAAGGAAATGATGAAAAGTTAATCTTTTAATGCAAGCCAGGTACAGACTTATTACCGGCTCAACTCTGAATCCTGAACCTGAAGTGGCTTATAAGCTTTTACTGTGCCGCTACAAGACGAGATGTTTTTATGGTTTCTAAAACGTTACAAATAGGTTTGACTTTTTCAGACACAGCATTTATTATCTGTAAAGTAGTCCATCATTACTCACTTGGTTCAGTCATTAATGAGAAAATGCAGGTCAGAGTCGAAGATCAGCAGCTTATTTATCACTGTTGCAACAAACTGCTGCACACAAATGTTATCTCAGGGCACACGCTGGCTGCGTTCGCCATTCATGAAACTCTGCCCTAATTAGCTTAGCACCGCTAACAGATGAGTTGGCCCGGTAAGAAGAGAAGGGCCGGGGTGGACCGGCTGGCCTCGGAAAGGCCTGATGTGGCTCAGACCTGTCACTGCTCAGCAAATTGATTCAGTGGCACGCTCCGCACTGAATAAAAGAGCGCCGGGGTGGGGGTAGCGAGAGACTAGCAGTCCATTCATTAATCACCGAGGTAAACAGGCCATCCAGTGACACCTGGTCGGGTTAATGCCCGGGACCCCAGAGTAATTACCACTCCCCTCCCTAGCTGGCCCCGGCCAGCCACTCACATGAAAGCTTGTGATTATAAAGGAAATGGGAATTAGCAGAAACATTTCAGAAAGGCTGGTCTTCAGTTCACTGGTAGCGGAGAGAGAGAGAGAGAGAGAGAGAGAGAGCGGGCTTGCAAAAGAAAAAAGGAGTGGGGGTGGGGGGAGTTGGTGGAGATGTGGGTTGATTGGAGTTTTCCCCACGGGGCATGAGGGGGGAGAAGGAGGGGGGAGGGCAGGGGTCAGGCCCACACCAAATTAGTAGTGTCTGTTATTTGAAACCAAAATAAAGCAGGAGCAGCAGTAAATGATTTCCCCAATGCTGGAGTGCCTTTCTGGGCTCTCTGTTGAAATTACCGGGAGGCCACGTCGCAATTAGTGGTTTGTTTCTTTTAGACTGAAATATGGCCATAATTCATAGCTTTCAACCCATTTCATTGGGAAGATGTATTGGCTGGCCAAACTGAGGAGGTAATTGTAACACATGATATGGCAATTTGTTACCCAAGCAGCAAGTACACAAGGTATTTGCATGGACATGTATAATACTGCGTTGGTATTCCAGGGAATAAAAGCCATTTGTTTCCAATAGGATGTAATTGAAAACTGCCTGTTGGAGTTGTTACACATCTATTCATTAGAGGTATGAGGCATAACACTCCAGTGTGTTGCTCAGCTTGTAATGGTTCCAGTTAGTGTCTTTAATGTCAAAATGAGCTAGGACGGAACATAGCTTACATTTCCTCTTAAGTGAATGTTCTCCAGAGCTTTGGCGCAGTCGAAGCAAAAGGCCTTCGCCTCGTCAACGCTTTGTTTTCTATAAAAAAAAGAAAGAAAAAAAAACAGGTATTGGTTACTCTGTTTACAATAGCATGCATGAAACATTATTTGATAATTCTGGATGTTTTTCATGCGTGCTCGCTGTCCTCCAGGCCTTTTGTTTCCTGGAGATTAACAAGCTAATCTTCTTGCAATGACTCATTACGCTCCGTATGTAATAATTACTGTGTGAAGTAATGATCTAAATACAAGTGTTTCCACTCATAATGACTCTTTCATTTTCCAGAATGTTGACCTGGCTCAGCAGCACTCAAGACTTTTTGCCAAAGTGGATGCAGAACATTAAACCCCTTTTTCCTCCTTTTTTTTTTTTTCTTCCCCCCGCCGTCACAACATTTACAGTAAAACTTCATACTTCCCTGGTGATTGTACAGAGTTCAGACTTTTACTCAGTGGGCAAAGACCATAATGGCAGTGAGTGTGCGACTTTAATGCAGCTTCATATAGAGATATTATGTTGTAATAACCTGAATATTAACAAGTAAAGTATAGCAGTCTGATATTTCCAGTCCGGTGCAGACTGCAGCAGGCACTGAGCTGGATTCCTCTCCAGTCCTCCACCAGCACCAGAGGGGCTATTACACAAGTCCCTTAATGACACTTAATGATTTAATTGTGTAGAAATCATGGAAACAAAGTGATACATGACTTACTCATGTTGACATTTAGCAGACCCAAATCCATGTGTTCTCTCACCGAGGGGAGGTACTACATGCTTCCTCTGCCTCCCCCACCCCGTCTGTCCCTCTCACCTATCTTCATACCACAGGCATTTAAATCAAACTTCACCTCGGACTCTTATTTCTTGGGTTTATTTCTCAGAATAGGTGTGCCTGGCCTTCGCCGTGCTAGAAACCTTCAGTAACATCCCCTCCAAAGCCAAAGCTGTCCAATTAGAAGAAATTAAGCATGATATGATATTTAGAACCATTTTAAGCCCATTTATGTTGTCAGCCTTGGAGATTAGCCTCCTCCTGCACGCTCCACTTTCTTCCGGTGGGCTACGTAAGATGCTAAAGAACTCCGGATTTGTCTGACGAACCGTCCCAAAGCTGAACTGGTTAAAATGGTAAGCAGCTTAGCAATTAATCGCATCATTGAAATTCTTAAGGATGAGAGCGCTCTCTCGCTGTGGCACGCTAATGTCTTCAGAGAAAAGTCTGGTCTGGCAGGGCCCGATCCCGAGCACATCTGCCTGGCCGCTCCCCAACCATTGATAAATGGAAAACTACACTTAACAACCTCAATAGACGCACACTTATTTTTTTCTTCTTCTTCTTTTGGAAATGGGAAAGTTTACAAGTGCTCTGCAATAAATGAGGTCTCAAGTGCACTTAAAGTGACAGCAAGTGTGGATTTAAACGTCTGCACTACTTTGAGCCCGGGTAGCTGCTGAAGAACTACACCCAGCAACTTGTAGCTTGTGCTCAGACTGAGCCTTAATGGTGGAGCTAAATCCTCGATCTGGACCCGTATCAACAGCCCAGTATCAACAAACGACTTCTTAATTCAAACGTTGCTGTAAAGCTGAAAAGCTGGTATGGTGAACATGTAAGAGAAGGACAGGTGACTGAGGGCGATCATGTTAGATAGAACAGCATTACTGAGTCACATGTTACATGTTATTACTTGTTAAGTTATTACAGGCAAATGATGTGTGTCAAAACATCCGTGCCCATTGTTTTCTATGTAAGCACACAGACTAGCTGGATCCCCTCAGGTTGACACGTGGTAGAGAATACCATCGTCCTAATTCCAACTGTCATCACACACCAGCTCTCTCCAATCCAGGTACCAAATGTGATGCTGTATGTTGACCATAACTGCTCATTGTGGTGCTACAGATTTCCATTGACATGACCCTACATGACACGGCACTCGCAGGGTAACCGCACCCTCCTGCTGGGACAGTCCCACCCAGTGGATTTGAAAATGCAGCAGAGGAGTGAGGCAGCAACAACTGTAGGAAGCCTCGTGTCTATGTAGTGTGTGACGCAGAGGGTCAGAGGTCACGGGGGGAGACTGACTGCCCACTGCACGGTGCAGTGTGGACAGTCTGGAAAGAGGAAAGAGTCTGGAGGAGCTTTGACAGCCATTTGAGGCATATTAACGCTCAGAGGTGTGGTAAATACAGAGGTGGGTAAACTGTGGTTAGACTTTGTTTCCACTCATTGATTGATACAATCGATCTGAAAATAGATGAGTAAACGCTCAGCCTCATTTCAAAGAAGCGGATAAATTGACTGTACTTGGGTATAGAGAGTGTGTGTGACTGTGTGTCAGTACGTTCACCATAGCCATGCCGTTTATTGCGGTGAACGTTGTTTGTCAGCTCTAAATATGTTGTTAGGCTCTGAGGACAGCACAGTTATTGGTGGTGTTGTGTTCACTGCCTCTGCAGAGGAATAAATCTCTCATGTATGAGTACAGTTACACCGCCGTGTTTATCAGGATCGCTTGTGGTAATGCTAACACAACCAGCAGCTCTGTGTGAGAGGCGTAAATTGAGACTACGGTGAGTCTGTGTTCTGATATATCTTATATTCACCACATGCAGTGGTTGCAGAGGTGGCTGCCGGGGGCACGGTCAACATACGTCGACCTTAGAGTCTTACTTGTTTTATCACAGTAAGGGAGGAGCGTGTTCTGTTTTTACAGAAAATATGTGTTTGTTGGAAATATACCATCATCCACCAACATAAATATATGTGATTATGGGTACAGCACACAAAAAATAAGTGTGGACTCAATTTGAAATCAGGTCATTACATTTGTTAGTAGTTAGAGTTTTTCATGACATTTTAAGATTCAGTGCTCAGGACAAACGCAACAACAATTTTCTTGTTGCGTTACCCGCATAATTATGGCCACTGGAGTGTTTTTTGATATTGTATCATAGACTTTTGGGTGTCCACAGATGACAGTAAGATAATAAGTTTGTCGGGGACATCAGGAGAATCTCAACATTGATAGGCTTTCACACAGCGTCACTGGAATGTTGCTGAAGCTGAAACATTTTCACATTTGTTTATGTCCTCCAGTGCAAATTTGTGTCTATTCATCAAACCTGCCTGCAAACCATTGAACAAAGCATTGATTTCTCTTAGCAGAAGTTGGATGGAATGGTTAGCTTGTTGATGAACACACCTCATCGTACCTTATTGTCTTCTTCGCTGGTACGTTACATTCAGGAATCAGCTGGGTTTGTTCAGATTTAAGGGATTTAAGACAGGACAGGACCTGTGGCACTCAGCTAGCACTCGACAGTTTACAGTAATGACATACAACAAAGGTCCATAACCGGAGCAGAAGAATGTTGAAGTTCATAGGGGTTCCTCAGAGGTTCAGGCCTTATTTAGTGTATAGTGTGTATAGTATTTCAAACTGCATTTTGACCTCCATGTAAAGAGATATTTTCTAAAATGTCACATAACGGTTAAACTAAAACATAAAGTGAGTTTTGGTTTACGTTGGAGGGACTTTAGCTCCTGACCTCAGTATTTTGAAAATCCTGGCCTCAGCTCTTCTCTGCATGAATGCTTGTTTTGAACAAAATTAATCAGAGATATACAAAAGCCTTTTCAAATCGTGCTTATTTTTGTTTTTGCAGACAGCCCACATAATCAGCATATAAACCCCGGAAAGCTGCGAAGGAAAAACTCCAACGTCGATTTTCACCATAAACCTTGCAACACTTTTGCCCCGTGCACTCTCAGGGTTTCTTTAGCAGCGAGGTTGCTTTTGGCTAACTCAACCAGCAAAACAAACTTGGAATTCCCCCTCGGTAGGCTGAGCCGTACGAGTGGAGACACTGAGGTAGTAGGAGGGCAAAGGCCTCCGCTTGGTAGACATGATGAAAGCATGTGGTGGTTGTAGAGCTGCTTGTAGTATAATGTACAAAATCCTTTTGTCGTCCTGTTTCTTTTACTTTTTCTGCACTCGTTGGTCCCCCGTCTGCAGGCTACTATGCTCTCATGATTTCAAAAGAACTGATGATTCTGCTGTTTTTAAGTGTTTTAACATGCAAAGTCACTTTGGCATCAGGATGAAGTTTTTGGGAGACTTCCATGACTACACAGCAAAAACAGGTAACTTTACTCCCCTGTCCCACGGCCGTTATGCTCCTCGGTGCCTCATCTCAGCTGAATTTTGACTACAATCATTCATACTTTAATTGAAGGCATTTCAACGTGTCTGTTCGATTTCCTGCGCAGTGTGACAGCTCCACATTAAGACCAACGCGGGATTTAAGGGCAACAATTTTCACTTGAGAGAAGTTAAGCACAAAAGCACAGTGTCCTCGCAGTTAAAATGTTTTGAAATCATCACACTTGGCTCTTCCAGCTCTATTTGAAGATGGATGAAATGGCTTTTAAAGAGTCGGAGTGAAGAAGTGCAGATACCTTGATGAAATATGTCTTGTATACAAAAGAGATTTTATTACTCCATCGTTCAGACAAAGCCATCAGCACAGTGCACTTTTCCACTGGGTGCCTAATGTAAATTCCTGCTCAGTGTTTATAATTTCCACAGCAGGTGATTCACTCAATCAAAGCGGGAGCTCCAGTTTCCACAGACCCTGGACTAAATCTGGAATTACGTGTAGCATCAGAAAAAATACAAGCTCAACACTGGTATTATGGAGCATAAAAAAAGAGTACCTCACAACCAGGATCATTATTTATCCTCATCCCAAAATAAACTTGATTTCATCAGATTTTCATCAGATGAGGTTAAAGCAGTTATCCAGCTGCACAACCTCGTGTGCTGAATTAACAAAGGTTTCTGCATCGATAATCGTCAATCTTCCATGTCAGGAGAGGGTCTTCAGCGCAGGTCAGAGGCTGCCACATGTAATCAGGGAAGATCAGAAAGTCTCCAGGGGAACTGCAGAGACTTACCAATCCCAGATGGGGATCGTACTCGCCCCTCACTGTGGCACGTGGACGTCAGGCATTACCTCAGCCGCTCGCAGCAACACGCTGAAGACAGTCAGAGGTAACGAACGCTCTACATGGCCTTCAGCAGCACACTGTATGCTGTAATGCTCCAGATTACACAGCCAGGCATTTCCTGCATGATCTCAGAGCTCTGAAATATTCAAAATAGCCTGTGGTGACATTTTTAAACCTTTTGAAAAAGAGTGAAAATATAATGATTACTGCACATCTGAATGCTTTATTTCTGCACGCCTTTATACCATACAAACACCATACATCTATGTGTATTCTGTTCTATATCTAAATCTATAATCACATATACATTATGTTCCATAAATATTAACCATTATTTGATTCACTGAACAGTATCCATCTCATTTATAATGAAACATTATTTCATAATATGTTCATATTTCCTTCATATTTTTATCTTCTGTGCAGTTCATCGTGCTGCTGTTACTGTGAATATACAAAAACACTGTCAACCCTCACATGGCGTTCATGTTTTAGTGGTAAACATCAGCCGTTATTTTTTCTGCATATACTTTATTTTCATATTCAGTGTCTCTTCGTGCAGTGCTCCTTTCCTTTCTAAATTAAACTGCAGACCAAAGGCAGACACATCATTTTTGTTCTTGTGATTTTGATGCATGAATTGGTCACAACAACAACAACAAAAAAAAAAACAATGTTTTTTTTTTAAAAAGAAGAAAATAAGCGTGCCTGGAAACATTCAAACTCATGTTACAGTTTAATAATAACATTCGGATCTTTTGTTAAAGTAAACGTAACAATGTAAATGTACTACTGTATGTTATAATTCTTGTCATTAAAGATGTGTAAATTAATAAGCAGGATGCAGAAGTATTAAAAAAGTAGAATAAATATGACATTAGAATTCTGTTATTTTATACAAGCTGTTTCATCACCGGAGCATGAAGTGCTGTAACAAAAAGTAAATCAAGACAAAATGAATCAACAATTCTGATAATCACTTAGATTCATTCATTGATTTTAAATGAATCAAAACCATCTAAAAACATCTGTCGTTGTACACGGATCATCTGTGGGTTTGATTAAAAAAATATTTTGGTCTGATGGATATTTTTCACTATTTTTAAAATGTACAGATTAACTGTGAATCGATTATTCAGAATTTAACCGACAGGTTTCATGAGGCAGCATCATACTTTATGAGACCATCAGGTGTTTTGTATGTAAAGTCTAAAATGTGACTGAAACATGTAGCTGTCAAATGTAAGTATGTTTGCTTCCGAAAGTAGAAGTACACTTAAGAAAATGGAAATACTTGAGTGAAGCACAGTTATTGTAAAATTCTATGAATGCAAACTCATTTTAAATCATCTAATAGTTACTGTGTGATGTATTTTGGGATCTGCACAGACTAAAGTGTAATTTCAGGGTCGAACCAGATAAATAAATATTTTTTTGCAAATGATAGAAAAGCTCCTGTAATGAGTGCGTACAGACAAATAAACACACACAATATTATTCTTACCACTTGAACTAGACCTAATATAACTGTGTCCCCCAATTTATTGAAGGACTGTTGAAAGAATTTATTTTTGGACATGTCATCATATTTCTATGTAACTCTCAGCAAAACACTCAATTATATTTTCCATTTGACGTTGCTCCTTGAACATGAATAGTAAAGTACACTGCAGCCCTTCCTTATTATCTTCAAATACATCCGATCAAATTCAATATTCTGTAGTTTCCAGTCTGCAGATTGATGACATGTTTTGTAATATTTTGTCTCAAATGGTTTCAGCGTGAGTAAAATACTGAGCATTTACTTACGTTTATCACTGTGCAGCCATTAATTCTCCTCCACTTGCCCTCAAAAATGAAAACAAATGTCTTCGTGCCAGCTACACTCTGAGACATGAGGGTTCCACACGGGCTCCCTGTGATGTGGATGAAACTCACAAACCACGTCCACGCTGTGTTAAAACACGAGCCTGACATAAAAGGCGTCAGTGTCATGATGTGGACGCGGCTCGCACTGAGACTGCTTGAACGTGAACACTGGCAGACGTGGACGCTTTGTCGCTTTGTGCGCACATTTCACGAGGATTTGTTGAACCATAACTTACGTGGCCGTGCTGCATGAACTGTGGCAGAACTTATGTTTTACAATGAAGAAGAAATGGACAAAGGACAATTTGCGTGATAAAAATACTAAATGTTTGTCATTTGGATTAGCTAACTGCAGAGTGATTTATCACATACTACATTATTCTCCTTCATCAAATTCTTTTCTTAATCTTTCTCTTGAGTACAGCACAAAGTTACATTCATGTCCAAACTGAATCTCACATCAAAGTATGATAACATTTGGAATTAAAGTCACTATACATTCGTGACATTGATGAATTATCAAGTGAATGGTGAAAGAAAAGTAATAATTGTTTTAAAATTTTCACTGTGAAACATTGAACTGAATGTTGCTGAGTCAAACATCTACGCCCTCACTGCCACCTGAACGTGAAGGTCGATGTGGAAACCAGAGGTGTCACTTCAAGAATCCAAAACATTTTCACCAAAATGGTACAAAAGACCTTCATAAAAATGATTCACGCAACTGTTTCTGATGTGGCTCCTCAGTCAAGATGAGGGAAAGATCGTGGAAAAGATCCCACAGAAAGCGATGCAAAGTTATGCTTCGCATTAATCGTACGTTGGACTGTAGTCTGTCTGAATCAGCCAGCGTTGGGACTGTGTGACAGCTCAGCTTTCGACTGATCTCAGAGCTCATTTCCTCTTTATCGTCCTCTTTGTCTCCCTTTGTCTCTCACCTCTGTGTCTTTATGATGTCGATTAATAGAAAAAATTATGGACGTCAGAGCGATTTCCCACAGATCAGATTCACACTCAAATCATAGTTGCTGATTTTTGGACAGTGGACAGACAAACCAAGATTTTTGGGTTCAAGTGTTAGAATGTAAAATGACATAATGTTTTTGTCAATGAAGTCTGGTGGCTTTGAACACAGTGATATAACAGCTGCTTCTGTTTAAACAAAAAGGATCTTAATCTTTAATAAAAAGGTCTATCTGTGTAGAAATGTTGTCAAACTGAATATAAATCTGCCTATCTGAGGCAAAAACTTTCAGTGGATGATAGACACAAAAAAAAAAGGAAATAAGTCCAGATTGAAAAATAGTGAAGTCACCCTTTAAGAGGTTTTGCTGCGTTAATAACATCACATTACTTCCACCGTTTTTCCCAGTGAGAGCAGTCCTGTGCTGTTGTTGCCAGGTAGAAAACACAGATGAAACACTGAAACATGAAGCAGCACGGTAAGCACGGAGTTCATGTGAAGCTTCAACAACAAACTTTCTCAACGCAGGCTGAAAATCAGAACGTTAACTATGCATGTAAAGAACGGAGCTGTATGCATCAAAGTATGAAGTATGAATGAACATTTATGAATGTTTCTGCCCATCTGCTACCCTTTTGTAGCCAAGCAGCTGAGGAAACATCCATTTGTCATCTCTGGTTAAAGTTTGTTCAAATTTGATTTTGCTCCACACATCTAAATCCAAAAATCTTCTCTCAGCTTTCTGTCAGTTTTTCAACAAACACACTCAGTAGGTTAAAAAGATCAGTCATGAGTCAGGACAAAATCATGTTTGGGGTACAGTGTGAGCGCCAAACTAAATGCACCTTTCTGATTAGGCTGACCTACTTCAAAACTACGCTGGCAGTTCAACAAGGTTCAGTCTCAGTTGGCAAAATGTGCTTGCATGACTTTTCTTGCTGTCTTCTCACAATCACAAATTAATTATCTTGTTATCTGGATATGAAAATCTAATGTATTTGCCTCGACCGCAGCTTTAATCGCACTGCTGCTGCCTTTCTGAGAGACAGGCGTAATAAGCCTGATAATGGAGCTGAAGGCTAAACCGACTCAAGTGGAACTGACAGTCAGAAGAAGAGATAATGAATGATCGCGGTGAGCGTTGCTCTTACAAAGAGGCAATAATTAGTTTTTGATCTCGTGAAAAACATAATGAAATCAAAGGAAAGCTGCGCTAAGCTGCACTTTACTCTAGATGCCAATTTGAATCTGTCCAAAGACTGAGCCGAATCTTTTTCAGCTGTGTGCAACAATTTGATAGCATCATCTCTTTCCACAAACATCTGGATGCTCTGAATAGTCCACATAACACGCTGCAAGTGTTTTTCATGCAGCAGGGACCATTTCTTCAATAGAAAGTAGAGCCGGATAAATAAAAGTGTTGAGGTCTGTGTTTTGTCCAGGACACTGTTCAAAAGCCACACTGCTGTTGAAACTGTTAAATGTCATTTTTAATGCTATGAGCACCACAAACTAAAATTCCAGTGACAGATATCTCAAAACCTCAACAAATAAACCCGAGTCTTTCTACATGGCTCAATACCACAAGAGGGGAGTCAGAATTTGGAAAAAATAAATTAAAGTATTGAATACCGTGTCAGTGTCATGTTTTACCTCAGCATGAACAGTACTCGTCTGTATATGAATGTGCAGTAACAGCAGGGGGCGATATGGCAGGAACAAAGTATGAACGTAGGCTACTCTGACGTCCACATGTGGAGGAGGGTGGAGGTGTGGGTGGATGGGTCAACACAGGAGACTGAGGTTCGTTTCCTGTGTGAAAACAATAGTTAAGGAACTCGTTTTTTAGACCCAAACTTAACCAAACTGCGAACGGCTGGAACGGCTGGAATGTTTCTAAGCAAACTTTATTTTGAACGTCTGACCTGATGCTCCATATTAATTATTGCTAACTTGACCATGGAATAAGAGCGTGTTGAAAACATGACACTGGCCCAGTAGACCAGAGAGTGTATTACACATGCTAACTGATGCTACAGTTAGCCAGTGTTCTGTTCCATCCATCCATCCATGGGTCAGCACTTATTCTTATCAGGGCCATGGGGGACCTGCAGCTCCTCCTAACCGTAACGTCCACTTGAGGCTGGCTCCAGAAGTGAGTCAGTCTCCATAAGTCCCCATGTTAAAATGTCCAACTTCACAGCAGAAATAAACATGTTTAATCTGTCAACTATTGTTTCCTGTCACTAAATTTAAGAAATGGCCATACCTGCATTGTCATGTTTTCTCATCTGTGGTGTCGTGATTGTTGGGGAAAAGGTATCTGAGCATACACACAAAGAAACTGGAATGGAAAAATTTGGATGTGACAGTTTTGCACTATGACATACTCCTGGGACATGTATTGGCTTATTGGGCATAAACCTGCATGTACAGGTTTTGATATGTTAATGTTTATCCACCGTGTTTTTCCAGTAATAACAGGTGAGAATCTGTGAGCCTGTAAAGTGCAGTGACTCTTGATGATGAGGAGGATTTTCCTACAGGAACAAGCCAAAGGACCCACAGAGGCTCTGAACTGCACCTCTCGTATCAGAGTGTGAAGAGCAAACATTGCAAAAGCTACAGAAACTCTCGTCACGCTAAATTAACTGTCCTGACAATCACACCGCTTCACGTCTGACTCAGAGCATCCACGTGATTCTCCAGTTGACTTTTGGCCACATGTTTAAAAAAAAAAGCAGAAAGATTGATAAGCCAGCGCACATCAGATGGGCAGCAGCTTGTCTGAAACCGTACGTCCAGGAGCTGAAATCATTGTATCTGAGGGTCTGATGAGTGGAGAGCTGGGTGGAGTTTGAGCTGGAGCATTCCACGTTGCCAAGGCCTGATGAGACATTTGTGAGGCTCAGCATATTTTCAAAGTGATATCATTCTTTAAGTTGTATATTGATCCTCACTTTGAGTCCCAGATTTAAAATTTTGCCCTATCAGTGGGGGTTAAATGATGATGTCAGGTTATGGACGCTCTTCTTGTTCTGTACTTCTGATGAAATCATTGCAGACCTGCTGGCCTGATGGGAATGAACCAGACATTAGAGCAAAGAGGTAATCAAGAGATTATACTTCTGGACATTTTGAGGACGTCAACGTGCAGACTTTAGATATTTTGCTAAAGTCATCAACAGCTCACATCCTTGATTTATAGTACTGCACGAACAAGCAAACCACTGACTTGAGGTCAATGTGGCCACACGTTCAAATTCCCTAGAAGACATTTTGACATGTCAGAGTTACATAAATAATAAAATTAAGGTCAATATCTGGTTTCTGTATATGAAATTCAAAGGTAATACCTAAGTAGAGAAGAAGCCAAGAAACAGCCAATCACTGAATATAATATACAATTCTGCTCTGTGGATTCTGAGTCAACATCAGGGGAATTCATCAGCGCTGTGTTTTATTTCCAGCTGTAACAATGAAGCTAACCAAAGCAGAATATGTATGTATGTAGCAGTAAACACCCTGAGTGTGTTGAACTGAACAATGTTTGAATCCAGCTTCTGTTATTTCCTGTCAAAAGTTAGTCAAGTATTTCTTAAAATGTTTTTTTGGACATCTGATGAACCTGCAAAAATAAAAATAAAATATTTTTACATCCTTCGTTAGTACAACTGTAGCATCATTAGCACATTTTACACTGCCTGTTCAAGGCACTGACAGTATAAAGAATGGACCGTGTGTGTGTGATGTCTCCCACAGGTCACCCCATGTTGGCAGAGACATGAATCATCAGTGGACCTGAAGTGAGTCGAATGATACCTGGGTCAGCAAGCCATCTATAACAACACCTACCTGTCAATCAAATCAGCCATGCTGTTAATTCTGCATAACTTTAAGCCTTCATTTAATTTGAACAGGTGAGTTAAGGTGAGGTGAGTGAGTATATGAAATGCACCCTCAGTACAGTTGTCATGAACGGGGACCAACACTGTTCTTTGTACCAGTCTGTAAACATGTTTATTTCTGCTGTGAAGTTGGACATTTTAACATGGGGACTTATGGAGACTGACTCACTTCTGGAGCCAGTGGACCTTTGAGGAACTGCACTTTTTGACACTGGCTTCACTTCACAGCCGTGGAGGTTGCTGCTTGGTTCAAGCTGGGCATGTCCCCTATGCCACTCTGTATGAAACGTATAAACACAGAATGGGCTGGCATTGTTGTTCCTATGGCTGCAGTAACGGAGCTGAGTCATCATCTGTGGAAAAGGGTGAGTCTTGCGGGATGGGTCACACAGTCGTCACACTAGATGCCACTGTTGTCATACATGTCACGCCTCTTTTACTTCCATATATCTAAACTATGACTACTATTTTACACTGTGGTTCAGTGTCAGACTGTTCCTGTGGATCAGAGAGAATGTAAAACTTATTGTGAAGGAAAGCCAAACTTAATATGACGGATACCAGTTAACTTTTTATATTTTACTTGTGTTCAAGACTCGCCACAAAATATCAACACCACATGTTTTTATGTATAAGGAGTAAAAGTAGACACCCTCATACCCCTCTGAGGCCTGAATAGTAAAATACCAGATGCTGTTGTCTGTATATTATATTACCTGATGTTTGTAAGATCAATGGCAGCTCAATGAATTTTTTACCCTCTGACCTGAATGACAAACACAATAAAGCGTTTCAGTAACAGATCTGTGATTGAACTGTGATTATATCTCCATTCATCACTGATGTGAAAGGTTTATCAAGGGAGGATACGTCTTTCGAGCGAGTCCTATTCACTGGACATGATTCATAAAGACAGACAATACGCAGTCAGCTCAAGAATGATGGTGCTTGTGTGAAGCAAATGGCCCGTGGAGAAGTTCTTTGAACACTGACGCTGGAATTAAACTAGTTTGTAAATGTGTCATAAATCTCCGAGACGCCGTATGTGGTGACACTGTATCCACATTTCACACTTAGGTGTTCACGCTGCTAAATAGCTGGTTATCATTCACCCTGTAAAGCAATTAACTCGTTATTGGCTATGTTTACAGAAGCTCTGGTGTGAAGGAATTCCCCTGGAAATGGTGATTACCGTCTGATCTGGAAATCATTTGAAGAGGAACCAAGCCACCGGGGTTAACTTGTCTTAAAATGTGATTTTTCTTGCCCGAGTCGCCTATTTTTGCGATCTTAGCAGCCCTGCGGTGTGCAAAACTTTTCATATGTGGCTTTAGCCTGCGTAGCATCCCACAGGGACAGCAGTACAAACACAGCAATTAGAACTGTTCTGGAGAATCAACATTACAAAAAAGAGCAGACTCGAGTCCCCACCATGTGAGCAGTGCCAGAGGTTATTGTGTTCCCAGGCTTAATTATCCAAACCGCTGCTAAACTAAACTATAAAACATTTTGTCACTAAGACAGCAACTTAAAAGAACCTACAGTATCTTAGTGAAATATAAATGTGATGCTCGCCTCTGGTGTGTGCTCTGTCCTATTACAATAACTCCTACAAAGCTGAGTGGTGTAATGTGAAAACAATGTAGCCCAGATTTTCCCCTGAAGGTGTTCTATGGTTACAGAGCCTCTTTTGTAATTTCCTAAATGTAATCATCATCAAATGGTATAACCACAGTTGGAAACAGAAGCTTTGTGCAGAGCCTTTATGAAAGCATCCGATGGTGCAGAGCTGTGAATAACTGCACAAACATTATACCTGCCATGATTTTTTTCTTTTCTAAAGAATAATCCATGGAGGCCTCCAGAAGACACGGACAGATCCAAGAGAGCAACAACATTTCGACAAGGATACAGTGGGGCTCATGAATCAAGTCCGTCAAACGTAAAGCTGAGTGAAGCTGTCATTGCAGGCCAATTATTAGCATACAGCGAGCATCTCGCTACATGTTATTTTCCCGGTGGGTGGTCTTCCCGCTCTGCTAGATGTGGAAACTGAATTAGCGCCCGGCCAATTTTGCCTGCGATCTGGAAACATTCTTTACCTTCCAGAAATGAGCCTAATATAGAGCTGTAATAAAACACCTCCAGCCTCTGGCGTGTTTTTTTACCAAATAACATCTAACTGGCCATTACTCCCCATTAAGGCTAATGGTCACACTAATTAGGATAATTCCATAAAAGTCTCTGTGTTTAGACCAAACTGTGGACGAGCATTAACTTAATGACAAGACTGACCACTCTCAGACGCTGCCAGTGTGCACTTTTTTTTTCAAGCAGGCTATTAGTCTGCAGCCTTTTGGATATTGCAGTGTTGAGAAGTGCTCTCTCAGCGGTATCGCCTGCAGTTTAGCAGGTTGTGAGGTCATGTTACGCTTCATTTCTCTTCATAATTTAACGCTCAATTAAATTGGTTTTAAACAGTAACGATGTTCAGGTAAACAGAGGGAATATTTAATGTCAGGATCCTGCTGAAGTGATAGACACATGGGAGCTGTTACTCCACTGAATCAGACCTCGTTAAAGCTGCATTAATCAATAGTTTCTATATTAATTAATATGTGCCATGTGAAAAGCATCACTTGTGTCACTTTTTAGCTCACCAGGTAGAGCATGAGCCCCATGTGTTAAGACTGAGTCCTTACAGCAGAGGTCTGGGTCTGCATATTATCCTGTCTCTCTCAAGCTGTCACTAAAAAGCCCTAAAAAATCAATTTTTTGAAACCAATGAAAACAATGCGGAAATTACAAAAACTGTAATTACTCGAGTTGCTGCAGAACATTTCAACTTCCATAAACCCCCATGTTAAAATGTCCAACAGCAGATTTTGAGCTTCGAAACGTCAATTCGGAAACCTATGGGTGACGTCACTCACACATTATCCATTCTTTTTTTTTTTTTATAAACATTATTTTTTTTGGCCTTTTCAAGCTTTATTTTGACAGAGACAGCTGAAGAGTGACAGGAATGTGGGGAGAGAGAGACGGGAATGACATGCAGGAAAGAGCCACAGGTCGGATTCAAACCCTGGGCTTCCGCAGCAAGGACTGAGCCTTCACACATGGGGCGGCTGCTCTACCAACGCCGCCCCACACATTGTCCATTCTTTATACTGTGATTGATCATCACCCATGTATGCAGCTCCACAGACCGATAGAGCGTTTTAGGATCTTTCAGCTCTTTATTTTGGTTTTACAACCTTCAACTTTAATTTACGTTACATTACGTTACTTTTCTACCTTAACGCGAGGCTCCACCTCAACACTTACAGAGTGAAGAACAGAAAGCTTTACTCATTGCTTAAGTAAGTTAAGTAAGTTAAACACTAAAGCTAGTTAGCTAACTCCGACCAGAAGCTCAAATCACTTCGATAGTGTTTGTATTTACGCTGCTAGCAAAAGCAGCTTTAAACCGCCAAGAGGAGGTTTTCAGGTGAGCCAATGGACAATGATGACGGGGAGGCAAAGAGACCTAAGAGGACGTTGATGGAGGAAGCTCAGATGAGAAAAGAGAGGGTCACCGAGCGAGAGGCTGGCGGACATCAGGGAGCATTTAGCAGCTAAAGAGCCAGATCTTTTTCTCAGGCGACCAAAACAGATAAAAAGAGAGTGAATACTGGAAGTACATTAGTCAGAGAACAAATGCTAATGAATGAATGTAAATAAAACACTTGCTAGCATGTTAATCATGACAACTTAATATGCCATAATATGTCATAAATGATTAATGAATGTCACTATTTTACCACATTACTTTGGTGAGTATGTTATCATGATTGATGATCCAAAACTATGAAAATACGTTCGAAGTTAATAAGAGGTATCCTGTGCCTCGCTTGTACAACATGTTCCTCGGCAACACAGAGTGAAATTACCAGTTTAAGCATCTCGTATTCGAGTTGTTCTGGGAAAGAGAACGCGACGCTGCCATCTGTCTCATCACTGATGGTCACGATCAGTCAGGGATACCTCTGCCCGAAACCCCTCTCGGGCAATGTCGAGTGACACTGAACAAATTCCAGAGGACGTGTTTTGTCTGAATGAAACAGAAGAAAATAATTGACTGCAGCGGAGCAAAGAATGCTTTTAAAGCTGCTTGGGTTTTTTTTCCCTCTTTCATCTAGTTTCCACGCGAAGTCTTTGAAATCCTTTTAGCAATCAAGACGATTTTCTCTGGATGTACCACACAGCTTCTCCCAAATGTTTAGAGCAGTTTAACGCTGTAATTTTTTGTTTTTATAAGTGATGCGGCATGGCTGTATAGAGAGCCAGCATACCGTATTAATTGTATTCTTGTGGGTACTGCTGATTGCCAGTCTGCATTGCCGCTGATTAACACCGGCTCTGGAACGGCCGCTGTTGTCCCAGGTGCTCTGTGTTTGGAGAGAGAAAGCTTCCAACATTAAATACTTCACAGAGGAAGTCTCTCCCAGGGCCAAGGCTACGCAGCCAGACCACATTGAAACACTTTCTGTATGCTTTTACTTCCTCCGCTTTGTGTTGTTAAATGTTAGGATTTATGTAACGGTGATCACAGCGAGCAGCAAGCCGGGGCTGAAGTCACAAAATGAATTTGCAGGCTTACTCAGAGCTGAAATCATCAGGCAAGTCAGAACAATTAGCATTGTTTTCTTTATCAGAGCATCCAAGGGTACAGGCACGGCAAAGCCTGCTCCAGACGTTTGTTTGGATCACTGCTGTGTAGCTTTCAACATGCAAGATTAACCTGAATTGTTGTCATCTGAGTGAATGGAAATTGGCGGATTAGTGCCATGTTGTTTAGACTGGAATTGTCATATACAATAGACACAACGGCTGCTGCAGAGTAACAGATCCAAGAGAATAATGCAGCAATTCCCACTCCTGCTGCATTATGCTGCGTTTCATCGTTCCTCCTTTTCTGTGCTGCTCGGAGCCAGAAATGAGCGGATGATTTGTGAGAATATTTAACAGTCCTTCAGCTCACCATTTCCACGCCTGCATTCATTTCAGCATGTGTAAGATTGTTAAACGGTGCTGGCCCGGCTCCAAGCAGGGCTAATAAAATAAGTGTTTCTGACTTTTGAATGGTGGCCTGAGCCCACAGCACCCAGTCTGTGAATGTGTGTGTGTGTGTGTGTCAGTAGGCAGTGTGGCGCAGCCCCTCGCCGGTCGAGGAGCTGCTAAACGGAGTTGATTAGCGCAATTGGAGTAGTGAAGAACAGAGCAGCTGCTTTGATTCGGCCTGATTGCAGTTTGAAGGAAATGGCCGAGAGAGGCACTGTTCTGTCAGGAACTGTTTGGCAGACTCCAGATGCCCCTCCCCTACCCGCTCACAAACACACACCCACACACACACCCACACAGGGACACACACACTACTCGCAGACCTCCCACTCTCATATTTTCACTCCATATTCCTCGGCCTGCTCATCTCAGTCTCCTACCATCTGAATATTAGCCGTGTGTCAAACTAACCATGAAATAATGAGAGTAATGCTCCTGACATTAGCGATGTGACTCATGGCTGGCTCCGAGCACTCAGCAACCAAAATGGCACCCAGAAACACGACACACACACACACACACACACACACACAGGCGAGGCTTTTGGAGCCGAGATGTACTGTACTGTTAGGACGAAACCAAATTGTTTCCGTTTCAGATGGGAAAGGGGATACAAACATTTGGATGCTTGGCTCGGGGAGTCTGGCAGTGACCGCTCGCTTCTCAGCGTGTTAATGACAGGCTTTGTTTTCTGCGCCGTCCACGCCAGGCTGCAGCACAACCCAGCTGGAGCCAGAGCAGCTGGAACAAATACAGCGGTGGCCCTCCTTCTCTCATGGACTGCATTTTCCACCCGAGGCCAGAGCAGATCTGTGTGCCAGCGAGGTTGAGTGATATCAGTCAGGGACTCTGGATACTGATAATGATCACCTTCCAGGTCTGCGGGGGCTCTGCCCACTGGAAAGCTTATTCTAAGGTGATGAATGCTATATCCCACAATTAGCTTTTTCAAAAGAAACGATCCGAGGAGAAAATGAACAGAGATCAGATTTTCTGCTGAATTCAGGTGCGGCCGCTTCAATTTCCCGCTAACTGTTTTCTTAATCTTTTCAAAACAAGCCATCAAAGACATGTGAATTCATATCCTGTGATGATTTTGTCACACAAAACTCCTGCACAGATGTATCAGCAGAGAGCCATTGGTTCTTCCAAAGGACCAGCGCTGCATAGCAGCCATGGAGCTCCAGTACTGTATGTACTTTGTTCTGGCAGTCAGTCACTGAGCTGAAACACATTATTTCTCCTCTCATGCCAAGTCCGCAGTAATGAATGTACATACATGCTGCTGTTTCCTCGGCCTCCCCCGCTGCTGTTGAAACATGAATGACTCAAAAAGCAGTTCAGGACATTTTTCACAGAACTGTCTTCTCCCCTCAGAACCACTCAATCAAATGGCATTTACGTAGAAGGGTAACATGTGGTGAGGTGAACGCGCTGTTATTGTGTAATAATGCTCACTTTTTATTTGGAAATTACCTTCCCGCCCTTCAGTGAAGAAAATGTCAGGGGAGGAAACAGATTTTATACTGCAGACCTGACACTAATTTGCACTTAATAACAAAATATCCATTATTTCTTTTTCTGTTTTTTAGAAGGTCAAGTAAGAAAAGCCTTCTTGTTCATATAAATTCTTTGTGAAAGGAAAAATACACATGGAGAAGTTTAAAGGGAGATGAATTCTTGGACTACTACCATTAATAGGTCTTTCTACTTATTCACTTCTGCCATGACTCCTCTAAATACGAGGCCATTTCCAGCCCATTGCCAGCGACAGGCGGTATTGTTGGGTTAAATATGTCTTCCTCTGCACTCATTACATTCATGTCAAGCGCACACAGGACCTGCCTCCAATTTACATCATTAGGCCTGAAATTATTGCTTCCTTCAGTCATGGCAGGAACTCGATCTAGCAGCAAAAATGCAATTATCATGCCCAGAATGAGTCCTTAGAGGAGAGGGAGAACGTCAGGCATGTTGATGTCTTTTCATTGGTTGCTGACAGGATTTTCACTCAATAGAGTTGTAGGTTATTCTGGACATTTTTTACATTTGTGCGGCTCGGTAAAAATAAAAAATTCAGATTGAAAACGTCCTCTCAAAGATGGACTGATATGTGCGACAATAGGACTGCAGAGAGGCGAAGCAGGGCCAGGCTGCTGGGGGCGGACCGGAGGTAAATTGGGGCAGGACTGGAAAAAGGGTGGAGTAAATGGGGGGTAGGTTGGTGGGTGGTTAGCTGAGGGGATGGAGGAGGGGAGGCGGGTGGGGGCACATCTGAGAGCAATCGCACCGTGTGACAAAATGCAGACATAACAGTCTGCTCCGACACTTGTTACCAGCACATAAACACTTGCCTCAGCGAGATAGCGGCAGAGGACCACGGCGGTGGAGGGCTTGAGTCGATCTGTCATTTATCAACTGCTAATTAACTGTTAATTTGCCAACCTTTGGGTTCAAGCATGCAGCCAATTCATCACGCCTAACAAACAGCATGTCCCGCCGCTCCCATAGGGGTGGTCCCCGCTGCCTGCTCACACCATCCATCTGACGCCCCTCGCTGCAGCCCCGCGCTGACTGCATGAATCATCTGCTCCCTTTGTTCGGCTGTGCACCACGATCTTTCCAAAGATGGAGGTGACCCTTGTAACAGGAAGTTGTAAAGAGCGATATTCTTGTGTTTGTTGATCGCTGCTACTCAGCGGTGTTGAGTAGCAGCGATCAACAAACGTGTTGAGTCAACACATTTAGAGCCGACATTTCTCTTCAAAGCACATAGCATATAGCCCACCATAACATAAAGTATATACATGAAGTTAGACTGATGTATCACTTTGCTGATATACAGCGTAAAGCTTATACTGAATGGATTGTTTGAGTTTTTTGCGGCTGCACCATTAAGTGGTGTATTTTAATCCCATGTGGGCTCTGCACTTTTGGGTGTATGACAGTCGAAGAAAAATATTCATTTACTGGATATAAATAAACTCTGAGATGCCATTATTCTTTTCATATTTTCCCAGAATTCAGCCTGACATATTTAATATTTTTAGTAAATGTTGTGCTCTTAGTGAAATAAAATTACCTGGGTTTAAAGATGTTAAAGGAGCCGTTAGAAATAAACAGGCGATCCTGTAGTCTTTCTAGCAGCCGACATGCTACTAAGTGAAATGAACTGTTATGTTAATGTATGAGCTAATATGATGATGTTAAACATGTGTTAGCATGTAAACATAGTCGTAACATGTAGGCATAATGTTTAGCATGATAACTTGCTATCATGGTGTACAGATATACTAATTAGCATGTGAGTGTAACGTGTGTTAATGTTTACATCAACAAACGTGTTGAGTCAACACATTTCGAGCTGACGTTTCTCGTAGCATGTAGCTCACCATAACATATAGTATATACATGAAGTGAACTGATGTATCACTCGTAAAGCTTATACTGAATGGATTGTTTGAGCTTTTTGTGGCTGCACTTTGGGGAGGACGATGTTCATTCATTAAATCTAAATAAACTCTGAGATGTAATTATTCTTTACATATTCTGACATATTGCATGTTTTAGTAAATGTTGTGATCTTAGTAAAATACAATTAAAAAATTGCTGTGGAAGCCCAGGGTTCAAGTCCGACCTGTGGCTCTTTGCTGCATGTCATTCCTGTCTCTCTCCCCACATTCCTGTCACTCTTCGGCTGTCTCTATCAAATAAAGCTTGAAAAGGCCAAACAAATCATCTTAAACGTGTGATAGCATGTAAACATGCTCATAACACGTTGGCTTATTGTTTAGCAGCTTGCCAGTATGTCAACATACTAAACTAAACACTTAATACAGCAGCTTTAACATGTTTGTAATACATGCTAATGGCTACCATTATCATGGTATGTGAGTGCAACTAGTGTTGATGTTTACATGATGTTTAGCTTGTTAGGTGGCTATCACGATAATATCAATTTTGCAGCTGGTAGAAATTCATGAGTCATATTTTTCACATCAGGTAGGTGGTGCCAAACAAAACACGGCCTAGGCTGTCTGCTTAATAACAGAACTTTAAGGGAAACCCAGATTATTTGTTTAACATGTAAATGTTCACATACAGAAAAGGCACAGAGAGCTCTGAAAATGGCAACTCCAGTCTAACAGCATCAGTGTTGGCCTTCATATCAGTGAAAGCCAAATGTAGTGTGCACGGCTGCAAAGACAACACACACACACACACTTACCACTTAAAAGTGATATGTGATGAAAAACGTCTCAGACTTCAGAGCCAAGTCGTTAAGTTATTCCGGTGAAAAGCTGTCAGCGAGTGAAATATTTCTAATCCGGTCCATCCTGATCGTTTTCTTGGCAGGGAGACAACAGGGGTGTGTGTGTGTAAGGGATATCTGATAGTGGGTGTTCTCCTGAGAGTGCGTGTGTGCGGGTGTGTGGGTGCCCTTGCAAAAGAGAGTAAAACAAACATGTGTGTGTGTGTGTGTGTGTGTGTGTGTGTACTGACAGCAGTGGCTGTTAGTGGGCAGATGGAAGTGTCTACCACACAGAGGTGACAGCACATGTCAGAGCAGCAGAGGAAATGCCCCCATAAAGCATCGCTGTTGACAGCTACGGCTCGGTCTGCCTGACACCCAACATGAAGCTCTGCTTCTGGCCGGGTCACGTCTGCTAACACACACACACACACAGCTCACAGATCAAACCACTCCACCGACACGAGAGATACTAGCCGGGGACGGCTCAACAGGTCGCCCCTTCACGAGCTCTTCACCAAAGCTCAGCCTTCAGTGTGTGTGCAGTATTATCTGCAGCACATGCATCATACTTGACAGCGGGCCAACGCTAACGTCCTTTAATTTTCCCCACTGACAACAAGAAGAGGGAGATTACACTCTTGCTTGTTGTGCAAATGGCAAATAATTCCAATAATGAAACCAATTTTCCAAACCAATCTGTTGCCGTGCATGCTCCACTTAAGCACAATTACTGTGAAACAGAATGAAACAGAATGCGTGGGGGCTAATCCATCTAAAATGAATCACAAATTCAATGATAAATCTCAAGCTAACATAAATAGAGCAGCCCAATTAGGGCTATTTGAAATCCTAACTTCTCTGGCTAATCACCTCATGAGGAGCAAACACAAGAGCCGGTTTGATTTCAGTCGCAGTTGTTATTAGGGGAAGGTATGCCCAGAGATAGCAAACCCCTCGAAGCTGGGTCTCTCCCCCACCACCTCCTCCACCCTCCACCCCACCTCTCTCACAGCAATTACGCTCACTCAAGCATACGAGTTGAAGCCCGGTGCCAAATGAGGTCGTTTTGCAGCAATTTCACTTCCTTGAGCAAATCTCCGAGGCACTTTTGAGAAAGGACAGACTGTTTACAAACAGTCTCTGATTGCAGTGTGTTAGCCTATGGGAGAGGAGCAGCAGCACACCTGTACGACACCACACACACACACACACACGCTGAAAGTGATCTGAAATGATTCAGACTTTAATAAATCGTCTTGGTCATCACTTCATGACAGTGAATCTAGCTGTGTGAATCAGAAGGAGTTCCCAAAGAGGCAGCTTTATCCGCTCCGTCAGCTCCCACGTCGAAAGCGGTGGGTCTTTTCCTTATTTGCTCCTGCCTCACATTTGCTATTTGATGATTAACGTCTGCATAAGTAATTAATCCTCGTTACACAGAATATTTGTGAAATAGGTAAATGAGGCCTCTTTTTCCAATTTGGCTAACATATTTGCATTAGGATTAAAGCGGCAGCGTTTAGCGGCTGCTGAAATACTGCCTCAGTGTGTTGGCCCTGCAGCTGCGTGCTCCAGAGCCGAGGCCTGCTCAGTCTAATGTGCTCTGATAGTCCCACCAGAGGATTTCCTTACACCAACTCCCGGCCGCCGCTCGCTTGATCAGGCCCAGGCCTCAGTGCGCTCATTCATCCTAACCCTAACCCCCCCTTCCCCCGAGCATGTGTGTGTTGTCAGTGTGTGTGTGTGGGTCGGCGTGTGAGAGCTCACCTCGGCGGTAATGACAGCCCACTGAAAGGGGACCTGTGGTGAGCCCGAGCCAGCCAGATCTTTTCAAGATGCCTGCAATCAGGCGCTCAGGACCGTGTCATTGCTCTGCCCTTCGCGCTCGCACACACGCGCCGAGTTCGAGCGGCGCTGATGAGACTCCGATTTGTGCTATGGTGAAAATATACAAGTGTGTGGCCTTCCTGATGGGGATTCAATGTGAACATGTCCTTATTCTACTCCTGGATGCTTTTTTGGCCTCCTTGCAGAACTCCCACTTTGCAAATACTGCTTCACATTCAGCGTAATCGTAACTGAGAGCTGCTGGATGTTGCTCCTTCGGAGCGTTCAAAGCTTTAAATACTCACTGTGGTAAACATCAAACCCATTAAATCTGCTTTACATAATCTGACTCAGGGCAACGGTGAGGCGTATCTCTCTGAAGTTTATTTCCTGTAACACATCATTTAGGGCCAAGTGTTCCCAACAGGTCATTAAAATCCCTATAAAAGGACAAAACTGCAAATGTTTGTGCCACGGGCTGGAAAAACAGCGTTCAATCAAAGCACTTTAATTTTAATCATTCGTGTTTCCTTTGCAGTTTGGTGCCCACACTTTGAAACCCAAGAAACAGAAAATAAACACGCCGCTCCTGGTAAAGAAAACACGGACGAATTCGCCCCGCTTTGTCTTTATGTCTGGATTTGTCCCACGTTTTCCCCCTGCAGGAACACACCACTCACTCACACACACACACACACATCAGGTATGGGAAGAAAACAGAGCCTATATTATTTACACAAGATTTACATGTAGAGAAAGGTCCTGTGACATGAAGAAAATGTGAAATTTACATTTAGTAAGTCTTGTGGAGTACATGTTAATAACATATGCATGTTTCCTCTCTGCAGTCTGCTCTGCCATGTTGAGGTGTTGCTGCTGACTCCGGCCCTGTGTGGACACTGTGCAGGCCGGTCTGCGGCCCAGTTACTCTGCAGCCCTCTCTGTATTATTACAGCTGTAAGTGTGCCAGCCGGAGGGGAAATTTGTCTGCAATTCACCTGAATTAGAAGCGCTAACCCGGCTCTCCTGCGGCACGGCGTAATGGTTTGTTTATTTTTGAGGTTTTTGCTTTTAGCAAATCATTCCTTATCTGTCATTTGCTTATTGTCCCATTGAGGAGTTCCAAGAAAGGGCATGTGAGGAGGTCGCCTCCATATGGCCGCCCCACCTTTACACTCTTTAGTCAAACAGTCCCGACTTTGTGCAGGTGACACATCCATCCGAGCCTGCATGATGTGTTCGCTGCCTCACTGAGTCTGGCCTTTTGTTTATCTGATTCCCAACAAAGAGAGACTTTGAACAAACGCCACAGTTATTCCAAATGAAAGATTCAAAACGCCTAAAAATAGTCTTTGATTATAAAGAGTTTCTCTGTGCTCGCACTGACTGCAGCACACATTGTTTTAGCAGCACAGCTCGCTCTGTAATCAGCAACGCGGGCTCTGCAAATCCTCCTCAGTAACCCACATGAATGAGGCCATCAAGATGTAAATTATCACATGATTGTCTATAAATCATGTCATATGGTGCACAAATATGGTAATGTGGTGAACATCTTGAGTCACCCAGATGCTAAATTTTCTTCAGGCATCTCAAATGAGCATGGTATAATGTTATGCTTATCAATTTTCCATTACGCGTTTTATTTTTTCGTGTCGGTCAGAATGTGCTTTTTTCTGTAAACAACTTTAAAGCGTTCAGAGGGTCAGGGGAGACGTGGGCGAGGAGGAAAACAAGTCGAAGATGTCTAAAAATCGGCCAAAGGGGAAAAGATAATTAACAGACAAACAAATTTCCATTTGGAGGGAAGTTTAGCAGGAGCGGCACAGCGGCTAAGTGTTCCTTGATGTGCGGCTAAGTGTGTGTAATGGCCCTGCAGATGTCTTTAGCGTTCCTCCCCATTGAGATGTGGTCGGTGTGGGATGTGGAGTGGAGTTTTTTTTGTTGCTGGGGTTGAGGGTTTACACAGAGCCGGGCCAGCCTTACCGTTCTAAATCAGCCCGTCACACACCACTGCCTCCCTGTCAGAGGCCTATCTGCTACCACTTACTCAGAAATGCAACAAATTTACTTATAATTACTTAAAATTTTGTCGTGCTTGTAAACACTTGTGCTCTGACAGTTCATTTATTTAGTTTGATTGCTGCCGACTATTTATAGTGGAGGGCCGCCTGCATGCAGATTCCGTGTGTCATCTAGATTCTGCAATAAGACAAAAGTGGCTGTGATGATTATCCACTAGTTTCAGGGTGTTTATTTACTCACTGAGGTCGAGGAGAATGTGGCTGTAATTGACGTGCATTCAGGCTTAAGATGGCAGTCCTCGGGCTCCGTATGGGAGTGTCTGACAACAGTAAAGAGGGCTCATTATCTCACAAACCTGTGTTCTCGGTAGAATGATTGCTTCCCATCGAGCAGGTTTTTTCTCGGAGCCGGTGCATGAACTCAGCGGAACCAGTGGAACATTTCAGACCCAGAGAGTAAGTGTTAACCGCTTAGCAGTGACCAACAGCATCAAAATTCACCTTCCTGGAAACTTTTGGAACCTCGCAGCAAATCCACACTGTAGAAATATCTCAGTCTTAACAGCTCATTGAGTCCATTTGTTTCCATGTTTTTTTTTTCTAGTAAGGTGTGAAGCCAAAGCCCTGCCCTTTACACAGTACTTGTGGCCATTTGTCACAGGTTGCATGTCTTCAGGTTAAAGCTGCAATAACTAATATTTCAGTATAGACTAATGACTATGCTTAATGTGAGGGCTCAGTAAATACATACATACTCATCCCCTGCAGTTCCCTTCAACTTCAACTCTATGGAGCACTTTAGCATCTTTCAGCTCATTGTTTTGGTTTGGTCAACTCATTTTAGTCTCATCGATGAACTTTCATCGTAAACAGCTGCTAGCTGCAGCTAGCAGCTGTTTACAATGAAAGTTCAGTTAAGACCGCATGCCCAGAACCAAATGACAGACACAGAATGGTAGCAACTAGCTATCTACAACATTTAGCTGCTAAAAAGTCAGATGGTGGAGACCAAAAGAGAGCTAAAAGTGTCCAACATGACTCTGTTATGGTTTAGTAACATGGTTTCCATACAAAGTTTGTGGTAGTGGTACAAGTTTATTGTGGTAATATGTCAGTGTGATATTAAAGCTGCCCCCAAGTGGTTAAAAAAATAATAAAGCAAACTACTATACAATATACAGTAACTCCAAAAATAAACATAACCCAGATTTTTCTTCTTGTTTGCTTCCATGCTAATTGTGACCCCTGGTGGGAACCACACATTCAGTCCATAGATTCCTTTAAATGAGTGAGACTGTGCTAATGGGGTGAAATTATGATAGTTTTCAATGAAAACAAAATGAGCTACAATTATTCAAGATTTCTGATTTTCTTGATCCCTCTGATCTGTCTTCGTCCAAGACGCCAACGCTAGTGACAACACTAAAGGTCCTTAACTCTTTCTAAAACAGGAGAAACTGCACACACAGTTCTGATTTTCCAAATAAAGACAAATCTGAGGCTAAGTCTGCAGCACGCACACAAAAGAACAACCTCTCCTCTCTTTGTCTGCTCTCTGACACTCCTCATCAACCATCGGCCCACCAGTGACGATAACTGCGGCCCCATCCCTCACATCTCCGCTCCTCCAGCACATGGACAATTAAGCACGAAGGGGTGACAATGTGGCTGCTGTCCATCTCCTGAGAGCCTCCAGCGGCTGCCACGCTCCATTTCAGCTCCACAAACACACAGCGATGTTTTGCTGATTAAAGGCCCGATAGCGCAGCTGCGGATGAACAGCGGCCGCTCGGCAGTCAAGCAGGGTCACTGATACTGCGGGAGAGGCTAAGATTACTTTGACTAGATAACTCCTAATTTAATTGTCACAATCAAAAATATTAAACGACGCTTCACTGATTGCACTTTATTAGACTTTAAAGCCGCAATTTTCTTTGAAGAGGCAGGCCTGTCAGACAGATTAGACACCGGCTAGTCGTAATTTGTAATGAGTGCTTTTGGCGTGCACTCAGTTTGGATCATTTTGGCTCAGGCCTCATATAAAGTACACAAGTAAAAGTCACACACCACAATCTAATAATTTCCAGTTTCAAGTCAGCGGGTTCACGCCAAACCCTTCTTTAAAAATCATTTGAATATTTTATCACTGATGATTTGGATTACCATCATGTGCAGAGGTTGCATGGTAAATACCTCTTCCACCATGGTGGCCTTTAAACTCCACTCTGTCTTGTATTAAAGCCCAATGTCTGCAAGATAACTGCACAACATCGTCTTCATAATGGAGCCTGGCTGGTTTTGTCCCCCCGTAAAGAGCCCAACTTAGCTGGGCTAAAGGAAAGCATTACAGCCAGCAGGCATGTGACCGCATAATTTCAGCCAGTGAGGCCTACGTTTCCTCTGTTTGCTGTCATTATGCCCTCAGTAAGCCACATAAAGGCGCAGCCATCCTGTGGAGATCACTGCACTCCTCGCCGCTCCGCCTGATTGGCTATTATCTAAATGAACCAATGTTCTATATCAGGGCTTTTGACTACATAACTACCCTGTTAATATTCAGAGGAAGTGCTGGAGGTCAGAGGGCTCTCAGCCGCTTGACCTCGGGGTTGCAGGAACCTGAGCCACAGAGTGGCACATGGCAATGAATGAGCCCTAATGATTTAGATGGTATCTGTTACACAGCCCGGAGAAAGCCAATCTCTCCGGGCAATCTGGCCGTGGAGAAAAAGCAGAGGTTCAAAAATAAACCCCACTTGTTTCAGAGAGGGGTAACGCTGCCTCTCCAGCGCAGCACGTCATTGGAATTCCCATGTAGAATGATGAATAATTACACACAGATGACCACACAGCAGCTTTAGACGCATCGTGCGTGCAGTTGTTTAGGGAACCGAGCCCAGGAAATGCAGCGAATGATTTGGAATGTTTGTTTGTTTACTCGGTGCTTAAGTGACTTCAGCACCTTGTTAAAGAGGGCTTTGATGGCGGGGGCCCGTCACAGGAGCCTCTCCAGAGGATTAGGTGAGCGTTTGCTTCAGTTGGGTTAAAAACAGGCCCCTTTGTGCAGCCGTTTAAGACACTTGTTGATGCGTGGCGCAGCTTTGAGTTTCCTTAAAATACTCTGGTAAACATTGGGCTTATGCACAGCAACAAAACCATGACCTTAAAGAGCGCTTTCAAAAGCAATTTCCCTCCCCTACTACGGCATGTAAACAGAGTAATTGTACTTGGGAGACTCCCAGTGCCAGCTGAGTGTAATTTATTTCCCCCGTCATCCACAATGAAATCAGAGCCACTATGATAACTGTTATGACAGCAATGCAAGTAACATTTGTCTCTTTATTATGACTGCTAATACCACGGCTAAATCTATTATCATTACAGCCAGGCTTCTTTTTAAGGCTCATGCTGATATTTGAAAACTTAGATAATGAATTACAATTACAAGAATCGCTTAAATTAGTTTTTTTTTTTTTAGAGTTTTGACCCATGATATGCAGGACAGAGTAAATGTTGAACAGTTAATTACCCTGAAAATCTGTTCAAAAGAAGAAAAACTATAAATAACAACACAAATACAACAAAAACATTCAATCTGAGAGTAGACAAACGACACTCAAATGTATTCCAATGCGGCCCGTCAAATACATTTTAAATTAAACCAGCGCTAAACTACTGAAGTCAACATTAAATGAGGTACTCACTTTCTGTTTATGTGACGCAAACTGCAGAAAAACCAGTCAGAAGATATGCCTTTTAAAAATCATATCTTCAGCATGTCTGTGCTTCACTTATTGGCTGACAGTATGCAGATCACGACGTATCAGTGACAAGATAATTAGCTCGTCCAGTGTACTGGTCAGGTCTTAATTACCGTCACTGCCACTTCTTCCATCTACTCACACTGCAATAACAAATCTGATTTTTATGTCACCGTAATCCTATTAGAACTATCACTGTTACTTCTGCTACCATTGAGGATCATAATAACGTCAGTGCTAACAGATGTACTGTTACCAATCTACTGTATGCTGCTTGACTTGGTTCCTATAAACAAGAATTCTCTAAAAATAACTGCTAAACTATGCTAACAGATGTTTGCATTTGTGTGTTGCAGAGTTAAATATGTTGCATCTGCTGTTTGGCTTCTCTGTTTACAGAGATCTATCACAAAGTGCAGATCATAGATGTTTATGCGAGGAGGCCTTGGTGCAATGACAGTGTAAAACACTTCACTCACTCATTTTCTTTCCCCCCCTGAGTAATATACGCTCTCTAAAAACTGTTCAGCTCTGAAATGATCACATTTATTTACCGCGTGCAGCTACATGTGCCCTGAGGTCGAGCCAGCGGCTGGAGTTTGATACTAAAATACAAATAATGTGAAATGAAAAAGACGCAGGAGGTCCGTTAATTAGAAAAGGACAGGAAATGAAAGAGTCATTTACTCTCAAGGTTCTGTGGAAAGATGTTAATGTGCTGCAGCTATAAAAATATGTGTTAGAAAACACATGGTGAAAAGAATGAATGTGTTCTTCCTGCTGTGTTTTGAACGAGTTTGTTTTAGAGAGTTCACATGGATAAATTCTGTCTGTTTGTAATACATGAAGTATTCTGAAGTAGATACGATCAGTTAAACTAAGAGTAATAAGTAAGCTAATATATTTAAATATGCATTTTAAATTTCACAGACGTCAAAGGATGATAATGCAGCGACTGCCACTCTAAGCTAGAAACATACATTAAATTATAATAGCCAATCCTAGATGTAGCTTTCTTAAAGGCCATACTGCTAATTAGTTGGCTGTCTCTTGGCAGGGATTATGCCATGTTCAATATTCATGTCATATTTACAAGAAACTGACTGGGGAAAAAACATTCGTGTCCACCTGCTACCAGAACTTTTTTCAGACTCGGTGAAAAGAACTACAGAAGTGTCAACAAACTGGCTGCAAAGCAAATATGGCTGACAGTTACGTCGAAATAAAACATTAAATGAATTTGCATTTACTAAATGAAGCTACTCCAGTTAAACACTATTTATTTGTATGCTTTTTAATGTGTTAACAATCTGCTACATATATGTAACATCATAAAATAGCTAATGTAAGCCATTCATATGGAGGAAGTTCAAGGATAACAGTGGGTGTAACCAGTTAATGTGTGAATTTAAACAGACAGTTCACCCCGAAATCAGAAATACACATTTTCCCTCTTACCTCTGGTGCATCTACATTGTTTTGCTGTCAGTTGCAGAGGTTTGAAGATAGTCTTTTGAATATGATCAAACTCGACTTCATTCAGCTTGTGGTGCTCAAAAGTTGCCAAAAATACATTTACAGTAATGTTTCTTTTTCCAAGAAATCATGACCATGTTACCATGTAGGATATTTTTGTGAGCAGTTTTTATGTAGGGACAATTTTCCTTCTACTAAACTATCACTGCTCGGTCTACTCACGGCTGAGCTGTAACGTTAGCTAGCTCCATGCACGCTTCCTCCTGCAGGGTGACACTTCACCAGAAAGAAAATAGTTCCTACATGAAACTGCCAAATATAGACAGATACAGGCAGGTGAGAGGAAAATATGTATTTTTGATTTAGGGGTGAACTGTGCCTTTAAGTAGGGTTTTCCCATTCTGTCAACATCACATGAACGCAGCATCACAAAGCCATCATGCAGTAACTGTGGTTCAAGGCTTGGTTTCACAAATTTGACATGTTATTCATGGAAATGATACATGTCTATGGTTTAATATTTTAATATGGTAAAAGAAATGTCAAATTTGATCCTGACCATGCAGCCTATTAGAACATAACATATTTGTAGAGGTAGGTAATATGTTTTAGCATTGTGGAGCAGAACAGTCTATACTCTTTATGATGGTGTACGTCTCAACTTTTAATAAACACATAACTAAACTTTGGTGTGCTGTTGGTATATAATGCAGCTAAAGTCATGTCTGCTCCGCTGTGACTGCCGTTGCTACTGCAGCCGTCCCCCCGTGAGCAGTCAGTGAATAAAACAAGCTTTCCAGCGAGGCCTTGATCACGCTCACATTAATAATACTCTCGTTTGGGTGGGCTCTCGCTTCACTCGTGACAGTCGTTTCCTTGATGGGCGTCAAAAATTAACGATGAAGTGTTGTTTTCCAGTTCCAAAATTTCAGGCCTGCCAAAGGTTAAGGAAACACGCCACCATAAAACAGAGCCTCTGTGTTTGTCTTGAAACCAGGCAGCGTTTACTTGCACTTCTCAAGCTGTCGGACATTCGGTTTTGTGCTGAGGCAACACTGTGTTTTGTTTGACAACGGTTTTTAAATTTTAGTTTTCTCTTGCTTCATTACTGAAGGAGCTTTAATCCCCGAAGTAGAAAACTTTCCAAAGATTAACCCTTTATGCTCTTCTTCTTGGAGCAGCAGTATGCCTTGGAAGTTAAACAGGCCAACCTTTGGCAAGTGTGATCCCAGTACAAGTCACCTGTCTGGGAAAAAGTGACAGTAAAATCCTACCTGCTGGTTCGAATACAAATATGCACCATGATAATAACCTGTCAGAAAATATTAGAAATCCTTTTACGGGTAATTTCATTGATACTTTTTGGGAAGCGAACCAAAACACACAGGAAAAAGTGTGTCTATGTGTGTGCCTGCAGAAGCCAAACGTCTCTCCGCACTTTTGAGTTCCCAGTGAAACGCCAGCAGAGGAGTTCCTGTTGGCTGACAGAGCAGTTAATCCACGCAGAGGGGAGCAGCTCTAAACAACTGCAGAGAAACACAAGCCTCGAGTCTGCCACTTTTCATCACCGCCACGAAAACAGGCAACCTAAGACTCTTTGTGAAGAGATCGCTCCAGGGGCCCGTACACAGTTGCAGATCTCTGTAGCTTTACCAATCTGTTGGCAGAGGAATCACCGCGCATTATTACTAATGACAGCCCTGAACTCGGAAGAATGGGATGAATAAAAGGCAGAGCGTTGGGGGTGGGCTGAGGTGGGGGGGTTCTTTTAGCAACTTGCATCATTGCACGGCCACACAAAGGCAAAGCTTAACCTGACATTCCTGTGTAATTAAGACATCTCTCACATGGCACGTTTCTCTTGACCACTGGGGACTCTCATACAGGACCGGAGGGTTTTCAAAGCGGCCGAGGGCAGCCCATTCACATCTGTGATCACTAAGGAGTGCAGCATGGCCATGAATGCAGTTAGACTGTAACACTCTGCAGGCATTGTTTTTAATACACTGACATTTAAATTGTGATCCCACTTGCCCTTTCCAGGGGACCGACTGCACCGGTGGAGCTGACAAAGGAGCAAGGAAGGAGGGTAGAAAGTGCTCAGGGACCAGAACTTTGATGTATTGGATATGTGCTGCATTTTTGATCTATATCAACTACACTGCAAAAAAAAAAAGACCTTTTTTCTTCTCAGAAGTGAAAAAATTGGCCAAATTTACCTGTTTTTAACGTAGTATAATTCCAACTGATTTCAACTGGTTTCAGGTACTTTCTAAAAATGTTACTTCATTTGAGCGCTGCAGAGTCATTTCTAGAAATTCTATACGATACATAACTATGTATATGTACTATATATACTGTATATACTATAAATACAATACAATTCATTTGGGTTAAAAATAGATTGATAATTGAGGCCATTTTGTTTAAATTTGAATATTGTTTTTTAGGCCTCAGATGAGACAGAGATTTTTTTTTTGCACTAAATTGATTTTTGCATGTTACATATTATAATATTAGCAATATGTATTAGCTATTAGCAATATATTAGTTTATTATTATTAAATATCCTGAAAAAAAAACAATTTTATACATGAATGAAACTTTTATTTTGGCTACAGTCTATTTCATGCATGAACATTTTGTACAACTTATTTTAATTAAGTTATTTTTGCCTGTAGTTTTGCTTCCTGCCAGCTTGAGATTTTAATTCCACTGAACACAGTCTCAGTAAATGAACTCAGTAATTCAGTTTGCAGTGGTTCGGGTCCCACCTTCATCCCAGCGTGAGCTTTGTTTCATGTCAGTGTGTGAAAATGATCCTGAGAGGACAAATTATGTGATTGTTTCATTTGCTGATGTCGGAGCACTTCGCGTTCTCGTGTTAACAATTAGCTAACAATAACAACTCACTTTGATGCTAACCAGGGTGGAAACGGGGTCGTGACCTTTAACAGCCGCGCGGCTTCAACGCACCCCCACATTTCATTCACACTCACACACACTCGCACAGGTCTGATTGAGAAATTAAATAAAACATCAACGTGGGGAAATACAGATTCCCATGAAGATCACTGCGCGTGTTTTATTTTTTTGTGAAATCAATTGTGTCCAGATGTGTTATCAGGCCAGGAATAAAACAAGCCACATAACGTACGAAGGCCTCACATAACTTCCCTATTTATGTCTTCAGTCTTTAATTACACAAAGTAAGAGTTAATTGACTTATTTATGTTGGAGACACTCATTTGAAATGCGCTGTAACAAATGTTCTTAAAACATCCTCATTGATGTTGACTCACATCCTTTCCTCCAAACTCGTTTTCCTTTCTGCTTTTGTAATTCTGCTGATAAAATCTGGATGTAATTCAGATAAGAAAAAAGAGCAGAGTCAAAATGTGTGTTAAAAGCTTACTGAACAGTCAAACCTTTGAGGAAAACGCTCTAAATACGCAGCTGAGTCCTGCATCTGTGGTCTGCGTGAACATTATTGCATTAAGCCGATTTAAAAACATGCATCAGTTGTTAGGTTCATACATTTTTTGACTCCATCTAGTGGCGCTTAGGAGTTTGACACTAACGCTGGCTGTCCGACCAAAGATTTGAGAACAAAATCAAATCTTGTGAGACACGGAGAGTAAACATGAGGAAATGTTTCTTCTTGACGGCGCAGATCCTGTATGAATTTTTACATTTAAGCATTGCAACACCTGCTCAGGATGGTGAAAGGGCATCCTCGAGTAAAAAGAGTACTTGAGAGCACTTTTACGTTAATACACTTTTAATGGTGTTGACTTTGGCTTGGTTTTAATTAATGACTCGGCTAAAGCAGCTGCTAAAGCTCCGGGAGGTGAGATCCCTAAACTGAGTCCAGGAGCTAAAAGCTCGGCCTGATTCTTTTTTTTTTTTTTTTTTTTCCATAAAAAAAAAAAAAAAAAGCAGAGCCAGATCAGTTTGTGATCAGTGTGGGTTTGAGGCAACTACAAAGCATGACAATGTGAAGCAGGAAAAAACATGTTTAGTCGTCACCACAGAAGCCGTCACATTGCAAAGTGGGAGAGGAACACATTACAAAGTAGGTTTTCCACAGTAACTGTATTGCAAAAGTAAACAAGGCTGACAATCATATCATTCAACAACAATATGTTTGTTCCTCGGAATTTGCCATTTCTCCATGTCTTAAAAAAGTGAGCCATGATCTCAAACAGAATCGTCTAAATACAGAAAAATATAGATTCAGGTCAAAAAGGATTGTAAATACTTACTAGTACTGCAAATAACAGTAAGGGAAGACAGCTACAACAGGTATCATTCACTGTCCTGGCACAGTGGATGCATTTAATAGGTCGGACATACAAAAATAAACCACAACAAAGCAACACACATATTGTACAAATAAAAACCTGAAAATATGTCCCACTGACAGAGTTTGATCGGAGCGCATCGCATACTGTGTCTGAAGAAGTGTACGCATGGTTTACATCTGTGACTAAAAAACACTGCCGCTATGGAGCACAGCACGTTAAAGTGTGTTCAAAATGTCCTGACCAAAACAAAGAAAAACGGGTGTGATGGAGGCGTGGGCGCAGTTGCTTATAATTTTAATATTAACAATAAGAATAACCGTAACATGTCACACTGGAAATGCTGACCATGATATCATGATGACATTGAGTGAAGACAGGATGGAGATGAAAAAAAAAGAAAAAAGTTTGCTAACGTAGATCCTAATGTGTAAAATGTCTGTGAGCCCCCCCCCAAACACACACACACACACACACACGCACACACACACATGCATACGCACACACACACACACACACACACACACACACACACACACACACACATCTGAAACAAAACAAAAAGAAATATGTAACAGAAAAACAAATTGTCGGCTAAGGGTAATTTCACAAGTGGATGAAATATTCAAAAACAAACAAACAAAAACTCTTAAGAATTGTACAAGTATAAAAAGCTACAAACATTAATAAATTACATCACTGACACATAAACACTTCACAAGGTGCTAGTAAAATAATTCCGAAACCCTTCAGGATACTAGAACTCGAACAAGAGGCTGGTCAGAGAAACTTTAAGTGTTTTTTTTTTCTTTTCCTTTTATATCATTTTTCCTCAAAGCTTCGTCTCTTGTTCAAACAGAATCACAATACAATTAGCTTTGTGTATGTAAGGCCATATGACAATAAAATGTATTATTTCTTCAGTTGTTTTCCAGGCAACACCTTTAAATCTAACAACAGAAACAAAGTAAAAAAAAAGAATCTCTGCTATTAAAAAAAACAAACAAAAGTTCAAAAATGAGGACTATACTGTATATCCATATATATATTTTTATTCATTTATTCATAATTAGCAAAACCGGTAAAAATGTAGAATTAAGCCTTAAGGGGAAAGCATACAAAAAGTAGTAATTTAAAAGGCTATGTACAAGCTACATTCTATATACTGTACTGTGTGAAGCCGTAAAAATGCAGAGATGAGTCTAGGTTGTCGGTGCTGCCTGTGAAAGCAAAAGAAGAGAGAAAGTATCCCCATGTAACTGCAGACCTGACATGGATGAGGCTTATCATTAGGTCCCACGTAGTGTCAGAAATCCAAATCATGCTCAGCAGGCCTCCGTTACCATTTTAGTCCTATGTTAGCCTATGTTTAACTGCGACAGACGTCCTGACACCGCTGCTGTTTGATACACTTTGTGCTTTACGGTTGTTCCATGTATTCCCACTTCCTATCTACGACTCGACACGAATAAATAAATATCACGGCTGATAGTGCTCTGCAAAACTTAAGTGTTAACATGAAGAGATAAATGCTCGAGTTGACTCAAATCGAATCCAATCAAAACCGTGCGCTGCAAAACACGGAGAATCTCCAGGAGGGATGAAAAGCGTTTTTTTTATTTTCTTTTTCCATTTCAATCCGTCGATCATCAGTGTGGCAATGATAAGCTGCATCCATATAGTAGGAATTAATGTGTAAAATCCCCAAACCCTGACCCAAGCGCACATGCAACTCAATACATGCAAGGGATACTTTCAGAAATCTTGGAATGACTGCAATGTACTTCTACTTCATGTTTTAGCAACCCCTGATAAACTGACAGCTGTAGTAAAATGAGACATGTTCTCTTAAAAAATATTTATAGTAGGTTCTGTACACTTTAATATCTGAAAGTTATAAAGTATAAGTAGAGGCAAAAACCTATTTGAGTGATGTTCTTCTTAGAAATTGAAAAAATGCATGATTTTCTTTTTTTTCCCATTGTTGGCTTTAATCAGTGAACGGGGAGGGGGTGAATTCCCAGTCCTACAGCGGTGTGCTGCATGCTACAGGAGGAGCTTTCCATTTCGATGGATCTTTAAAATCTTTCCGAGTCTCTGTTTTGCTGTCGCCATGCCTTTCTTTAGCCGCTTCGCTGTGAAAAGAAGAAGAAAAGACAGGAGATAAGAGAGATGGCCGGTGTTAGCGCTCCTGCTGCATGATCTCTATTTTATGCACGAAATATTGAATTGTTTATCAAACTAAATAATATATCCTGAAATTGGCCTGCATGTTTGCTAGCTAGGAGTGTTCATTAAGGAGCATTGATATGTCTCTTGTCCCAGTGCTGCCACCTACTGTCCATCAGTGGAATAACATAAAAATATTGGCGTGACTGTGTATAACTTATGTGTATATAAAACGTTATATGTTAAACGTAATATAATGTTATGGCTCGTTTCATACTTCTAGCGTTGTGCACAATGTTGACAGTATTTACTGTTTTTAGCATTTTGATTTGGTAATTTGGTAGTTTGGTAATCATCTCAGTGGTTTAAATTAGCAATGTTAGCTAGTCAGCTGGCTAGCTAACATTGCTGTCACATTTATCAGAAGGGCGGTTAGCTTATCCTCCGTGAGCGTTCACTCATCTATAAGCTGGACACAAACAATTTAAACCACTTATCCAGGAACGGGGTCAGAGCTTTACTGCTCACTGTCACCATAACCTGTACGTCACTATACATATCTGTGCTATCTGTTAGCTAAGCTGTGAAAATCAGGCTAACGACTAGCTAACATTGCTAACAGTTATCATAAGACAATGAGATAATTATCAAAATGATCAAAAACACTAGCATACATACACAACAAATGGTAAAAACAATTAACAATATGTACAAAGCAACTAAGTAACTAAGATAAAAAGTAAGGTGATGAGTTGGAGGTGAAGGTAACATTACTGTAGAGTTGACAGGAAGTACGTCATATATCACACTACACTGAGTAAAAAAACTTCACGGGACATTTACACTGAAACATAATAACTCATTCTTTGAACAGAACACTCAAAAAATGAAATGTTGACTTTAATTAAATTTATTTTGTCAACAGGTTCCATGTAATTGTATTAAGTTATTTCAACTCAAAAATGTGATGTAGTTGAACCCCTAACATAACATTTTTGAGATGAAATAACTTAATACAATTACATGGAACCTGTTGACAAAATAAATGTAATTAAAGTCAACAGTCACTTCAGATCATTTCATTTTTCATTATAAGAACTGATCATCACATGTAATATGAAATGTATTCAGTCAAAATAAGTTGCATACATACAGTGACCTGGTGTGTCCACACACGCTTCACTTAGTTCAGGTTTTAAATCCCTATCAGAGGCTTTCTGAGTGTACTTTGAAAACCTTGAAAACAAGGTATGTTTATCTGAAGTTGCCTTGTCTGCATTCATCTGCAGAACCAAGCATTTAGACACGACAACACAGATCTACACCTCATACAACTGTCTATGATTAATACACTTCACAAGAGTTTATTGCTAATAATGACTAATAACTCATTCCACTCCAGTACAAGCTGTGCTTAGTGATTCCCGAAAATCTCCTTCAAGCTTCCTGAGAAGAACTAGGCTATTGTAATATATATTGTATTGATCATATGAACTTCCTATACAGAACTGCTCCAGTTAAAGCCAGCTAAATATTAATGCTGTTTAGCATGAATCATACAGGTCTCGGGCTGATTGGTGGCACTGGTCTGAATACTCTTCCACCCGGTCTAACCAGTCGAACTTTGCTCTCATTACGACTCACCTTTGGCGTCTGCTGACCCCGTGCGATCCCCCTTCGCCATGCTGCTGCTGTTGGTGCTCGTGGAGTTGGTGCTGTTGTTGGGAGAAGACATAGACGGTCGCCTCTGGCTGAGAAAAACCCCCGGCGCCATGGGCTGTGGCCCCCCTGGCGACTTCACTGTCCCAGTGTTGAACTCGTGGTCTGTCAGGCTGCCATCTTGGGAGTCCAGATTGTGCTCTGGCGAGCTACTGTCCTGAGAGATTTTCGGGGGCTCCTCAATTACTATTGCCTTCTTTTTGGTGCTTTTCTTCTTCTTCTTGGTTTTCTGCTGCTCCTCCTATTGACACACGTTTCTTTGTTTAGCATACTTGCTGGAATAGTTACTATCATTATGTAGAAATATTGTCTTGGCATACCTGATGAGAAAGCTTTGCTGCAGCTGCAGCCAGTCCCGTTTCTATGGAAGCCACTCGGGCTCCGTCTCTCGCCGGCCGCTCCTGTCGAGGAACCGAGGGTCCTACACGGGCTGTGAGGACATCAATGGAAGGGTTTACAACACACTCACTTCATAAAACTGTAAAGTGCAGAACTCATTAGTAATGCAGGTACTTACCTGTCGGGCTGTATGGAGTGTCGTCACTGCTTTTCCGTTTTTTCGATCTGGATTTGAAGACAGGATTATCCTCTTCGGACTCCAGCGAGGGGTAAACTAAAATCAGAAGACGTAACAGATTACTAACATGCCATGCATGTGAGAGAGGATGTCAGCCAATTACTGTCACATATGTAAAGCATAGGATGTGACTTAAGTGCTCTCATTTCGACTTTCCATGCGTCTAAAATGGTCGAAGTTTCCAGTGACAGAATGCAGGACAGCTGTGAGACAGCTGTTTGACTGCCCCCTTCTCTGCCCGCTTGCAGCACAATCATTCCAATCTAGACCTTTTAATATCTGATAATTGGCTGATCAAGATAACAAAGTGGATGGTTTACAAAAGGAGAAAATAGTGCCCGTGTGTGAGGAAGGCTTCACGCAAGCCTGAAGATTTTAGAGCGAGAGCGTTCGTGCTACAAACAACTAATTAGACACTAATTAGAAGTTCAAAAAGCATGTAAAATAGCAATTCGGAACTCGTGTTAATGGCTTATTAACAAGCTGGGAGCGTCCAAACAGCTGTGTTTGGATGGAGTTTCAGAGGGGGGGAAAAAAAGAATCACAAATTGGAGCAACACGAAAGGGCGGATTTGGAAAGGACGCATGAAAAGCAAACATAAACCCTATCATCTACTCCTAATGAAAAGTTCCAGACCAAATTTAGATTTAAAGACCAACATGTTGATCCATCACGGGTCAGTCTGTTTTAAGCACCTGTTAGCAGCAGTGAGAATCGAGCGTGGCAGATAATTATTTTCTCATTCGTTTGCTCAAAAAATAACCTCTGTGACACCGGCCTGACCTCAGTGTGTGTTCAGATAAAACAGGACGAGTGGGAGCGAGTCGGCTTTCGGCGCTCACCGTAATCCGAGTCCTTGAAACACGCGTCCATGTGATCCTGGTCGTCGTCGAAGTCCAGACTCTCGATGCTGCTGCTTTTCCTCGGCTTCTTCGGGAGCCGCTTGTTGGGCCGCTTGCCATTGTTGCTGCCGCCACCGCCTCCGCCGGCCTTCTTTCCGGCCTGCGCACCGTGCGAGTTGCTCTTCGACTGGCTATTGTTTTTGGACTGGCTGTTGCTCCACGGCTGCTGCAAGCTGTCTGAAGACGACAGGTTGGCCATGGACAGCATGCCCTGAATGGCCTCCTGTGTGCTGGGAGATGCAGGTGGCTGACTGTAAGTACGTCAATAAAAAATACACAACAACAACAGCCATTACACAGCAGTCCACACACTGGCAGAGGTGAAGAGTGACTGAGAGAAATCACTGAAAAAGGCTTTGAAGTGGATGTAAATGTCACCAGTTGAGCTGTTAAGCATCATTATCGTTTGACACCTGCAAAATATTAAAAAACTGAACAAACTGTCAAATCCAAATATTCTCTGCGGACTGACGATTATTTTAAGAAGCAGCTATGAAAATACATTCACACACCTATTAAACTATTAGCTGCTGAGCTCCAACAATGAGCAGCGACTATCAAATGCCGCCATAATGAACCGCGGCCACTTCGCAGAGTTCCCTCTTCAAAGCACCAAAACAATTTGAGAAATTAACGTATTTCAGCCGATGTTTTCCTTCTTTCTTTCATTGCTCATTTGTAGCTTTCAATGTGGTGGAAACAGACCATCAAGAGCTGAGCAGAGCTCTACAGGCTACAGGCCTGAGAAGGGAAGGGCCTGGAGCCACGCAGGCTTTGATAGATGAAGCCAGGATGAAACAAACACTGACTTAACACAAACTGCTGACAGAATCTGCGTAAATTGTTGCCCCAGTTGCTAGTTGATTTTTCAGCTCTAAACGAAGTTATAAAATTCTGCTTTTTCATCCAATTATATAGTCGTTGAGCGGACCATTCTGTTTGTCAGTAGGTCGCCCTATTAAGTTTTGAGTGCGAGCCCTAAAATGAATTTACTGAAAGGAGAGAAGGGTCCAGCGGGAGCCATTTACAGAGTAATGCTGTGCGTGTACTGTAACCCAAGTGTGTTCAGATGTAGAAGTTTGTCTGGTGTTGAAGGAAAAAAGAGTGGAGAAGCAGAAAATAACGACGTCGAAGAGGGGTGGGTGGGGCAGTCTACCTGTTGGCGCTGTAGTCGATCCCACCCACTTGCTTGCTCGCCTGCAGCAGGTCCAGAATCCCCGCGGCGCTGCCGCCCTTTTTCTTGACCTTAGAGTTGCGGCTTTTGACCTCGGGCTTGGCCTCCGTGTCTATGTGCAGCGTCTCCTCGTCTGAGGAGTCGACACTCTGATTTAGGAGAGAGAGAGAGAACATGAGAGACAGCTACAGATGGATATGGTGTTGCTTCAAAGCCAGAACAACCTTGGGGACCTTGAACCTTGAGCATTGGGGAAAAAATGAGCTCCTGACCCTCTTTGTGGTTATTTGGTTAACACAAATTTGTCTAGAAATATGCATCATGTGAATGTTAACGTGTAGACAACAGGTGATAATACAGAGACATTTGATATTTTCAAACTAGTTTGCATTTAATAAAATTACGTTAATTAATTAAGTATGAGACGACGTGATGAGATGGTTTCTCATCAGTGAACAGCATCTGGTAAAAGTCTTTCTTCCTCTTCCTCTGTTCATGTCAGTTGTTTCCCTCATCAGTGTGTGGTGGTCCACAGCTCAGATTTACCCATAATGCATTTTTTTTTTTTTTTACATCTGAGCTTTAAAGGAGCATCGCAGCATGTTCATGTGCATGAAATACATAGGTCATTAGTCAGAGGTGATGTCATGTGATACGTACCTTGGTCACCAAGGGTTGGAACTTTGGTTTCTTGGCTGGCTGAATGGGTTCTCTGATGTCTGACAAAACTGAGGAGACATGAATTCATCACTGAGCAGCACTTAAAACACATGAACATTTATCTGTCATTAGAAAGACTGAAGGGCCGGGTGTCTGATCATCAGACTGGGGCGTTAGTTTCAATCTCTCTCTGCCATTTTCAAATGATACTGAAGCTGTGGTAGCTAATGCTAATGCTAGGAGCAATTTTTCATGATCAAAGACAAAGAGTTGTTATTTCTGTAAGTAATAAAATAATAAACTTTATTTTCAGATTTTAAAAAAAGCTGCTAAACAAACAGATGAAATACAATAAAACACTAATAATAAAATATAAATAAATAAAATAAAATAAAATAAAATTCACACAGACAAACTTAAGAAGAGAATTTAAAAGTCTAATCAAGGTCGTTCCACAGTTTGAGGGGCCCGGACTGTTAAAGTCCAATCAAGTTTAGCCAACAGTCAAGCTCTGAGAAACGACCAGAGAGTCACCAGCAGCTGATCTGAGAGGGCGCCCAGGCTCACGAGGGGTTAACAGATCTTTTATATAAGCAGGGGCCTGGTCATGTAAAGCTTTAAAATTGTGAAAATGAACGTGAAGCCGGTTCAGGGATACCAGGATCGGGTTTGATCTTGTTTTCTCCTAGCAGTTGAGGGAGGGAAGCCTGAGTAATACCTGTGTCGAGGATAAGAAAAATCTATTTTTTGAGTTAAAAAACATGACTGAACAATCTTCTCTACTCAGTCATTAAACTAAATGCTGGGCAGTGTTACGTGAGAGGGCTCCAAGATCGCAGAGCATCTGAAGAGAACTGGGTATAAACCAAGCACTTTTCGTTACTCAATACAACAGACACATTTAAGCTGACACTCACAAGTGTTTGGGTTTGATAACCAGCTCTTGTTGATAGTTTAAATAAACTGAAACACAACACGAAATAAGTCCCAAATACTCACAGGACTGATCTCTCTTAACGGTGTTCTTTTTCCGCCTGATGGGGAATTCGTCAATCTTCAGCTCCCCCTCATCTGAGACGTACTCGTACTCGTCTCTCACTGGCTTGGTTTTGTCCTCTTTTAGGTTTTGTAATGATCCAAAAACACTTGAGTTGGTCTGAGGTTTCAGCGTCTTGGAGCTGAAAAGGAAACCACAGGACAATAAGGGAGTGATACGAGGCTCAGCCAGGCACTCACAGTGAGAAGTCCTTGAATTAGCTCTAATGGATCTGGTGCTGATAGCCACATAGCTCTATAATCATCATAATACACCACATGAGAAGGTTAACATGCTCTCCTCTCCAAAGACCTTTCATGAAACGTTTATATGGCAATCACGGCCATTCCGTACATACCCGAGCATTTTCTTGTGAGACATAGTAAAGCTGAATTTGTCTTTATTGCCTGACAGCGGTGTTCTGTCAAATTTGCACTCCTCCTCCATTTTCAGCAGGGAATCTGGTTTACTGTTCTGTGGAGGGAAAAAAGAAATCATGTCACGAGAACACGAGCAAAACAACTCACCATCATGTTCAAAAACACTTGGATTGATTTAGATTTTGAAGTTTAAAAATACATTTAAAGGTGCAATACTTTTATATTAAAAATGTCTTAAATGACTAAGTGTAATACTGACGGGCCTCCTCAGCTCTGCCGAGCCTAAATGCTCTTTCAGCTCTTTGTTTTGGTTTTCCAGCTGTCAGACTCGGCCGTCATCGCCCTCATTTCCAGCCGCAGAGAGAGAAAGCTGATTCAAACTTCTAATAAACTCACTCAAAGCACCAACAGACAAAGTTAAGAGTAGCTGGTGATCACAGAGAGACACGTTCAGCAGCTGAAAAGGCAGATTTCTTTTTTCTCAAGGGTTGGTGGAGACCAAAACAAAGCTAAAAGAACATTTATTTGGCAAACCAGACTCCAGATAAGTGCTGCTGTTGCTCTGCCTCTGCTTCAGCTGTATACAGGCAGTTGGACTACAGGAATTTTATATGGTGCTGATATGTCAAAGTTGTGGCAGTAAATAAATAAATAAATACATTATTGCAGCTTTAATGTTAACACTGCATGCTGCCCACAGCACACGTTCATTTATGTTCATTTAATAGTTTCTAGTTCATTTTTTTTCAAAGATTTACAGGCTGATATTTCATGTATCTGACATATGTTGTATTTTTATGTCTTTTACTATAATACATTTTCATACTAATTCAGTTTCCAGTGAAATAACACTGTACAAAGTACTGTCTGTGACAATACAGAACTGTGAAGTCATTATCTATCACAACAACTCATCTGTCTCTGAATCTCCAATTTTATTACCGTTTGCAAACCACGCGAGTTTAACCAACAGCAGCTTGAGAATCTGCTTGAATTACATCATAATAAAGAACCATGATACAATTCTTCACATTTCCTTCTTGTTTGACAGTGTTGGTTTCTTGCACTGAACACAGAAAAACACTGAAGCTGTCATCAAAGGGATTCTGCAATTAACTGAACGGACATTTTCAGATGTTACGTATCGAGTTAGCAGATCCAGTTTAGATTTTAACGTCTGTTGTTTGACTGAAAATCAAATGACTGTAACTTAAAAACGTATTATCACCACTTGTCTAATTACAACTTTTTCAAAAACACATTTGCTCATCTGTACAATGGTGGAACGGAGTTCATTGGATTGGAGCGAATCAAAAAACACAGTTAAAAAGACTGAAATCATCATGATGTTAATCGAAGCAGATCTTATTCACTTAAACCAAATCTACTAAGAGGAATGCAAAACGGCTGCCATAAAAATCACCACTTGAGCAGACTGTGTAATTAACTGAAATCCAAGAATATACATTTTCAAATATTCACTCCTCCTCAACAATTTGGACTCCTAAATTAAAGGCATGTGACAAACGCGGCGTAACCTGAAACTGACATTCGCGTTTGTCTAAAGCGCGTTATTTTGAATTGACAGCGTGGACCTAATTGGCGTGCGCACAACACAGAAGAGCTGTGAACTTTTAACGTGAATCGGCCGTGATCACAAGTGAAGATGTGGTCTCCGGTGACCTTGGGAAACATCTATCAGGGTCTCTGCTCCATCTGCAAATGTTTGGCCTGATGTGAAGGAGCAGTTGGATGGAGATCCTTGGAGGGACTGCAAACATTCCACAGCAGTTTGGCATTGAATTTTCCATGAAACTAAAGCCCTCCAATGTCTTCCGCTCAACAAAATTACACTTTTGCTCCATGGAAGCCTCCCCCCTGTTGTTCAGAAGTAATGATACAACAAACTTTTTATTTTTCTAAAAGATGAGGGCATATGTAAATACTTAGATGGAACGCAGTGGATATGAACGTGGCGGCATTCCATTAGGTAAACTGTGGGAGGGTGGATGTTTCTGGAGCAGCTCTGATGAGCTGCAGGCCTCAAATGTGCGACTTAGGCCACATCATTATTTTTGCTGATTGCTTTGAAGTGAAGTGTGCAAATCACTTTTTGGACGATGCCGCATTTTTGTTTCTGTTTCAGCCGCTCGGCTCTTCACGACCTTCACAACTGCTCGAGTCTTCTTCTCTAAAAGACGCAGAGCCTTCAGTTTATTTGAATTCTGAGAGGATCGTGATATTATTTGCTTTGGCCTTGAACAAACAGGCATTAGTTTAAAATTTCCAAACTTGTCAGCTGACATATTCTTACCTTATACTTCCATTTCGCCTCAGTCTTGTTTTTGTTCTGCTCTCGGATTTCAAACTTCTCCACGTTGTTCTGCTTTGATATTTCCTTCTCTGACATACTCAGAACGTTCTTGACAGCCTGTAAAATTTGAACAATAATTAAATGATGACTGAAATAATGACAATTATAAACAAAATAAATCATCCAAGAGTAATTGTGCGTTGCTTTTGCCATTCTGCGTATACAGTTTAATTTGACAAGCAGGGATGCAAAAAACTAAGCATACAAATAATCAGCTCACAACCAAAACACCGTCTGCTCACCTTCGTCTTTTTCGGCTGGTCCATTTTACTCAAGATGTCTTTTGCATGGGACTCGAGAGCTGCGAAGCTGGAGGGTTTAGGAGGCGGCGACGACTCTTTAGCTTTCTTCGCTTTCTTCTTCCCTCCTTCCTTGACCTTCGGGACCTTTGGAGGTTTGGGGGCCTTGGGCATCTTTGGGGGTTTCGGAGGCTTGGGAGGCTTGGGAGGCTTGGGAGCTTTCTTTCTGGCTTTCTCTCTGCTGGGCGAGGGGACATGGGCCGGGGAAACGGGCTCTTCAGGCTCGGAGTGGGTGGATGGTGGTTCCTCCACTGGTATCTTAATGCTGGGCTCACTCTTGATGGCTTTTGTTGCATTCTAGAAAAAATAGCAGAGGATTGTGAAGTGAGCAGTGAAGTGTTGGATTTATGTGTACTTTTTTGACTGCTGTTAGCTAATGTTAGCCCAGTTTGTTAGCCAGGCTGTCCAGACTGTGAGCTCAGAGCACCGGTGAGTGTTAGTGTTTGTACCACAGGTGCTTTGGACCACCGGGAAGAAGAAGAGGAGGTTTTTTTAATGCTAACAGGGAGCTGAGCTGGTGTTGTGCCAGAACAGGAGCCTCTCTGTACATAATGGCAGAGGCGAACAGACGTAAGGGACGTGGACAGAAGAAGCTAAGAAGACGGAGAGTGGAGAGAGTGATCAAGCAAGAAGCAGCTGGACAAGAGTAAATGTGGGACTGACTTTTAGTGGTTGGTGAGAGCTTGGTGAAATAAAAGGCTGAAAGACAGACGCCGAGCTGGGCTGACTGCTGTTGAACTAGTCAGTGATATTAGCTGGCTGCTATGTCTGCTGTTGTTAACCTTGTTGATGTTTGGCTGTTTGCAAAGTTGAACTTTTATGGCTGCCCGACAATTTCTTTGCAATGTTTCTTGAACCGATATCAAGAAAAGGCTTTGACTTGACTTTGGTGCTACAACAAAAGTCATCTGGGGATCCTGAGAATCCAAAGTGGATTTTATTGCAGTCTAAACAGCAGTGATTGAGACGTCTTTGGACAGAGACTCAGATCACACCCAAACATCTTCATGTAAACCAACATGCTTACCAAAGTGTAAAACAGAACATATCATCATCATATCATGTTTATGGCGAAATAAAAATCAACACACCTCTGACAGTCTGATCTCTTTTGCAAGATCCTTAATGAGCTGCGATGGTTTCATGTTCTCTGGAAGCTCATCTTCATGTTCCAAGAGGGCCTGTTGAGAAAAAACCAACATGTCATTCCTCTGTACATCTTAGATGGACGTCTGGTTCACCTCCACTGATGTGTCCATACCTGTTTTTTAGTCCAAGTTCTGAAGGCTCCATTGATGATTTTGGCACCATGAATCAGGTATGGGGCTGGTTGCTTATTTGCTTTATGTAAACCTGCAGAAAAAAATGCAAATGTTATCATTGAATGAATCGTGACTTTTAAACAAGCGTTCGCAGCAGAGATTTACACGATGTAACTGCGTAAGCCTCTCACAAACACAAGAACAGATGAGATGACACTTCGGTCTGTAATCTTATAAAAGAGACACGACGTCAAGTTATCGCACTCATCAGTGAGCGGGACAGGGATTCTGTCAACAGGGTGACTGTGTGTTTATTCCAACTGTCCTATTAGCAACATGAACCAGAGCTGAGCCCCAAAACAACCCAACAGATTATGAGTATATAAAAAGAGGATTAACGTAGAGACAACTATTTCACTTCTGAAAGTTATTCATGTTGTTTTTTTTACGTATGAATATCATTTTTAAGGTTTGAAATCAAATCTACTCTCACATTCACATTATAAACTATATATGTCAGTATACTCTGTATATATAAGTGTCAAACTTACAATATGTTCATGAGGTAAAGCAGTGCAGACGTCTTATCTCATCCTGCTCTTAGTCTGCCTAACAACACGATGAAGAGTCTCCTCTTGGATTTTTCTACTGTACAAAATAAATGGAAACCAACGGCTGCCTGAAACTGTGGAAAACACACGTCTGACATCCTGACCTTCTTTACTGCCCTCAGTTTGTGTATTATGTTGTGTGGTACATGTTGGTATATGTTATGTAAATATTTATATGTTCAAACTAACTAAATAAAATACATTTATACATAAACAAGTTACATTAATATATTTGTTGAGTATTTATTTTTTATTTTTTATGAATTGTGATAAACATACACTGAAACTATGTACTGGTGTTTCTACATGACCTATAACATATCTTTATGTACTGTCAGCATATTAGCATATCATCACTGTTTTTGATAAGGATGAAAAAAACTCACAAAATCAACCCAAAACACTGTAATGAAACAAATTTAGCACCAGAAATGAATATCTATGTGGATTGTGAGTAAAAGTGGAGATGCACGTTTTTCTAAACGGTTCTAATGACATGCAGATTGTTCCGAGCCTCAGCTCTTCTGTTTATCATCTACTATCAACATCGAGGCTGTCCTACATGTTTCCACGGAGCACGTTGGCCTAATCGAAGCTATTTCACTGTTTAAGATTGAGCAATGATAAATTCGGCATAATCCGTGTGTGCATCAGTCTGACTTTGTTCGGAGAGATCACAGAGCTCATCGTCTATCCTTGAATCCAAACTCAAAATGTGATTTATCCAAAGCTCTCCTCCTCCTATCTGTCCTACATACATGATGGAACAAAACATCTTTTCATTGGTCAATGAGATGCTAAATGCTGACTGTAAATATGAGACAATATTCACATTCTATATGTAGAAAAAAGTCAAACGGTGGAGGGTTAGGGTCAGTCACTCATGTACTGTCAGACACTTGACTGTTTAGTTCTAACTCTTGGCAAAGACTCTCCAGTCCAGATGAAACTGCGGCCCTGATTTATGTGAAAATATGCAAATACAGTCTTAATGTGGACATCCTCTTTAATTTCACTTTAATGGCAGAAAAGCGCCATCGGAACATCTAAGTAGCTCTATCAACTGAAGTGGATTTACAACCAAAACAGGAAATTATTAATAACATCAAGGCAAAATACCAGCAGCAGTGAAGTGAGTCTTTTTCCTGCACTGAAAGAGCTGACCTTGAAGTTAAAAAGAATAATGGTATATTAATGGAGAGACCTTGTGGGTTAGAAGTAGTGTGCTCCACACACACACAATACACACACACACACACACACACATAGAAAATGGTGGAAACATAAACAATTGGCCCAAGCCAGCTGAGGGGAGTTTAAACACAGGCTTGTAATGGAGCAAGTGATTCTAGCTGGGCCAAACCTTTTGAAGCTAATCATCTGTGAACTCGGCGATTCACCGATTTAATGACTGAAATAATATTAGAGCATCCAGCTCCTCATCTGTGCAGCAGACACGCAGCCATACTTGGAAAAAAAAAAAAGCCTTCTCTGACAGTGTTTGTGTTTTCTCTGCCTTCGTGCATTCTTCTGGAGAAATGGCGAGTAAAATGAGGATGTAAGTTTACATTCAAATACCACACATTAAAGCAAAAAAAAAAAAAAATCTATAAATACATCAAACTGATTTAAGAGTTTACCTTTGAACCGCTCGAGGAGATGTCGTCCCACATACCAGCACGCCGTCTCGAAGTTGGGGAAGGGGGTGAGAGTTTTGACCTTTAGCCGCTTCTCGATTTCATACGCTCTGAGAGAGAGAGAGAGATGTTTGAGCTGAACATCGTCCTGCATCACCAACAGGTTTACTGCAACAAACTGTGCAAGTCACAAGATCTTTCCAAATGTGGAGAATTCATAAACACATGGAATTTGGATGGAATTTGGAGCTAAGTCCTAAATGAGGACCCAGTGGAAACTACTGTGTGAGATCAGCCAAGGTCCAAAGTCTTCAAGTCACAGTAAATCCCCGCAAATTAGGATGTGACTGTCTGCAGGAGGCACGGAGGATCACAGCAATTAAAACCAAAAAAAAAAAAAAAGCTGTCAAGCACAATGATGAGCAGGCAGCACAGAGGCTGTAAGAAGACAGGTGTCCAAACCTCATCTGCATCTCCACACTCAGGTTGTGGACAAAGTGTCCAGAGAACGCCAGGCAGTCGACCGGAGTCAGTATTGCATTGATCCAACCTGAGGAAACAAATACAACAAACATATTCATTCATTTATTGTTTCTTATTCTAAATTATATTAATAATTTTATACTGGTATTCACCATTTGCCTCCTTTTTTTTTTTTTTTTTTTTACACTTTATTAAAGTTTCTGTAACTCAATGAGCAGTACTTTTTTCTTGCAGCAACCTAATGTAGTACTTTTACTGGGTTAACAAAAAAAAAGTTATTTGATCCATAAACGATTTCTCAATTCATTTTCCAGATAAAATGTGTCTCACTACATACTGAATGTATAACAAATATAAAATGATGTGCCAAAGATTTGATCCATTTCTCTAAATCTAAAATAAAAAAGAAATGAGCCTTTATTTACATTTTGTTCAGTGGAAAAATTCAAATACAGCACCTATAAAAAAAAAAATGTGTTGTTTTTTTGTGTATTTTAATTTCTTAATTTCTCTCAAGTTTAGTAAAAAATGAAACATTTTAAATTAGTCAATACTTTTTCTATTAAAAAATGTTTGGGAGCACTTCCCATAGTCAGTCAGAGTGTGTTTGAGGTGTTCTTTGAGGAGACATATGGACACAAAAATCTCTCTCTCTTTTGAACAGTTAAAATGTTTCATTGTCACGGCATGGACAATGAATTTAGTTAGATCTAAAAAGTCATTTGTTTCAGCATCAGACCTTGGTCAGGGCGTTACAAACCAAAACGAGCCACTTTAATTGTTTAAGGGTGCTTTAGTGTTTTCTTCTGGCTTTTTTCAATGAATTAATTTTTCTTGAAAAGTCCACAGTGTCGTCTTTAAATTCACTGTCCTGCCCAACAAACCCAAAGAAATTCATTTTATAGAGCCTCAAACAGAGTCCAATCATTTTTCAGTTATCAAAACTGAAGAATCAGCTCATTCTTTCAGCACTAAACATTATATAAAATGAATTGGAAATATTTGAGATGTGTTCTCCATCTCATGTGCTGTCTCTGGACTCTAACACAACATGTTGTCAGAACTCCAGTCCGGCGGGTAGCACAGGTTTGAAGACAGAATGCTGTCATTTGACGATGTTATCCCTCAGTATCAGGATCATTTATGTTATTACATGTTCCTTCTAAATCACAGTCAGCTGTATTCATGCCCTGAGCGCAGCGCTGACCTGATGGGATGAACAGAGTCTGCCCTTGCTTCAGAGTACACTTGTAACACTTGTCCACCTGGTCGGCAAAGAACATTTCGCTGTGATTGGACGATGATCTCCAGCGCTCGTACAGCGACAGGTTGGCAGAGGTGGGTTTGATGAGGAAGAAGATCTTTTCTCCCTGCAAACACAAACACAAACACAAACCACATTTTCTGCTGTTCAGACTGAATGTGTTCCACATTTCCTCTGGAGGAATCATTTCAAAATAAAAGAAGAGCGCATCAGAGGCAGACACCGACCGTCTCGTACCTATTTTTGTTACAAAATTCAATTCAACAAACGTACTGCTCTAACCATGAGTGTGACAGACCTTTAGGACGTGGTACCAGACGGAGGCGCCACCGCACTCGATGTGGAAGTCTGTGTAGCTGTCTTTGACACAGATGAGACAGTATTTGGTGACTTTTGGCTTCCCGAGCAGAGCATCATCAGGCCAGTAGTTTTCTACCCAAGACAACCGCCGCACAATCTGTGGACTCTCCACTATACTGTTCATCCTGTCCCAGAAAAACAGACAGAAATGAGTACCAGCAGTTTTCCAGACTGGCATCTTTTATGAGCCACATCTCATTTTTAAAGTTCACCACGTACCTCGTGTCAGAGAACTCCAGGTTGATGACGTTTAACACTTTCTTTCTGTTTGTGCTGTAGTAGTAATCAACAAACTCTTTGAGCTTCATCTTGCTGTCACTCTGTTTGGTGACGTCAACGACGTCCACGCCGACGTCGGGGCCTGAGACAATAACAGAGGACACAGAAGACACGATAAAACAAGCTGCAGGAAAAAACTAACCGCCTACAAGCTAAACATTTTCTTTAAACAGGAAACTGGTTTACACAATATGTCTGGAGCAGTATGCTGTTGATATGTAACAAGTGATCTCATCAGTGAGCACCAGTGCACACGGGAAACACAGGAGAGGGGCGCCCCCTGTTGAAAAGACAACAGTATCGTACATGTTTTATCTTGTGATTGTTTTAAAGGGGGGAAGTGAGCTGCACCAGCTTTAACACGAAGATTAATTACAGTATTAATTAACAGGACACTTTATATGGGGATATGTTATGACTTTAGTTGTCCCCTCTTCTATCACTCATGCTTTTATTTTGAAGCTTTGATCTGCTTTGTAAATGAAGATAATCTTATTTTGATAGTCATAGTAGTACAGTAACATTAGAAGCAGTAGTATTTAAGTATTATACGTGTACTAATTGTACCAACAATACTTTGAGTACAGCAGTGATGATAAAAAATATAATAATAATAAAAATATTAATGATGATGATAATAATAATAATAATAATAATAATAATAATAAAGTCTTGTATGTTGCTGTACTTAAGTAATTAAATATACATATATATGTATACTATTCATTGATTTTGCAGGACCGCTGGACATTCTCACATTCACGCCTATGAGCAAGCAGTCACTAAAGACTGGACTGTGGGAGGAGTGAAGGCCCATATAAATATATAGAATTATATCATTTTAATAGTAGCAGTAGTAGAAGTAATTATAGTAGTAACAGTAGAATAAGAGACAGTGTTAGTAATTAGTAACAACAGTGGTAGTATTGTTAGAACTGGCATGTTATTATTGAAAGCAGTACTACATTTATTAATTATTAATATCAGTGTTATGAGCAGCAGCTGATCTCAGAGTCTTACAGCAGTAATAGTTGTTATAGTATGAGTCAAAGTAGCTGTAGTAATGCAGTAATAATCACCACAGTATTGCAGTAACAGTAGTTCTGTTCTAGAAGTAGGAACAGTGGTAATATTAACAGCAGCAGCATCAGTAGCGGCGTCTTACCGACGTAGTTCTCCACATCACTGATGTAGAAGGTGGGGGCGGGCATGGTCACGCCCAGGCCTTCTTTCTTCAGAACCAGGATTGGCTCATTGAAGCCGTTCTCCTCCAGGTAATCCATGGACAGCTGACTGCCGCCCAGCTTCACCACCACATCGTCAGCGCTGGAAGCCACACACACAGATGCAGAGTGAGTGGAGTGTGTGTGAAGCGTTTCAAAAGCTTTTCACAAATTGAACTGATTAAATAAGATGTGAGCAGTGTGGCAACAAGGAAAGACATGATGGAACGTAACAAGACACTGCCCCCTAGTGGCATTATTGACACATTGACAGGATGATCCTGACCTAATCAATACGAGGAATCACTTCAATTCACTCTGATTAAAGTCATTAAATGTGATCCCAATTAGAGTGCTGAGTCTGACTGTTTCCATTCTGCACAAGTCTGAATTGTCACTTCATCTCACATTATTCCATCTGTGCTGTAGACGTACAGTTCAGTAATGAGGACGACGTGTCTGAACCGTCTTTACCTGGGAAACGTCCTGCTGCGGAGCTCCTTTATGAAAACCTGACTGCCATTCTGAACAGCTTTGATATCTGTGCTTTGCCCCGTGTCATGCTTGCTCCAGTTCTTTTTCTTTTTCACTGGAGAAGAGAAACAGAAAAAAACATTGTCATCGTGAAGAATGCAGCAGAAAATCATCCATACAATCGAGTTTTCATTAAAACACTGTTCTGATCTGTTTTTACGTCTTGTGACGGAGCGCCGAGAAGAAGTGAAAAGCTCACATCACAAACACAGTTCCACTTTTTCTTTGTTAAGAGGAGTAACATTTCAGTCGGCAGCAGTGCGCACAGCCCCCCCTGAGTGCTGGGTGGGTGGTACTCACATGTGGATTTGCCGTGGGTCTTCTCGCAGTTTGGACAGTGATATATGTCGATATCCGGAGCGTCATCTTCATCCACCTCCACACAGCTGAAACGACACGAGAAACATCTTTAATGTTTCAGAGCATGGAGATGCGTGATAGGCTTTTTTCTGTATGTGGTGACATCATCATGGATTCTTTTATTTTGGTCAAAGGCACCCACACATACATGACCCTGACTATGGGTCGCCAAAGTTTCAAGGAGGGTTGCAAGGCCTTCTTGATTTTTCTACAGTTGTTCTAGAGTTATATCTCAGCTTTTCATCCAGTTTTGTGATAACTAAATGCAATAGTTATTTATTATGTTTATGTTTATATAATTATTAAAAATATAAACCTATATAAATCTGACAGGGTGAACACAGGAGTACAACAATGGTCAAGTGTCGGGGAGAAGAAAACGCTGATTATTAGCACTGTATGACTGTTCAAAAACAAATCATAATATAGACAGAACTGTATGAAAAGTTCCAGGAAAACTTCCTCTGATGAAACATTCACAGGAAATAATCTGCTCAAAATTCAAAAGGTTCCTTGTTCAGTTCATCAGTTGTTCTGTTCTGTTGCTGTTATGCACTAAATATAATATGAGATATCCATAAAATCTGTCAGTGGTTGGTTATCACTGTTCTATGATATTCTAATATGCAGGCACAGCCGTTCTTATGTCTGAATTAAAAGTGACTGATCTCACGACGTTAACGAAGGTGAGATTTGGAGCCACTCCAAACTTTAGTGGATTCTTCCTCGGCTCACTCATGAGAACGGAGCCTGCAGTTTTCCTCAAATCCTTCTGACAGACAGACAGACAGAAGCAAAGACAGAGCCAGAGAATTGATCGTCAGAACAGCTCATTCATCAACTGATTGTTTCAGCTGTGGTCGTAAATGTATGTGAAAAGTCTGACCTGAACTGTTACTGAAAGGTTCTTTTTTTTATACTGCAGTGACGTGAACAGGAACCAGCAGTCGTCACAAAGAAGAAGCGACTTTCAGTGTTTGTAATTTGTAGTAAAAAAAAACAGTGAAACAGTCCTTTACAAAGAGGACACCGGGCTCTGACATACAGCACAGCACAGCGCAGGACAAAGGGACAGGACAGTGGAGAACAGCGCGATACGTACATCAGACTGTAGGCTATAAATACCTCTCTACACACTGTATATGCAGAGAAGCGTTCTATATTTCAGCTCTGTGGTTTACAGCGTGGCAGCTGTGAAAGGAAGTGTTGGTCGAATTAGCACCAGGAGCTTTGTGTCTTTCATGCAATGATCCTGTCAACATGTGACGGCGTACACGTTTGTTTGTGTCATCGGAAAGAGAAAGTATCTTGTTGTAATAACCAGGATTCCAATACCTTCAACAAATTCAAGGACTTTTCAAGGGCTTTCCAGGCCTAATTCCATCAGATTCAAGAACCCAACATGGTCCAACAGATTCGAGAACAAAGTTATTCACTATTCTTGCACAAAACATAGAAATTCAAGCACTTTCAATGACCCGTGTCTATTTGGAAAACATTCAAGGCCCCTCCCCTCAAATTCACAAACTTTCAAGGATTTTAAGGACCCGCGGGAGGCATGACTAACGCAGAAAGGCTAGAGCCCGATGACAGCAGTGTTGTAGACAGCAGATACAAACACAAACAGCTCTTCTCTGTGTCAAACAGCAGCTGTCACGCTCTTTTGCACAGGCGGATTCCTCCCGTTTGGAGCCGCTGCTCCCAAACTCAAATCGACTGGGAGTTTCCCCAGAAGCTTTCCGCTTTTTTTCCCCCCTCCCTGTCAACTCCACAGCTTTACTACACCGCCTACTCGCTTTCACTGAAGGCAAATACAAGAGTGTGTGGGTGCGCGGACGTAGTGGAAATGCCCGTTCATGACATCCTTAACTCGGCGGCTTGGAGGGAAACAGATGTTCAGACGCTTTGGCTGGCAGCTTGTTGTGCTAGCAAAGAATTCATTAAGACTGTGCTCAGTATCACGGTGTGTTTGACTTTTAGTAGAACAACTTCACAAGTGTTAAACTGAGATGACACATGGTTGGTTGTACACGGCTTAGACACGTTTTTACCAACTTTAGAGCAGGTCTGAGGTCAGTTCTGAACGTCTCCTCCTGACTCCTGTGACGCTGTGGTACAGCAGGTTTGAACACACGTCACAGAATCAGGTTACCCCGACTCTCACTCCTCTGCATTGTTGCTCTGTTGGTTTCACAATTGATTTTATGAGTGTAGGATTATAGGATTTATTTTTAAACCTGGACCAGGTCTAAACCACATCTGAGGTCTTTCATCACTTTACGAGCTGCAGTGCAGCGTCGTCCTTGAACGCTTCTCAAACTGCCTTTGACCTTTTACCTTCCCCTGTGCGGAGCGAGCACGACTGCAGAGAGAGTATCATACTATGAGTGTCTGTACTTCCACATTACATGTCATAATATATAAAATGTATGTTTGTCACTGTTGTGCCACTAATGTTTTTAAAGATTTACATTTATAGGGTCTGTCAAACACTCTCAACCACTGTTTTGTATCTCTAACCTCCTCAAATGTGAATAGTTCTGCTTTCTTTCATCCTCTGTGACAGTAAACAAACACCATTTAACACTTTTTCACTAATTAATTCATGGAGAAAATGATCAGCAGATGTATGGATAATGTAAATAATCATTGGTTGCAGCCCTGGTGTAAATAGAATTCACCGTAGAGCTTTTAAAAAAAGAAAAAGAAAAAAAGTTTGAACAAATTGGAAGTAAAAACACAGTTTGTGAATAAATTCCAATGTGCACTCCTAGCTGACACAGTCCAAACTAGACCCGGGGCCTCCGCACACTCACTGCAGTGATCAAGCTAACCTTACTGTAAGACAAGAGCAACACTGCAAAAAGTTATTCACCATGTTTCCATGTATCTCACATTAGTTCTCAGATGTTTTGGCGTCATTGTTATCCATTCTGTACTTTTCTCCTTCCTGCATCAGTGATGTCAGATGACGGTCAGTGTATTCTGTGGACGCCTCTTGCCTGCGCACCTTGTTGAATATGACAGACGGACAGATCTCCATTCTACAGACGTGCATCGACGCAGTGACACTCTTGACTTTCTCTTCCTAAGCTGGACAGAGTTGAAAAGTTACGTTGTTACATTGCAATGTTGAATTGTAGTTGAACGTTAGGCTAATTAATCTTTGGCTAACCAACATTAGATTTAAACGTTGGCTCATATGGTGAGTAGGGATGCACCGATCCGATATTTGTATCGGTACCGATATTGAAGAAATTTATAGATCGGGTATCGGTGACAATGGGCCGATCTATATCGGCCGATCTATTCAGTGTATGCTGTGCGCTGTGGGTGACGTCATATGCAAGCAACACGCCGTGCGGAGCCTACAGTGTTTACAAAATGGAGCGAGCGAAAGAATCAGCTATCTGGAGCTATTACACATTACCTCAGTCAACAAGCTCCACGGCTACGTGCAAACATCTGTAAAGTGAATGTTCCGAGAGGCGGTACTAAAACGTCTGGTTATAATACAACAAACCTCATAAAGCACTTACAAAAATTTCACGTGAGAGCACGCAGAGTTCATTGAACAGAATAAACAAAAAGAAGGCGGCATGAAGCAGCTAACCTTAAAGGAAATGAAGGAAAGAGGAGACAATTTTCCAATGAATGCTGTGCAGGCAACCAAAATCACCGAAAGGATTTTGAACTTTATCGTACTGGATGGGGAACCGCTGTCGGTTGTTGGAGACAAGAGATTTCGGCTGCTAATTAGCCACCTGGAGCCACGGTATGACATGGTAAACCGAGAATATTTGTCCGAGACGGTTCTACCTGAACTGCATGGTAAAGTGTCCAAACACATATTGGAGAGGATAAAAGACGTCAAAGCTCTGATTGCTATTTATTTTGAAAGTCTACCAACCAAGCTAGTGAAGCTAGTTTCTCAATTTCAGCTGCTTTATTATTTTATTATTTATTTTGTTTTACATTGTATTTTGAATCCCTAATTGCACTGACTGAACCAGTCACACTATATTTTTATGATTAAGATTGTTTTACTGGTGCACAATTATTAAATAAATAAGTAATTCAGTACATTTATATCTGTTTATTTGTTTTTAAAAAAAATAGGAAAGAAATGTTTAAGTCAAGTCTCATGATCCCAGTCTTTTCCCCCCAATGAAACTTACAGCTTGTTACCATAATTCCACGCTGTTTTTCTGTATCTGTATCGGCCGATACTAAACCTCAGATATCGGTATCGGGGTGAAAAAAGCGGATTGGTGCATCCCTAATGGTGAGAGGCAGAGATCAGCAGAGAGTGATAAATAAACACACCCTGTATTCTGAAAATTGACATTCGAGCACAGTTTGAATGGATCTGACTGTGTTAACTGATGACAAAGTACGCATGCAGTAAGACAGGAAACTGAGGGTCGACACACTGAGAGGCAGTGGTTGTTACAGAACATCTTGTATCTGGTGTCATTTAAACTAAAACTATTCTAGTTAAGAAAAGTCAACACTTTTATCGAAGTTTAAAGTGTCATGTGAATGCAGGACTTATTTTAAAATGTCTGAACACCTACACCTGTTAGTGCTGCTCCATCAGACATACATCACATCATACATAAAGAGAGCCAGACAGTGTGGTCTCTTGAAAACACTGGTGAGATGCATTATGGGACATGACTTCACTTTATCATTCTTTTAAAAAGTCTGTCTCTCTCAAGTCCTCCGACTTCATCAATGGCAGAAGAGCCCTTTGACACATTTACTGACTTATGTGCTGCTCAGTAATGGCTAAAGGTCAGGCTACATCTGGTTATAACATGGTGCAGTTACTAGTGAATACTTAGCTGGATTAAGCAAAGAAAAGGCAGCTTTGTGGAATTTCTGGACTCTTCAAGCAGTTCCTCCCTGTTTTATGTCCTGATCCAACAACACATTCCATTTACTGATGAAGACAGTGAGATGCAGTTGAAATGATCACATGTGTTGTTCCCCAAGATCAAGACTGAGCTTCTGAGCTCTAAACATATATTTTAAAGTGAAACTATTCCCTGCATTGTGGTGTCAGAGTGAAAAGAGCACTGCTCTGAAACAGCATCTGGACTGGAAAACAATACAATGTGACAATGTAGCCGAGGATACTACTACTACTACTACTATTACTGTCTACTGGGCCTTCATTACCAGCACCTCTTTCTCTGTCTGTACGTGCTGCCAACGAATCACAGATACCAAATCAAATAACAAAAAAGGATAATTTAACACATGAGCATCTCATTAAACTCTTGATTTAGAGTAAAGCACATAGAAACGGGGGTTACAGCAGAATGTTTTTGGATTTGCAGAGCTTGCATTACTCAAAGCTACAACCACATACATGTGCACAGCGCAGCATGGTCACTATAATAACACTGACACAAGCCCAAACAATGACTGTGTCCCACATGCACACACTACACACTAGTTCAGTGTGTATAAACACACCGAGCATGCAGCGTGTTTACGCTCACCCAGCGTGTGAACTCAAATGAAATGGATGCTCACAGCTGATAACAATTAAAACATAATGTGGCTTCGACCCATGTCGTGAGGTCTCTACAGTGTGATCATGGCTCCGGCAGCCGAACGTGGCAAGCACAGTTAGCACGGGTGCTCCTAGCTTTTCTGGCACTAGCACTTAGCTTCTGGAAGCTTGTTTGCTGATGTTAGAGAATTTTATTTAAAAAAAAAAAAAAATGTTTCATGGGTGTGATGCATTACACGTTCAGTCATGTTATTTTAGAGTGAATGACCTCATGCTTTTTATAAAATTTGTCATCTAGCCTCTTTAGAGGGTAGTCAGCTAGTAGCGCTAGCTGGTAACTAGCTGGTTAGTTCGTTAGCAAGCAAATGCCCTTCATGTATAAACTGTCATCAGGTAATGTCAACTATTATGCATGCTAACATACACGCATACTGGTTAACATGGAACAAAGAAACATAAAATCAATCAGGTATGTCAGAAATGACTTAAAACAACACAGAGACACGTCTGTCTGTCAATACGAGGACAGGATCAATAATATTCAAACAATACTCGGCTGTTCTTAATCGACCTGTGATGTCTGACATGGCATGCAAACATCCCCCCAATCACTACAACTGAAGCTTGTTACTTACTAAGCTAAAAGAATGAACAGAGGTAGTTATAGTCTGTACATCCTATGGAAATCAACACAACGACGTGAGTACAACCAATGAAATCTGATTCACCTCGACTGTATCGGTGTGCCACAAACAGAAAACCAAAGCCAATAGAACTACCATTGGACCATGACTGCTAACACCATTTTAATACGGTAGGTGCCAGAACAGTGTGATGTTAGCGTGGTGAAAGCTAAGATGTTATCCGCTGACAGTCAGGCTTTTTGGACTTCAAGTCAAGTCAAGACAAATTCATAAGTACTTCTGCAACCAGGCAAAGGTACAGAGAGTCTCTGCCCTCGTGTTTATACAAGTAATGATTTGGTGCTATAACTCCGTATTGCATGCAGCAGTGCAAACAATTTATACACTTTTTAGCTCAGTGTTTGAGCCAAATGTTCCCTTATAAATACTGTGTGTATGTATGTGAATATGCATCTGTGCGTCTCCAGCATCTAGTCATCAGGAAAGTCCATAGAGGTGAGTCACGCACTGCAGTGAGGTAGAGAAATGACAAAGAATGGCTGGTACAGTGGGAGAAGGTAGATATCAGGCCTCACTGAATATATTTGTATTACATCTGGAATGAAATAGGACAAGGCCCAAGTGAGGCCTGCAGTGCAAAGATGTACCACGATAATCTTTGATATAATCAATCAAGTTATAATAAGATCTCTGTTTATAGGGGGCTCAGATGCAGTGTGTCCAGTCAAAGGTGTTCCATCGTCGTCAACGGGTGAAAAGTCAAGTTCCTGTTTAATATTATAGAAGTGATGATGTGATTATGGCTCATTACTTTAGTTTCAGTTGTTTTTATAGAAATCTGGGAGTTCATTGGTCTTGTTTGTATTAAAAACAGGTTAAAACTTGTATTAGAAACTTATTATTAGAAACTTTTGGATGCATGGAGACAAAAACTTTAAATCAATCTTCTTTTAAAATGATGGCTATTATCATAAAAGTGAAAGTTGGACTAAACCCACTGCTCTTCATGTACAGACTGCTGTGGTTTACATGTTCATATTAGGTTGTTTGTCAATCTAGAGGAAACATTTTTTGAATGTGTTAATATTGTTAGGAAGTCCCCACCGAGGCCAAGCTGTGACAGCGTTACCTGAACACAGTCGACATCAAGCTGGACTGATTGGTTCTGATTGGAGATGATGTGAGTAACTACAGACGGTGCAAATGTTCAGCTTTCAGCAGTGTTGTAGCTCCTGTGTAAATGAGCAGTTAATGTCGGTCGTCTGATCAGCTCTGCACTGTCAGAGCTGCATTGAAGTCTTAATGTCCTGCTATCGCACACTCAGCACTTCCTGAAGTTTCTTTCTCCAGTAAAACACCAGAAGGCTTTTATTGTGAAGCAGCTGCAGGAAGTGTTAACTTAGGCTTATTTTATGCCTGGTGACTCAACACCCTGACAACACACCTGTCTACTGCGCACATTACTGTTCATCTAACTCTGCAGTTCTACAGAAACTACCCCTTTAGCCTCTTTTAGCTCATTGTTTTGATTGTATTGACCGTTTGGCTCAATGCTCTCATCAATCTTCTGCCCTGATAAACTCACTGTGCACTACCTGCCCAGCACCAAGTGTGGTCAGAATGGGCTTCCCCCTGTGGCAACTGTGCGACTACGTTTCTAGGGCCAGTACAGAGCCAACCATGGCTGCAGTTGGTGTTTTCCTCGATCAGCCACAGGGGGCAGTAATCACACAAAGAAGATGCTGCACTACAAAAGATAACATACATAACTTTTAACAAAGATAAACAGTGATTCATTTGTTAGAATTAAAACCACACAGCTACAATTCTTTTTTTTCTGTGCAGTTAAATAATTGTCATTAATTGTATGGCCTGTTGTTTTATGACTTGGTATAAGGCCTATATAAGACGCTCATATGTTTACTCAATACACATACTGTATGCACAGCAGGTAAAGCAGAGCAAAGTTCTGGAGATAAACATTTACCAGTAAACACCATCACAGTACATTATATATGAAGTATAAAAGTGTACTTTCAGACTTGAATGTAATGCCAACTAATTGACTAATTGTTTCTAACAATATCAACAACAGAAAGTTGCTGCAGGGCAAGTTCAATATTGAAGTAAGACAAAGCTGTAAGTCAGAGGTAAGACCTCCTTTGACTCCTGACACTCAGTGGTTACCTCCCTGACAACAACTACAGCCATCTAAAGAAAGAGCGACTGATCTGAAGCAGACTGCTGACCTGTAAAAAATCAGGTTTGTGATGGTGATGGTTGCTGGCAATTAATTTGCCAAATTCTAAAGAGCTACCAGATAATTATATTTATTATATAGTTTCAATATCAAGCTGCAATACGTACTGGCATCAGTGAAGGTGCAGTGTAATGAATACTGCATACTAGTGTTGGCAAGTACAGCTACTTACTTTAAGAGGGAACATATGACGAGGTGTGACACACACCTGTGTGTAACTCACAAACAAGACACCACTCAAACCAATCCTGAATTTTAAGGGGCATAGATGCAACATAATGACGTTAAGGTTGTGATATCAAGCAATGACACATTATTTCATGCATTATAGTCTGATGAGATGAAATATTGTAGCGTAATTGTTAGCCTAGTTCCAGTGTTGGAAGCTTTAGGCCGTTGATGGTCACTAGCACTACAATGTGTCACCATTGTATTTTATAGTCATAGTTACTGTTACAGGCGTCAGAGGAACCATGTCAAATTTGGAGAAAGATGCCAAGGCAGATGACAAGACCTAAAGCCTGGAAGCTAGCTGCTAACTGCTAGATAGATAGATAGATAGATAGATAGATAGATAGATAGATAGATAGATAGATAGATAGATAGATAGATAGATAGATAGATAGATAGATACTTTATTGATCCCGAAGGAAATTCAAGCATCCAGTAACAGCATGCAAACATACATTAAACATACATTACAATCAACCTATAACACAGTATCCATACGTTAAAATTAACCTGGGATAGATCTAAATTTAAATATGTACAGAGGAATTAAAAATGTGCAGCTGCAATGTTCATTTTTTCACCACCACAGGACCTGAGACACATGTCTTGACATACAATAATAGCATTAAGTTGTTATGGCTAATGATAATAATCTGTTTGTTTTGCTAATTAAAGAACTCTTACCAAAATGTACAGAGTGAAACATTTTAGATGACAGAGCAAAATGAACTATGTAACCACATTACTGTGATGTTTCGGAGTGAGACTGAACCCTTCAGTAAATTTAGAGGCATTAAAGCAAATTAATTAGATAAAATAATTCAAAAAGCTCAGTGGAGCTACAGAACGGGGAGGAAACCACAATATATTTGATTGACCTAGTAGTTACTGTTTGATAACTGCTAACGTTAGCATTCAACCACTTCCTGGATAATATTACTGTTTGATAGAGGACACAACACGATAAATCACTCAACGCTAACGTGTTTGGAACACACTTTCATGCTGGATGTAATCTGTATGAGCATTACAGAGGAAAATGTTCACCTGTGAGCGAGATGTCACGTAATGTTACGGGGTGAAGACAGTTATCATTCACATCTCTATCATGTAACACTATGAAACAGTTCTAGGAAATGATTGAAGGCTAACGTTAGCTGTTGCCTAATAGTAGCTATCAAATGTGTTTTAACTTGAAATATGGCCCTCCAGGTTTATCCACTGTCTATGAAATGTTAACAATTGTTAAGATTAAGTATGTTCATATAATTTGCAACGTAGAACAACGCAGTACATACGAGGGAGCTTCCCACCCTGAGTGTGACATCAAATGAAAATGTCCGCCACGTGAATATGGCGATATAGGAGTGATTTTTTGTGAAATATTGACGAAAGTAGCTTTAAAAATTCAAGAACTTCATTACTGACTTAAGTGCACGCTGGACAACATGGCATGAAACAGAACTGTACAGTAAAAACAAGACATTGTGGTTTTGGGAGCAGTTCGTCAAACTATTTCCTGATCAACAACAGCTGGGCACAATAACTGAAAAGCCCTCGCCTCCTGAACACTGTTGTGACTCAAAGGCGGATGAAAACAAGATGACTCTTGGATCTAAGTAAGCCTACAAGTTATAGGAGAGTGTTGTTTTTCAGTTTTGATGGAGTTAAACACTGCAGACCAGTACTGGACACAAAGACAAAGTAGTACCAGTCCCAATACTGTCATTGAATTAACAGAGCTACATGCTAACTGCTACATACCTGTGCTGTCACCAGTGTTACAACACATCCTTACGACTAGCATAATCACTTATCACCACAAACTATCCACTTGGTACTTCTTATAGCTTGACAATATAATTACTAATTATTACCTTCTCTTCCCACATGAATGTGTACTACATAGCAGTACTAGAAAGCAGTGTAAAGTGTGAGCCTCTTCCACCTCCAAGGCAGACGTACTGCATCTCATTACAACAGAGCATTAATATATGTGAAGATAACTGAGCTGAGGAGCATCACACTGGATTCAATTATTGGTTCACCGCTTTACAGTTTGTTCATGGTGCCATCATACAGTGACACTGTTTATCATTATTACTTTTCAAGGCCCTGGAGGGGTTTTCCAGACATTTCTCCTTCACATTCCCTTCCAATTTGTATATTGTCTTTTTTTTTAATATGTGTAAATAAAGAATCAAAACACACCATAGCGTCCTCTGCATCACAGATCCAGCTCCTCTAAGAACATCATGTCATGTAGGTGCATAAAATACAAGATATTTATTAACCAGCTATCTATATAATTTATTAAATATCACGTTTCCTACCACGCCACACCTTTACCTTGCGATCTGTTAAAACTATGGGTTTGAGACGTGTAATTTGATTTAAATGACCTTATTTATCCCCTAATGGAGGTCCAGCTCCAGCCCTGAACAATTGGTTACAATAATAAGCATGGGAAATCCATTGTAACACATTTAGTGTTAACAAAATACAGTTTCAGGGCCATAAACCTTTAACTCGGAGAATTTCATACTGTGTATATATGAGATAGTAAGCAGCATCAGGCTGCTGTGAGCCATGTAAATATGAAGAGGTGTATGTTTTATGTGTTTCTGGAGGGAAAAAATGGCATTTTCTCATTATACTGCTTGTTTGGCTTTAAGCTGATGCGTGACTGGAGGTCATGTCTTATCCCCAGCATTTAATTCACCGCTATATCCATGATGTGACAACAGCTACATACAGCAGGAGCAGCGGGCAGCCACGGGGGAGCATTAAAGGGTTAACGTTCAGGCGCGTAAATACTGTTCATCGCTCTCTGAAGGGCTTGTTCACCAAAACGAAACACGATTAACAAACGATGTGTTATCACCCCCCCAAAAAAAAGCACCCAGAGTGCAGCCGAACAGTGTGAAACACGCCAAACACAAAGGCGAGTGCGAAGACCGACTCGTGCTGCAACAACTCCAACAACAGAGAGAAATATAGCATGATGATAACAGGGATTTGGCCGAGATCATTACAGCTTATGTACGGCGGGGAAAGTGATGAGGAGCCGTGGCGGACGATACGCCTCCCGTTTTTAATCGCAGACAAACAGAATAGCCATTAGCTACAGCTCACGGTACCGACAAAGCAGCTCGGTGAACGTTGATAATGTTATTATATCCCCCCGCTGAAGCTTTAAGGGCATCCAGTACGGGCTATTGTCAGCCATAGCTGCTGCCTGCTGGCAGGAAGGCTGTGCGGGGCTGAGCTCAGACTCGGGTCGTGATTTTCAACCGTGCTCTGTAATAAAAGCAGTCGGTGAAAGCTAGCAGAACGGTAACGTAATGTAAGAACATTTACAGACATTATAGGCGAAATATCGACCCGAGAGCGGCTACGAAGGCAGGCAAAGAGGAGGGAGAAATGAGCAGCGAGTCTGCCGAGGCTTCCCCCGCTGCCTCAGTCTGCCGCCCGCTCATTACAACGGTTTAGTTTGGGGCTATGCGGGGATGTTAAACAGCCATTTAAGTGCAATTAATAGACGAAGCCCGCACCGAAATCACTCGATAAACCCACGGAACTTTTTATAAGGGAAATCTGTTTAGTGTTATTCGCGAAAAAATGTCACAACCCCGGTCGGCTATATTTAACTCCGCCTTCTTCTTCTTCTCCAAGCGGCCTCTCTTCAGATGTAGACGGGCGACCGAGAGCCACAAAGCTGTCAAACGCACCGAGACCTCGCCATTTTTGTTTGTTTCCCACAAATGCAAACCGCCACAAAAACACCACAGTGAACAAATGTGCTCTTACCTGCCGTGGAACCAGTCCTTGCAAGCATCGCACTCGATCATAAACTGGGTCACGTCGTAAGGTAATCTGCAGATGCAATATACTGGTACAGTCGCCATGTTCAATTCACAACTACGTCGGGATAGACTGGGGGGGCTGCAGGAGGAACAACGTCCTGCAAACAATATGATCCAATATGATCTTCCCCAGAAAAAAAGCCAGGGGCAGACCCGCCGGACACATGAACCTAAGCGCACATCTCCATCACACCACGGCCGTGTGGTGGAACAAACGGTGGAGGCTCGTCGTAGCAGGCTTTCCTCAAATGCATTATTATTATTATTACTATGTGCATGCCCCCTGGTGACTGTACGCCACCGAGGCGGTCATATTAGGAGCCAGAAGAAAATGTAGCCTCTATGTCGTTGCGAAACAAACAAATAAATAAATAAATGTGAAAGTTACGTCAGGGAGCTGCTTTAAATCAGCGGAGCTCAAATCAGATGAATGAGGCGTCTGGATCAATCACCGGAGCAGACATCACGAAGGGTTTATTATTTTTATTTTTATTTTTATTTTCCGTATAGGCGCCATCAACACGTTCACCAAAATAAAAGTCTTTATTAGCGCCATGACACGGCTTATTGTTCGTAGATCGTAGATACAAATATAAGAACAAAAAATACAGAGGAGACACATTTATTTATTTAATTTATATTTAGCTATTATATAATTACTAAACATTTAGAAATATATTATGTATAAATATAAAAATACATATACGTAATAAATATGTAAGAAATTCAAAAATAGCTAAATAATACAAATAAAATAATATATAATATATATTATATAAATAATATATACACACACACATACACACACATATATGCTTATTATATAACAATATATGTGTAACAATGTATATATAACAATATACACATACTTATATGTGTGTGCGTGTGTTAAGCATAATATAATATATATTAATATTATGTATTACTAAATATCTTTTAATATTTGGACATTCATGTCTCACCCTACACGTTTTAAATGTTGTATTAAAGCTGATTTTAGGCAAAATATTAAAAAAAAATGTTACTGTAGGCAACATAAATAAAATAAACGAAACAAAAATATAATGGCAGTGTGAATAAAAAAACATTTCCATGAACCTACAGAAAATATGATTTCATAAATAAAAGTGTAATGTTTGGACACAGATCATTCGGTGTCCAGTCCAACATTTCTCTGGTTCTGCTGAGGGAATCTGGACTCAGTGTTTCTGATCCTGGCAGCTGTTGTGTTTGAGAATGACACTGTATGGAAAATGATCATCACATCTCTGGTTTCACAGTCTTATTCAGAAATGTTTTCATCATTACTAAGAACTAAGAAGAGTCCAATGATGGATTCTTTTGCACGACTGCACTCTTTCTTTCTAGAGGCACAACAACAAAGAAGAAACTATCTGACATCTGATTAGTCACAAACTCTGTGAGCACTTTGAGGATTTTGGGGTGTATTAAAGCTGCGTGTCAGAATGTGTTTTCACAAAAGCACAATTTTCATCAGAGTGTTTATGTGTAAACTGTTCTGATTGTTGTATGGATGACAGGTGAGGTTGTGTCTTTTTTTGGTAACTCAGCTGTAACACTGACAACCAGCATCACCACATCCTACTACGCTGGAGCGTGAACCACAGGGCCAGAACAGAAAGATATGAAAATGATTCAAGAGGAGCTGAATTAATTACACGATATAATCATATGTATAACATATAAGTATTTTAATATCAGTGTATTGCGACACAGCCAATTTCTTACAGTGCATCCCCCTCAACTGATCTGATCACAACAGATCAAACTCCATCATCTGATGAAGACGAGATGAAAGCTCTGGAAAAAGACAGTAGATGTTAAAGGTCTAAACAATGTAACTATGATAAATCTGTAGGTTAAACAGGCTCATCACTTCTGTCTTTATGATCAGACGATGAGCTTCAGAAACAGTTTCCACGTCCAGACATCAAAACCTTTACAAGCTCTAATTTGTCACGTTGCCTGTTCACATTTACAACATTTTATTTTCTCACTTGGCTGCTTTAAAAAAAATGAATGTACAAATTTAAAATATGCAGAAAGTCAGCAAGCAGGGATGAGGTGAAATATTAATGCCTACATGCTGTTACAGTCTGACGGGGGGATAAAATGAACACACAAACAAACAGCTCGTACTAAAAGAATATAGTTTTATTAAGCATTGTAGCTAAGTTGCCTTCAAATACACCACGCCACAATCCATCAACATTCAATCAAACTCGACAGCAGTTCATTCTTTTACAATCCATGAGTTAGGAAGAAACTCTGATCAACTTACAGAAGGTAACCTATTTAGCTCTTGCAAGGGTGGGGTGGGGAGGGAGGGGTGGGGGGTTATACACCATTTCTCTGATCACTAATGAAAGATGAGAAGGAGAATCCAGGAGAATTAAGTCAGGATGGTGAAATGATGATTCTGGTGCAGAAGTAGTACGACTGTAAAAATCAACACTAAAGTGAATCTCGAAACTGATTACTGTGTGACGACTAAGAGTCTTAATTTGAAGGTCGAGCGCGTCGCTTCCAGCTACAAAAGAGGGGTGGGTTTGGATCAGAAGCTTTTTATGGGATTTTATATTTTCAGATATTTGACTAATGCAGAAAACAGCAACAGAGAACAAGATAGTGTGAGTACACTATTTCAAAAGTGGCTAGATAACTTCTTTTTTTTCTTAATTAAATGCAACAGAGGTCAATATCACAAACAAATCAAGGTCAGAACAGATCTGTTACTAACAGTTAACACCTTTTATGAGATATCACTGATATTAGCCATTTCTTTCATTTGCAAATGGACACATTTACATGGAAAGATGGAAGAAAAAGGACAACATGCATAATAACTACACACCTCTTAAACTGTGAACCATGCAGGGTTTGTTTTTTTTTCTCATTGAAGCGGTAATACTACAGCTCTACGTTTGATTCAAGAAACCAAGTGGAGTATCAGAGTTTGGCAAAGATCTTGCGTCTGATTCTTAGAGCCATGTCTTGAAATGTTACTTTACAGCTAAGTGAGTGAAATCATAGAGCTCGTCTGAACTAAAAGGACACAGCGACTTCAATATGAACCAAACCCAAAGTGGTGACCGAGGCGGGCGTGTTTGCGTCTAAGCGCTCTCATTTATATGTTTGGTTTTCATGAAGCAGTTACCGTGACAACACAAAACTGATAACTGTACTATGGCGAACAACCTATAACGAAATAAAAGATTTCAGAAATAAAGCTTCGGGGAGCTTTAATGTTCTGATGAAAATGAAAAGTATCATTCTCATAAACGTTGGTGATGAGGGAGTGAACGACTCCTCAAACTCGCAGTGTGTCATACACCTCGTGTGTTCACTGAGAGGGATCCGAATTTCATCTCTTTTCTTTGTCTGACAGGAGAAACGCACGCTGACTGAAGGCTTTCCACATTTCCACATATCCTAACCCTTTCATCCTTCACCCTCTCTAGAAAAATAAGCTTACTCTTCTTTTTTGAAGACGGCGGCCTCCAGACCTTCATCTCTATGGCAGCCGCTGTCTACATTTAGTGCATTTAAGTGAGGATTAGCATTGCACGTCTTGGAGTCACTGCTAAAGGCACTTTCAGGTTGGATGAGAGCACTGCATTCCTCTTCATCTCCGTTCAGCTGGTCCGGCTCTTTGTCGTCCACGCCGTTCTCCGTGGTCGAGCCGTCGCACGGCACAGGGGAGGATTTCCTCTCCTCCGGCTTGGGCTTCTTGCTCTCCTTCGCCGCGTCGTGTCCGCACGTGTGAGCGGGCTTATAAGCAGGCTTACTCTGGTACAAAGGACGGACAAAAAAAAAAAAAGGATTTTAAACGGAGGCAGTGCAACAGTGACTGTGAGGCTTCTTTAAAATCGTGTGCAACATGAAGAAAATACAGATGTGTGCTGGTAACAAACAAAAAGACTGGAGAGCAATTTAGAAGCTAATTAGCGCTAAAATAAAAGGGTTTTAAGCAGCACAAGGACCTGCTGAGGGGCTGTTTAGTTCCCACTCATCGCATGCTGAAAGCTCAAACAATGACGCTGTCTTCTGTTGTTGCACTGTAATTACACAGTGAATAGAGCAACAGCTGTATTTTGATCTGTGTGAAGTACATAACAACAACTGATCTGATTATCTCCCACGTTCCACGTTCCCAGAGGTTGTTTTTCCAGCTTCTGAGGAATTTAGATTTTTCCTATAGCGGTCTGGTCAAAGTGTGGAACGCAGGCCTGCCAGATGTTTCTAACCAAAAACATTTAGAAGTTATCATTTAAATTGTTGTTTTATTTTGTAAAATTAAAATGCTCTTTAACGTGATCCCTAATTATTAGCGTACAGCAGGAAGTCAACAACACGATACAACGTGTTTGCTTTTGGTCCGTGGTGCACCATTACGTTTCAGGTAAAAAGTTTTGACTAGTTCCTTTTAATTTCTAACATTAAGTGTTCCAACACTGTAGGGTTTGTTTGTGTCATTAGAACACTGTGCGTCTCAACATGTGCCCTTCAGAACAACCATCAGTCAGACAGACAGCCGTCACATTTGAAATGGACTAATTCCTGATTTCTGATCCGAATACGCATCCCAGAATTCTAGAAATCTATTTTGTCATTGGATCCTTCAAGCAACATGAACAATGTTAATCTACACATTCATGTTGCTGTATCATTCTTTCATGTGTCTTGAACTCAGAGCACCGGGGGAGTTTTAGTGTTTGCACCACAGGCATTTTGGACCACCGGGAAGAAGAAGAGGAGGTTTTCAGGTTTGGGACGCGAGCAAATGCTGATGGGCAGCGAGTGTCAGAACTGGAGCCGAGCAAGGAGGCATCAGCAGCCTCTATGGACGTAATGGCAGAGAAGAAAGGACCAACGAGGACATTGATGGTAGAGACTAAGTCGCCGGACAAGAGTAAATCTGGGACTGACTTTTAGTGGTTGGTGAGAGCTTGGTGAAATAAAAGGCTGAAAGACAGACGCCGAGCTGGGCTGACTGCTGTTGGACTAGTCAGTAATATTAGCTGGCTGCTATGTCTGCTGTTGGTGACCTAGCAGAACTTCCAGGGCGGAGCAGAGAGTCAGTGAAGTGATGAGTTACTGAAACAAAGTTACTTTAACAGAATAAGTAAAACAGAGAGAGTTGGAGACACTGAGGAAAAAAAAGTTCATTTTTCTTACCAGGTACACTCCCTGACTCTTGAAGGCTCGAGCGTGGTACCTGCCTCCTCGACCAAACGTCCTGATGACGGGCGTGGAGATCACACCTCTGGGACGACTGCAGAAGACAGAAACCAGTTCACAAATAAATAATAATAGATAAAACACATAAGACGTCTCATCTTCTTTCTGCACTTACCCCCTGTTTGGTCCACCAACAGATACCACCTGGACAGGGAAGCCTCCTCTTCCTCGGCTGCGTCGAGCTCCGGCCCACTGACCCACCACAGTGCCGGCTATCTCCAGCTTCCCGCCCTGTGACGCGATCCCTTGAAGCCCTCACAGAGGGAGGAAAAACACACAGTGTTAATCTGAGCGTCTGTGATGCTGCATCATCATTCTCCTGATTTAATTCACATGGTGGCAGAGTTGTGATCAGGCCCAAACCCAGGGGTCTGCTCGGGTTCAGACAGAGACAATTAAAGCTTGAGATCAGGAAACCTATCAAATTACTTTAAGACTAAAACTTACCCGTTGTTCATGTTACTGTTAGTGACAGTTAGTGGTTGTACTCACCGGGCATCCCTCTGCCCCTCCCCTGAGGAGGAGGCATCATAGGAGGTGGTGGAGGGTAGAAGGAGCCAGAGGGAGGGTAGAAAGGCATCCCGTGAGGAGGCGGAAGTGGCGGCGGGGGGAATGGAGGAGGATGAGGCGGCCGAGTGAAGTTGAGACCTTCCAGGATGCTCTGACGCATCTTCTCCACTTTGGCAACGAGCTCAGCCTGAAGAGAGAGAGAGAGAGACTGAAGACATCTGGAACAAACTGACGACTCGGACTTCTCTCATTTCTTTCTCTTGTGTTTTATTTGTTCACTGACCTGCAGCGTTCGTCTTTAGGGCAGCAGGTTTCATTTATACCGGCAGGTATATTCATTAAATCTCTTGTTCAGTGACACAGTAATAATTTTCACCTCATCTGAAGACCTGGCTGTGGATCTCACTCCTCTGTACCACTCGTGCTTATTTGTTTTATTGTGAGTGGAAAATGATTGTCGTTCACTTTAATATTGATCTGAATTGTCTGGTGCAAAGTACAAAGCATCTAATCAATATGAGTCTGCTGTCAGTGTTTAAGTGTCTCCCTCATTTAAAGACACAGGAGGAGCCGAGTGGATCTGTGGACTGACACTGAGATCGTTAAACTAACGCTTGTTGGAGGCTCATCGCGCTCTGACATACGGCTTATAGCGGGGAGATTCGTCCGATACCTGTGCCGTGGATGTGTGTTGTCGTAGCAACCTACAACACATAGCTTTGTTGTTTACATGCTGGTAATTGGTTAACATCTAATTGAAGCCCACACACCATCTGCACGTCTGAGAGGAAAATCATAATCAGGTGGTTTTTTCTTGTTTGCAGACACCTCGCATGTGTTCCTACACACACAAAGAGAGGACAGATCAGGCCGACTGGAACTTTACTGTGACGCATTACGTTAGCTCAGTGCTGTGTTTGGACTGTGGGAGAGGCCTCTGACGGACGAGGAAATGTTCCCGCACAATGATAGATGTTTGATATTTGCAGATTAGGAATTATGTCCGTCAGCGTGTGCCTAACTTTGAGTCTCTCCCGGAAGATAAAATGATTTATAAGCTTTTGTTGGGTCCACCTGAATCCAAAAAAATTGGTCTCTGGCTTTAGAAATATATTTTCTGAACCAATGGTTTATGCCACACACTCTTTGAAAAACTCCCGGGAGGAGGAGCTGGGAATGCAGATTGGGGATGATGTTTGGAAGGAGGGCCTTGGCAGGACCCGATCTTGCTCTATTAACACCAGGCACCAGTTAATCCAATTTAAGGTGATGCACAGGCTTCATTATTCAAAAACCAAACTGCACAGACTCTTTCCCACCATTTCATCGCTATGTGACCGACGTAAATCTGCAGAGGGCTCTCTGACTCACCTCTTCTGGACATGTCCCAAACTCTATCATTTTTAGGTGGTTTTCTGACACGTGCAGCTGTGTGTTTGAACCTGACCCAGTGATTGCATTATTTGGGGTTTCTCCTTCTCTACTTAAAGACAAAGTTTAAGTGCTAAGCACAATTATGTATGGAATGGTAATTGCAAAGAAAATGATTGTAAAACTCTGGAAGTCAGATACTGTGCCTCGCTTAAGATCTGGTTAATGAGCTCATTGGTGTATTGCATATGGAGAAAGTTCGATACGGCATGATGGACAATCTTAATACATTTTCAGATATATGGCAGCCATTTCTGGTTCACGTTGATAAAAATAACACTGATCTTTGACCAGCAAGGAGTGCCATCCACCTTTACCATCACTGTTTAGTACTTGTGGCAGTGATGCAGCAGTGTACTTCATTATTCTTTTTAAATACATTTTTGTTGGTTTCTAGTTTGTGTCTGTTTTTTGTAACTTGTCTTCCACAAAATTCTTATAAAAATATTGAAAAAAATAATAAATGAACAGACGTTTGGTCGAATCGCTGTGGAATTTAACCATCGTTTACCTCGTGATGCTTCTACTTGTTGACTTTTGTACTGATGTAAAGATGACTCATGAGCTGAGACAGCAGGAGATCGACAAAGACTGCCCAGCAGAGAGAGTTTAAGGACGAGGGGAAACCGTGTGCTTCTGAAGGTGCTCTGTGGAGTGTGTGTGGTGTGTGTGTCGTCGAGCTGTTGAATGCATTTCCTCACACAACATTTACAAAGCTGATTTTTGGAACATTAACCTGAATTTTTCTTTTAGTTTCTGTTTGTTAGTCTGACACCAACTATCAGACAAAGATCTGCAGGAATGTGCGTGACGTCATCCACATGCCCGTGAGGAGAAAACATGAGCAGTGGTGTTACTCCACGTGGTGCCTTTAAAGTTAAACTCAGCTCTACCTTCATATTCACGTTAAATGAAATGGGGGGCTGTGGGCACCCTGATGCTTCAGACAGAGAGCGTTTGCTGTGATCGCTGTCGCTCAGGTTGGTTGCCTGTTCTTTCCTCTCTGTTCCCCGTCTGCTCTCAACCAGTGACTGAAGGCAAATAGAGTAAGACAACAATCTTCCAGATTTGTTCTGTCTGACAAAACAGCCTCATTCACCTAACAAAGACTTTAACCTATATTGAAAATCAACACGAGTGGGACGATTCTCTCAGTGCTCAGTTTTTGCAGGTGAGTTGTTGTAAACTATTCTTCTCACATGTTTTTTTGGGGCTTTTGAACCCCACCGCGGCGTGGATTGAGTGTTTGTACACGAGGCGCCCGCTCTACAAGGTGAGACGCCCCATTCTTCTGTCGTACTGTGACTCAAGTTATTGTTATTCAGATAGATTATTCACATTGGACCACATGGCCATAGTGTGGTAAAAATAAATGCTGTCATATCACACTTTGTCCTAGGTACCTTATCTTTTTAAAGAAGACAGCTGTCAGGGAATTAAACAGTGCATACACATGCTGTTAATACTGCAGGTTTAAATCAGCCCTAAAGTCTGCTTCAACATGGTGTTGTAAAGTGTGTGCACCTGTCTCCATCACTTTGAGAGTACAGACCAAAGAAGTGTCGGCAGGCCGTGAACCGACTTCTATCGACTGTAGCAGCAACGAGCGGAGGTTAAGAGAGGAGACAGGAAATGGACAAAATGGAGATGCGGAGGGGCGTGAGGTCAAAGACACACAAAAGGAGACAGAACTCTTGGAGAGTGTTCAGGGAGGCAGCGGCCTTTTGTGTGTAAGTGTGTGTTGTGGATGACGCTACCTGACCGTCACAGAGGTCAATGAGCTGGGCCTTCTCTCTGTTGGCCCTGATGAGTTTACTCTGCAGCAGCTTGCCGTCAAAGTACATCCAGGGACAGCAGTGCTCCCAGGGAATAGGCTGTCCGCACGCGTCATTGGCAAACAGAGCCATGTCCACCCCGCTCATGAACAGAGCGGCCAGCTGGACTCCTCGGGGGTCCAGGTTGTCGATCTGCAGAGGAGAAATGTCCAGACTTAGAAAACGTCCAAGTGAAAAAGAAAACAGGTAATCCTCTAATAGCCCCACCGAGCATTCAGATTAATGAGGTGCGAAGCAAAAGGCACAGAGCAAGCATGAGCGGCCCATTCAACCCGCGGCCCGCCAAAGTAACAGCGGCACAACAACCTAATCCAGCCAACACACAAAGAAGCCAGCAGACACAACCTGGATGTTCTGGCACAGCGGAGAGCAGACAGAGCTGACAGAGCTACACACAGGACAAGACCACAAAGCGCACAGCTCGTGTGGATGGTTTACGTGAACAGAGGCCAAATGAGAACAGAGCTCCAGCTATTTCTCTCTCTTTTTTTTTTTTTTTTTTTTTACAACAAGCTGATAAACCATCCACACAGGACACGACAACCGCTCCGCGACACTCTACAAAAATACATCTTTTAATGCAAAGCTATGGCTTCGGCAACGTGCTCGTACAAAGCAGCGTTTGTCGAGCAGGTTGCTTTGTCTGCAGAATGTGAGGAGTGTCCAGAGAAACGTGAATCAGATAGTCAATCAAGGCCAAACTTAGAGCAGTTAGAGCGATTAGAGCAGTTAGAGCAATCGACGGGATGGCAGGTTACAGCCTGGATACTTGTGTGTGTGCGATTCTCCGACACTCCTCATACAATTAACACTACAAAGTCACCTTCAGTTCCTGCAGCTGGTCAGGATCATAAAGTTTAGGAGAAAGTGCTTGGGCTAGGAAAGCGTCAAGTTCGTTACGACGCAAAATTCTTAATCCTGGCCAATGTAACATAAACCTGAAGCAAAACACAGAAGGTCAACAGTGTTACAAACACCAGCAACTGATCATCTGTCTTATTCATCCTCACCCTCTCTCTCACCTACACATCGACATGTTCACATGTTATCTGTAAGGCGTAGGGCTACAGTCCGCCCTGGCTGTCAGCAGTCTACTCACCGCAGCACACAACAGAGCACCAAGAGGGGCGTTGGGACGTTGGCAGGGTTCAGCATGGCCGAGTGTCGGAGCGCATGCAGGCCAGGAACGCTCTCATCCTACGGTTCTTGTCCTCCACGGCCTTCCCCAGCCACAGCTTCTTCAGGTTGGGACAGGTCCACTCCCTGAAGGGCAGAGCCTCCACCAGCTCTGGGGTGTGGGGAGACTTGCCTTTGTAGGCGGCCCACTCTTTAACCATGACGTGTGTGTCTGTGGAACAACATTTGGAAGAGATCAGGGTTTGTGACGGTGACGTGGTGCATTTCTGACAGCTGTGTTGTATATTATTATAACTAATAAACAGTGGAAACATTTGAGCTGCAACAATAAATTCATTTTGATTAATTAATGGATTATTTGATTAACATGAAGTCAAGCAGAAACTATTTTAACAAACGACTGATCGTCATTTTTAAAATATCAAATCAGACTGTCTGCTGCTTGTTGTTGGTATATATATCACTGTGAACTGATTTATTACTATAAACAGATATCTGCATATCAATCTGTAGACAAGCCATCAAGATTACAGAACAGTCTGTGTGTGGAGAGAAAAACTGCCCAAATACAATGTCAGAACCCATCAGCTGACTCTGACCATGATTTAGCTTTTTATTGAAGTTATCTTCATTCATATGCAGAGATCTGTTTATGAAGAGGCAGAGGAATTCATCACCCGGATATTCATCATCGGTATCCTGCATAGAAACTTTGGCCGTCACCCTCAAATCATTGTCCGATGGGTTCTGACATTGTGACTAATGGTCGGACACTTGAAGAGATTATTTCTTGGTTCTGGGAAATTATGGGACAGTTTTCTCTGTTATGTGGCATTTTGCAGACAAAATGAGCGATTCATTGAGGCAATGATTAAACAGAAGAATACATTTGCAGCCCAAAAGAAAATTTCATTTTTATACGTGTAGCCTTCACGTGTATACTGAGGCAATCCAGATTATACATGAAACAATATGAGGCCAAAATGAAGAGAGTTAAATGTCATGTTATTTATCCACAGGCTGCTGTGTGACACATCACACTAATGTACATTAGTGCCACATTTTACATGTATTGTGCAGTATTGCTTCTTTTAACTGAACATATCTCTGCCATCCATAATAAGACTGAATTAATAATTACATTAACAATAGTAATGCAGCTTGTTTTCAGAACCTCAGTGCTGAAATCTGTCTTACCTTCTACAGAATTATTTGTGTTTGTTTGAGATCGATCTGACTTTGTTAATATGGTTATTGCTCCTTTCACCTCCTCCATGTGCCGTCACGGCGGAGTCTTACTGGAGGAAGCTGACTGTACTCGGAGCTTGAGCTCATGTAAACGCACTGACAGCCTTGATGAACCTCTCTCTCCTATCTCCTGGTGACAGGTCGGGACACCTCTGGAGCTCTCCAGATATCAGCAGAGATGATGATTGATTTCTTAAGTTAAGAAAGCTGCTAGAACACTTTAAGTCACAAAGATGCTTGATAAAAACCTGAGTAACACAGTGCCATGAAGAGAGCAGGACTCACATTCAGGGAGGCAGTTCTTCCTCATGGCGAGTCTCTCAGCCTTCTTCCTGGCCTCGGCCAGGCTGAAGAGCACTCCGTAAACATATTGACGGATAGGCCGAAACAGCTGCACCGCTGAAGGCAGGTCTTTGTTTGCTTCATCTTCAATGGTGACAGATAGCTTAATCTCTCCCTGCAAAGACACACTGTTACCTAAAAGCTTCACCATGCCACAAACAAGTCACTGTAGATACTTCAGATTCCACACATCAACATGGTGCCTGTGCACTTCTGACAACATGTATGAACACGATTCAAATAAAGCCTGTTTACAGCTCGTATTAACGTGTGGGGGTGACCGGATCACAAGTGGACGGCTCTAAACACAAGGGTAAAAGACGCACTGGGTTCAAACCACTCAAACCAAGGTGCCATGGTGGTTTAGTGGCACAGTTGACCACATATCATTCAAAGTGGGAATGCTAATGCATCGTGGACCACATAGAAGAACCGCCTACACAAAACACGCTGTCTGATCTCCATTTGGTTCACTGATGCTGATTATGTTTGGATTTTCTTCACCTGCCAATCTAAGCAGCAGATGTTTGTGAACACATAGTAAACGTAATATCACCAGACTGCCTTAAAAAAAAATTGTGCTATTTTGACAGTTTAGTGCTGAGTGAGGAGCAACTTAACAGATGCAAAACGGCTGCAACAAAAGAGCTTTTTCACAGCAGCCATTTTGACATGTAATCGTAAACACAGGTGTATCCAATGATACTGATTAAGGTTCCATTCCATTTATTGTAGCAGCACCCTGACTCTGTTTTACCTTAAAGTCCGTGTAAAGGAGTAAAGTAAAGTAAATATGTGTTCTGAGTTTGTCAGACCAAAGAAAAAAAATGTTATTAACCACCCAGCCAAATTTGAATAATTAAAAATATCAACAAGTTTATGAAATTAATCAGGTAAAAATGAATTCTCAGCTCCAGGACTGTGGGGGCGTGTCCTCTGAATGTGCTGAAGTCACGCCCACTTATGGGGCAGCCATGTGACTGAAACGTGTCAGATGAGTTCAGAAAATGACATGACTAACTTTGAAACACTCTGAACGAGATGAATTCATCTCTATCTCTCTGCTAGGGGTGCAGGGGTATGCTCAGGGTGGCCTCAGCGTGTCATCGAGCCACCCTTTAAGGACCGCCCACAAAATCCTGGACTGAAAACTGGTGAAAAACAGATTGAACCTCTAACTCCACATTTCAGTAATATATCATTCAAAAGTCTTTTCACATGTTTTCAGCAACTATTTTCCAACATATTTAATGTGTTTTGAAAGAAAACTCAGAATTGCCTTTACACGGATTTGAATTGTTTTCATTGGTAACACTTATGTTTACTATTTCATGTCAAAATGGCTGCTATGAAAAAGCTCTATTTGGCATTAAATGCAATACATTACTGTTTCTTTCCTTATTAAAAATATTGTTGGTCTTTCCTGCCAGCATTTAGCAGCTAGGTGTTTGAACACACTGTTTCAACCATTTACACTAAATCTGTGTGTTCTCACAGGTTGAGATCGTCACGAGACTCCCTTAAAAGAAATCGAATAATTTTGTGAGGTGTTTATGACAAATTATTAATTTTTTGGTGCATTCTTGTAAATTAACGTTAAATATTGTGTCTGTTCGTCCCAGCATGTTGGTGACTACTGGTTGAAAACAAAGCCTTTGGTCCTTTAAAACTGAAATGATGGACGTTTATGTGCATGTAGAGCGGTCAAAAGACACATGTGGAGACGCATTCTAATGCGGCTGTGATCGGCTCACCCATGATGCCCATTGATGTCAGGTGTAACCAGGCTCAAAGAGACACTGACTGTCCTAACAAAATAACAGCTATCAGTCTGGACGAGTCCACCCCCTGACCTTGGTGAGAGCGTGGTAGATGTAGGGGTACATAAGGCCCTTCTTGTGTCTGTGCTCGGCCACCCGCAGGACCTCGGGGGCCACATCAGGGAGCGGTGGGATGGTGATGTCCATGTGGTTCCTGGTGGGCATGGAGAGCAGGGAGGGGATCTGGGCATTCAGGCTGTGGAGACCTTCAACCTGTGACACCGGGCTCACAGTCAAGGTCACGCAGAGGTCAGCCTGAGGACAGACGGACGTTTCACTTTAGTTACCTGGCAACATGTCTGATCAGGTGTAACGTGTTACTTATGTTTGCACTCACTTTTGTTTGGTCCCCCGGGTCTTCCTCTGATGTGTTTTCAGAATGTGGAGTGTGTCCATTTTTCTCCCAGCCTCCCTTATGGTCACTGACATGACTAAAGAAGAAACAGAAGCAGACACGGGACTCAGTTTCAGAGTAAAGATAAACTGGAGGTGGACCAGAAATCAACACATACACACCAGCGTGACGGCCTCTCAGAGCACACCACAGTCTGTTTCATCTGATAATTAGTGCTGACTTAAAGCAGCTTTCAGACAGGTTTGCTGTATAAATCAACACTGAACCACAAGATCACATTAGAATCCATCTTTCCAGGCTTCAAGCTATGTGCTTGTGTCCGAAAAACAACAATGGCGGCTGCTAAAGAGGTTAGCATAGCTGCTGCTAGCATCAGTATGTCTTCAAAAGAAGAGCAAAGAATGACACTGGAGAATGTTCTGGATGGAAAAGATGTTCCCGCTCTTCTTCTGACTGACTTTGTTATACGGTTCATTATACAACAAGTAGTTCCGACCAAGAAATCTGATTGGTCAGCTAGACATTTAGAATGTGCTCAAATCAGCATGACCGCACACCTGACTCATCACTATAAATATTACTCCGCCATCTCCATGGCAACGTTGTAACTACCGAAGTTGAAGAAGAAAACGGGCTTCAATAGTAATATAAAATGAATCGTTTCGTTGTTAATTCTGATTTGTATGGTGGACATAGTTTCAATCCATGAAAAACCTCTTTTCAGCAGATATCTTAGTCACGACAAGACTGAACTAGCAAAGCAGTTTAGTGTTTATATGTGCGCTATTTATTCAGTTTGGGAAACTCCACGATCTCCAAGAGCTCTGACGGGACTAGAAAGCGTCTCCGTTGCTAGGTCATTACTAAGGCTAAGAGTCTACTGCTGTGACTGATTGTTTCTCCGTGTAGCTCCATAGAAACTGAGATCAGAATAGAAACGGTAAGCAAAGAAATGTTTATTCTGAGAATAAATTTCCTCAAAACATGAATATCTTTTGATTGGATATTTGACTTAAGTTGGTAATTGTTGTATAATTGCAATATTACACTCGAGGGTGTCCTTTAATGTCATTATTGGCACGACAGTGACGCTAACGGACCTCGGTGCAAGCGCCTCAGTCCTGACCGCATCACTGTCGTGCCAATAATAACGTTAAAGCACACCCTTCAGTGTAATATTGCTTAATTGATCTGATTGGTTGAAGCTTGCCTGTGATAGACAGATTGTTCATCTAATCACCTGTCTCTTTTTTTAAAGTGCCTGCAGTTTCCAATGACAACTTTCCAGATAGTTCTGTGTAACAAACCACCTGTTGCAGTCAGGTTCTGCACTGACCCCGTTTGCCCCAAATTAAATTCTAGTGCTCATATCTTCTTCGATAGGAGGCGGGAGTGGGAAACAGCTGGCCAGTTGTGAATAAAGATTTCCATTTTTCTGGTGACTCAGTAAAACATTTTTGCAGACAGAGCTTCAGTGTCTGGAGGAGTCATGTGTTCATTCAACTAAACGAGACGTGAACTCTTCAGGACCTCTGAGGCATTTCTGTCGTTAGCTCAAAATTCTTCTCTCCAGCAAAGCTTCATGTCTACACAGTGACATCACAACATCATAACGACTCTCAGTACAAGGTGTCTCAATCTCCACGAGGTTTGATTTAAATGAAGCATTTATGTCAACGTATGTTGTGAATAAATACTGACCAGAAATAAGACAAGCCACACTGAGAAGCTCACAGATAATTAAAAACAGAGAGGTCCAAATGTGTGAACACTGCGCGATACTCTATTTATTTAGTTCAAGCACTTTCAATGGCACTACATTAGCGAGAACCATAGTTTCTCCTTCAGGTTCTGAAGAGGAGGGTGAGGCAAGGGGTATTCATTTGGTTGCAATCTGTGACCGCACAACTAAGTCGCTACTAAATCCTACACACTGGACCTTCAAGTGTTTTCTTTGCTCCATCAGTGGCACCTAGTCAGTCTTGGAAAAATGTTTCATGCAGTCATTAACTGGAGAAGAGCATGGAATGAGAGTTTCTCCTACACAGGAGGTATTCAGTTGTTTTTTTTTTTTTAAATCAGCGACCTCACCACTAGATGCTGCTAAACCCATCACACTGGACCTTTAATTTCTGTTACTAAGGTGCCAGTTTTACTGGAAACAATGGGCGCGGTCGAATAGTCAATTTTGCTCATGACATCAATTTTAACAACAAAAAAGAGTGTGATGTAGCCTGCAGCACTTCTGTGACAGGTGGACAATATTCATTTATTATTTGAATTCTGACGTTGATAATGAAGTCAGATTTTTCACTGGGCTGTCCACGTTTATCTTTCCCGCATGACACAACACGGTCAGAGCGCACAGGGAGAAAAATATCTCGCGTTTTGTAGTCCATCTTCTGAACTTGTAGTTTTACCACAGATCACGTCAGTAACATTCGCCGTCGCATAATGACGTAGTCTAGTGTAAGTGCTGTCTGATTCTCTGAACACCGCGGTCGTCTTCTCCTAACTCCTTATGAATTCTCCTTCACATCTTTCCTTGACCTTGTGACGTTTTCCATCGAGGTCAAGCAAAAGTGGTTAGGAAAGGACTTAGGAGGTTATTTTTCTGACTATTCGACCGTACCCAATGTCAGGACAAAATACTGACAGGAAATGAAAGGAGAAAATTAAAAAGAAAAGTAACGACGTGTAGTCATCTGCTAATACACTTCAACTGTAAACTAACTTCCCGTCAACATGACTCTCTAACAGCTGATGAGTTTCTCCATGAATGCAGACAGTAGCAGAGTAAAGCGTCGCACTGAACTCACTTGGCAGTTGTGCCTGAGCTCTCTTCATTCTCCGAGGAGGAAGAAGTGGACGAGGCGTTGAAGAAAGCGCTCTCTGTGTGGTTGGGGCTGCCGGCCTGGCCCGGGTTGATGGGAGAGGACCTCTCATACAGCGGTGTGTGCTTCCCTTCCTGTGGAATGTTGAAGGTGTTCTGCTCCACGGGGGTCCTCTCCACAGAGTCCAGAGTCAGGCTACGATCCACCAGCGGCTCTGGGTACGAGTGCTGGACCTCAGAGAGGGAAAAAAACAAACATGTGTCATTCTCATGGAGCTGAACCACCTGCAGTGTTTCACTGAGACTCTCAGTCTTACCCCAGATTTTACAGGCAGCGGCACCTGTGGAATGTTGAGCATTTTTGGAGATGGCACTGCAGCAGGCACTCCCATGTGTTTTGGTCTGACTGTGGAACGAACAGAAAACATGTCAGTGTGTGTGTGGACCGAGGAGAGGCTGGAGCTGCTGCACAGAGCTGCAGGGATCAGTGAGGACAACGAGGACGTGTCGGTGTTTGTTTCTGGAAATTTGGAGGTTAATTTAAAGAAGACAGGTGAAGAGACTTATTTTAGACGTTCAGGTGGAGCTGAAACACCAACTTTGATATTCTGATCTTGATACAGCTCCTTCAGATTTGTTTTAGAACGTTCAGAACGTTCATAGTATGTAAATGTGTCAGCCTGAGGTGTTTTCTGGCAGAGAGAGGAGAGGAGCAGGCTCTGGACTCAAAGTCAGCACTTTGCATTCACACAGCCCTGCAGGTCTGTAACGTCATCGCTTATTCAAATACCATTTACCACAGACCTTATGACATCTACCCACATCTACCCACCTAAGTGTGGAGGGAAGTGAGGGGGGATGCTGGCCACTGAGTAGTACTCCACTGCCTTCTTGAAGCGGATGACTTTGTCATCAGTGCACGACTAAAAGAAAACACATTGAGTGAGATTAGAACACAAACACACACACACACACACACACACACACACACACACACACACACACACACACACACACACACACACACACACAGTCAGAGAACAATAAAAACCTCTGCACAGAGGTTAACTGAACTACAGGTTTGTCTGCTTATATTCAGCACCTTGCTGCAGCCTTTTAAGACTCTGCTGAACAGTTTGCTTTTTAGTTAGATCACCTCGTACATGCCGGTACAATGATTGTAAATACAGGACGTGTTATTGTTCAGACTGTTGTTGGCATACAGTCTACTCTGACAGAGAAAAACTCATCAATTGATTTTAAGTGGTTAAAATACAAATGAGGACAGGAAACAGTGCCCAAGTCACGTTACCAGTTTTTCCTCTTCGGCAGCACATTTATGACTCAAAGTATTCACTTCCACACCAAAATGACTGACACACACTGACAACACACAGCTGTAAACAGTACCAAACTGTACCAAACACATTACGAACTGAGGCTGACACTTTGACGTGAATCAGACCTTTGTGTGTCCACAGTGGAAAATGATTAGAAAAACAATGTGAATGCTTACATCTATCTACTGAGATGAGATGTTCACCTTCACTACAGTCCAGGAGCAACCAGCTAAATCTTAAAATGTGCCTCCTCATGATACATATGTGATCAGTCTGTCAGGCTCCAGACCAGAAGAGCACAACTTCTTTCCAGCCAAATAACATATCAGGGACCCCCCTCATGTGTGTCCTTTGGAATAATTTAGACCATTTGTTACACTTGTTCACTAAATGTATCACCATTTATGGAAATGTTTTGCCAGGAGCTTCAAAATGAAGTACCAGAAAGCCTGCATGAACAATAGTTCTCACTTTAGAAAGAATTCACTCTGTGACACATCGAGTTCCACTTTTCATACCTGTGAATGCTTGAAGATGTCTTTAGCGATGGCCTCCAGGTCAGTGACGTCTGGGATGTTACGGACATAGTCCGCCACAGCCTTGATTACAACGTCACAAGGTGGGAGCACAAGCTGGTGGGCACGCACCTGAGGAATCATACACACACCACTTAACTTTACTTTCTGCATTTTATCTAGAGCAGTGGTTCCTGACCCGGGGCTCAGGATCCACCTGAAGGGTTCCTCGAGGTTTATGTACATTACTGTCTGCTTTTTAATTAAAGAGGCAGATATTTTCTAATGTCTCATGGTTTTCATCTTTAATGCTGCTGATTCAACTGGAGAATTTCATGTTCAGCAGAGTGCAGTCCATGTTATTGCAGTTATTACCAAGTATCCTAACCAGCAAGTATCCAGGGTTACACATGGCTTGGCAGACGTGGTTGGCTAACTGATAAAAAACAAACAGCAATAAATTTATTGTCTCAGCCCACAATGAGGAAATAAACGACAGCAGCTGCAGGACCAGACGGTTTGTCTCCAAAGCAAATATATACGATTTTATAGGTTCTGTCTGAACACAACTTTATGATCTCATCAGAATGAACATGAACATAATGCACTTTGAATAATATCTGCAGCATCCACTCATTATTTTGTTGATAAGTTTTTAAGTCTCAGGTGAGATACAGACTACAGCTGCCAACACAGTGAGACGTATGTGATGTAAAGACACAATGTGTGGTCATCTTTTGGTCACATTTACCATACCACCTTCTCCAACTATTCCATTTTTAAGATAATAAGGCATATGTGGTAATTTGGGAAAATTATGAGCTCATTTTTCTATATTTATGACCTATGAAAGATTTATTTGGTGCCGCTGAGGGTTTAGTGATATCTTGCGGCGACTGATGAATACCCCTCGCCTCACCAACCTCTTCGAATTGGTGGAAGAGGACAGCAGCGTCTGTCGATATAAAAGTCTCATTCTAAGATAAAACACACTCTCTTATTTCAAGTGATTTACTTCCTCCTAAATCCTACACACTGGACCTTTAAGGGGCAGCGGCAGAAACCGGTCAACACGTGCAAGTGCTCTATGAAGTCTGTTGAGTGTCACTTTGCAGTGGAATGTAATGTGTCAGTGTGGTGGGTAGTTCAGCCCCAGTCGAGCTCTACATGTAAACCAGATGGCTTTGTGTTTAATCACAGCTAGTCATTTAAAAAGGTAACAGCTGAAACACTTACATGGAGCCCTCGGACTGTCTGCTGCTGCTGTCACGCAACAGTTTGACTCAGCCGTGCACCCATCTACGAATATCCTGTTTGTGTGAGCTGTGCTGCGCTGCACACTGGACCTGCATGAGCATTCAGCCATATCTCAGCATCCAGCTCGGTGGCAGCTGCTGGTAAAGCTCCAGAAAGATGCATCAACAGATTCAGAGTCATTTTGTTGTCATCAATTATCACCAAACAAGCCGCGATGTTCTCAGTCCTGCTTTCAACTATAGATAGATATAGATAGAACCGGTACAAGCACATTGACTTCTAGTCTTTGTGTTCAAAGCTCGGAAAGAATGAGCAAAGAAACGTCACTACGAGTACTGGAGTCCTTCAAGAACACACAGGTTGAGAGAGTTTTGGTTGTTGTTTGTTTCTGTTTTTTTTGTCTGTGCTGCTATGAAAAGGGCGGAGCAAGGTTGGAAAAAAAGGTGACGTCACAAACACACCAATTGGGATTTAGCAAGATTTGAAACGGGATGTGATGAAAGCTGTAGAGTTCAAGCCATGCCACTGTCAATCAAACATCACAGGGTCACAAAGAATCCAGATGAAGTTGCTAAACTCGTCATGATTCAAGTTATCTGAGGAGCTTTAATGCTGTACATGTCACTGCAGACTGGATATTATGCTCTGATCTATGAACTAGCTGCCGTGTTCCTGCAGTTTAAGCTTCATTAAAGGGAACTCGAGTGATTTAGTGTTGCACTTCCATAAACTTGGAGGACTGAGAGACAATTCAAAAGAAAAAGGATAGACAAAAACAGAGATGTCCTGACTTTTAGCCCACATTCAGGCAGGAACGCTGCAGGGTTGTGCGGCGGTGGGGGGTAGAGGGGGGCTGAAGTGGGCTGCTGGGGGTGTGCTGAACCTAACCACTGTGAAACAATGAGAAAATAACTTCATTTCACTGATTAACCGGCTTTTTCAAGGCCAGCGCTTGCTCACTCTTGTCCCTGTAATGGTCCTACATTTCCCACCATGCAACCTAGCGTCACCAGAGATTACTGAAGTGGAGATTTTCTGAAAGCTCACATGTGACACGATTTCCTGTATCATACTCACGACTTCATGGCAGCACAACATCACACAACTGTTTCCACAGACTCAATCATTTCTCCTTGTGTGTATGAAAACTGGTGGAGTTTAACTTTTAAGATTCTGTTGAGAAAGTCAAAGACAGTGGTGGTTTTCTGAGGAATGCTTTCATTCAGGCACACTGCAGGAGCAACACACTTACCTGAATAAAGTATAAATAAATATCTACCAGTCCTGTGATTTTCGTATTCATACACTGTGCCTTTAAATGAGCCGTCATGACTAAGACAGGTCATGATGTCACAGCCCCCTCAGCCACGCCCCCAGCACAGCCCACATGGACACACCATCCAGATATGCTACACTCAGTTACCTGTGGTTGACCCGACCGTGTATCTCTATCTGTCTGTCCAATCAGAAGAGAGGCTCATTAATATTAACGAGACAAAACACAACACAAAACGCCCTGTTCTTGCTAGAGCTGATGGAACCATGAGAGAGGAGATGTGAGACTTTACTGAGATGGTTTTAGTACCATAAAACTAAACAGCAGAAAACTCCAGAATACCTCTGAAGTCTTTACCTTCAAAGATGCTAATGGATGCTCTGGACCAAGTAAACTCCAGTGAAAGGCAGCCAAGTCTTCATCAGGCAGTATGTGATTTCCTTTTAAACAAAACAGGACAGTTGTGTTAGTCATCTAGACCATCAGTTATTCTGTGCGGCACTGTACCATCACACCAACCAACCTAAAAGTGATGCAAAAATGACAAAACGATTTGGGTTGAGGTCAAGCTGCCGTGCCACTTCGTGCATCAGGTACTGGCTGGTGGTGAGGCTTTTGCCGTTACGGCTCAGTTTGAGGGCGTGCGCGCTGAAGTAGTACGGGATGTTGCACAGGGCGTAGTCCGAGTCATAGGCCACCAGGCCGTGGAAGCCGTTCTCCCTGCATAAGGCTATCACTTCCAGGTGGTGGTCCTCCATGCTCTGGACAATCTGAAGAGCAGCAAAGACAACAATTAGACTTTAGATGCTAAAAGCCTCAAACTAAACCTCTTACACAGACATGGTGTATTAGGCACTTGAGAGGAGGCCGCAGAAACAGGATTACAAACCAGGTGCTGTTTCATTTGAGCCGCTCTGAGTGAATAAGCCCTTCACAGCTGATTGGATACTCGAAGAAAGGGAGACAAATAATTGGCTGGGAGACAAAAAATTACCCAGGGTCAAAATAATACCGACAGAACAGAACTGAACACATAATGCATCACCGCGTTGTCTGAATGAAATCTTGTTAAATCCTGTTGGACCCTGATTGGTTATTGGTGTCCCCCCCATACCTCAAATCTCAACATCTAATCCTGATTCAGCTTCACATTTAAAATCTGCAAACCACACTTGATGGAACTCGCTGGGAAACTTGATAAGGTGTCGGCCTGCCATGACCTAATGAATGTTACAGACAGCAGAAACTGGATATTTAGGAATTCCCCTTTAAAATGGATTGAATGTGGATCAGTCCATACCTATTTGGAGATCGGGCGTCTGCCCAACACTCAAATGCATCTTTTTTTTTTTTAAATCTACCTGCCCGGAGATAACAGATGCAAATGAGCTCTTGGCTGACTACCGAACAAATAAAACAAACTTAATAAGGTCACTATCGCCCCTGATACCAACACAGCTGATGTGTCGTTTTGACACGCAGCTTGTGCAAAAATGTGAAGAAATGGTTAAGCCGGCTCAAATGTGACTGAACGAAACCTGCATGCTGAATGAGATGCAGCTGGACTGTTACAGTGCGCTTTAGTTCATTCAATACTCGGCTAACATATGTGGGAAATTCTGTTTTCCTGCAGAAGTATTCAATAATAACTGGCAGTATTAATTCTCTTAATCTGCCAATCAGTGAAGGATAACCACCACAGTGTCGGAGTCAATTCACTATCATAGCAACCAACAAATATTCACAGCTGACAGGAAGCAGGGACATTTGATTGAAGAGTAATTAATATTGTGTCAGCACTCGGTGTTTGTATCAGTGTTTGAATGTCTCAGACTGGGGCAGTCTAAACAAACAGCTGGCCTGTTATTAATGATCAAACCTTGTTCCAGTGTTGATCACATGCATTCATAGTCCTAACATCAGAATGAGTCCAGTAGGCCACTGACTCCACTGCTAACACTCCCAGAGGCTCACTGCTTAACTTGGCCGGTGGACACAGCTTTTATCACGGGTGAAGTTGGCAGTGGTGACATGGTGGGCAGCTAGCAGGCTAACCAGAGAGCAGCCTGCTAATGTGTGTAGGTCCAGAGTGGCTCGGCTCAACAGGCACCGCCAGGCCGAGTTTTCACTCACCCCGACGCGAAACCTGAGAAGTGCCAGTCGGATGCAGTGGGCCATGCACACGGGAGGAAGGAACCAGACTTTGGGCGGCGGGGTGCCCTTGTTCTGGATGTGGCTGATGATCTGCTGGGCGGTCTGCCTCTCGTTCACCTGTCGCTTGACCCACTCGTGAAGACGGCCTTTCTCCAGGGCGCCATTGAAGCACACCAGGAGCTCAATGTTGCCGTTGAAGCAGGCCTTGGAGAGGGCGGCCAGGTAGCCCAGCATGTGGTTCCACTGGCCGCCGCTGACCCAGTCGGTGTAGAAGCCTCCGTAGAGCCGGTGGAGGCAGTTCTCGGCGTCCACTAGCAGTCTCAACGGACTCTGAGGGGGTCTCTGCCGGCCACCTCCAACCATACTCCCCCGGGCCAGCTTCTGGAGCTCCACCGGCACCACGGCGCTGGGGCAATGCTTTTCAATGTACTCTTGGAAACCTTGAACACCCATGATGAGCGTCTGTCAGGAGAGACGGAAACTTAAAAGTGAGTGTTAAAAAAAGCGGAATATCGGAGGAAATCAAACCGAAGGGGGTAGCAGAGCCTCTCCCCCTGACAGTGACTGACAGCCGGTCGGTAGCTGTGGATATTGCAGGAGTTGGAATAATTTCGAAAGAAACGAAAGAAGGCTGCTACTCAGGCATCGTCACTTTTTGGTGAGTTGTTTTTTTTGGTTCATGGCTGCTAGCTGCCATGTGTCGGTTCACGGAACCATGTCTGAGGCTGTAGGTCTGTCGGAGTGAGAGGGAGACAGGGGGAACACATGACGACACGACGCACCGGCACGTAGAGCGGCGCGCGAGGAAACCAAGAGAATGTACTGCCGCGTACTTCCGCTTTGCTTAATTTAGCTAAAGTTTTGGCTAAAAACGTTACTGCGTCAGCTCAGAAACATTACGTTAGTTTATTGACAGAAAGAATGGTGTCATTAAAGTCAGTGGAAGTAACTGTTTATACATCCGAACCGCGCAGACAACGTTAGCTAAATAGTTTGATGAGATGTGGGCTACATTTCTGCTGTCAGTGGTTATGGACAGCAGAACTGAGTCCAAAGGCTGGATGTGAACTATCTTGACAAGATTGAATCTTTGTATTTGAGGGTTTTGTTTCCTGATTTGCGGTGAGGTCACAGGTTTATCGCCAGTCTTTGGTGCGAAGCAGCCAATCAGCGCTCAGTAGTTTTCCCATCTGTTGTAGCAAAAGTTTGGAGTGAATTTACTGTCATCTAATGACAGGCCTAAAAATAACTGACATTTTGCATGTTCAAAAGTTCAGCATAGCAAGAACCACCTCAACAATGAGCCGAGCACTGCAATGGTTGCTGTGGTTTGTCAGATTTCAGAGAAGGCCGATGAGAAGACTGTGCTCTTTATAAATAAAGTAACGAGCCTCCTGTCATCACAGAAAGTTTCATCACATAGAGTTCATGCAACAGGTTTTGCTTTAGACATTTTTGTTTTTAAATCTCACAAAGACCCAAACGATTACTGGATTTCATTTAGTTTTCTAGAACAACATTTTAATAATAATAATTTTAAAAAAGAGAGTAGCAGAAGCTTTGCATAATGTTAAATAATGTGACTATAATATAAAATATATACATTTAAATTAGAGTCATGAAGTATAAGCCAAATGTCGTGAGCAGATCATCTGAATCCCTGTGCAGTAAACCTGTGTCTCAAAACACTGTACCTGTCAATGATTTATTATCACTGTATACATTCACAAATTCATACTGTACATGCTGTCATGTCCTCCAACCTCATGTACATAAAACTTACATATTAACCAACATATACAGTACCAATCAAAAGTTTGGACTTGCTCGTTTAATGATTTTTCTTTATTTCTGTTACTTTCTACATCATAGATGAACACTGAGGATGTCCAAACTCTGCTGCAGAGGAGAAGTTCATTACAGGCACCAGCTTCAGAAACCAACAACTAACAGCAGCTCAGATTAGAGCCCACATAAATGCTTCACGGAGTTCAAGCAGCAGACACGTCTCAACATCAACTGTTCAGACGAGACTCCATGAAAACCATGACTGACGGAGACCAACAAGAAGAAGAAGAGATGGATGATTTATTCAAAAATCAAGGCACAGAAACACACAAAGGCTCAGTCCTTGCTGCAGCGGTCCAGGGTTTGATTCCCACTTGTGGCTCTTTTCTGTATGCCATCCCCCCTCTCTCCCTCCCTCCTTTGCTGTCACTATCAAAAAAAGCTCAAAAATATCTTTAAAAAAGATGTTTTAGGATGAATACCTGGCAGATAAACGTGATTTCTGATTGTAAATTTCCTTCAGTCTAAACAAGCTGCAAAAAACATGTGGATGAAGTCATATCCCAACACTACTGGTAGAGGGCAGCATTCAGTTAGGAACTGTGTGAGTGCAGCAGTCATTGTATCGGCGATTTCCTAAGTAACACTTAACATTTAGGGTATGAATCATATTCTTATATAATGCTTAACTGGAGCATGATTCATGATGACTTATTGCCTTTATTAATGCAGGATGTATCACGAATTCCTGCTGCCAACCACAAACAAATGATCAAGTCATCATGATATTATGTGATCAGTTCCACTTCATAAATAGTGTTAATTCACGGCTACTGTACTTACTGTACTGAACTCACTGACAGTTACTTTAAAGTTTCAGTTCAGACCTTCATGTACAGTATTTGCTCAGCCTGTGTGGAAACAGAACAGTACTTGTTCTCTCTCTTCTAGAAATATGAAGCCTTGTTTTGAGTCAAACGATTCTTCAGACGCAGACATTTACATGATGAACTTACATAATCATCGAGTCATGCATTAGTTAAGCATTACTCAAGTATATGTTTCTACCCTCACTGTAAAGTGTTTCCACTTCTCCTTTATTTCTTGCAAACTTGACAAGCTGACACAGTCAACTACCATCAACCAAAGATCAGACTCAGCCCTGCTGAACTCAGCTGCTTATGAATGTATACTTTAAACGATTTGCTGTTAAATAATTGAAAAACCTTTTCTGACTTGAAGACTCATACCATATAGTTTTCCATGCCTGCTCTTCAGAATGTATAATCACATGGCTGTGACTTTTAGAATGAGGTACTGAAATGGAGGCCGGACATCCACACATGAAGCAGAGCCATGTGAGTGCATCATGCTATGCTAACACAGTGACTGACTGAGTCTCAGTTTAATTGAGTTTAATGACTGAAAAGTTATCTGCAACATTTTTGAAAAGAGAACTCTCACCACCTTTTTGGGGGTTGTGTTTATAAATTGTAATACATTTTACAACCATATATGCAGGTCTTTAATTGGGCTGTCATTGTACCCGGACTTCTTTTTTCACATCTTCATATTGTTGCAATGTTCCATCGTACTAGCAGTCTGATGGTGAAAAGTCCACATCGTGCTGGCATCCCGCATGCAGAAGTGGGTTGTAAGGGGTTAACAAAATTGTTTGCATTAGACAGTTAAGCAAAACACCAAAGCACTACTAATCCCAGGGTTCCTGTCCTGTAAAGACACACCTCTGATTTCCTGTTAGATGTGTTGCAGTAGAGATCATTTACACTGCAGATTTTAGCGTCAGACAGATTTTTAGTCCTTAGTATGGGTAAAGCTCCAAAAACACTGGATCCTACATTTCCCATAATACAACTAACAGCATCTTAAACCCTTCCTGTCCGGTAACCCCACATCTTTCCAACTCAATGCCCCCAGTTTGTAATGTATTCTTTCAATTATACATTGCTATCATACATTCATAGACTCAAAGCTCAAACTGATAGCCATGATAGATGACAGATGAAGTGTTACTCTCTGTGACGAGTAATCTGACCTTTCTGTGTAGAAGACACCAACTTTATATTATTTTGCACGGACACCTAAGTAAATGTTTTTCTTACAGAGTTCAGTGCTGTTTTTTTTTTAATTTCTATTTCTGTGTTTCCAATAGACATTAACAAAACAACATAACAAGTTTTCAGTTTCTTATTTTAATATCAATAAAAATCCAACATGTGTACTCAGTCTTTTGGGAATGCATAACACATTTTTAGAATATTTACATAGATATTCACAACAAGTAGACTGTATCAAACTACTACCCTGGAGAGTATACATCTTAAACAATCAAGTAATAAAATACATAAACAATAACAAACAATATTCAGAGAATATAAAACCATTGTAAATTATATATATAAAAAAAATTAATTTATACTTTATATTTAAAATTGCATTTTAAAATTGGCTTGAATACAGTATCCTAAATGTGCAATTTATTTCAATTTATTAATACAAGTACAACTCCATATTTAGATTGTTCTGCTCATCCCATTGGCTAGTTAAGCTTGAACAAAGTTGAATATGAAATGAATGAAAAAGAAAACCAATAAATGACTGAAGAATAAGCCAATGTCTTTTGCTGTACAAACAAATCAAAATGCACAATATTTGTGCTCTCAGAGGTCAAGTGATATCCGAAAGTGCTGTGCTCTTTGGGCCAGTTCTTTTGCAAACTCTTGAGCCTCATGCAGCGCTTGTCTGTCCGGGAAGTGCAGTGCCGCCTTCTTGGTGGCCACAGCCAGCTGCTTCAGGAGAGCACACAAGTGGTTGCTCTTACACAGAAGGCTCTGGCTGGACCCTCCACGTTGGGCCTCCCTGCACATGGTGTCCACCAGTCTCTGGCCCACCATGATCACCAGCTTACTTTGCGAGATGAATTTTTCTGGTGGCTGGCCGTCTTGAAGACTGCCCACAAATCCCCCGATGGCCTTCTGGAGAGCACCAAAGTAGAGCTTGCAATGCTCTGACAGTGAGGATGATGAAGATTCTGTGCCGCTGCCGGACCCAGAGGAGTGGCGCTTGTTATCAGCCTGAGTAGTGGAGAAATGGAATAGAGAAGGTGAAGCTAGCTACCTATGATGTGTTCTGGATTACAGTGTTTACTGTCTTTTTTGACTAAAAGGAAATAAATCCTGGATAACTACATTATAGATGGATATATAAAGCACTAATTTCAGAGACAAAGGTGTTTTTGTCATGCTTTGTATACAGTATAGGAACAAATCCTTTGTGTTAATAGGAGATACTGACCTGTACCTTGTTAGAGACAGGCGTGGCTTTTTCTTTTGGTTCTTTCTGCACTTCCTTCTGCTGCTTTTCAAAGTCATTCTTAGTCTGAAGAAAGGTCAATATCAAAAATATTACATTAGTAAGTATGCTTAGGTTAAACAGATTATCATTCAGTTACCATAGTAATGTATATCATCTATGATAGAAGCTTTCACCTGCAGCTCTACATAGTCATTGTCATCCTCCATTAAGTCCTCCCCTAGTTCACTTCCATCAGGACTTTTCTTTGTCTCTGGCTGACCTATGGTGTTGGGAGACTCTGCATCTTTCTGAGGGGCCTTGAACAGAAGCTTTCCATTAGCATTAATGATAGACACCAGGCGCTTGACATCCTCTGGAACAGTGCGTGCCACCATAACAAAGCGCTCCAGTTGGTCAGGTGTTTGGACCTGACCTGGGTCCTGGCACAGTGTGTTGAGGGGCCAGCCAGCCATGCTCAGAGCACTTATTGTTTGTTGTAGGATTACGCCAGAGTCTTCTACAATAGACAGCTGTTTATAGAGCCTTGTCTGAAGGTTGGCGTCTGTCAAACGGCGAGCATTACCCTTAACATCGAGGGCAAAGTTCAGGAAGGACGTCAGAGAACAGGCAATACCCTCTGCTGCTTCTTTGATCTCCTTTAGGTGTTTCTCCAGATGTTCTTTGCTCCTCCAGTGACTGCTGACAAATTCCATGAGACGGGGCACAGCCCTGCAAATGGACTCCTGCAGGTCCAGAAGTTTGCGGCAGACCTCGTCCTGGCTGAGTGTTACTTCTCGCAGAGGCTCAGGAGAGGAGGAGCTCAGAGCCAGAGAGTCACAGGAGCTGGTGGAGGAGCTGGAGGCTGTGCTGATTCTTTGACTATCTGCTGCAGAGAGGCGTAAGGCTCTACCTCGCTCGTCATCGTCCTGCACCAGTGACTCTTCACTTACTGGAAGGTCACGGAAAGATGTACAGGCCAGGAAGTTCCTCATTCGCTGAAGACGCACCCTTGTGAATTCTTGAGAATTCTTTGGGTCGCCCCTGCACTCTAGGGGTATATGGTCACTGGGGGGATCACTGAGAACTCGGGGGAGGCTTTCTTCCTGGGGTGGAACCGCATAAACTAACTCCTCTGTGAGCCTCTGAGTTGGGGGCTTGTCATAAATAGGGGCCCTTGGCAGCACTTTTGGTGGACTGGGTTTTGGAGAAGTGGGTTTTGGTATATCATAAAGCGAGGGAGTTGGACTGCCTCTTTGAATGGGCCAAGCATGTGCTGGAAGAGTATCATAGAGTTGCCTGCAAATGGCTTTGGAGGGCATGGTACCATAGGAGCTTTGGGTTGGACTTTGTTTCTCTGGACCCACTGGTACATCATAAATCCACTCAGGCTTGCAGGGGTTGGGAAGGGTGCTGTATCCACCAGTCATTTTCTGTTGGGCCTCTGTGGCTGAGGGAACAGGGATATCATAGTTTGGGTCCTGAGGCAAAGGTGGTGGAACAGCATACACCTGTGCACCAGAAAAAAGTTGTCAATATCACAGCTATGCAGAAAGAAAAGGTCTTTAGGAATGAAGTAGACATTTGAGTGGAAAATAAGTGCTTCACTATGCTTTGAACTAAGTACTTGATTGTCCACGTGCAACTGAAACCCCTGCCCCACACCTGCCTAAAGTCAAAATTGGAGACCTTTCATGGTTTGAAGATTACAAGCTCTCTTTCTTGATTCTTCACACAACTAATTTTCAACACCATGAATGCCTTAGATGAGAGACTGTCCAAAAGTGTCCACTCCATTTGTATGATTCTATGCTTCAAGACTACAAAGGAAAGATAGAAAGTTCTAGGAGAGAGCTCATCAGCGAGGCAGTGTGATGTAGCCAGGAAGAGGTTATTTGGCTGTTTGGAACAGGTGTAAATGCTGTTGCCTTTAAACATAGTCAAGCAACATATTGCATGAACTAGTTAATTTCAAGGATACTGAAGCTTTAGCAGAGGTGGAATATGTAATAAATGTGAAATAAACACAGCATTTTAAAGTGAGTACATCATAGCCGCCTTGTGTCATTAAACCCTCCAAACTCTGAAACTTACATAACAGTCTCCTGGACTGCTACACCTTACACTCTCCGGTGAGTCAAATCTTTTCTCCAGCTCAGAAATTGGAAGCAGTGAGTGTGTTCGTGGCATATGTCTTGGAGTTGTTGTTGTCTGCAAATAGAACATCACAGTAAAAGTAAAGACATCAGACTAGTGGAAGAATATCAGTACTTTTGATGCATTTTTGGGTATATTTTCACTCAGACTCACAGAGAAAAGAGAAGCTCTTCTTGCTTGGCTTGGGACATCATAAACCTCCCCTTTTGGACTGGACCCCATGCTGAAGAATGAAGGCTGCAGACAAGACAGACAGGCTGTAATATTGGAATTGACTGGCAACACTTCACTGCTTTGATCAGAGCTGCATATACCCCAATGACCTCTACCTCAACGCATTTATGGGGACAGTGTTTGCTCTGAAGCCTGTTGAGAACCTCATTATCTATGCACTTTGCCAATTAACGCAGCTCTATAATAGAAACCATGCTGCTCATTGAATATTAGGTGGCTATTGCAGAAGGGAACGGGACTCCCCTGGAGCAGGAGAGGAAATGGTGAACATGTGGGTATATTTCTCCCCACCTTCTACTGCACCGGCACCCGTACAGACACTTCTGTCTTTCTGGGGTCCCTGGCGGCATGGGCTGCTGTTTGCAGTTAAAAGTGTCTGAAGTCTGTGTCTGTTTGTCTTTTACAGGCCCATAAAGGCTCTGGTGCTGCATGCCTGTCCCCATGGAGAGGCCCCTGGTCCCCATCTGTAAGCTCTTTTGCCAGCAGGGGTTTCACAGCGTTGCATTTCTGCAACAGTCTACCTCTCTAATCATGAGAGTGAACACTTCCCAAGGAAAAGAACCAACTTTGACCTCTGACCAATAGACAGAAAAAAACCTACCTTTACCTCAGGTCCTTCTGTGCTGTGCTTAAGTGCTGATGGGACTGGACCTTTTGAAGTTGATATAGGAGTGGATGGGACTTTGTAGATCATGTCCATGCGTTCATAAGCTGGGCTGCTGGAGGGTCGGGGTACACTCGGGATCTGGTATATATTTTGCACATTGTCATCAGTTTTAGCTTCAATTAATTTGTGTTTTTCTGAGAGATGGTTTAAGGAGGCTGCAGTGGTTCCAGTTGGTGGTAAAAGCTGCAGTCTATTTGCCGGGGCCAGACCATGCCGTCCATAAAGAGAGCACATCCACCATTCGCTGGTGCCGGCCACATTTTGATCCATCACCGTGACAATGTCCCCTTTTCTGAAGGCCAGTTCATCTGCACACTCTGCGGTGTTGTCGTACAGGGCTTTCGCAAGTTTGTTCTAAAAAAACAGCAGAGGAAATAGAAAAGATTAGAAGGTGAAGTATGTCTGTGGGCAGGTAGTGTGGAACACATGTAAGATACAATCAAAGATACAATCATTTTCACAAGCAACAGTTACCTGGTCACTTTTTTTGTAATTTGCACAGTACAGATATATAATACCAACTACTCCACAGGTCCTGAATGTAATGCATTCCTTTTTTTGCTGCTGTAGGCCAATGACAACATTTCCTCTTGCAAAATGTTGCTACACATCTGAGTTGTCATCAGATTCACAAATAAAAAATGCACATGGCCATCTAAAAATCAAAGTTGACACAACTAGTTGTTGCACAGTCAATATTTTCTTCACTGTTAGCATGATTGTGAAACTGCAAAAGCGAGCATCGCTCTTTTTGTTTTCAATGACATCTATTTTTTTGCTCTGTATTTTCACTTCCTACTTATGCTTCCTAAATGGATAACAAGTTTCTTTGAAGCTTCCTCTTGCAGACATTAGCACATTTCTCTTAAAAAGCGCTGTTTCGTGCATATGAAATCTCACATATTTCGGAACTGATTTGTACTCTGCTATTGAAGAATGGTCACTGCTTATTTTGCATGCATGCCCCTTTTTATGTTTCCCCTGAGAATCCTTCAACTGTCACTGTGCAGCTCACAAGTTGATAAGATGATGTACATGACCAATCTAAGCTAAATGTTGTGCAATGACCACAAGCCGTGGCTGGGTTTCCTTTGCTGCATCGTTGACCTTTTTTGGTGGTACATTCTGCCAGTGGGAGAGATGAAGTGTGAATAATGAAACATGCCTTTAAACCATAGTGGCTGCAGCTTGTGGTTTGACATTGTGTGACTACACGAGATTCACACTTATCTCATCAGTAATTCCTATGAGAAACATACACATATGAAAAGGCATATTTAGATGATTAACACATGAACAAGGTGTGATATGACGTTAATCTGCTATGGGTTAGACTACAAAATGGTGACTGACAGAGGTGTAGCCGATCTGATACTCAACACAGGTTCCACCCTGCAAGACATTTGTAATAAAATTGTAATTCAAACAAACCATGAATGTATTTATTTATTGTTCCTAATAATACATGTTCAAAATGTGTGCTGTAAGCTCTTACATCTCACTGAGCTTCATTACAAACTGTGTTGCGTTGCATCATTAGTCTACATCCTGTTCTTGCCTGTCCATAGGTTCTCATTAAGCATACATTTCTTATATTACTGCACAACCTTTCTAAACTACATTCTATTTCATTATTCTGTAGGCATGGCCATGTCAGTCCAACTCTCTGGTCCACACTGAAATATCTGGACATTTACAAGGTGGACTGGCACGCTGTTCTTTTCATTCATTGTTCTGTGATGACAAATCTTTATGACGTAAGGAGTGTACAAACATCCATTTCTTCCATAAACCATAGTAACTTTGATTATCCTCAGATTTTCAGCTCATCAGCTTATTTCTGGTGTATTAACATGGAAACATCATTTAATGTTGTAGCTGTACTAGAGCTAATTTTGACTACTTTATATACAGTTTGATAGCTTGAATATTATCTACATTTTATAAAATAATCCCATGTTTGTATGTAAAACCTTAACCTTCACCAATAGTAACTATCAAATACATACATGTAGTGGAGTAAAAACTACAATATTTATATTAATACAAGTATTAAAACTTTACTTGAGCGTCTGAGTAATGGTACTTGGTAACATTCCACAGACAGATCCAAGATGTAAGACGCTATAGAAGGAATGGTACGGACGGACACTCAACAAAACAAACACACCCTCACACACACCCACACACAGACACCACCCTCAGCTGATAAGCGTGTGTCGGGGGTGGCGGGTGGGGATGGGGGGGTTGCGCTCTCTCTCTGAGGGTGAATCCTCTGCAACAAAGAGCCCATTCACCATCGGAGCCCAACACGCTCAGCACCTGTTGGGATGCGGGCCTGGTGGAGCACACTGGCCGCAGCAGATTGCACACACACACACACACACACACACACAAAGCCTCAGCAAACTCCCTGCCTAATCTTCTGGGTCATGCTACAGACATGCAAGCGAAATACGTAGGGTCAGATGACAGTCGGTGAGCGTACCACCAAGATTTACGTTCTTGTCGTACTCATCAGTGTGCACTATGCCAACATGACATTAGCCAGCTCTGCTTGTGTTACACTCACACTGCATTTTGTCCATCCAGGTCATAAAATGAGTGTTAAACCACCATGTGACTTAATTAGTAGTGAAACTTCTTTTTGACCAAACCTATATATATATATAATCTTTGTTTTCACACCACAACTTAACATGTGAAACATGTGACTATCAGAATTCAGGTCACTTGTCCTGAGCAGAAGCCCCCCGGCCTCGTGCTGTGTTTACTAGTGTCCCTCATTGCGTGTCCTGCGTGTTGATGGCTGGGTACAGTACCAAAGTCAGATTCAGCTGTGACTCTTTTGGATTCCTGCACACGCCTGCTTGTGCAGATCAGCCCCTGTGACAGCTGGCCTTCAGCACTTTAACTGCACAGCTGTCTCTGCCTCTCCCTCGCCTCTCCCGTCTCTCTCTGCTCCATCCTGTTCACAAATTAACATCGGCCCGTCAGACGCAACGCAAGAAATGCTTTCAAAAGTCCCAGATAGGAGCCAATAAGCCACATCAAGCCAAATTTAAGCTGCTTTATCGCAGCTATCTTAAATGAATTCATGGCCGGATGTGGAGTGGATTGTTGTTTTCAGGACACACTCGGCTTTAAGTGACAATGCTATTTTTAACTACATGATGTCAAACTGTTACTCCTACACCAAACACACAAATATATCCGGGACTGTTGATTTTCAATGTTGATTAATCTGTTGATTATTGTTTCAACCAAAAAAGGACAATTCCAACTTTCCAGACCCCCAAACTGACATTTTATTTTCAACGTTACAAAGAAAACAAGCAGTAAGACTTAGCAGTATCAATGGCTTAAAGGAAGACTATGAACTGTTTGCTGAACAGCAGCCACTGTGGCATCGAAGCCGGAACTGACTCACTGACATCCGTCACACAACACAACATTTACATTAATACATTAATAACATAAACTACTGGTCATACCAGACCAGGTAAGGCTGTAGCAGCAGGGCTGAATGTATAAGAGTGAGCAAGAGTGTGTTTTATTGTTTATGAATTCAACTTTTCATTTGTAAGAGAAAGAACATAACTACAACATTATTTCTAATTTAAACAAAAGTTACGCAGTCAAGCTTCAAACGTTTGGTTTGAATCAAAATGGTTGAAGTGACTCTGAAAGGCTGTGGTGGTGATTCATCCTCATATTCAACCTGATCATTGCTGAAGTTTAATCATGGCACTAATTCATCTAATTAGGGAACTATTCTGCAGTCAATGACGTGCTTTGATTGAGTATTTCTTAACTGTGGTTAAGACAAGAAGTCCACATTTTTGAAAGAGTCACATTGTTGGGAAGTTACAACCTTTTACTATAAAAATGAAGAGAGCACCTGCAGACACTTTTTATTAAATCATCATAATAAGAGCAGCCAGTCCCAGACAGTCAACTGGAACAGGAACCAGTCCAGGAAGTGGTTCCCAGTGTGGGAACGACACCCTCTTGGTTCACTCTGACCTTTTGGCCCTTGACAGCCTGGGCACGACCCCGGGGGTCAGGTCAGCACCTCATCCATTATACGTTCAGATGCATGCCAGGCCCAGCACAACAGCCACGGTGGCAGTGAACAAATCTGTCACACATGACTAAAAGTTCACTAAAATTTAGAAAATGTTTGTTTTCCCAGACAGAGTGGTGGGAGTTCAGGATGAGGCAGAGTACATAGTTAAGATAATCTCTTTTCTTGAATTTGGACAGGAAGTCAGCCTGTAAATATGACATATTAGACTTTCCCACAGTATCTTAGATACAAAGATTGGGGGCAGGGAGGTAGACGAGCAGGAGAGACAGGGACAGACAGACAAACAGAGGGAAAAACACTGACAGAGAGATTTGGTATCCCTCTAAATTATTTTCTGACATGTTGGGAATTCGTTCCTGGTCGATCAATTTTATCATCTTTAAATGATCCTCAGATGTGCTCCATGGAAAATCACCTTTGTGAAGTCTCTCTCCAAGCCAAACAAACCCAAGAGGAGGCTGTGGAGACTAATTCAGGCTCTATGGCAGTGACACTGACTCGCTTACAGCTGCCCTGGTATTTCCTGTATGGGAACTGGTGAGAACTATGTCAAAATCCCATACAAAAATACAACACAACTGATGAATACGACCTAGGGCTTTCTATCAACATTCCACATAGACAGCTAATCTTCTTCCAACAATATGAGAGCAAAGGAAAAGTAAATGGACTTAATATGATTCAAAACAAAATAAAAAAGACAATTAAAGATGCAACCTCCAGGATCCTTTTGTACTTGTAGATGTAGATCTGAAGATTTGCTTTACTCTGATAAGATTATGAACAGTTAATGTTAAAATAACTGAATTGGAAGTCATTGTTTTTTTTTAACATTAGCACAAAGGAGATGAGGTAAAGGACTTTTTATAGTGCAGGGGACAGAATGAGTTTCCACTGAAAACTGGTACGACGAGTATTAATAAGAATCACTGTGTCTTCTATAGTAGCCCAGAATAGACAAACCTTGGCCCTAGTCAAGGCTTTTAAAGTTTGGGGCGAGTTTTGTGGCTCTCCTACACGCTTGGAAAGGTGGAGGGTGAGGTGAGGGGTATTCAGTTAGATGGAATCTGCAACCTCACTGCTAGATGCCACTGAATCACTGGAACTATTGTCATCATAAATGACATTGTCACTTGTCATGTAGTTATTCTGCTACAGCTTCACTTGGTCTGGTATGACCAGCAGCTAATCGTGGCTAAAGTTAGTTAATGTTAGCAGTAGCTGATGACTCTTTGCTAGAGTATTGCTACTTTTGTACTATGTTTGATGGAGTTGAACATGTTTATGTTCCTGCTTGTGATCCAGTTCCACTCACTCACAAGTACAATAAGACATTTACTGAATTAAATTTGCATAGTAGCAAGCTGATGGAAGTAAACTGTTTTTATTCATATTACACTTCTAAGTGATACAGTACAGTTCCCCAGTTCTGTGATTGTGATGATTATTCATACGGTTTAGAGTGTGCAAACATTTTCTTGGCCTACAAATAACATCAACATTGCAGTTTGTTGTTTCTCAGAGGTGTAGCTGTAACAATGGTTGACAGACAGGGCAATGTGAACAGCAGCAGATAACAAGCCGATTGCAGGCTCACTGCTCTGAGGCAGGAACTTATCTCACCCCTCACACTGGTTTTATTTATACTCACACTTCCTCAGTCTCATCTTCTGCCCTTTGTCACAGTGACTATATTCACATTGTTGCTTTGCACAGAGCTGTTACAGTTACAGTGTTTTATGAGCGTGCTGTGTGGTTGAGATTGAACCTGTTTTTATAAAGTCAGAAGTTTATTTCACGCATTTCTATCTATTTGAGACAAATAGGGGAAGTTTGGCATTTCCTATGAGCTATGATCCTATGAGCCCATACACTGTGTAACATGGCCAGCTTTGCAGGAAATCTGATGGATCACTTAGAGGTGCCCTGTGGAATTTGTTCACCACCACATGGAGCAAAGTTTTGGTAAGTGGATCCCTGCAAATCAGAGCAAAGTGACAGCAAAGGCAGTGAAAAACAGTCATGAAACATAATGACCACTCAGCACACTCTGATGAAGACCATTAAAGGAAGGGAAAGCTAACAAGTGGACCTTGAGTTAAGGTCAAGAGTGAAGTTTCACACTCAGGCCAAGAAGAGGACTGTTAGTGAGCAAACATGGAGGTCACAAGGAAACACTGAAATGTTAACATAAATGAGTTTGTTCTCCACGGGGTATCTTTAAAATGGGGATAAACTGGCTCTTTGGCTGCTGAATGTTTCACTTCTCTAACAGCTAGTTGCAAACTTTGTCTGCTGTTTGGTGTTGGGCAGGTAGGGTACAGTGAGTTTACTAGAGCTTCTATTCACTCAAAGCAACTGCCTGCTGTGGCTGGAAACAATGCTGAGGAGAGCTGCGAGGCTGAACCAAAACATTAAAGCTGCGGCTCGTAAAACCAAAAAAATTAGCTGAAGTGCTGTAAAAAAAACAAAACTCCGAGCTGAGGGGAACTGCAGAGTGTGGTGATAATTCTCTGCGGGTTTTTTTGAACTACAAGCACCACTTCCCATTACGCCGTAGTCATTATTACTGATCATTAATGTAAGAATATTGATTAGGGCAGATTTAAAAATGCAGCCTGATGAGAGTCTCTGCTCTGCTTTGTAGCTAAACCTTCAACTCAAACCAAACCCGACGCCCTCACCTTCTAAACGAGCATTCAGAGAAATGGTTGTGCTGCAAGCCATTTCTCCGTACGTAAGATCATCCGTTTATGATCACATTACAGTCTCGCCTCTGACTGGATTCGTTTGGTTTGTTTTGGGGAGTTTATTCAGGAGCCTATAGCCCAGTTGGCACACGTCCTCCAAATCTTTGGCTGACAGGATGAACGATGGGGTATATTAATAATCCTCAGCGGTTAAACACATGGACAGTAGCTGGATAACATAAAGGACAGATGGTAAATTAGACCCCCCTCAACAGTTTTCATTTGGACTTCCTGGAGAGGGTGCTGCCACTTCTCCATGCCAGCCTCCCGCTGTGTGAGCCCTCATGACTGTCTACTGACTCCTGCTCTCAGATGATAAAAACAGGCAGCAGCAGCACAGCAGCACACGAGGAACCCCAGAAATAGCTCCCTGTGAACTAAAAAAGAAGTAAATTCCAATACGAAACAACCGTAAAGAACGGAAATAAGATTGCTGAGACTGATGGTTAGTCATCAACTAAAAGCGTCTGCTTTTTTGAAGAAGCAATGAATAAGATGAGCTCAGGAAAACGTCAGGGTGATGCATATCCTTTCCCCTCGACTCTGAGCAGCAGATAGGACCGTGAGAAGATTATGTTTTGCTATTACATCAATCATGTGGAGGCTTTTTAAACATTTTCAGCCCCCCACTTCTAGACAGTGACCAATCCGCGAGGAAAGTTCACAGTGCTGTGCAGAGATAATCTGTACTTTGCACTTTTAATCATCAAGTAACAATTTGAGAAAGGTGTGGAGTGACTGCAGAAGAAGAGTCAGACATTCTCAGATTCTCTTGTTTTGCCAAGTTGAATCTTTTCTCCATCTGCTGTCGGCTTCCCTGCGGTTCCATTTAGTTTCTCTGGGGGTCCTTTAACAAACACTGACTTGCAGAGACAAAATGGTGCATCCATTCATCACTTCTTAGGAGACTAAACTCACTAACTCTAAGCAATCAAAGTCAAAATTCAACACTGATTTTTGTTCCGAACGGACCGGCTGTGAAGTTCAAGAGGCACCGAGCCAGAGTATGAGAACCAAACCCTCCACAAAGGGTTCACTCAGCAGATGCCCCCCAAACTCCAAGTACACACAGAGCGCAGCAACAAACGTGTGCACGGCTTTGAAGATCAGAAATGCAGGCAGTTTGATCAGCTGTTTGAATGCTGAGAGTTAAAGATGCACAAGTGACACATTTATTCCTTTTATAAAGTCATAAATCAGCAGAAAATGAAGCAAACATAGGACACACTGCTTCTCGTGTCCAGAGTGCAACTTTTAAGAAATGAAACATGTGCCTGACTCCCTCATTATCTGCTCCTGAGCAGCCTGAGTTGATAATCTCACTTCTAAAGGCTTGTGTGTTAATGAGGCTCATAAAGTTTCACTCTCAGCTCTGTGTCAGGACCGGCCCTCTCAGGTTACAGCCTACAGTAGAGCAGGTCAGAGAGGCTGTGTGTAGAAATAGGCGGTAGCTGACACCGCAAGTTAAAGTGAAATCCAAGCAGGTGGTCTGCAGGGACATTCCTCTGGACGAGCCGCAGTAAACAGCAGAGCAGATAGAGAACACATCACAGCGTGAGCTCCAAGCTGACACTACAAATCATTGTGAATAAAAAGTTATTCAGTTCAGCAAAAGTTATTTTAAGTTTTGTCATGTTACAGTCAGAGGCAGTGGAGCAACAACCGGTACTCACCATGTTTGTTCAGCAGTCGTGTTCAGTGTCCACACAGAGAAATAAGTCCGTCCACAGCGGGTCACTTTTCAGTGAACCATCTCAACCATGAGTGTGTGTGAAAATTTACTCCTCCTGTGTGTCTCACAAGCATATTGTCTGAGCTGTCACTGAGAGCCAGACTGCTTTACACCCGGGGCGGGGAGTTCCATGTCATTGACAGAGCTGCTTTCCTGCAGCCCCATTGGCCAGAGAGACCCCCCCCCTACAGCTTTGCCCCACCCCACCACTGATTTTTTTTCTTCTCTCTGCTTCATGCCCGTCTGCGCTCTCTTAGCCTTCCATCTTCCCAGTAAAGCAGAAGTACGTCGCTTGTCACTGTTTTACTTTTCCAACTAACTGAGGGATTTTTTGTCATCTCGTTTCATGTTGCTTCCTCTTTTCTTATAAATTTAACATTCCCCCCATTCATGACAGATTTATGAGGCAGGTTTGGGTTGGGGTGGGGGTTGTTTGAAGCAGAAATTCTTGCGGCTTCGCTCGTTGTTGTCTGGACAACAGAGACAGCAGCGTCTGGGAGAGTTGGGTTGGGGGTTGGGGAATGCAGAGGAGTGATGGGGCTCGGTGACCTTCCACTCTGAGGGCACAGGCCAGAGCAGAGATGGAAATCAGGAGCATTGATACTTTTTCTGTTCTGTCTTTTTTTACGAAGACGTCACACAGCTAACAACTAAAATGAACCCATTTCAAGTTCTTTAACTGCTTTATGAATTTAGTCACAGACAGAAACAAACAGTGAATTCATCCATGGCAGTATGGCTGTGTTTGTGTGTGTTTGTTTGTGTGCGTGCGTGCGTGCGTGTTGTGGTGTATTGTTGCTCCTTTTGCAACAAATGGTCTTAAAATATCCACAGGATATTACTATATCTGTGGTTTTGTGTTCTGAAGGGGATTTTTCACTGTCAAACTCACAGAAGAGGCTTGTTCCTATTAAATGTTTAATAAAAATCTGAATTACAACAACAAAATATAAAAAGGGAAATGACAAACCAACTCTGCGGTCACTTAACAGACAAACTGAGAAATGTGAGCGGTTACAACTGAAGCAGAAGCACTGTTTTAAAGACCAGACTTTCATTTCAATGATACAAAGTTCAGTTGACAAAGTGTGGAGACATACAGACAATCAGTCACCTCACTCTTTACTCCGAAGACGGTGGAATTTGTGGAACAGTCCTTAATGCAGTGGAACTCTCCCACACGTTCCACTGCAGTTTCAGAAGAAGTAAAAACGAAAGACACCACAGTGTGGCCAGCATCCTGTTTGGTTCTCCTCGGTGAGAGGAGACGAGGTGATGAGGAAGGCAGAGTAGGAACGTCGGGGCTTTCTCAGTCTGTGGTGGTGCGGCGGTACCAGAAGCGGGCCCTGAAGTCGTCGCTGCAGGTCATGAAGCCGGGGTTGGTGGGCGAGTGGACGATGCAGCGGACGATGTTGTTGTGTCCCAGAGACAGCAGGTTCTTCCTCTCGGCCGTGCGCGAGTCCCAGCAGCACAGGCTGATGGTGCGCTCGTCCGGCAGCAGCACGTAGTCCTCCGTGTGGTTGAACACGCCCTGTGTGCGATGCATCTGACGGCCGCTCAGCCCCGCACCTACAACACAAGACGAGCATGTCACGGGAGGGATCACTGTACCAACAGCAGCGCACCGTTCACATCAGACCTGAACACCAGAAGCTTCATTCATGATTAACTGACCACCTGTCGAGCTTTCCTGTCTCACTGGTTTGTCATTCATCGCTGAAATTCTAAAGATAAAAACACACTCCTCATTTCTCGCGGGCAACCATCGGTTTGTCGGTAGAATAACAGCTGTTACAGATTTGATCAACTGTAGCTAGCTGGCTAATTAAACCAGGCTGACGGCACGCTGACGTCCTCAGCAGACATTCCTGCTGCAGTGGGCTCAGTTTTAAAGCCAGTTTGAAGATGGCGGTATCACTGGACACTGGAAAGTAGAGACCTAATGCATCTGTTGGTGCCGGGGAGGGGGGCAAAATAACGCTCCAGTTAGGCCAAAGACTGGTACAGCCATTTTCAAAGAGCTCCCTTCACCTCCCACCTCAAGATAAATGAATGTAAACGGGTTCTGAGGGTCTCCACGAGTCTCCCCTTTACAGACATGCCCACTTCATGCTGATCACATGCAGCTTTGGCCAAAAACCATGCAGTTTAAATGCATTCAATTCGACTAGTGTATTTGAAAACGTTTGACAACTGGGGTCCCTAAACAGGATTGGAATTATATATTTATAAAGATTAATATTAAAGAGGGTGTAGTGGAATAGATTAAGCAAATGTTAGTCCATGAGTTTGTTGCTGGAGCTTCATGTCCCAGACAGAAAGTCAGCATCCTCAGCGGGTTGGTGGTCCAAGTAGAAGACACAGCACTGTTCTTGTCTTACAGTGGAGCACGGTAAGCATAACCAGACGGTTTACTTTATCATAACCCTGCCTGCCTGTTTATTTTACATACTTGGATCAGATTTATGCTCCATTGTTCACATTTTTAAAAAGTATGTTTCAGAGGACTAACTGATGTGTTGGTGTCTAAAGGTGCCTCTGGTCCTCCTCTGTTCTAATGGATCAGAGCAGAGCAGAGCAGGACAGAGCTGAACTGGATCACCTGTAACCACAGAGTAGTAATGAAATGCCCGCGCCCTTTAAAGTCACTTTCAGAGTACTGTGGGTACCCACCAGTTAGGCTGGCAGCCGAGCAGGTGAAGACCTTATTTGCACTTCTGCTCTCACACTTTCTGTTCTAAAGAGGTGAAAAAACAGAAACCACCATCCACACTCACTTCAACATGAGGAGAAATCCAAAGCTCACCAAGTCTGCTGCGCCTGATATAGCTACAAAGCTGTTATTGGACAATTGCTGTTGAGGGTTTAGTGCAAAGTCAACATTATGAATCTCTAAACAACAGAAGTAAATAGAGCCTGACTGACTTATGTTGTACAAAAATGTGTAACAGACATTATGTACTGAACAGGAGCGTGTTCAGTGGAGTGTGTTACAGTGTGTCGGTGGGCAAACTGTGTTGCATAGTCACATCATGTAATGGCTGAAGAAACTGGAGGCATGAGCAGAGATGAGGAAGTGCTCATAGAGAAACAAGATGTTGTGTCTGTCGTCTGGCTCACCGTGGCTTCAGTAAATTAAAGTAAAAGAAGTTAATACCGTCAGAGAATAGAAGAAATGTGAGCGTTCTGATTCATCACTGAAAACATTACGAACTTACAACATGACCGAGAACACAGCACTGACAGAAAACACCTGCAGCGTTCAGGCACAGCGCTCTGTTCACCTCAGCACCTCGGCCAACACCTGATTATAGCTGCTGACTGCAGTGACAAGCAGAGAGACTGCACGACATGTTGGTGCTTTTGGTTAAACAATATGAGCGTCAGCACACTGAACTGCATGAAAACAGTGTGAATGAGATGCTGCTTCCAGTGTTGTGTACAGTGTACAGTGAAGGATTCGACCAAACCTCGCAGTACTCCTGAATACACTGCCAAAGCACCAAGGTGCTTGAAGTCAGTCACTTGACTCTGTGGAGCTGATCATGTGTTTCTCTTACTGAAGATAAACATCCCAAAAAGTACAAGAAGGAAGCTGACAGCATCACCACGACCACACAGGATCATCACCTCTGCCACCACACTCACACCTTTAGTTAACTCTTTAGCTGCAGGGCCTGATCGCCTGGGGCAAGAAATACCATCTATTAAATCTACAAACTCACTCGCCTGATCAGGTAGCTAGTAAAAAGGAAGTCAACATAATATTTCCAGAGCTGATGATGGACAAAGCTACAGAATGAGTTACTTCTTTCTCATCTGTGCTGAGTTGTCCATGCGCAGCACCGATCTGACACAAAGACACTGGAGGACGTGGATGAAACTCCAAATACATATTACAGCATGACGCTTGCCTGGAAGTTTTGTTGTTTTTTGATAACTAATAAATGAACTTGCCCGTGTCACCTTAAAGTCATGTCAGAGGTATTAAAAGGTCTCCAATGATACATGGCTCAGCTGATGTGGATGTACACAGCTTAAAATCAAAGCTGAGAGTCAGCTCATTAACCCCAGAGTTGAAATTACAAACCCAACATGCTGAGCCAACACAACAAAACGTCACTAACCTGATACATTTCTACCCATTGTCAAGTTCAACCACTGCTGCTGATGTTAAATATGCAGCATGAACATCAGAGGTTCTCACACAGTGAGGGACCAAAGATCTACATAATTCTAAAAGTTCCCACATTACCACTAGATGAAGAGGGTTCTGAGAATTATTACTAGCACACAGACACAGACACACACACACAGAGGAATGACAGTGGACGCTGCAACGGCCCGTCTGTTCCTGATAATGTGGTCAGCGTGATGAAACAATCCGTAATATGTGACATCACAGCGCTGCAGTCATCGTACGTCAGCGCTGACACCGATCCATGTGCTCATTTTAAAATGTCGACACTTTTCCCTGCTCTGCGAGTGTTAGACCTGCTCACACTGATGTTAACACAGCGTGTGTGAGCAGTGACAGTTGACGTTAAAGTATTACTCAAAACAAATGTATGTGATGAGGCGATGAACTAACTATAGCACTGGATAATATGAGTTCAAAGTTTTCCTGCTTCATATTGTGTATAGTTGATAGCCATGTGTTTGATTTGTTGACTTATCTGTATCATTCACCCGCTTATTTATTTCCTTTTTCCATGCACAGGTCTGTTCTCGTTCATTCGCCTTAAAGGATCAGTGTGAAGGATTTGGTGGCATCTAGTGGTGTAGGTTCTGCATTGCATCTCACCAGCTTCTGCTTCTCCTTCCAAGTGTGAAGCTAACACACAGCAACTCCTCCCAGTTAAAGGTTTTTTTTCTCCCTCACACTTTTTGTAACAGCGATGAACCTTCAGCAGTTTGATTTCACTGCTCACAATCTCTAACACAGTACTGATTCGCTGCATGTCACAGTGTGCACCTCAAATGTTTACATATCTCTTCTATTTTATTTGAACATACTATGTACTGTAATTTTGTATACTGAGCATCTTTGGCACAAGACATTCCTTTCAGGATGAACAAAGCTCTGTCTTCTGTGAAGCTGCAAACCATTTTTGGGTCGATCTATCAGTGCTGAAAACTAGGGATGCACCGATGCATCGGCTGAACATCGGTATCGGCCGATATTCGCCTCCTTAACTGCCATCGGCCATCGGCAAATAAAGATGACATTCACCGATGGCAGTGGCCGATGATTATATGGCGGGTTTTTGTAGGCAAAACACGGGCACTTCAGATCCTTCTTCCTGCGACCCTCTGTTGCACTACAGCTCTGGCTAACGTGCCAACAGACACTCCCACTACCTTCAGCTCACTTCACGCACGCCGGCCCCGCCCGCCCTTAGCCTACAAAATAAAGTCTAAGAAATATCTGCATGGAGCACACCTGCTTACAGGTGTGCAGCTGACAGATGTGCAGCTTACAGTGACCATCACCACCATCTGATCCTCCCTCACTCACGTCCTGAGTGTCCTGGACATATCCTATATTCATTTGCATACGTTGTAAGCTTTAGAAGCCATCAAACACATATATTTAGGAAAAGTCACGGACTGAGAGACATGTAGTTTTCATGTAAACAAAGTTATTTACAAAAGAAAAATCCAAACGGTCTGTGAAACCGTCTTGGCCGTTCTAGTGTACTGTGTACATGAGAAACAAGGCAAAACAGTTTTGTATGATGAAGAGCTGAAAGACTTTTAAGACAGTTCAGTAATGTTTCCGTGGCACAGAGGGAATAAATAACAAAAAGAAAAAACATCGGCATCGGCCATCAGCCAAGTTGTTATTTTAAACATCGGTATCGGTATCGGCCCAGAATTTCACAATCGGTGCATCCCTACTGAAAACTGATAACATGACAATACCATGAGCTAAGCCAAACTGAAATATAAAATATATATTTTTGCATTGGATAATGAACTGTTCTAAATAAGGTACAGCTTCCACTGACCATTATTTGATTTTTTTCCATTAATCAATGAGTTATTTCATCCATAAAATGAAAGTGATGAATCAAAATGAATACAAGTAGAAAATATTCACGTTTAAGAAGCTGAAATCAGAGAATTAACTGAAAAGGCTCAAAACAATTAATCCAGTATGACTAATTTGATAGTTCTAACTAATTACTTAGTTGTAGAATCAGATGAAAGGGACCGATCACACGCTGTCACTTGACCTGAAACATAAATCAGTTCTAACCTAAGGCACTTGTCTTCAACCCGGCTGTTTGAACCTGAGCTCTGCGTCTTACCTGTGTACTTGACCAGCGTCCGGCCTGTCGAGATCTCCCACAGCTTGACCACAGAGTCTTTACCACTGGACAGGATGTACTTGGAGTTCTTGGAGAAGATGGCGGAGCAGACCTCGGCTCCATCGTGGGCCTTCTCGAAGGTGGTCACACAGCGGTTGGAGACACCGTCCCACAGCTTGATGCTGCCGTCCTTGCTGCAGCTGACGTAGCTGTTGGCGGTGGGGTTGTAGCTGACGCCGCTGATGGTGTCCGTGTGCTGGTCCAGCGGGTTGCAGGACACAAAGCACTGGAAGGTGTTGACGTCATATAGGCGGAGGGTGGGGTGCTGCGTTCCCACCAGGAGGAAGTCACCTGAAGGGTGGAAGGAGATTGAACGCAGCATTTCTGCTTCCTGTAGGGAAATAGATAAAGAGAAGGTCGATTACAACTGAATGATGGCAGTCTGAGCCTCGTTTGGGCCCTTTTACCAAACCTACCTGTATATATTTAAAAGCTCTTTTTGCAGAGGGCTTTGAGTAGTCAAAGAGCTTGAGGGTGTAATCTCTTGAGCCAGAAGCTAGGATCTGTTCAGTGGGATGGAAGGCGAGGCAGGTGACTTCGTCTACGTGGTCGTACAGTGTTCGAATAACAGGGTGATTCTCCATGTTTTGCTGCGCCGTCTCGTTCATCATCACCTGACATATGAAGAAACACAAAAACAACAGTAAACATAAGCCTGCTGGATAAAAAACAAACAGATAATACACTCTGGTGTTACTCTGCCTCACCTCTATAGGCATGGCACTCTTGGCCAGCATGCGTTCAGTATCCAGGATCTTGATGGAAGCGTCAGCAGAGCCGGTGGCAATCAGCTGACCATCCCGACTGTACGAAGCGACGCGGCATGGACCCTTATGGGATGTCACGTAGCAGGTCTCATACTCTGAAGCCTCTGGAGACATTGTCTGGACGTCTGCATCAAACTCCAGATCGATACCCACGCCGGGTGCCACTGTATCCGAGCGCCCGATGGCATACTGAACGGCGCTGTCGTCATTCTCCATCCCTGAAACAGGTTGTAGCACAGTTACGCTCCTGTTGAAGCCTCACACAGACACAGCTCAAACACAGAGGGAACAGCTCTTACCTATCTTTGCCAGCTGCATGAGCTGCTCAGAAGGAGACACCACATTCTGAGGTTTGACCTCATTGATGAGACTGTTGGCGATGGTGGTGTAGCCGTCATACAGCAGCTGGCTTATGATGAGCTTGTACAGGTGCTGTCGGTCCTTCAGAGTCGGTTTAGGACGATACATGATGGGTCGAGGCTGACCAGGAACCGGCCGTCAATAGTGACAACTTAGCTGGCTGTAACAAAAGACAGCAGTCAACAATTCATCTCATAATGCTGCTTATAGCTGCTGTTAAGTTTTATCCGTCTAACATAACAACGGCTGTATCTAATGCAGCTCGTTACTGTGTCTAACATAAGTGTCTCTCTCACACACACACCGTTACCTGCAACTAACAGCTACAACAATTGAATGGGACTTGTGCCTAGCAGCGATGCTAACAACGTTAGCTTCGTCGCTACAGTTAACACGCAGCTAAAAAAATAATAGGTCAAGCGCGGGAAAGACCGCGAACATGCTAGACGTCTGTACTGCGCAACACCTTCATGTACCGCTCAAGAACACCAGTTGGACATTATTGTTGCTTATTGAAATTTGAAATGTAAAAATACATAACCCACTTCAAACTTCCAATGGCGCTCCTGGACCCGAACGTGCGTTATTATTACGCTGAACGTATTTGCGTCATACGTCACAGCACTTCTTCTTCTTTGTGTTAGGAAGAGTAGGCGCTACAATTTGCTGCCCTCTGCGGCGGTTCTTCTTCTTCTTCTTCTTCTTCTTCTTCTTCTTCTTCTTCTTCTTCTTCTTCTTCTTCTTTGGCGTTTATTGGCAGTCGGCATCCTTAATGTTACATTTACTGCCATCTGCTGGACTTTACTTCTTTCTTATTTCCTCTTCTGCTATATTCTTTTAATAAGTCCAGTTGAGACAAGAAATCTCACAATGACTCTCCTCCCTTCTCTAGATTTTCCACATTCTACTATACTCTTGAATTTATTCTCCACTGTTCCTGCCTTCCGCAGCCCTGTTCTCATCACTTCCCCCTCTCTTTCATATCTAGGACACACTGTAATTACATGTTCCACTGTCTCTCTCTCCCCACAGTTACACCGACCAGTTGGATGTTTTCCTGTTATATTAAGTGTGCTATTCAGTTTACTGTGCCCTATTCTTATTCTGCTCATGATTACTTGTTCTGTTCTATTATCTCCATAACACCCCACCTCTCCTACTACACTTTGTAATTTATATAAATGTCTCCCTTTTTCCTGCTTCTTCCAATGTTGCTTCCGTTGATTGATTATTTCCTTCCATATTAAACTTTTTCCTTCTGCTTTTGATCATTTTACTTTCATTTCCACCTCCTCTTTCTTTACTGCCTCTTTAACCATTTTGTCTGCTTTTTCATTCCCTTGTATCTCTAATGAGCTGGACCCACATGAATGTTATTTCCCTCCCCTGTTGTGTTAATCTGGATGTTTTTAACAATACTTCATATAATATTTCCTGGTGTGTTTTCGCTGTTCTGTTTTTAATGCTTAAGAGTGATGAAACTGAATCACTACATATGACTGTCTTCCTGTCCGCCCTGTCCTCCACCCATTCTATTGCCAATAATATTGCACATAGCTCCACCGCATATATGCTTAAATGATCTGATGTTCTTTTTGACATTGTGATATGATGACTGGGAACCACCACTGCTGCGCCTGTTGCTCCTGTTTTTCCCTATACTTTCCATCTGCATAGTTATAAAATTCCTGTACTAGATCCACTTTTTCATTTCTACTCTTGATGTTCCATAGTTCTAGATCTACGCTTGTTTCTTGTATCATCCATTCTGGTCTTGCTGTCCACAGAACTGTTGGGCTGAATTCTATCTGCTGTACTTTTAGTTGTTCTACTATTCCCTCACTGACCCAACTAAAGCTTCTTTTTTTTTTTCTCCCCTTTTCCCAACACATCTCCAAAACTCTCTTTGTTGGATGATCTTCACTGTGCCCTTTTAGATTTGTCCAGTAATTGGCTATAAGCTGTTTTCTTCTGATCCATAATGGCATTTCTGTCCACTGCTGTTTGTTTGCCTCACAGTTATTTATGTCCAGTGCTGTGCAGACTAGTGATGGGAAGTTGGGTTCTTTTAGGAGTCAGATCATTTGACTCAGCTCGCCAAGAAGAGCCGGCTCTTTCGGCTCCCAAACGGCTCTTCATTTTATCACTTATACCTTTTCTAATTCAGCCAAATTTAGCACTATTTTGACTTATGTTTTGTATGTGTACGCATATATCATTTAAATTATTCAATACATCCTTTGTACTGAAGTAATAATAAATTGCTGTAGCCAGTTTTTTTCATTGCATTTACAGACCGTTGTAACTCTCCAACCAGTGAATGCACTAACTTAATTGTAGAACCACTCTGCTACACAAAGCAGATAGAAACACCTATAAAAACTATAAATTGCATAGAAATTTAAAAAAAAAAAAAGGACAGCTATTGACTGCTGGATGCACAGTTCTCATGTGTCTGTGAAGGTTATCAGATTATCAGGCTGAGTAAAGTTTCTCCAGCTGCTCCAGCTCTCTGAACAGCTTCCTCCTTCGTACTGAGTAATTGTCTTCGTCTGTCACTGAGCCTATACACTCACATTTTCCATCTGGGTGTTTCCCAATGAGAGTCAACCCACTCCCAACCCCATGATGCCCAACCCTCATCCTGATTATGATAAATGAATTTTTCCCCTTGCAGGAAAATTTGCCTTTTGTTTTGACTGACATTTTATGATTGAAATATTGTAGGGTCATTTATGTTTTATCCTCATGAGCAGCATTCTTTGCCAAGTGATGTGCATCCTCATTTCCCTCTGCAGCCGTGCGTGTGAACCCACCTCACATCCTGCTTTGTTAATCTGTGTAATGTTTGATATCTCCAGTAGATCCGATCTGGACTTTTGATTTAATTTCCCTTATTGTAGTTAAGGTGATTATACACTAATGATTAGGATGGTGATTATGCTGATGCTCAATCACTGAGTTGTCTCATGTATTGTCCTCTACCCACCAAAGCTCCAGTATTTCTGCTGTGAATACTGACAACTGAAACTCATGTCCCTTTTGAATTCTTTAATTCACAAATAGATGCTCCAAATGCCCCTTACCTACTCTCTCTCTCTCTCTCTCTCTCTCTCTCTCTCTCTCTCTCTCTCTCTCTCTCTCTCTTATACAAAACTGCCACAGATTTGCTGTGCCCAGCCTCTGAATTGTGAGAATTTGCTGCCTCTCTCTGTTCAATATCATTTCTAAATGAATATATTTAGTTTATTGAGTTCATTAGAAAGCAATCTGAAAAAGTCACCCACTGATCTGAGAGATTAGAATGGAAATTTCTTGTCCTTGTTTTTAACATTTTACAAACTAAACAATAAATCTTAAAGTCTGTGTTAAGTCATAATAAATATGTGTTCTGAGTTTGTCAGACCAAAGAAGAAAGTGTTATTAACCACCCAGCCAAATTTGAGTGATTAAACACGTCGACAAGTTTATGAAATTAGGTGTCAAAATCAGGTAAAAATGAATTCTCAGCTCCAGGACTGTGGGGGCGTGTCCTCTAAATGTGCTGAAGCCATGCCCACTCGTGAGAGCAGTCAAGCAGCCATTTTGAAATGACTGAAACGTGTCAGATGAGTTCAGAAAATGACATGACTAACTTTGAAACACTCACTGAGCGAGAATAATTCATCTCTATCTCTCTGCTAGGGGTGCAGGGGTATGCTCAGGGTGGCCTCAGCGTGTCATCGAGCCACCCTTTAAGGACCGCCCACAAAATCCTGGACTGAAAACTGGTGAAAAACTGTTTGAACCTCTAACTCCACATTTCAGTAATATATGGTTCAAAGTCTTTTCACGTGTTTTCAGAAACTATTTTCCAACATATTTAATGTATTTTGAAAGATATTTCAGAATTGCCATTTCACAGAGTTTAAACAAAAAACAGTGGATTAATGGAAAACTGTTAATCAGCCCAGCTTTAAATGCCATGTATGTTACTGTGTTTCCAATTCTACCACATAAATCCTTTTATTCGGTTTATGTGTATCTTGTTTCAGTATAGATATGTGGGGCTACACTCATGACCCAGCAGAGGGTGCACAAGTCCAGCATCTCATAAGAAAGAAGACATAAAGAAAGAAAAGCTGTAAGCCTCTGCCTCTGCCCAGGGTTTGATCTCAAATTTGTTGCTATAAAAATAGACTCCGCTTTCAGTTGGAGGCTTAAAAATTAATCTTGCAGAACTAGACGCAGAACACAACAGCTCAGACTGCGTTATAATAAAACAGAAATGATAACTGCGGTTTACAGAGTGACACTGACAGGTATGCACACTGTATCTTGCAGCTGGTAGTAGCGGTGTCATTCGTCTTGGTGCTGAAGACAAAAGTGGGGCATGAGGCTGCTATTCTTTAGCTGCTGAAAAGCATAAGTGAACATGTAAGTGGATATAGACCTCCAGCAGTTCAGCACCCACCCACACACAATCTCTCAGTTGCCACCTCCTGCGATGTGGCTCATCAGTTCAAATGCTGGCCAAAAAGACAGAAATGTGGTGTAATACGTGCAGATGGAAGCTTAGCCTGTTAGTGAGAAAGGCCTATTCAAATCATACATCTGTTATTTGTCATTTCGTGTGCAAAAATACAGCAAGGGGACCCATTCAAACACTAATGAAGCAAGCTGGATATTTCCCATGGGTACCTTCAGTCTTAGGATCATAACTTGAAAGAGCTTGTGTATTGCAGTGTTACAGTCCTCACAAAATGAGGTAAAGGGTGAGGAACTCTTTGGCTCAGAATATGCTAAAGTTGTTGCTCTTGCATGATGGAATTTGATTTTCCTATTAAAAGGTATTTATGACTTCTGGGACGGTATCAGCAGAGGTGGTATACCTCTACATGTGTGATCATTTCACTCCTTGGTTAAAAACACATGAATAGCCGTATCCACGTGGATACATGTCGAAATAACTGCAACAAAACAACAAAGTTATTTTAAAAATGCAGAGGTTCAGCAGCAGAAAACCAGCATGAGTAGCACAACACATTTTATTGGCCTCTGATCACTGCTGACCAGCTGGTCAGCAGTTAAACTTGACTCAACCTTGTATCCTAGTAACCTGAGTAACATGGCCAAAATATAATCTATTAAGCGCCTGCTGACTGTTTTGGAGGAGACATCTCCATGTAGACTACACACACGACAACATTTAGTCTGACTCAGCCTTCTTTTTAAAAAAAAAACATGTAAACACGCCTGAAACTGTGCTCCCACCCTGCAGGACTGTGAGCTGCATGAGCGCAGTAGAAAACATGCGTGGTAGGTGGTGTCTTGTTACCATGTCAACACAAAGCATGCTCCCAGCTTGCAGTTGCCTTGGAGACCAGCTAAAGTCTGAAGCAGTGAAATGATATAAAAACTATTTGTTTTCTTTCAGCAGATGTCATCTGATAATTGCACGGTCGATCCCACACGATGACACACTGTTCAGAAAATCAGAGCTTTGAAAACATCACTCAAGTCAGGGGTTTTGCGAGTTTTAAAATTATTCACTTTTAATAGAATAAACTTAAAAGATCGCTGTGTAAGATTTAGTGGGATCTAGTGGTGCCGTTGCTGATTGCTCCCCTTCACCTCACCCTCTCATTCCTAGCATGAAGGAAAAAACATGGTAGCTGTGAAATGTGCGGAAAAAGCCAGTGTTTAATTTGTCCGTTCAAGACTACTGTAGAGGACCCGCTCCCTCTGTAGGTATAAAGGGCTCATTCTAAGGTAATGAAAACATAATGATTCTTATGTTTAGGTGATTTTACATGAATGAAAACATCGTTATGAATATTGTATTTCACTTCTGCCAGATGTAAATACAGCCCCCTAAAATCGTTTCACCTTTTAAGTGGCTATAGTCAAAAATGTTGTATTACCATTGGATCAAATGACTTTTAGCTTGAGCATTTTAGCATTTAGCTTCTTTTATCTCATTGTTTTGGGTTTATAGCCTGCAACAGCCAGCAGCAGCAGGGCCGGATATTTGTCTCAGGAGCTGGTGGAGACCAAAAGAGAGCTTAAAAGGAGAGTGAATTCCAGTGAATGCTCAGACACATGATTTCAAATGAATGCAAATATATATATACGTACATATACATATATGTATATTTCCATTACAGTACTTAGATATGCTATGTGCTAGCTTGTCTATGGTGAAAAGTCATCCAGAACACACACACACACACACACACACACACACACACACACACACATATATATATAGTCACATCTTAAATTTTGCACAACACAAGTCATCAAAACATTAGCTAAATATTGTGTTTTGGTAACTAGCTAGCTAACGATTGATGTTGATTAGCTAGTTCATAGACAAGCTGTGATTGGTCTGTGATTGCAGCACAGAGCAAAAATGAGCGGGGCCTAGGAAGGGTTAATACAGTGCAGTCATGGTAGTTTTGCTCATAGCACCATCTTATTTATTATCTTGCAGCCAAATGAGGCCATGTGCAATGTGTAAGGTAGCTCTCAGACAACTGTGTCTGCCAGGGTGGATACATAATGATGTTCCTATTGTGTCAGGGCTCTGACATTAGTCATTACTGTGTAAAAAAGTGTGCATTGCATTTTTATTCTGTTCAAACAAATAAGCTGGTTGCGTATAACTGTATAATTCAGGTGTTGTATTTCATCGCATGTATCACTTATTGGACACAGTACGATCTGGTTTTATGGAATTTTGTGTTTTGTTTTCTGACTTAGTCTTTGACGAGAAAATCATCCTTCCTTAGAATACCATATGTACTCTGTTTCTTAAATCCAATCAGCAACAGCAAAGATGAAAATGAGACATTGTGAAAACAGGCTACTATACTACTGTATGAGCATATGCAGTGTGAACCGGTGTGTCTGTAAAAAATGCAACATATTGTAATTTGGGATGTGCCTGGAGGTGGGAAATTCACTACAGCCACTCATCCATTTGTTCTCTGCCTGAGAGAGAGCGAGAGCAGCACACGTGCAGCCAAGCAGCCACATCAACATTAGCTGTACTGCACCCTTGTCTATGTGGGTGTATGAAATACAGTGTGTGGGAGGAAGTAGGTAGGTGGGGGAGCGAGTATATATGTGAGCCAGAAGTCAGATACTGCCTCAAACTGTTGATGGTAAAGTCAGCCAGTCAGCCTAACGTGACTGTTGAAGGTAAGCTCGCCTCTATCAGCACACTTCCTCTGCCAAACAGTCGCTTTCACTTCTGCACAACACTTTATATTAGCCTTAAATCCTTCCACATGTGCTCAGGGCCTCTCCACTCTTTCGCTCGTCCCGATCACTCTGTGTAATCTATGTTTTCAACTTGTCCTCCGGAAGTCTTTGTTTGACAGCCACACACCCACCCAGCCACCCAGCCAGCCCTTCTCCTTCCCTCACTCTCCTCCTCTCTGCCTCACCACTTTCAGAGTGCATCTTCTCTCTCATTTGCATTTGTTCCGCTTCCTCGTGACAAGAAACAGTTCATGTCAAAGAGCTGTGGAAGGAAAATCAACAGCCTGGACGTCAGAACAGATTGAAATGAGCAGGTACACTGAGGATGGGGTTGTTCAGTGTAGAAGACTTTCGAAGCTGGATAATTGTTGCTGATTTGAAGTGCAAAGCAAGGAGGTAAGTGACTTCTGCTGCTTCTCTTCTTCTCTCTTTTAAACTGTTGCGCCTGACTTTCGGCCTAGTTATGGCATGTTCTGGTTTCTGGTAGTGTTATTCTTACCTACACTGTGTGATGGCAGCACTATCAGATGTTTCCTCCTTTCAAATGTTCCCTTTATAAAGTCAGATTATGAAAGTGTTGACAAGATGAAACAAGAAGTATTCTCATAATGACACAAGAAACCAGAAAAAGTCTTTTCAGCCTTTTAATTCACATTTGGATGCTTGTTCTTACTACAAGCAGAAGCTGTTTGTCAGTACAGTTTGACCTCTTTTTGAACCCATTCCACCCAGGACTACAAGTGTGTCCTGGGTGGAATGGGTTCAAAAAGAGGTCAACGGCAACTACAAGGACTACAAGTGTTTGTAGTTTTTAATGATTTATGTGTCTACTCTGATACGGAGCTGTAGCATGTGTACGACATCATTTACATAGCAGTGAGGAAGTGAAAGCTCATCACAGTAAGAAGGTGGATCAAAGTTACCCAATACATAATGTTTGAAGATGAATGTGTACGTATGTTCACAGAGGACTCACTCGATTGTGAACAGAAACAAACTTTCCTCACTTCACAGCACCACAAAAAGTATCTGACGTGGGCGTGCTCATGCTGTACAACTAACAAAGAGTGTGCTCCATGCCAACTGTACCTCTGTGGGTGAATTATGCAAAATCACAATACATGTAGAAACAGCATCACAGCAGCAGGAAATTAAATTTGGTTGACCAAATATGAAGCAGTTTATCTCCTCGTGTAGGCGGCTTTGTGCTTTGATTAGATTACTATACAAATATGACTGAGCCTGTCAGGAGACAAAGCCGCCACATGCTACTGTTACATCAAGGGTATGCCATTTAATTGGTGCAGACTGGTGACAGAGGCGACGGCTAATGTCAGCAGACACATTTCATTTTGGGAGATAAAAGCCTCTGCTGTACTGTATGAGTATCTGATCTCACTCCCTCATCCCTCTCCTCGTGTGAATCACTCTCCTACATCACCTGCTCTGCTTCTCTCTACTGTATACATACATTTCCCTCTCATGTTTTTGTCTCATGTTATGTCCATTGCCTGCATACAAAACATATCTTGAGAGCTGCGTTCCTGCTCCACCTGCTCTTGAAATGAAACAGCAATGATTCAAATGCCTCCACTTTCCTCTGCACTCTCATGGGCATTATTGCTCATCACAAAAATGATATCACTGAGCTATATAGAGGAGATATCATTGCAAGAGACATCTCCCTGGATTTTTAGAACCATGTGAAATCCAAACTGGATTAATTGCTTTATTAGCCATCTGTCCTGAGGGGTAATGCATATCTGTCATCATTAACTGCTGCTGAACATTTATTCATTGCTATGCTCCTTTTCTCCGTTCCACTGGTACCGTGACAAAATATTCTCCAGGAATGAAGTCTCATTTTTAACACCTAAAAACGTCCCTGCTCAAATAGACAGATCTGAAGCAAAGCAGAGGTCTAATGCAAACTGTTCTTATCTTACAGGTAATTAGAGACCTGGCACTAGTACATCACGACAGCAGCAGTGTTACCATGGAGACTGGCAAGCCAGGATTGGCGAGTGCTCCAGTGCACATCAACTCCGTTGCAGCGCAGACAGAGAAAAGGATGGACATCCAAGCCCCGCTGACGGCTGTTTACATCCACACAGTGCCTGCTGTACCAGCGCAGCCTTACCCTCAGCCTCCTGCAGCTGCCAGGGAGCCAGGCACACTCCATCTGGCCATGCCGCCACTTTACTCCAAGGAGACGCTTCCCTTTCTGACACTCCACATTGCTGGTGGGCTGCAGTCTCAGCCGGGACTGAGTCTGACAGCTGCTTCTCCTGCAGCCGCCAGACCCAAGTCAGCGGGAAAGCACGTGTGTCCTCACTGTGGACGGGACTGTATGAAGCCCAGTGTGTTGGAGAAGCATCTCCGCTGTCACACCGGGGAGCGGCCTTACCCCTGCACTACTTGTGGAATTTCTTTCAAGACTCAGAGTAACCTCTACAAACATAAGCGAACCCAGGCTCATGCCCGTCTCTCGTCTGAGTCAGAGCAGAGCAGCCAGGGAAGCCTAGACAGCATGTCCAGCTCCAGAGAGACTTGTACCTCCAGTTTGTCTCTGGATGAGCGCAGCGATGAGTCAGGCAGCATGGAAAAGGATTCCACATTACCTGCTGCTGAGATCACCTGTCCTGCCAGTACTGCAACGGTCTACTCTGTGAAGACGGATTGCTGCGTCAGAGGACAGATTGACCTGACCTCTGCAGACTATAACACCAAAGAAAAAAATGAAAGTGGAAAGGTCACAACAGATAGAGAAAAACAGAGGACAGAGAACAAAAAACCTCAGCTGACTGCCAGTCGACATCTTCCCCTTCAGCGACAAGAAGCCACTCTGTTCTCCAAGCAGTGGGAGAGCTCTGTATCCAGAGGTAAATCGCAGAGCCATGAGAGCACTGACTCCGGCTTCAGTGAGAGCAGTGACCACTACCCGAGCCCTGGCAGCGTTTTACCTGATCACAGTATGGATTCTCTCACCGAATCCACCAAGGAGCATCTTGAAGAAACCACCAGCACAGAAACACAGTCAGAACCAGGCCAAGGTGCACAGGAACCCAAAGACTCTGCAAGGGAGCAGGAGCATAAGACACTGGAGGAACGTATATCTAAGCTGATTTCTGAGAATACAGCTGTAGTGGAGGACAAACAGCTGGAGAACGTAAGGCCGAGGAAGACGGTTCTGTCAAAGCAGGGTAGTATCGACCTCCCCATGCCTTACACGTACAAAGATTCATTTCACTTTGATATGAAGATCAGTAAGCCTCCGAATGTTGGCTTACAAAGAAACAGGAAGTCCGGCATCTACAGCTCTGTGCCCACCCAGCACTCCACCACCATGGAGCATGCCCCCTTAACCCGCAGCAACTCCCTCCCATTCAGCGTTACCCTCATGCAGCCTGAGGGAAGCAGCCCAACCTTCCCCTATCAGAATGATTATGTAACACTTGTCCGGAGGGGAAGCTCGGGCCAGATCAATCCAACAGGTTTCGCGATCAAACCTGTGAACCAACAGTCATCCACCCACCGCTCACTGGTCCGGCAGACAGCCGTAGACTGCAACCACGCAACAGACGGTCTTTTCATGAATTCATCTGTGGAGGAGGCGTGCACCAGCAGTCTCAGCTGCGATGGGGATGGCGGTGACATTTGTGGAGAGCCAAGCAACAGAAAGTTCCGGAGGAAGAAAGCACAGAAATTTGCCTACAACAAATGGTACATGTATGGAGGAGGGACATTCAAGAAGCTCTACAATGCTGATAAAGGTGGTGATGAAAGTGTTATCAAAGGCCGGAAATCAACAAACCCAGAGCAAGAGACTGTTCAGGGCTTGCAAAAAAGGTTGTCAGCAGTCCATAAGGAGACAGTGACAACAACAAACTCAACAATAAACTTCACTAGCAGCAGTGCAACAGTGTGTCATCCAGACTGCACTCCTGCCAAACTATCCCTTGTGTCTCCTGTGGATTTTAATCTAAAAACTAGCCAGCTTCATACAGCATGCAGCTCTCTCAAGAGTCCATTCAGGAGAAATCTGTCTCTGTCTATACTGCCATTACCTTTAATTGGATCAGTGGTTAGCCACACAACAGACAGCAAGAGCAGAGCAGATGATGGGAGATTGATTAATGAAGAAAAACATAGTGACTCCAGCTCTCCGCTCCATGGAGCCCATATTCCCTCTGACAGGAAAAAGCAGAAAACTGATGACAAAATAATTTGCCCTCTGGAGATGGAGACTGAACGAAACACTCTGACTCAACCCCCTCCCTCTGTCACTGGCAGCGCACCTCTGCAGGATACAAATCTGAGTTATATCAACCTTCAAAAGAATCTAAAACACACTCAGCTCAAAGGAGCTCTCTTTCCATCCTGCATAATCAATGCAAATACACCATCTGTTAGCGCCACGCCAGCCACTTCCACCCCCTCTGCTGCCAAGACCAGCTTCCTGCCCAAGTACCAGCTAAAGTTACCTAGTAGTGCTGAGCCTGAATCAAATCCTTCACCACATGTTGTGGATACACCGTCAGGAACCGATGGCCGCAGCTTCACCTCTGCTCTGTCATCTTCTCACACTGAGCAAGCTTCCATCGTGGTCACAACTTCTGACAAGAAGAGTGATCCTGTCGGCTCACCGTTGATGCAGACTGATGTCAAAAAGACAAATGCTTTCAGCTCTACACAAAGCCAGCTCCTCTTACCTTGCACAACCGCAACCCTTTGTCAGACTGAAACACCAAGTATGAATAAAATTGCAAGTCTAGATGTAGTGCACAGGCAATTTGCAACAACCACAGTAACCACAACCTGCCTACGAGACTTTCAAGCAGGATTATGCAGCACATCAATACAATCTTCAAAATCTGCAGGGGCTTCAGAATTTATGCAGTTACCGAGACCCAATGTACCCGTGGTTGCAAATCTCCCTGCTACACCTACGATAACCACAGCAAACAAATATCAGACATCTTCCACCACCATTACTGCTTTATCACAAGATCAGCCTAACCCTCCTCTGTCATACACACAACTCTCTCCAGCATCAAACCAGTTGAACCCTGTAAACAGACCGTATCCCAGCTCAAACACCCCAGTTGTACCATATCACATTGTACCGTTTGACCAGATGCAGCCAGCGGCTCAGAACGTGTTTCATGTCCACACAGCAGACCTCCAGATCTGCCTCCAGATCATATCTGACGAGCAGCTGGCTCTCATCGAACCCCAGATTGAGAGGCAAGCAGGTAGAACCCTCTCTCAGAGACATGGTATGGAAGCAGTGGCCCCGGAGGTGATCCAGAACAAAGCTCAAAGCTCAATCACCATGGAAAGCACCAATGAAGGAAGGGACCATCAGCAGCCAGGACAGCTGGACCAAAGTGAGACTTTACCCACACTTACCATGGAGAAAATAAAACCTCCACTGGATGTACAATTTGGGAAGCCAAATCTCCCCCTGACAGGACGCGGTGATTCCACTCAGGCTACAGTATCTGTTGAATCTAAACCTCCAGAAGCATTAGGTTTGTCACAGCGCCCACACAAATACGGTCATGTAAACACGGTCACAGACACTCAGAGCATTACGGGGAATGTTATGTCAACTGCTGCTTCACTCGAAGGTGTAAAATCAGGAAGGAGCCAAACTTCAGAGGAGGCACATGCCCTTTCTCTGAACCATTGTGCTGAGGAACAACTTTTGCCAGACAGAAGGGTCAGCCAAAGTGGATTGGTCTCTCCAACAATCTCACAGCACAAGCTCAGCGTGACCTCTCTTTCCCCCAGCACAGTACATCAGAATAACTTCAAAAGAGAAATACTGGCAAAAGAAAGCCAACACAAACTTAAAAATCAAGACACCACATGTAATGCAGGCACCATGATAGCCAAGGGTGAAGCCTCTGCATACCATAGCAGCAGGTTAGAAAGTGGAGAGACCCACTCCCCTCTGCAGGTTGGGCTCAGTCAGGCCTCGGTTGCTGCATGTGCTGATGAACTCTCTGGCTCGGTTTCTTCATCTTTCATCAAGGCTCCAAGTCGGCTGACCCCACAAGCATCAATCTACTGCAGCAATCCATTGGAACCTACATTATCAGAGGCTCTGAATTCATCGAAACATGCAAACATGGGATGTGACAGGGTGACCCCTGTGGACAGTTCTGCCTCTTCACAGGAAATGACTCAAAGTGAATCAAAGGACATAATCAGCTCAGCCCACTCAGAAAAACAACAGGGTCAGGTGGACAGACCCAAAGACATCCCAGCTGTGCTCATAAGTGTTCAGAATCCTGCTGCAGGTATATACAACTATTTTAATTATACCAAGTATTCCTACTGTATAGAACCAGAGGGATATACATTTCAGGTCTCCAGTTTGGGACAGTTGGTAACAATGATCCTAAACACACAGTATAGACATGGTAACCAAGTTTTTGGGCCAGTCAGTAAAATGTTCTTGTCAACCACCTGACCAGACTGAAGGCAAAAAGACCCTAAAATACAAAGCTGAGAATCTTGAGGCCATTTTTCTCGTAAAAAAGACCCTTAATCAAGATTATTTGTGTTCACATGGTGCATATTTCTATTTAAATTGCTTTACTTAAGAGTGAGAGGATACAACGTACAGAGAGAACAGGTCTACAGGTGTTGTCAACAGGGGCCCACAGTTCATTTTTGCCCCTAGTGATTGTAAATCTTCCAAAGATTTGCTAAAAAAAAAAAAAAAACAGATTTAGTAATACAATGAATTAATACATGTAATAATTGATGTCCTAATTTGTACATTATAGTAATAGGTAAAAAAAAAGATGAGATGAGATGAGATAAGCTGTTGGAATGAAGGACCTGTGGTAGAGCTCCTCTTACATGGTGGCAGTAGCAGCTGTTTAAGGCCTCCACAGTCTCATGCAGGATGTGAGAGGAGCTGTTCATGATAGATGTCAGCTTTGCTAACATCCTCCTCTCGCCCACTTCTTCTGTGGAGTCTAGGGGCAGTCCAGGACAGAGCTGGACCTCAGCCCCAACAGACGACTGCATAGAATAATGTATCAAAAAATCTGTTCAGAGTTGTTGTTTAGGTTTCAGTCTAGTGTCCTGGAGTACAGAGACAACATAAAAAAATGTATCTTGGTACATATTGCACTGTATTTGTGTTTGCTATCTGTATTGTAATGATAACATGCTTTATTCTTTTAATAAGAACATTTCAAGTCAGACACTAGTTTTCACCACAAGATGGCAGTATGAGGTCACAGATTTGCAGCCATGTTTCATGTATTGCAAGAATGGCTAAAAGCCAGAGAGGATGTTGGAGTGTTTCTGCTCTTTATCTGGTCTTAAGTTAAATGCACTACTGGGGATTTTATTATAGACAAAACAATCAAATGGCTCTCTGTGGAGAAATGAAATCATGGTCATAGCAGTATGTCTGGTTTTCATTTTGACCATCATTGCCCTCACTACCATCGCATGTGAGCTACTTCACAGAGAATTGTAATGTCCTGTAATGTTTGAAAGTGTCATTTTACCCCCATCACAGCACACAACCCCAGTTCACCCGTTCTTTAAGTCAGAGAAGCTCAGGATTACAGACAATAACAAAGTTTAAAGGCTATTCAGGGGAGCACAGGATAAACAAAAGGGCTGACACTTGTTGACCTCCATCCACTGCCTCCTGGCTAAACTGAGAGAACAAAAGTTGCTAGATCTCCTGGAAAGACTGATGCTTGAATTCACATGGCAGTCCTGAAACTTTGTTCAGATTATTGTTGTCTAAGAGGGGTGTGCTGGTCCATGTGGGTTCTCATACACAGCTATGCACTAAGAGTTTGCCAAACCAAAAGAACCTTCTAATTCTAGAAAGTCTACAGGAACATTTGCTTTTCATCAAGTCAATTACTGTTACTCTATACCCTCCACTGCATATTATATCTGACCACATTAGTCCATGTGTATATCACAAGAATGTATCCCACCAGAAAAAGTGGCCACATTATTTCCTTCAGGTTGGTCGATGGGCTGTTAACACGCCATTATTATGATATGAAAATTATATTTATTATTATAATGTAATTCATATTTTGTTCTTTTATTCAAAAGTAAATGTAATCACCAGCTGTAGTTTCTACATTCAGAGCTCTGAGCTCTATAATCTCCACCTTAGTTTTCAGACAGGATCCAACTGACTGATAGGCTATGAACATCATGGATTCCCTGTCCTAAATAAAACATTTTCCTTTCCCTAGGGCTCATGGAAGACTCCTGGGGATGTGCAGTCCAGAAGCAGCTGCAGACACAGGAACGTGAAGGGACCCCTGGGCAGCCAGACGCTAAAGACTGGAGGCCAAAGCAGAGTCAGGACGCTGGGGAGCCAAACTACCAGTGCATGGAGGGACAGCGTGGTGGAGAAGAAAAGAGCAAGGCCGAGCCTAACTGCAGATACACGTGTTTACAAGAAATGACGAAGCCAGAGGTGAGATGGAAAGTCTCTTTACAGTTCACACAGACACAACTACAAGTAAACACATCAATAATAAATAGGAGCTCCTAAATGCTGGTAACTTTGTGATGGAGCAACACATTACTTCACATGTATGTCTCCACTTACATCTCCAAACTGCACACAGGCGCTGGAGAAATGTCACAAAACAGACTCAAAATGAACAGGATTGGCTCCAACTCTGCATTCTTCCTAAACACTTTTTATTGTTTTAATTATTGTTAAGCTCATCTAAATCTTTCCACAAATCCTTCACCACCAGATCTATTTAGACTGTCCTGATCTGCGGATCATGTGGAAGCAGATTTCAGGCATAATGCGTTGTTACATCACAGAATCGTTCACCAAGGAGAGGATTTATGTTTTTCTCATGAAATATTTGCAGAGCGATAAATATGTGATCCTCAAAATGTGCCGAACAGAGAAAAATGTGGTTAAGAGAAAAAAGAAGATTTACACAAGATAACAAATATGCTAAACAAAAATGTATATTACAGTGCCACACACAGTGGCAAATTGGATATAAATTATGAGGCTTTATGAGCCTGAGTTTAAAACATCAGCAATCCATTAAAGCAATATGATGACAACAGTTACATGGTTTTACATCTGTTTTCTAGCAGAATTTCATTCATATAGTGGTTTCAGGTGCTCAAAGGCACTTAACATTTATTTTGCAGCTGTGACCCCCTCGTTGTACATTAACCCACATACTGCACGTCAAATTATTGATTTAAAACTGATTTTATTTCATCCACGGTGTACTCCAGACTCTATGATCAGAACTGTATCCATGGCAACAGTCTGTTAGTCATAGCAGTGGTCTGCTACACAGAAGCAAGAGACCCTAGAATGCTGTACCAATCAGAATCGAGTATTCCACAAAGCCATGTAATAAAGACAATAACAGAAACAGCAAAGACAATATCAGAGCAAAACAATTAGAAACAGAAGAAACAATAACAGCATAAAAAACAAAAACAAATGCAGCAATCAAAAATGGGGGTAATGGATTACAGTGGATTTAAATAGGTGGATTTTAAGTGCAGTTTTGAGAGAGAGAGTGTGGGGGAATATCTTGGGTACTGGGGTCTCGTTACAGAGGGAGGGGGCAGCAATGGAGATATATGGTGCTTAGACTGGGTGAAAAGGGTGTGGAGGTTGAGGTTGGAGCTGGGAGTATGTCAGTGCAGAAGGTTGGTGGGCTAGGAAGGGATTAGTTTGTGGAGGGCTTTGTAAGTGACGAGGACAGTTTTAAACTGGATTCTTTGTTGAACAAGGAGACAGTGGTGGCTTTGAGGGTATGGTGTGATCTCTGGTTTTGGACGTATTGTAGTTTGTTGAGGGTTTTGGTGTTTCAGAAGCTGAGAACGAGAGGGAGGGAAGGAAGGGGTGCAAAAAAAAAAGGCAGTTCTTGGGATTAACGTTTGAAGGAGAGGAGTTTGATCAATCGTGACAGCGACGTTGCAGGTATGGACGCATCCTTGAGGTAGTTTGTGACGGCGGAGTGAGTGGCAGAAGTAATGTCTCTGATAGAGATAAAGAGCTGGGCATCGTCGGCATAACATGATTTCAAACTTCAAGGGAATGAATAGTTGAAGCACTTGAAGAACAAGTGAATGCACCACTGATCTGATGTTAGCTGTCATGACTATTATAATTCATACCTCACCAGACACATGAAGCTTTGTTGTATGTGAGCAATGCAGGAAGCAGGTTCAATGGAGGGAGGACAATGAATGTATTATTGTGATGCTCCTAATATTCTTCTTTTATTAACAGGGAGAAGATAGAACAGCCAAAGTGGATTCCTTTAAAAACCTTTGCCTATCGGAGCAGCATCTACAGTGTCTTTCCCAGACACACTCAGGAATGTCTGAATACCTTCAACAGAACCCTCAGCAAGCTCTAAGAACGTCGAACAACCTTAATTTACCCGCCGGCAGCAATCAGACTTGCCTTTTAAATTCTCCACCGCCACCATCAGAGATGACCAACTTCTATTACTCACAACAACACTGGGAAAGCAGCATCATCCATAACCAACAATCACAGATCTTATGCAAATCAACCTCAAGTCAACATGTCAAAGCACAAGCCAAGTTATCAGAAACACAAAATGCTTTTTCACAAATTGAGTCCAGCATTCAACAAACTCAAATATTTTCATGCCAGGACCAAAAGCAGACCAGCGTCTGTCTGTCTGCTCAGCAAGAAAATACTACTGCAGATCACAATGTCACAGCAGTCAGCTGTTGTACTCAGTTAACTGTAGGAAGTCACAAAATCCTCTCGCATGATGTCAAAGCATCATCCTCCACACCGCCCAGCCACGTTTCTTATTCTGGTCAAGTCAGTAGAGCTGCTGCTGGATTGACAGCGGACCCACAAGTGTCAGACAGCAATGTGCTGGATAATAATACCGTGCTGCCAACAAAGCCTTTTACATACCCACAACCTGATGATTATCAAGACACCAAGGATAAGGCACCAAATGATTACACAGGTCAGAGCAGTAACTCTGAGAGATCTGACATTACCAACAAATTCCAGTCTTTTTTCTTTGCTGGACAGCTTCATGGCTACCAGCCAGCTGAGGGTCTGACCAGTGGAGTGGGGCCTGTGCAAAGCTGCCAGGACTACACAGAAGACACCAGCAGCAGTGACGACGAAGGAAAGCTCATCATTGAGCTTTAGGTGAACAGACACATATGCTAGGTTTTGGAGGCAGAAATAATATCAGCAGCTGAGTTGAGGTTGTAGGCCAATGGATCTTGGATCTATGTTTTTTTTTAAATGTTTTTCTTACAAATAATACATTAAAAGGCCAATGGGCAACTTTGCAAGGATAGTGTAGGTCAAACGCGAGCTAATGCTTCATTCATATCCTATTGTCCTGAATGTAATCAAGCAGCCGGTAGGACTAAATGCTCAGGTCAGCCTCCTTTGTTCTCTCCTTCATAGAAAAATGACCCCAGAAATCAAGGGGTCAGTCGCAAAAAACCTGCAAAGCCACCATTGCTGGCAGCTACGATCAAATGAAATCCACTAAAGACTAATGCTGTCGATCTTGATTATTAAAATGGAGCAACACACTATTTGTACCTGGTTACACTTGTCAAGGAACAATGTTACTTTAACTTACTGTCTGTTTTTCTGGTGTAAGCGAGCAGTTGGTTAATCATCAGGGATTCATGCATGAGCGTTCCCAAGTTAGAACAATTAGAGCTTTTCTCGTCATTCCCGATCCTGCTGACGTGGTGTGAATGTAGCATGATACATGTATGAACTTGCCCATTAAGGCTGCATTGCCCAATCCCCAGGCTTGGTTATTACTTTGGTTGTTATTACTTGGTTATTAGCTACCGTAGATAAACTAGCTAAAGTTTTATGCTGTGCCTCCATTTGGATACTCCTGTTAGTACACTTCTATGCAGTGTACTGTGTACCCTGTGTACTTCCTGGCATAGTGTGCTAATTTCGGTAGAGTAGTGTTGTGTCTATTCAAGTACAGCCAGACAGATCATTGGTGGACCTGAGGCAGGCAGAATGATGCCTGGATACTCAAAAAAGCCATCTGTAATAGCACCTATGTGAAGTTGGACATTTTAACATGGGGCCTTATGGAGACTCACTTCTGGAGCCAGCCTCAAGTGGCCGTTTGATGAATTGCAGTTTTTAGCATTTCCGCATAGGCTTCACGTCACAGCCAGGAAGGTTGTCGCTTGATTGCAGTTTTCAATCCAGTTTCAAACAGTTTCAGCACCAATAGCTTCCTTGGCTGCCATTTTCACAATGCCAAAACTTTTGGACAGTACACTGGATTTTGACATAATTGACAGTGTGAACACACCTACAGTATGTGCTCAAAATAGCAAGTGTAAGTTTGGAAGTATGTGAATTGAGACACAGCATTAGTCATGCACAAACTGAATGGGGGCCCCCACTTCACAAAGGTTTCTGTCTTGTACTGTTGACTGTTACTTACTTATGATAATATGAATACCTGACATTAATTTCGAAGTCACTTGCAAACACTGGAGAACAGCATGGCTTATTTTTCTGTTAGCAGCTTGTGTGCTTATTTCACAATACGAGCTCCCAGCTGTGTGTTTACCTCATGTGTTTTTGTTTTTTTGCTCGGATCATGAGTGTTGACAGAAAACTGTGACACCTTTTGCTATTTAACCCAACCAATGAGATTACCTCTGCCCCAATGAAACGTTGACTTCCGTTCTGCTCTCACGGGCTTACACACATAATGTGCCATAACTCGTGTCTGACTTCCCACACTTACTCTCTCTCTCATAAATTGCACTCTGTACACCAGACAACACCTGTGTGTGTGAAAGTGTGTGTGAATCACGCACACATATTGCCAAATACCCATTAAGTTGATCTCTACTGCCAATCAGATCACCCAGGTGAAGCAGGCATTGGCTGGAGGGGCATGACCCTTCTCTCAGTCTGGGTTATGGGATGAGTCAGCAGCTATCAAAAGACACCAGAGCTCACGGGAACAGGAAACGGGGTGTATGTGAACATTTCTGTACATAAATCCACAGTTACAGCTCATGCTGACTTGCTTGTCAATTCTCAGCCCATTAGTGGTCGTTTTGGAGCTTCATCTCCATTGCATCTGTTCAGGCCTGTTTGACATTCTGGATGAGTTTGTAGTGGTGTTTGACACAGAGGAAAGGCAAAAATCAAAAATGTGCAACAGTTTTTTTTTTGTTGCTCAAGTTAGAAGCTGATTTATTACTGCGTTATAAATATTTATATTTGTTCTGTGTTCATTTTCTAATTTTATATTCTTGTTAAAGATTGCATAAGTAAGCATAACTAACAAAACAAATAAATTCATCTCAGATTTACTGCACATCATGTTGTGTTTTCAGCTATTTCAATAAAAGAAGAGGGAAAATAGAACATACTCATGGTCTGATTGTGTGTGTTCTTCAGTTAAAGGTCTGCTGTGTCAGGTTTGTTTAGAAATGACATATAGGGGTCCTCTTCCACAGTGTCAACCATGTTGAACCATCATGTTTCTACAGTAGCCCAGAATGGACAAACTAAACACTTGCTCTAGACAGGAACCTTTGTGTTTTTCACGTGTTTGTTAGCTACCGTTGTTTCTCCTTCACGCTAAGAAGTGAAGGGTGAGGCAACAGGGTTAGAATCAGCAACTACACTACTGCTGCCACTAAATCTTTTGCACTGGACCTTTAAACCCCTTTCTTGGTCTTAGAGTTGGTGGTCCAGAAGTGTTGCTCCCCGCATCTGTTTGAAACATCCATTAGATATATTTAAAACACAGTAAAATGCAAATGTGCAAATGTGAGTATCCCCTAAATGTCATATTTTCCAAGAGGACACACTAAAGCTTCTTATATTGTTAACATAAGTTGTTAATGTTGTTAATAATGAATAATTAGGTAATGACTGCTTCATAAATATGTGTGAATACTGACTTTCTTCATGAGTCATTCCTGATTAACTCTGAACCAGCTGCTCAGTGGCACAAAACTATTAACAACTAATTACTTTATCAATACTTTACTCTTTTTGTGCCCTCAGCTAAAGTAATGTGACCAGTAAAAACACTAGAGCTCCTTGTCATACAGTGTCCAAAATAATGTCCTGCTGCTGCTGGAAATGGAAAAAAAAAGTTTAAAACAGTGTGAATGAACCAAATCAGTAAGATTGTGGGTGGAAAACCAGAACAATGAGCTGAAAGATACTACAATGCTTTGTAGTAGTAATGTAAAGCTTACTGTAATGCTTTGTTTTCTCCCTAATCAGAGCGGTTAATTCAGCTGAGCATACCAAAACATTACTCTCCCCACTCTGCAGGAATTAAACAGTGGAAGGTGCAGGACCAGAAGTAGACGGATTATGAAGTACCCTCACCATTCCACAAACAGACTGTGGTGACAAACATTTTTGTAGTCTAACAAAGAGAGTTTCAGAAAAGCTAGATTTCCCCACATCATCAGGAGGGTGAACTCTCACAACTCATACTCAGTGTGTTACCTAACAGTAGACATCTGTCATCACAGTGTGAGTCTACAGAGGCAGAAGTACTTCATATAACCCTACTTAAAAAAACCCAAACTATCCCTTTAATTCTGCTTCATTTCCTTATTTCCTCACATCATCTGCTCATATATCTCTTTGAAAAAAGTTATATATTTTTTATGTGGAGGCCATGAATAAGTCAGCGGGCTGCTTGACCACTTCCTCCTGCACACACAAAATGATTCTGATGGTCTTTCAAGTGTAACTTGTGCAAATAAACTCTAAAAATTCTCAATGTTGGAACTACGAATCTTTGGCATGTTAGGTCAGCACACTGTGTCAGCATGTTTCCAGTGACATATATACTGCAAGAATTGAGACTCTACCGCTGCCATAACTCTGCTATCAATGAGTAGATTGGCGACTTATGTCCTGTGTATTTAAGAATTTGAGTTAACAAATGAAGGCAGCACTGTACATAGAACATCTCACAGTTGTTATTTCATATTCTTAGTGCTACTGCTAGAAACAGAATATTTTATGAGATTTGGCAGAGGCCCAAGAGGAGTTACATGTAGCTTACTCTACACCAGTGAATCTACATATCCTCGCTGAAATACTGCACTGAGATTGAAATACTGCTGCACTGTCCACCTGTATATCTGCACACTCCAAAATTCCTGTAATGTTCTCTGTATCCCTAGCTGGCAGTCACATGAACTCTTAATCTAAATGACTTAGATGACAGTGCACAGGTGAGCAACCAAACACAACAAGCTGTTGTTGTCTATGATCAGTGTGGGTGGAGCTGGCTGACATTTAAACCCAGTGACCTGAGAATCAGCTTTATGTAATCAGCTATGTACCGATGGTATCTAAACTTCTCTGTGGTCAGTCAGGTATTACCTACATAACTTTTCTATTCTGAAGACGAAACTATAATGGCCGCATTTGTTGAGTCTGTCCAAAGAGTTTCAAATATAGTGTGACTCTTTCTCTGACTTTTTGGGTCTGTTTCAAGAGAAAGGATATTGCTGAACCACCAATTAAATTATAACACAAAGGATAACATTCATATGCTAGCAGCATGTCTCTTGGGATGGCATTATCGGTTGGTCTGTCCACCATTCTGGTCCAGCTTAAAATATCTCGACAAATACTCGTCATGAAATTTGACACTACTGGATGGATGACTGTATTTACATGAGTGATGCTTGGTGCTCAAATATAGTCAAACTTAATTAACAGCAGAACCTATCTAACCAATTTGAATTTTTAATGTTAAGATGTTAACCGTATGATCACCAACTGTTTGTCCTAAATTCCACCAGCATGTCCACACTCCCACCAGGGAAAACAATACCTTGGACCATATTTACACAAACATACCAGGTAGTCCACATTTTGAATTTTTCCCTGCCTCTCCTGCCGTCTTACTCCCAGCTGATTAAAAAGGTCAAATCATTTGAGTGCACAGACTGGCAGGTGTTCAGAGATGATGCCATGGGATCCTTGAAGAATACGCATCACCAGTAACATTGTACATCAGCAAATGTGTTGCTGGTTTGGCTATCACAAAGAAAATTAACTCATTCCCCAACCAGAAAGCTTGGATGGATGGAGAGGTGAGGGCAGCACCATCAAAGCGTGACTGACATCAAGGAGGGAAAGTGGAGACATCGGAAAATGTTGAGCTGAGTCAACAATGTTGAGGTCTCTCTCCAGTCGAGTCTCTGGTTGAGTCAACACCAACAACACCAAAAAAAAAGCATGACATGTCATGTGTAAGGTTGCCAGATGAGCTTAACACATTTAACACTCGCTTTGATGTCTTCAACAAAGAGTCAGCTGTCAAGTCTTCTCCATCTCCAGAGGACTGGCTGCATGTACACAGCAGATGTGAGAAAACCCCCCTGATTAGTGTGGATGTGAGCAAAGCTGCCGGGCCTCTAGCCCCCATGACCATGTACTTAGAACAGGTGCCAACCAGAGTGTTTCCACCTGCTTCAAGATACCATCATCCAAAAGAGTCTGCCCTGCAGCGCTTACCCTCATTCTGTTAGAATCCTAAGTCTTTGTTTTCAATCCACTCGTCCTCCAGCATTGTTCAACATGGAACTAATTGACAAACGTAGCACTTTGGGTTTGAGTACTACACTTCAACTGGATATTAGACTTCGTATTAGGCAGTCACACCTCCTCCACTTTAATGTTGAACACTGTGTGCTCCATCGCCCCCTTCTTCATGCTATATACCCACAACTGTAACGCCCAACATGGAGAGAACTTTGTTCTGTCTGTTGCACAGAAGTCTGTGGATGACACTGCCACCATCAACCAGTCTTCAGTCTTGCAGGGTGGTACAAAGAGAATGACTAGTTCTCTGTGCACCACACAGAGACTCACCTCATACTAACCTCATATGATCTCAGCTGACTGCCGGAACTGTAAAACTTCCACGTAACACCCAGTCTGATCATTTATTAAATAGTTGCTGATGGTGGCTTGAATTCACAGAGTGAGTGATTAATGGCTCTGCTCCAAACTTCATTCCTCATAGTGAATGAGTACTGACTGTAGCACAGGAGAGTTAAGAAGTTTAAATAACTCCAGTGTTATTCATCACACCCTAAGTTGACTGTAGACAGGATCTGACTCAGGAAGAATTAGAGGAGTCTGGAGAAAATACTACAACCCATTTCCATATATGGTCCATGCTGATATCTGCTGTTATCCAGGAGAGTGTGTTATGGAGTACCTGCTTTTACTTATTACTGAATAATAGCACACACATTTGAACTTTTGAAGAGATGAATTCTTAGTTTCCAAAACTACTTTCCTCTGACAAATGATTAGTACATATGAAAAGAGTCAGGCTACAGCATGACAGTATGAAATATTGTTAATCCCCTGGAGAAGCAGGGAGGGAAGGTGAATAATCTGCGATGATAACACCAGAAGAGGCACCCAGCAAGGCACTTAACCTCAAATTCCTCCAGTCGAGCTTTTTAGTGGCTGCCTGATTGTATTGGGCAGGATGTTATGTGAGCATGGCGTTTTGCAGAAAAGGGCAGGCACTGTCAATGTTTAGTATGCATACAGCGATTCTTGATATTGTTGTATGCATACTAAATGGAGCTCTACTAATGACCATGTGTTCAGTATTATCATCTTACAATGTACTGCAAACTGTTGGACAGTTCAACAGATCTTTGAGATTAAACATGATGAGTTTCTCATGTAGCATTCAATGTCCAGTCCTTCATGACTAATATGACTCATTTTGCAAAGCTGATGGATTAACATCACATCAAAACATTTCAGGACATTGTCTTTGAATATTTTTCATGCCCTACCTCGTGAAGACCTTGACACTGACGATATGCCTACCTATCTACGTGTGCCTTTATTGTATGATGATCATCAGCGATTGATCACTGTGGTCAAGAAGACCACACAGGTTCTAGCTACTGACTTTGAATCAAAGAAGTGCTGGGCAGGTCTGGTGGGCCCCAATACTGTTTTGGTTGGATTTATGTGGAATGGGGGCTTTAATTGCAGCCCATGCATTCCCATGCTTCCCAAGGTAACTTGTGAAAGACATTCTTTCACTCCAGACACCATTATGGCTGTATGTTTTCTGTCAAAATATCACCAGGATCTAGAGAAAGATACCTGCTGATAGAAAATTAATGCAAGTGAAGATAAAATCTACAAATCAGTGAAAACGTAGCTGTAATGATGATTTACTGTGGAAGTAAAATTGTTCAGTGTTTGGATAAGGTTTGAATTAAACATATCTTGATCTCCTGTCATACACTAACTTGACATTTACACAGCACCAGCTGGGAACCGACTGTGACGCTGGACACTTAAGCTGACCTTCAGGCTTCCAGTCTGGAATTCCAAAGAAGGAATGTTTCTTCTCCTGCTTCTTTAGGAAAAAAAACAACAAACAACAAATTACACTTCTGGTTTCCATTACTCACTTACTGGTTTCTTTGGGACATCATTTGTCCACAACAGTATTTCATTCCAGGCTTGGAACGTTAAGCAGTTGAATTTTCCCTCAGTGATTTTAGGCTAAAGCAAACACAAACATAGTTCTGGGTTTACATTACTGCATTTGATGGTGACATTATTCATTTTTTTTTTTAAAAGTCGACTTTCTCCCAAAATTGGTGATGGGTGGGATCATTTTTTGGGACCCTGGCAAAAAGCACAGGCTGCAGTGTTCGGGGGTCTAAGGGGTAAAACGTGGAAAATGAATTTTCATTTATCCAAAACAACCAAGCAGACTTGCTAATGCTGAACATTATCCAAGGGAAAGCAAGCTTCACAGAAACTCTGTCACACTTTGTTTAAACCCAACCTGTGGTGTTTTCTTTAGGATGATTTGATTTCCTGTGTCTTCTTTGGACCCTCAGTTGCGATTTAAGCAGGTTTCTTGACCAAGTAACAGTATGATTTTCAGGGCTCCTTCAGAAGCCTTGTGGTCTACGACATGCATGTCATACATGTATAGTATGTTCAATTCCAGCCAAAGACCTATGCTCTGTGTTCTATGTACTATCTCTAATCTTTCTCTCAATGTTTCATGCCTGCCACCTAAAGGAACAGTTCAACATTTAATGCAATTAATCAAATGACCAAAAAACAATTCATGAACTGTAAACCCGCGGCCTCTTTTAGCCTCCTGGACAGTTGCCTGCTTTGCCGTTGGTAAACCGACTTTGCAAACAGTCATCTATTAAAGTTTTTGTTTGAATATCGTAATTTCTGTTTGCCTGTCTGTCATTTCTCAACAGCACCTCTGGCAGGCTCTGCAGTGTCAGACCATCTCCAATTAACCAGAAAAATGAGAGTGAGAAGAGGATGCTCAAAAAAGCAGAAAAGGAGGAGTGAGTAAAATGTCCTATGAATAACTGGAATTACAATATTGTTGAAAACACAACTACTTTAAGGACAGGTGATAAGCAGAACAAAACCCGAGGCTCTTTGCAGTGAAAGGACCACTGGCATTCATTTGTAATCTTTGAATTTTACTGTGGTGCTTTGAATTTTTTGTGTTGTATTAAATAAAGCTGAAAACTGAGTGTGTGATGGAAGGCTCACCAGTTTGATCAATGAAAGAAAAATGAAAGATGTCTAACCTCCTGAACAGTGCCCAAATTTTGTCTGTAATGTGTGATTGACTGTAACTAAACAGATTTGCAGAGTGCTTTGTGTTTGCATGAGTGCTGTAATCAAGACCACCTTTATTGAGCCTGAGACCAGGACTAGTCAAGACTGTGTCACGTCCAAGTCCTAACACGTTCAAGTCCAAGTCAAGTCTAAGTCAAAGAGACTTATCTCTTTATTTTAATGTGATGCTTGTGATGCTACAGAGACAAGATGTCTTCTGTTTCAAGATGATTGCACTATTATCTGATGATCATTCAGATTCATCAAAATCTTCATTTAGTGCATTTTCCCACTTCACTGTGTTAAAAAATAGTGCAGCTGTACATGCTCTGCACCTGTTCACCTTTTAACCTGTGTGAGCTCTCTGCTTTTTGTCTGAGCTATAATTCCAAAGGTCCATATTTTATATATTTGAACTATAACCATATGTTCTAATGTCATCCTTTGATATTGGGATTTATTTCCAAATACATGATATTCACAATACAACACAATGTATGTCAAATTGACCATGTTATTTAAGTATAGTAAGCATTTTAACTTAACGGCCACATAAAGCTGAAGATGATTTCAAGAAAAAATGTCACGTGAATCGAAGTGATCAAAATAATATCTCCCACTATGATGGAGAATTCATTCTAATGAAATACAGACTTTTGGGAAGTGCTTACTTGTCTTTTATTTTGCCATGATGGCCTACACTTTTTTGTGCTTTATCATAACCTAATGCTTTATTAGCTGTATTGTAGTGTGATATCTTAATTAAAATGAGGAAATATATTTCCAATAATCTAAAATACTGCCTTTGCAGTCCTATGTGAATCATTTGGCTGGTGTCACAGCTCTCTCTTCACAAATCGCATGAATTATCCGGCGGACCGACAGACCGACCGGTCTTGACATTTGACCGGAAAGCTTTTATTTTGAAAGCCGTAACGGGAAGTAGGTGCGTGAGATTGCGGCTGACTTGAGCTGTCAGCTCATAAATAAAGCAGTCAGAGACTGACTGAGGGAAGAGACGCAGCAGCAGCGCAACCCAACAGTAGGTCAGCACGATTATTATCAGGACTGTAACATCAGAGAACAACAAGGAAGAAAGAAAGAAAGAAAGAAAGAAAGAAAGAAAGAAAGAAAGAAAGAAAGAAAGAAAGAAAGAAAGAAAGAACACCTGCGGAAGTTTTGGACTTTTTCACATTTTTAATTTGATTTTTTGAATGTTTGATGTGTGATGGCTAATATGTCATCGGTTGATGTGGGAGTTCTGTTTCTTATCATGGTCACAACATCTCTGGCAAACGGTGAGTATTTTTATTTATTTATTGATTTATTTTCACATACAAAATGATGTGAAAGTTCAGAGAAAGTTGAGTTAAATTAAACATACAATCAACCTGTTCCAAGGCACCCTGAGACCACAACTGCAACCAGATCATAAAACTTCTTGTTAAAGAGCTTTGAATGATTTTATATTAACTGTTACTTTCATTTTGCATTCATGTCGCTATTTTTCTTTAAATAACTGATGACTCATTGAGTCTAGACACTGAAAATAATGACAAATGCCATTCCATGTAAGCAGAGCTCAAAGTGATGTCTTAGAACAGATCACAAACCCACAGGTAACTAATTTACAACCATGTGTGACGGACAATACAAGCACATCATCACACTGGACTTGTGACCTGCAGATGTTTGGTATCTTTACTTTTTAAATCAAAACTGTCAATGCATAATTACATCTGTCATCCATGATTAATTGCCAGTTGTGTTGACATTACAGTCAAAGAGGTCACATTAAAGATTCAAACAAAGATTTGGTCATTAGTGGAAAAGGTGCATCTCTATCTTTTAGGAGACGGGTGGATCAAATCCACAGAGTCTAAAGTTCAACTAAAGATACTGCGAGGCATTATCTTCCCTGCTGAGCTGTGGTGACAGACACACGTATGTTCACGTCTGCTGCTGAGAACAAACCTTCCAATAGTGTCAGGATGAAGACACACACACGTTGTCTTTGTCTTTAAAAAGTACAGAGGATTTAGGATTAGCACTGTATGTTAGGAGGAGATCTCTCCACATGAGGAGGAAGGATTACACACATCAACAACTCTTTCAATGTAAATATGGAGTGTTACACTACTTGTCTGTGCAGCTGGTCAGATTGCACATCTGGACTGCAGGAGATGCTGGTCAGTGTTTTCTCCAGGGATTTGTGCAGCAGCAGTGCTGAGGAGCGTGAGGTTTTTTTGTGGCACTGGAAGATATTTAGCACATCTGCTGCCACGAGAAAGGCTTTAGACACTTTCTACACAGTTAGAGATGTCAACTTACTTTAAACTGTTTCATTTAACACCCACCCAGACATGGTTGGTCTCTCCTCCTCCTCGCCCCTGTACTTCTGCTCTTCTCTCCCATCCTCCTCATAGTTTCCTGTCTCACGTGTACTACCTGTCATCCTGTCTAATAATGGAATACATGAAGTAAAGCACTATCGAGCAAGTCCTGCTGTGATAGGTAGCCTATTGAGCCTTAGTTGCTGTTAGAGACTGCCAAACAGTGGCAACGTCTGAGGTATTTCGATAACTAATGGTCGCTTTTCCCTGACTCTGGCTCATTGGAGAGATGTTTCCGTAGCAGTGGTACAAATGATTTTGCGTATACGATGAATCTCCTGACCTGAGAGAGAGAAAAGTTTGCAGTGTGTAGCGGTCACTGGCTGTTGTTGAACCACTTCTCAGGAGGCAAAGATTCACATTTTTTTAACAAGACATAACTTCTTGAATTCATCTCAACATGATTGAGACTAGTAGACTTCACATCCGACATGGTGAAATGAATTCTACAAGAATAAAATGTGTCACATACACTAACTGCATATTTGTGTATTGAATTTACAATTTCCCCTTTTTTTCAGTGTACATGATCAAGGGTTCTTTATGCAGCAATATTATGTATGGGGACATTTATAGGAATACCATCTAAAAATACCATGGTATGGTATGGACATATGAACTTATGTCTGGATATGTCTGAATAATATACTGAATGTTATTGAAGTTGAAGTTTACATTCAGGACTGCTATTTAAGGTCAAGCATATAAAAGAAGGTTCCTTAAACTCTTCTTAAATTACTGTGACCCTGCAGGTTCCTCATCCAGCAAAGATGTGAACCAGAGGAAGGAGGTGGAAGCCGTCAAGCTGAGTGCACTTCTGCCCGGCGGTGTGGACAACCTCGCCGGTGTCGCTTCTGAAGGTGAAGCGAAGCTGTGCTCCACGTGTGACCCGACGGGGGCCAGGAGGCGTGCAAAGAGATGCACATGCTACACTTACAAAGACAAGGAGTGTGTGTATTACTGCCACCTGGACATCATCTGGATCAACACACCAGAGTAAGTCATTCTTCAGACACTATGGACATAACAGTGTGTGTGTGTGTGCGTGCTGTTCATTGGTTTATAGAGGCATTACAATGTCATGGTATTACTGTATTATTCACGTACAGTATTTGCATCATTACTGCAGTTTACACACGTCATGATCTTTCACTTTAATCATAGAGTCAGCTGGAAAGCTGTCATCACATTAGCACATGGTGGGAGCCACAAATATGTGAGTTATGATGAGAGGACAGCCTGAAGCTTTGCGTTAAAAGGAATACTCTTAAGACATGAAAGAATCTGGGAGAAACTGAGCTGCGGCTTTTTCTCATATGTCACAGTGTTTCCTGTGGCTTAGTACAACTGTAAAGACATGTTTGTAATCCGAAGGGGTCTTAGACATTGATCGCTCAGGTATTTTAATTTCACTGGGGATTTTTGACAGTAGCCAAAAGGCAACAGGAGCCTTTTGAGACGTTTCACTTGTTACTGAGTAGCTATAGAACTTTAGATAGCAGGAGCCATTGCAAACGTACATATTTTGTTATATTAAATTTAAACAAGAAGTTTGATAATAGCAACAGTTTATCATTCTCCCACACCCTCAGGTGGCTTCAAACAACCACCATCTTCATTCATCTGTTAGTTCCTCATTCAGCATTCTTATTTTTATTACAAAGATAGGGCTAAGGTTTGGGGGCTCCTATCAGGTCTTTGATTACAAAGCTTCAGACTGAGGTGTGACCACCAGCAACAACAGAGTTCAAGTTTTCAGCCTGCAGAGAGCAGTGCAGCAGCAGCTTCTGCTCCTACGAACACACGCAGAACTTCACTGGGCACAGCTTGAAATTAAGTGCAGTTATTATATTATATTACTCATTATTTGAATCCATTTGCACATGTTAACACTGCAGAAAGCATGCTTTAATGCACTTTAAAAACTTACAGCAGTCAGTCAGATGACAGTAAACCTCAGTGTGATGAGATCAAGGGCGCTCCTGATAGGGCCTTTTTTCCTCACTAATGCCTTACAGATGAAGCTGGGCACAACCTTCTAGATTCATCTTCCCTCAGTACCCGGAGGTTAACTGTATATCATGTGAAGTGAATCACATCTTTCCTCTGCTGTCATTTGGTGTGCAAGGTCGACAGCTCCTACTTAGACTCCAATTTAGTGCGTTTGTCCACTTCACTGTGTAAAAAGTCTACTTGTATGAGTATAGTGCGGCTGTACGTTCTCTGCACCTGTTCACCTTTTACCCTGTGTGAGCTCTCTGGTTTTTGTCTGAGCTATAATTCCATAGTTCCATATTTTATATATTTGAACTATAACCATATGGTCTAGTGTGATGCTTTGATATTGGGATTTATTTCCAGATACATCATTGACAACTGATATTTTAAAGCTAAAGCTGTAGCTAGTGATTGATGGTTCTCGAAGGAGCTTGCGTGTGAACAGATGGAAATGTTTGGTAAGACTGAACTTGATTATCTGAGGTTTTTGCATCTTAGGGGACAGATAAAGTACGTGCAGATGTTACAGTAAGTCGAGCTTCTTATTTCAGTCCTCTGCTGCATAATGTCACATGATGTATATTTGTTTTAAGAGCTCCTGTCAGCTCTACTATAACATTACCCTTGCTTTCAACATCATCACCTCACAGTGCTTTTTCCTCATAAAGTTAGTTATTTCAAGTGTTGTACATATAATTTGAATTGTTATATTGTCACTGAGTGCAGCACCAATGTTAGGTCCTATTCAGACCATATCAGGTGTTGCAGCGGGTCAGCGGGTTTTGTGGTGACGTATGGGGGTCGGGGGCGAGGGGTGGATGTGTTTATCTGAAACCGTTGCGAGTTCTCAGAAGGAAGTTTCATAATCTTTGCATTCATCTTAGACCAAAGTCATCTCAGGTACATCGTTAACCTCCACCTCAAGTCAAAGGATCAAACATAAAGAACAAAAGCAGACACGTGGCTGATCTGAAGCTTTAAGATGTGATAAAAGCTGTTGTTAGCTGTGCTTTTGGTGCAGGTTAAAAGGTTTTCAGGTTTGCATTCCAGATTCTGACATGGTCAGAAAATGTATCACCTCCTACACTTTTACATTTACAGTACTGACTGAAATGTCCTTTGGATCGATGGCTTTCTTTTGAAAAGTGACCTCTGACTGTTTAGTGGAGGTTGAAAAATGGCTTTGTTGTGCCTCATACTGTCTGTAAAAGATTAAAAGTTTTCTGAAGATAGTTATTTTAAATTCACCTGTCTTGTATATTAATCGTTCTGGAACAGTGCAGGGTTGAAGCTGCTCCAGTTAAGATTCTAATATATAAATTCCCATCTGTCATACCAGACTACTAAAGTTAAGCCGCCCAGATTTTGAGCATCTCATTCTCCTTAAAGGTACTCTGTGGATCTTTTGACCAGTAATAATGCAATGGAGCAGTCCCCATGACTGTCTCCCACAGGTTTCTGAAGAGCCGTTGTTGTAGTTGTCGTTGACACCATCTTGGCAGTCCTGCCTCCGTTGGCTCCCCCCCTAACCAGTGTGATAATACCAGCACTGTGCTTTGAAGGCCATTATTTTCAATGGCTTGCACCATGCCTCAGCCCATACCTGGGTTGAACTTTGGCCGCGAGTATGTATGTATGCCGAACGCAACAACAGACTGCAAATCGCATTGTGTTGGAGAGGGCCATTAGAAGATGTGTTTCTGTGACGCTGAATGCAAACGCGGCCTTTGTTTGTGTACATGGAAACATGAATATCAACATTAACATTTAACATTTAGTGCTGGATTTTGTCACTGAAACAATAAATTAAGATCCTTTTAAAATCTGCCAATCATCCCATACAGGTTGTCATGTGTCAGCCCTCCATCCACACCTCCCACTGCTCACACACCTGCTTTATTGCAGCAGGAGATGGAGGATAATGGAGAAACCCTCGGCCACATTCTTGTGAAATATAAACAAAATCTTTGACATGGAATCAAAAGTTCAAAAATAGTCCACACCATAAAAGAGTCATCATGACATTTGAAGGGATCTCCAGGGATTTAGTGCTGGTGAAGAATCAAAGCAGCAGAGATATCCTGATCTTTATATGGGTCTAAAATGCTGGATCCTACATTCTCCATCATGCAGTCAGCATTAGCATCTTTTGTTAGGACTGTCCTCACCTGTGTAATAAACATAGTGTCTTTCAAACTCTGTGCCTCAACTTTAAAACATTGTCATTCTGTTATAAATTTGTAGTTTCCAGGCCCAGATGGCCCCAGTTCCATCAGGGTTATTTTCCAAGACTTAGAAAGCCCCTCTAGAGAGCCCGGGCTGAGTAGTACTGTAATGAGGGAGTCGACCTTCATGTGAGCTCCCCTTTAAGTTACACACATTTTGATTGGTGAAAATATATGATGTGTGCAAGCCAAGAACATTTTCAGAAATCTCTGTGGGGGAACAGCAGGATTAACTATCTTAAATAGATACTGACTAAACAAAGTAGAGCCAGATTCTTTTTCAGACTGTCCCAACATCCTTTCATCTCCTCAGTTTTTTTTTTTTTTTTTGCAATGTGCACAGAAGAGTCACAGGTGGTCTTCTTTAGATCTTCTTAGATCATTAGGTGGTGCATCAGGGGAGCAGAGAGTGTTGTGTAGCACGGTGAGGTCAGTATTGGAAAGGCAGTCTGTTTGCTGGGATCAGACGATCAAAGGTTTGAAAGAAGAGAGGGTCATCCCCCTTCTGACTGACACCGTGGAGGAAGGTGGAGTTACGCACCGTGGCATTGACACTTATGTGCTCAGGTTGTTCGGGAGAACCACGGTGTAAGTGGAAAGGCAGGTGGTGCTCCATGTTTTTTAGCTTCTTCATAGTAATTTACAGATATTTGGAGAGGAGATTAGAAGCCTGGAGGGCAGGGTGAGTGCGATGAGCTTGCCGCCAAAGCACCACCACAGGTTACACGCCTGAAATTAAAGAGAAACTCTACTTCATTACGACTTCTCGTGATCTGAGGATGTGGCAGCATCTCTACAACAACGTCCAGCAGGAGCCAGGCTGACAGGATGGAGACAAACTGGAAGAGAAAAAATGAATGATTTGTTACCCAGACTGGCCATTAGAAACATTCATCACAATTTACACGCTGGCTTACAATCAGCTTTGACATGACTGCCATAGTTGATCATCAGAGTTTTCCTGTGCTATGAGAAACTATCCCCAACATTTGGGATGCATTTACATTCAGTTTGACCTCTGATTGAGTGGTTTAGATTACAGCTGTCAGCTTGATTCTAACCAGTCTGACTTGTGTGATGTTGCTGCTTTCTCATGTTAGCGCAGATCTAGTGTTTATCCAACAGATAAAAATGATAGACAAATATACAAAAAAGAATACAGTATGTTCTCACAGAGCTGTAGCTATGACCGAGGAACTACTTTTTCTTGGGTTATGACAGTTTAAACAAACAGTGTATTGTTTTATTATTTACATACATGGAGGCTGCAGTCTGCGGTGCTGTTGTACTGGACTGCATTATTCTGAAAGGTGTTTCCCATGTTCTGTCCCCATATTTTATTCAAATTGTGGAGGACAAAATAATAGAAACGCCTCTCAGTATAATGCAGTCCAGTATAACACCGCCACTGACGACAGCTTTGTAAATCCGATGCATTGTCAGGCTGTATAGGTAAAGTGTCAGTCTAATGTGCATCTGTCTGATCACTCACTGTGTACATGTATGTCTTTTTTTAGGCACACTGTACCATATGGTATGTCCAGTTACCAGGGGTCCCTGCGTATGAGACGCTCCACTGGGACTGCCCAACGCTGTGCGTGTTCACTGCAGAGTGACACTGACTGCAGCAGCTTCTGCATGGACAGGTAACACATGAAAATGAAATGTTTAGTGAAAAGTATTCATCATAAATAATACAAGACGTTTTAATTGAATAAACACATATTGAATTCGCCTGCAGGTGTCAAAAATCAAATCAAATATTTTAACCTTTAAATCAATGCATGAGGTACATTTACCTGCAGGTAACCATAGCAACAGAGCTTATTCCACATTCTACAGACTATCTTTATACAGAGTTCACATGTCCATGTGTGCACTGAAAAGGTTACTGGCCACTCTAATTATTTTCTGCTCATACTGGCCATAAAGCAGGGGTCTTCAACCAGAGGTCCAAGATCCCTAGGGGGTCTGCAAAGGTACTGCAGGGGGTCTGCCAATTTTTCCCATAATAACTGACAATTTTCACCAAAATAATGGTGATAATTGATAATTGAGAAACTGCAAACAGCAGATCATAAACACATATAGGCTAATAACCCAGCATATAAATAGGTTAATAAGGTGAAATAAAAGTTAAACAAAGTAAACATAAATGATTATACGCCAGGCTTAAAATGTGAAACCTTTCTTAAAAAATGAATTATATGTGGGGGTCCCTGTTCTGTCTCTCGTCCAAGGGCTGAAAAAGGTTGAAGACCCCTGCCGTAAAGTGTTCCCTGACAATACTGCCACTCTTTCTGAATCTGAAGTGATCCTTTGACTTTCATATACAAAACTAACCCTGAGCCGTTAGTTCAACTAAAAATAAACACTTTCAAAATTGGAAGAACGTGGCCTCTCTGCCCCTGTGTGGTTAAAGCTGACTATACATACATAAACACACTTATTTTAAGTTGTTCCTAACGAGGAGAAAATGAAAAGTTGTGGAGGAGAAGCCACTGGTTCACGGTGGTCTTCCCCACATTGTGAATTATGGCTTAATTAGCAACACCTGAATAGATGTGGCCTAACGCATCTGTGTATTTTTTTCCAGCAGGCAGAGGAGGCAAGAAATACACCGGAGGATATCACCTCCGCACAGTGAACCTGCTATGAAATGAACATGTGAAAAGGTGGACATACGTGGTCTCTATATAAGACAGCCTCTCATTTGGAAAAGCAGCATGCATGTCTACATTTCTGTAGATGGACACGTGTTTGTATTGTGCTCAGTGCCTCGTCAGACTGCTGGATGAAATTCTGGAAGCTGCTTGCATAAAAAGTTGAAAGCGACGGGTACAAGCAGCGATGCTAAAAGGAGTGTATGCCCCCCCCAGCGCTCCGCCTGTGTGTCTGTCTGGCAGGTGTGGATGATGCGTTTCATTTTCCTGTCACAACAGAGAGCGGTTCACATGTCTGTGTTTGTGTCGACCATGAAAGACTTTGGTAGAGCATGTTGCTCACACATGTCCGTGCCACATGACGTGGAGGCCATTTCAAGAACTGCTGCCACCCGACTCCACCTCCACAACACATACTGTTTAAACTTCAGCACAAGAAACGTGTTACATAACCGTGTTTACTCCACAGGGACAACATACCTGTCTGTCTACACCGGAATACACTCACACTACTCACTACAACATTCATTTATGACAGTCTGTCACAAGTCTGAAACATCTGGCATGTTATCTTGGTCATTAGGTTGTGAAGTAAGATGGCATCTCTGTCTATTGAAGGTTTCCCAAGAAAAGCGCGTCCTATTATTCAGCTTCAGCCGACCAAAGCACGACATGGAATCCTGCTTTACGTCTGAAATATTCTGACACACAGATGGCTTTGTTCAAGCATAGTTCAACTGAAACTGTTACCCATGGAATGTGACTGGAAGACTTTCAGATACCTTTAGTTCTTTTCTATTCATGCTACTTCTACTCCGCTATATTACAGAGGGGAATATTGTACTTTATACTTCACTGCATATATCTGACAGCTTTAGTTACTTTACAGATGAGGAAACATGAATAGTTTATAAAAAAGTATTAAACAAAAACATTTCATGATTTAGCTTCTCAAATCTGAGGTTGTGTTGCTTTTAAATATTTGAATTTATCTGTAATAATGTTGAGGTTTGGACAGCACAAACATTGTACAAATGCCACTCTGGGCTTTTGGGTAATCATGAAGACATTTTACACTACTTTTAAACTTTTCAGAAGTTTTACAAACCAGTCAGTCATCAATGGAATCAATGGATAAATTCATAGAGAAAATAATCAGCAGATGAATCCAGAATGAAAAATAATCATTAGTTTCAGTGACAAAACAGTTCAATATGAGCGCCACCTCAATGGACTCCAACTTTATGTGACACAGAAGACATTTGACTGATTCTTACATACTTTTACTTATGTAACATTTTGAATTGAGGGCCTTTATCTTTAGCGGCATATTTTTACAGTGTGGTATCAGTACTTCTACTTAAATGAAGGCTCTGACACACTCTGATCAGTCATATTTGTTTAGTTTGATCATTTTACATTCATACTGAATTAATATCGGCCTGTGGCCTATATTTGTCAAGCCAGCGCACCATGCACACTGCATCATCCTGGGTGCATTTCAATTATTAAAATACAGAGATGACACTAATGATCTTCAGTCATTTATGTATTGTATCTGCTTATGTCTCTTCACTATGCAAAGTTCCAACTATCTAACTTCACCCTATGAATGCATCATATATGTTGATTCCTCCCAGCCAATTAACCCTAATGCAATATAGCATGCATATAAACTGTAGGAAGGCCACATATACAACAACCTGCTGTAGACCACATAAGCCATACCACTACACAAAGTCTATTATATTGATCCAAGCTACCATGTGTCTCGATGAATTATGCTGATTCTTGTTGAGTACAGTACAGGAAGTGGTGTGCCATTTCTGAAGCAAGGTGGAAAGTGTGTGTGGAGGTTGGAGTAGTGAATGGATGTGTAGCACATCCACCTTTAAGCATCTAATAGTAAATGTTTAACTTTTATATATACTTTATATGTATATACTGTATATGTATGTCAATATAAACTGTATAAAGTGTTTCTCTTGCCTCGCCTCATTTGGCCTTACGAGGCTGTGGAGGTTGGGGTTGTGAATGAGCGTGTAGTGTGTTTGAGTTCCTTGTAGGAGACCAGTGTTTGTGTCCTGTCATACTCCAATTGAATGTTTGGTTTTTGCCTGTACCCACAATCCCTCCCTAACCAAGTGTTTAGTCGCCTGACATTAGTGGTTTATTTGCAATAACCACAAGCGTAGCCACACAGTGGTTACCATGTGCAGATGTTGAATAAAGAAAGAATTTCAATATGTTGGCAAGGGAAATTATAATACAATGCATGACTTTGCAGAATATCAGCGTTGGGTCTGGTCTGGTCGGAGGTTTGCCATTATGTGCCTTAAACAATCCCGATGCAGAGCATGTTCATTTTCTGTTAGTGATCATTCTGGGACTGTCGCCAATAAAACCAATTCAAGAATGTTCTACATAAATTCCCAAGTGCCCACTTTGCCCAAAAGTGGTTCTAACGACACACCAGAAATGTTCGAGTAATGATGATAAATAAAATCCTTGTGTGGGAAAAAAAAAAGAAAGACATTTACTATTCTTTGTGGTTGTTCCCCATATTCTCTGTGGGCCATCTGAAACTTAATAACACGTTAAGACACCTGGGAAAATTCCAGAGTCAGTCCTGGATAAAATGTAATTGAGCTGAGCATTTCTGAGCTTTTTCATTACCGTCTTCTAATAAAAGCTGGTATGAGTAATGCTTTTGAAGGTACACTGTAATGAAAGTGGACAAGTTTGTGATGAACAAACTTGCCGTGCTCTTCAGGAAAATTGAGCTGACTCTGAGAACTGAACCTCATTCATTTTTCACAACACACCAAATTCTTTTTTTATAGACATGTATTTATTGAGTTTTAACGGTTTACAAAAATACATTTTAATACATTTAACAAAGCATATAACAGTCAAACTATAAAAGAATCCACTCCCACCACCCCCAAGGAAAAATAAATAGTTAAAGAAAAGACAGAACTAAAAATAAACCAAAACGAAAAACTGGGTAACAATGTTATATAATCATGCACAGCTTAGCATCACATGATTAAGGTATTGACAATTAGGGATATATCACCTTCAAGTTTCCAGAGTTTCCTCAACGTCACAGTTCTCCAGGAATGCAAGGAAGGTATTCCAGATCTCTTTGAATTTGGCTGATTTCTCTTTGGAAAATGTGTAAGTTAACTTTTCAGAGATAAGGCATGCTGATAGTTCTTTCAGCCAGCGACCAACAGAAGGGCTCTTGACGTCTTTCCAACAAAGAGAAATCAAGCGTCTAAGCCTGTACTAAACATGAGTCAGTCATTTTCCTCTCTTTGCTGTTTAACATACAGTTAAGGAGTTCCTCAGTTCCTCAAATGAAGCTAGTTTGCTTTCCTTATATAGATTATCTTCAAAAATCTTAAAACCACGTCAGCGTATAGTGACAAGCAGGTGCAGCCTAGGAAAGCATCGTTACAGCTCGCATGAGACAGACAGTACCTTTCCTTAGTAGGTAAAAAACAAAGTTCAAGTTGAATGCTGACATCATCTGCTGCCACTGAAAAGTGCAGTCACTGACAGTGGTCATCCCAATGTAATCCCGCTAGCCGGCCCAGCCTGCTAGATCTCCAGTTCTTTGATGAACGACTCCACACCTTCAGGATCAGCAAACACGCGAGGTTTCCCTCTGTGGAACAGCCTAAGTTTAGCGGGGTAAATGATATAATAGTCTAATCTTCAGGTCCTGTAGTAGTGGTCGAAGCGTTTTCTTTTCTTGTGCAGCTCAGTGGAGATGTCATGGTCATGGTGGCCTTCATACATACTGCATTGCCCTTTTCGACTCTCTCTAGGAGTTTCACCAGTCTGAGATTTGAACGACGGTTCCTGTTTTCCAGGTCATCTACTTTAGAGGTGAGCTCAGACACCTGCTTCTCCAGTATCGCGATTCTGGTTTTCTCACCAGCAACATCATCTTCAATGTCACCAATACGGTCTTCTGCTTGTTCCAGTCTACCTGAAAAGTCTTTAAAGCCCGACTTGATCTCGCTAATTGCGGTCAAAACTCTATCAAATTTGGAACCAAAGTCATCAAAATCCCAGCTGCTCCAGAAGTTTGCACATCGGTGGTTAGCGTGCTAGCATCTTCCCCTGTCTCCTTGAGTCGGTCGGTCTTATTCTGAGCCTTTTTCTGGTTGCACAAAGTGGTTTTAGATCGACACGTCTTAGATTACAGATACACTTAACTTTAGTTTGATAAAGGAGTGCGTTCGCTTTTAACTCAGGATAATTAACCTTAGAATGAGACTTTTAAATCTACAGACACTGCAGGTCCTCTTCCAGGAGTCCTCCATGCTGAAGCACCATGTTTCTACAGTAGCCCAGAATGGACAAACCCTGCCTCTAGATGGGGCTTTTTGCAGTTTTCACAGCTACTATAGTTTCTACTTCATGCTAGGAAGGAGAGGGTGAGACGAGTTGGTAGCAATCAGCAACTAGACCACTAGATGCCTCTAAATCCAACACACTGGACCTTTTGAGAAGTTCATAGAGTTTTATCAAAAAACATGTTTTCACTCAGCAAAGTCAGATAGTGGAAAGTATCTTATCAGTATGGGAAACTTTGAAATATACTCACATCTAACTGATGCTGAACTCACTTGCATTTGCAGGTGTATAAATCATACAGCATGACAAACTGCTACCATCATCTGTCTGTTGTTTTTGGCTAGAGAAACAATCTATCATGACAATGAGTGCTGACTGGAAGAGGCTGTGGGACTTCATCTGTGCATTCAAAGTGAAAAGAAGGAAACTTGGAAACTTTGGAAACATGAACCAGCTTCACTTGGAAAAACTCACATCGCTGCACATTCGTAAACACACACAAAATGCAACTTCAAACAGCTTAAACAAACATGTTTTGTGAAATGAGCTGCACATGCAACTGAATAACACTAAAAGTCACAACTGCATTGTTTGACTTTTTATCCAAAAGTCTCCTGAAACCTTAAACTCAGAATACATGTCCTTCCTCTTTAATACGTCCAACATTAGTAAGCACTTGATGACAGTAGCAGGGAAAAACTTCCTTTAAGAGGCAGAAACCCAACCTAACCCAAACCTAACCCAAACCTAACCCTAACCGTAACCCTGCACCAGCTGACAGGTAGGTGCCAGTTTAAGAATACTTCAGAAAGGGAAGCTTCATGAGAAATTGTTCTATACGTCTTTGTTCTGGCCCTTGAGGTTCATGACAAAGTGTTTTCAGTCACTTCTTTTTCACTGCATGTACTGCATGTGGACATGTTAGCAGGGCGGTCTACAGTAGAGTGATATAACTTTACATTTATGACTTTTTACCAGGCAGCTGGGAATAATTTTTACTCAGTGACATAGTAAGTACGAGAATTATTTATGTTGACATGATTGAATTATAATTCCAAGATCAAAATGTACCATGACCTATGTACATGTACATTATGTAAGTCCCATGCATGCATGGAACGGCTGGATCTCTGGATCTCAGCCAAAAATGTTTGAAAGTCCACCCAGAGGAAAAACATGCTCACAGCTGTCCTCCAAAATTGATCCTTTCTAAAGATTCTTGTGCTCAGAGCTAATGAAAATCAGATACCAGCAAAAGAACAGAACAAAAATCTTAGTGAGGTTCATATGATCGGACAGAACAAAATATGTTAGGCCAGCAACAAAACTGAAAAGGAAAAATGTGCACTTGAATTTAATCAAATTTCTGAGATATTATTATAACATTATTATTATATTCTGAGATTTCTGCTTTTGTGTCTCTTGAGTCAAAAGTAAAACCTTCAACATTTGCCTTCTTGTGTTTTTCATTTATTACTGTGTGCGAAAACGAGTCAGTCATTTATGACCATACTGGAGAAATGTTTCCAATTAAAGTTAAAGCTGCTTTGGAGACTAAATATATATCTGAGGAAACAGGACGGTATGCAGCTCATTTCTGCAGGTGCCTCTATCATTTTTGTGGAATACAGTTATGTCCGCAATATAATGTTTGCCAAGGGCTGCATTTGTCTCAGATCTGGTTTACCTCCACTGACACAGACCTGTCTATAGACATCTGAACTTCTACATAAAATCTACACAAAACCCCCCTGACACATGTCTGATCAGCTGCCATGTGACTTTAGTCTGAACTGTCTGTACTTGGCGATGTACATCAGCAGGTGAGTCAGATCTAGTCTGGGGTAGCTACAGGGAAAGACTGCATCGAGGAGAGGTGACAATAATTCACATCAGGATGACACTATTTCATCTGAACAAGGAACACATCTATCTATAAGTCTTTCTGGAGGTTCAAATGGAAGTGGACGTGTGCAGACTGGAAATTTGTACTTCTATGACTAAAATAAAAATCAATCAAACTTCTCTACGAACCTATACCTTAGTACAGTCCAGGTCTTTGTTATTTCAAACATGATTTACTGTCTGGAATTTCTAAAAGTCACTAAAGAGTTACAGTTTGTAAGTTACTTACTAATTAACAACCCTTCATTGAACTTCCAGTAAGAGCAGAGGGAATGACACGCTTTAGTTAATAACATGAGCAAACAATTGTCTACTTACACAGACAGACACACACAAAAAAACCCATTAACTATGAATTGCTTTGTCATCAGACTCTGCCCATTCCAGCTTTAGGTACTTCAGACCATCTGGGCCTTATTTAAAGAGTTGGTCTCAGTCGTTGTTACTCATTCTGATGAGATTTCAATTATTAGTCATTTCAATATTTACCTGAATAAAAACTTTGATCCTCTAGGTAAATCCTTCATGGCACATCTGGATACTTGTGGTTTCACTGAAGCGGTGTTATGACACAGCTCATGTAGGGAAAAGGAAGTAACATAAAATCAGACGTTATCTGTGAAATAAAGTTATTTATTGCCAGGATTTCAAACAATTAACTAGTTTGGTTATGACAATGGCATTTTCCCAGTATTTATCCCCCTTCTTCTTTTGTAGTCGAGTGAAAGTCTTAAAGTCTTTTTTTTTTTTTTCCATTAAGCGACTAGAGTTGATTATATGAATAAGACGGGCAGTGGTAGGAGAGTTTCTCTAGAGCATTTTGTCATAGTTTTTTTTTTTTTTTTACTTGCAGTTATCTTTAAGAGGTATGTGTCGCTCCTACTGAGGCCTTTAGGAATATTTCCAAGGTACAAAAAGCTAAACGATAAATCAAACTTATGGTTTAGAATCTCTGAGACCAAACGGCCCAATTCTTTCTAGAAAGGCTTAACACATGGGCATAAACACACATGAACACATGAACACAGTCTACTGAAACCGATCCACACGGTGTTGAGACCGAGGAAGGTCTAGTTTCCCAACTTGAAGCCATGTTTCCTGGAATTGCTATGTTAGCTTCCATTTCAAACTTCCTTAAACAAAACCAAACAGGTAAAGAAAAACTTCATTATATGTAACCTTTACTTAACCAAAAAACACCAAACAAAAGTATCTCTGTGAATTCAGTGTGTAACCAACTTGACTCATTGCTATCAGACAGGATAGGTTTTACGTCTGTGTGACACTGTCCTCGTACTCTTGGTCCTGTACACAGACATGCAAGAAGTAAATAGACACCTTTAATTTGAATTTGAATGAAGGTGTCTATTTACTTCTTGCATGTCTGTGTATGTATTTACCGCTCGTCACACAGGTATAACCGCCCTTTGTGAGTCTGTCGTCCTGGCTCTTTTCACTGCAGTAACAGGCCCAGTGACTCAAGTACAGCCGTTAATCTGCTGGATTCAGTTGCAACTCTTTCTACCAAAACAAGATGTTCAGAGAGGTCTACACCCGGTTTTGAGTAAACACATGCTCTTAACGGGCCTGTAAGAGATTGGAACGCAAATGATGTAAATCAAACTTTCTGAAACTTTCTACCTCACATGGTACAAGTGTGCATTCTGTGAGGTAGAACGTTTCAGAAAGTTTGATTTACATCATTTGCGTTAGTGTGCCAAAGCAGCACAGTTCTCTCACTTAATCAGTAGCAATAAACACAATCCTAGATTTCTTTTTGATACTGTAGCCAAACAGCCGTCTGTAAGCCGCTCACCCATTACTGCTTATGATTTTTTTTTCTGCAGAAAAATCAATTAGATAGATTAGATACAGAATTAGTTTTCTTGTCTCCAGCTATGTCTGTAAAATCGACAGTGCAGAATTCACATGTTGAATCCCAAATTGTCTGTTTTAGACTAGAGGATACTGTTCCTGTGTCACATTTTTCGCTAGATGTCAAAGGTTCACATGTATCTCTGTACATTAACTTACAGAACATATTTAACTTACCAGTCTTAACTTACTACATCTAGGTACAAAACTTAACTTTTGTGACTTCCCTACATATAACTTTGTAGTTTTCTTCAATGACAGTATAAAGAAAAGACAGTGTATAAGTGACTGATCACCTGTAGGTTTCTGAAGGGTCGTTTTGAAGCTCAAAATGTGTGACGTTCAGTTTGAAGATCTCTGATTTGGACCTGCAATGCTGAATATTGTAAATGTATCACTTAGAACTAGCTCTGTCGCCACTAGTTTTCAGACTGCTGTGGTTAAACTCTGCTTAAGAAACTACACCTTGATCCTAGATCTCTGAATAATTATCGACCAGCCTCTAAAGTTCTAGTAATAGAACTCTGTCATGTCTCAGCAGCTTTTGGCCCACATATTTACGTTCATCGTTTTGAACCTTTTCAATCTGCTTTTAAGGTATTCAGTCTCCACTGTGACTCTGCGCTTTGGATGAAGAAATATGGTATTAATGATTGTTTTAAACGAACCACAATCGACTGATTGACTGATTTTATGTCTGTCCTACACCATGTGGTGCCCAGCCCACATAATAAATAAAAACAAAATATTTCAGAATAATAAAAATTAATTTAAATTCAAGAAACATCTTTTTAATTTGGGTACAGATTCAAGATTTCAACTTAATATATCACCTTCAGACATCCAAAACAAATCAGAGTGCTTTAGCTGGATTTTTTCAAACATGTGGTTGCTCAAGTTATGGTACACAGGGTAGTTAAAGGCAAAATGAATTTCATCATCACACCAAGATGCCAGAAAACACACAAACCCTGCTCTCCAGGAATCCACATACCTCAATCATGTATAAGTTATGATGTATAATGACCTCTGCCACCCCGTAAATCAAATCTTATATAAGGTTAGGTGGGGAACACAATTTTGGAGCTTTGGTTTATATCAAATCTCATCTTTCCATTGTTCCTTAAGAATATTTAGTATATTTTAATCAACTATATTTATATTACACTGAAATTGTTCCTATAAATAAAATCAATGAATCAGAAAGTGAAAATACTGCAGATATAACTCATAATGACTGTGTGCTTTTTCCCAGTTTAAGTTGTGAAAACACCGCATTACTATCAGTGCTATCCTTAAAACTCCATACTGCAGCATGAAAGAAGATTGAGCAATCAAGTCAGGTCACTGTGTAGTACGTTAGTTTTGAGATTTATGCCTCCGCACCAATACAATGAGGTGAATGTAATTATATGTGTGGTATCAGAGCATAAGAAATATAAAAATAAAAAATGTAATCAACAACATCTATCTCCTGAAGGTTTCTCCACCAGGATTACCGTGGACAGCTTTCTGGAACTGTGTACAGAACATGTTCTGTGGATAACCCAAACTAACTGGGATACACTTTTTTTAATGCTGTGATGGACCACAAAATAATTGAAATGGCAGCAGATATCTAAAAACCTCGACACATGAAACCAAAAATATCTGTACAAGTGGGAACATACTTTTTGGTAAATGGGGTGAGCTGACCTTTTAAAATATTTTTAGGGTTAAAAAGCATTATTAAAAATGGATTTGAAGAGAATTACGAATGAGGAATTCATTAATTCATAATTCATTCATTAGCATTTAAAATACACACCATTCGTATTTTTATATTTAAATGCAAATTACTCATCAAGCCATGATAATATTTGTATTTTGTGTCTTTCATGCAGACAAAAGTATGAATATTAAAATGAATAAGAGCATTGTTCAGTGCATTAAAGGACAGACGTTGTGGAATGTTTCAGAGAACCAATATCTTTAACAGCTTGCTTTGGGTATAACCAAACAACGGTATGTAGGTTAGACTTACTGAAGTGTGAAGACACCTTATATCATTTTGCTGGACATGTCAGGGGTCATTACAGGACCATCTTTTGTGTCCAAGCGATTTCATGATGTATGATGATGACTTGTGGAATTTTTTGGAAGTCCTTCCTTCATAATGACATGCAAACTGATCTGAACCAACCACATCTGACACCAATTTTCTGCCAACTTTGTGCTACAGAATAGAAATAAGAACACCTTTGACCACTCTGCTGTCAACACTGGTGAGGAAGTTTTGAGGGTGTCTGTGAAAACATGTGGGAGTTGTTCTCTCGTGACGTGTCGGTAACAGAATGGGCCTGACAGGTTGTTTTTCTGAGGTTTATTTGAACAAACACTGCATTTTTACAACTTCAGAGATTTTTTAGCTGATCTGATTTATTTTATGGAACCAGTCAGTCAACAATTTTTATTAAAATATTTATCAAACCTCCATCGGGATTATGATTAACTATAAAGAAAAAGTTGGGTTGTATACTATTGGTCCTTGGTATATTATAATATTAAAGCAAGACGTTAAGAGTATTACAAGAATATCTCAGCCTATATGTATTATTTTATTGATGGCACTATTAATTGGTTGTATACTGGCTAATGCATGCCTTTTTTGTAGTAGTTACAAGTAAAATAGTTTGATATCACTGGGATTCAAATATGAAATTGTTTATTTTTCTTTTAGGTTTCAGTGAAATATAAAGTCTCTAAATTTAAACAACAACATTTAGGTATTTATTTTACCACACTTTTGGGGGCAGATGAGAAGCTGAGAAAAGCCACTGAGATGGCTCTGGGGTTATCTGGACCTGGTGGGACAGTGGACAAGGAAGATCTCTGGGATGGAGTGCCAACTGGAATATGGAGGATCATTGGTTTCCACTCTGCTCCATCTATGATGTTCTATCAGCACCAACAAACCTTCATATGTTGAGACTAACTGGCAATCCCTGCTGTTTGTCATCCTGGAACACATCCTGTCATCATTCCAAATTCAAACACATTATTATAGATTTTTGGTAGATTAAATTTTGATATCTTTCTTTGTGATTGTATAGATTTTGGTTAATTTGTTGTGTTTCATTATTATAGATTTTTGGTAGGTTTAAATTTTGATTTCTTTCTTTGTGATTAAGTACATTTGTTTAATTCTTTTCCTTCCTAATCTGTTGCTCTCTGGTCCTCCCCATCCAGGTGCTGAGCCTACGGTGGTGGATTGGTGTCCCGGTGACGGTGTCCCCTTTTATATTGTGTTTGCACTCGTTTGTGTTTGATTTTTCTTGTTTGCTTCACGTGTGGTGTCCCTGGGATCCCCGTTCTTTTTGGACCCATTTGTCACAGTAGGTCTCAGCCCTGGTTGGCTCCTTTTTATCTCCAGAGTGAGCGATTTTAGTGCCAGAGTTTTAAAAAGAAAAGTAATTTGTAATAAATATATTTTGTATTCTCGAGCCACTGTCTCTGTGCTCCCTTGTGAAACGGACCTGAGTGCTTTCCTTTTGTGATCAGTCCATTTAAAGAAATCTCTGGGCGAAATTCCCAGGGTGGCGTTGTCAGGCAAGTCAATTCATTACTAAGGCTGTGAACGATCCCAAGCTCGTGTCACCACACAAACAAGCTTGATGGACAGGAGATTCAGATGGTGGCTTGACCAGGCTCCTGTGCTCTGGTCAGGAACTACAAAACAGATGACCCTCGTGGAGCTGACAGTACCCAGGGAATTGGGCATTGGGAGTTCTTGGGGTCAGAGGACCAGCCCACAAGAAACTGCTTATGACTATCACCAGTCAGGCAGAGACAGCATCCGGAAGGTTTTAGCTGAAAAGGAGTGAACAATGGTGCAACAAGCCTAAGAGCAGAAGGAAGGCAAGACAAACAGCAAAACTCAGGTGTTTATTTTACTACACTTTGGGGTGCAGACGAAAAGGTCAGGAAAGCTAGAAGGCTTTGAAGGCAGCTGGATCTGAGGACATCTAGAATATAGAGGAGCATCAGTTCAACTGTTCCGTCTATGATGTCCTACCAACTCCAACAAGCCTCCATATGTTAAGACCAACTGAGAATCCCTGCTGTTTGCCAACATCCTGTCATCATGGCAAACAAATTTGATGGACAGGAAATTAAACAGATGCTGGCCCAGCTGGCTAAGGGGTTGGAGATAATTATTGTTCCTAAGCCTTCTAGGGAAGACTAGGGTCTTCTCATTCGAGATGCAATATAGGAACCTGTCAGTGACAATTCAGCCTCTGTAGTCCGATTAAAGAAAGACACATTTCTACTAATTTCTGTAAACACATATCTGCATATAAATGCACATACATTTGTTAAAAAAAGCAAATAAATTGTCCTCAGATGGTAGCTGATGGGTTCCAATGCATTCCACCTTTTTTGCTCTCAACACAGACTTTTTACCAGCAAAGTGATTGGTTGATACTATTCTCACCAAACCAGAACAATTCCAATGCCAACATATTCTGCATTCATATGAAATCTGTTTATGAAGTTTATCAAAGACGTAACACTGAATTTGAACAGGCTTCTTTCACATCAACATTTGGTAAGATACTGCTGTACCTTATTGGAATATAATATTCCACACATAAATCTACCTAACCTGTGTATGTGGAGCAACAAGCTTGTTATTATTTCCTTTGAAATGAGAATTCCTCAGAAATTAGGTCAGATCCTAAAAAAAATCAATACTACTAACCTAGTATTTGAATAGTATTTAGTATTCAGATGAAAAGAAGAAGCTTTTCCTTGTTAGGCCCAGCAAAAAGAAGAATAACTGAAGGATTACTTAGCAAGCTGCAAACAGATGTGTCCAAACTTCAGAGATCAAATTGAATGCCTGCCTCCAAAGCCTTGATGCAGTTTGGAAGATTTAAAACAGTGGACTCTAAAAGCACACAACATGGAAACATTAACGGGAAGTACAGATTTAGAAAATGCAGCACAGAAGAAGGAATGGTAAGACCATGCTGATGAGTCATATGCTTATAATGTAGAATTTGTAGGACCCAGTCCAATGAATCCTAGGTCTGGTGAGAGGTGACTGAGCCATCAATCTGGAATCATCTGACTGAAAAGGGGGCACTGGAGACTGGGCAGTTGTCAGCATTGGGGCTATCTTGTTATCTGAACCTGAAATATGAGTTTTTGAACCCTAACCCCCCCCCCAAAGAAACCCTCAACAACCCCTGACCACCTCTCCTGTCAAGGATGATAAAGTACTACCTAAGTGTGTCAAATCATCTTCCTCTCTGAGCCCAAGTCATCCCCAACTGATGTGAAGGGAAGGTTTGGAAACAAAGTTGTTGCATGCTGCTTCCTTTCTCTGCAAATAATATTATAAAGAGTACGGTCTAGACCTGCTTGATGAACGGTATCATGAGATAACTTTTCATAACTTCTTGAAATGAATTGAATACTGGAAGCTTGGGAACTCAGCAGAGTGGTAGGGAGTTTAGAAAGGACACCACCTAGAAAAAAAAGTGCAGTTAATAACTGCTGTTACATAATATATGCCACCAACCGTCCATCATTCTCACATACCTAAAGGATTACACTACAGGCGTGTCCTGGTGTGTGGTACCATGAAGTATACGTAAAGGAGCTACCACAAATTTTTAAAGTCAAATCAGATTTATCGTTCAGATCACTCACGGCAGGTGCTGCGGTTATCTGTGTCCTCATGCACACCATTGTAAATGAACAAGACTGGGCGAAACCTAGTATATGGCTTGTCCCTGTACAGTCAATGCGCTGAGTTGTGTCCAAATTGCAATTAGTGTCTATAATGTGAATTCCTGCACAGCAATTTTCTGTAGTGGTCCCAGTAATATCTGTTCTTACAGTGTAAGAAGAAGAAGACATTGTTAAGCTATGTTTGAGCCAAGAGCTCAAGAGCTATGTTTGAGCTGCAAGAACAACCTGTCAATTATATCTTCAAATGTGGAACTTGAAAGAAAACTTATAATGAAGAGAAGGAAATGAGTTTCCTCCGTAGGGTGACTGGGATCCAGAGGGAGCTCTCCTTTGTGTTGAAAGGAGGTGGTGAAGTGGTGATCAGGATGCCTCCAGGGTACCTTCCTTTCGAAGCTCCCAGAAGGAGCTCAAAAAAAGTTACTAGGAGAGGTCAGCAACGGAGAATAAAGATGATGAGTCTGTGTGCATCTTGCCCCCATACGTCACCACAGACACATTGGTTTAAGTTCCTCCCTCAGTAGGTTCTGATTTCACAAAACTCTCCACGTCCTGTCAGCGAGGGTACTCCTGGGCAGAACTAAGTCACACATCACAGAGTTGGCTGAAGCAGGTCTCTCTAAGTAAACTGTTCACTCTTTGGAGATGATTCAACATTTTACTCCGCTGCTGGAGAATTTGACAACAAATCAGCAGCAGTTTATGTAAATGCCAAGGGGGACTGCTGATGGAGACAGCTGAGCAGTGTACATTCCCGGGGAATTGAACACAGCAGCCTCTCGTAGCACGCAGGGCTGTTCTATGCTATACTGTTACAGTATGTAACCCAATTTCTTACAGCTTTATGTTTTCTCCAGTGGCATTCCATCTTAGTGAATAACAGTTGTTGCAGTCTTTCTGTGTGCACTGTTTCTATGAATTGTTTATTGTCTCATGATGTGGCTCTGCTGTCACAGCCTGCTCTGCCCCTCTCCTGCACTGCTGCTTAGCCACACCCCTCATCAGCTGAACTGCTTCCACCTGCTGCCTAACCTGCTCACAATCTCCAATCAAGCCAGTATATATGCAGCTTCACCACTCTCACTCTTTGCTCCCATACCTGACTCTCCAGCACTTGTTCCCAGACTGCTTACCTAGTATCGCCCCAACTTGCTTCCGACCTTTGCTACACGTCTCTGCCCCGGTAAATCCACCAGCCTTCCGTCCCTGACTACAAGTATTGCTTGCCTGTTTTCCTGTTCCTTGCCTGCCTGTGGCTGGGTGGCATTCAGCCTGTTCCCTGCTCTGATAGGAGACCCACCTTGCCTGTTCTACTGTCGCTGACTCCGTCTCAAGGTCCAGATCCTCACCCAGTCCTCATCTGAACCATAGTCCAGCCAGAGTTTCACCAGCAGTGAGTTTGCTCCATTTCCACCTCATCATACTCGTTGAGCCTGTTGAGAACTTTTGGACTATTGTCTGCTCACGAGTTCCACGCATCCATTACCTGCCATACTCACCTGGATCTACTTCTCTGTCACCATCTTCTGGTTTGCTGTATACCTGTGATAGTCTGCTGAATAAAGACTGTAAAAGGATACGTTCACTAGTGCTGGGATTGGGTTCATTCCATACCCGTCACATGTGCTTGTGTACTGGATCGACATAGTCGGGCATGGAGCTTATCCCCCTAGCCTGTATGAAATAGAACATTAGTTACATACCATAACTCCACATTCTATGCATGTAGGTGCTGGGCCAATTCTCATCTTTCATTTTGAAAGAACAATGGCCAATAGGAAAACACTTCACTGTGCAATGGTTCAATTTCAGTTCAATTAAATTTTATTTATATAGTGCCAATTATTACAGAAGATAATTCATTTAGAGCAGGTCTAGACTGTACTCTTTATAATATTATGTACTGAGACCCACTTGGCGACAGTGGCAAGGAAAAAATTTCCTTAAGAGGCAGAAACATCAAGAAGCTGGTTTATGGTGGACGGCCATCTACCACAACCAGCTGAGTCCAGAGAGGGAGACAGCAGGATAAAACAGAAATATGAATAATTGTATTATTGTAAGAACAACCCCAGGTTTTTCTTCAGCACTGTAGCCAGGCTAACAGAACCACAGCTCTACTGAGCCATCTATTTAGGTTTAAGTAGCAATGACTTCATGAGATTCTTTAATGATAAAATTATAACTGTTAGAGACAACATCTATCACCTCTTGCCCTCAACAGGCACTGATCTGCATTCTAATACAGCAAGTTTGGAAACAGCTGTAAAACGTTTTTCTCCCATCCACCTTCATCAAATAACTTTAATAATTTCTGCATCTAAGCCGTCAACCTGTCTCTTAGACCCCATCCCAACCAGGCTGCTCAAGGATGTTTTACCTCTAGTTAGTCCTTCTTTATTGGATATGATTAATCTGTCTTTATTATCAGGATATGTACCACAGTCTTTTAAAGTAGCTGTAATTAAACCTCTTCTTAAAAAAGCAGACTCTAGATCCAGAGGCTTTAGCCAACTACAGACCGATATCAAACCTTCCCTTTCTCTCTAAGATACTTGAGAAAGCTGTAGCCAATCAGCTGTGTGACTTTCTCCACAAGAACAGTTTATTTGAGGTTTTTCAGTCAGGATTTAGAGTGTATCATAGCACAGAGACCGCATTAGTCAAAGTTACAAATGACCTCCTAATGGCATCAGACAAAGGCCTTATCTCTGTACTTGTTCTGTACTTGTCCTGTTAGATCTTAAAATTCTTTTACAGAGACTGGAACATCAAATTGGCATCAAAGGTGGCAACCAGGAAACTCAAAACAGAGGACTCGAATGCAGAGTACTGGATGAAGCAGATGATTTTATTTCCTTAACGCCAGGCAACACCGGGGGAAACAAAAAGCGCTTCTAAAAAAAAAATGAGGGAAGAACAAAAAGCGCCTCACGACGAGGGAAGATCAAAATTAGGCACTAACTAAACTAAACTTACGATAAGGCAAAGGCCAACAAAAAATCACTCATACGAGGAACTATAAGAAAACAACAAAAACTAGACTACGAGATAAATACAGACTTGACTGTGACGAGAGGGCTGGTGATGAGAACAACCGACTTGACACACTGGTACAGGACAAAGGGAGAAGCAGACTATAAACACACGGAGGGAAATGGGGAACAGGTGGACACAATCAGGAATCAGGGAAGACAATCAGACTGGTGACACATGAGGAAGGGCAAGTGACCTGAAACGAGAGGAGAGTTAATTTCCAAAATAAAACAGGAAGTCACAAAACAAACATGGAGACAGGACAAAAACTCAACTTGACATACCGGTGTGATAAAAGGAACCGCCCTAAGCTGGTTTAAGTTGTATTTCCTAGATCGATCTCAGTTTGTTCACGTCAATGATGAATCCTCCATGCATACCAAAGTTTTTCATGGAGTCCCACAAGGTTCTGTACTAGGAGCACTTCTATTCAGTTTATATATGCTTCCTTTAAGGAATCACTCCATTAATTTTTATTGTTATGCTGACGACACCAATTATATTTATCAATGAAGCCTGATGAAACCAGTTAACTAAACTCCAAGCATGCCTTAAGGATATAAAAAGTTGGATGACCTACAATTTTCTGATGTTAAATTCAGACAAAACTGAAGTTCTTGTAATTGGACCCAAACACCTCAGAAACTCTCACTCTAGAGTCTACTTTAGACGGGATCACCCTGGCCTCCAGCTCCACGTAAAGCATCTTGGAGTTGTTTTTGATCAGGATTTGTCCTTTAACGTCCACATAAAACAAATTGAGGACTGCATTCTTCCACTTACGTAACATCGCCAAAATCAGACGCATCGTGTCTCAGCGCAGAAAAACTAGTTCGCATTTGTTACTTCTAGGCTGGACTATTGTAACTCTTTGCTATCAGGTTGCTCCAATAAGTCTCTTAGGACTTTGCAGCTAATTCAGAATGCTGCTGCACGTGTTCTGACAGGAACCAAGATCAGAGATCACATCTCTCCCATTCTGGCTTCCTTGCACTGGCTACCTGTTAAATCTAGAATAGAATTTCTTCTCCTTACTTACAAAGCTCTTCATCATCGCCATCATATCTAAAAGAGCTCATAGTACCCTACTACCCCTCTAGAACACTGCGCTCTCAGGATGCTGGGTTCCTTGTGGTTCCTATAGTTTCCAAAAGTAGATTGGGAGCCAGAGCCTTCAGCTATCAAGCTCCTCTTCTGTGGAACAAACTACCATTCTGGGTTCGGGAGGCAGACACAGTCATCACCTTTAAGAGTAGACTTAAGACTTTCCTTTTTGATAGAGCTTACAGCTAGGGCTGGCTCAGGTCATCCTTTAGTTATGCTGCCATAGGATTCTACTGCCGCAGGTTCTCATGGATCGTGGCTGCTGCTGTGGTCCTGCACGGCGTCTGTTGCATGTATTGCTGCTTAATTATTGCTATCATATCTCTATTACAGTTTATAGTTAGTTTATGATTTGCTGCTGCTGTGCATCTGTGTCTCTCTATCACAGGTTCCACTGCTACTGTAATCATTTTATCATTCATTGTAATTCATTGTCATTTTATCAGTCATTGTAATTGCACAATATGTTTGTGTTGATTTGTTCTGTACACGTGACATCTATTGCACGTCTGTCCGTCCTGGGAGAGGGATCCCTCCTCTGTGGCTCTTCCTGAGGTTTCTTCCACCTTTTTTCCCTGTTAAAAGGGTTTTTTGTGGGCAAGTTTTTCCTCACTCGAACCGAGGGTCTAAGGACAGAGGGTGTCACTCCCTGTACAGATTGTAAAGCCCTCTGAGGCAAATGTACTTTGTGACTTTGGGCTATACAAATAAAATCTGATTAGATTTGATTTGATTATTGATTATGATGATATGAAGTATCACTGAGTCACTCAGTAAGTCACAGACAGACTGTAGTGTTTATACGACTGTTTTTTTGTTTTGTTTGTTTTTTAAGTCCAGCCAAAAAATAATCTGAAAAAGGGCAAACGGATTTGACCAGAGAAATAAATTGCTGTATGCATTGTGAGTATACACAGACATGCAAGAAGTAAATAGACACCTTCATTCAAATTCAAATTAAAGGTGTCTATTTACTTCTTGCATGTCTGTGTAATATCTCAGATGACATATGTCTCATATAAAGTTGTATATAGTATGTGAATAATGTCCAGGATACACAAATGCTGCAATAAAAGTAATAAGCCCAGAGGATTCCCTGAAGGAAAAAGGGAAGCCTCTGGGCTTACTTCAGGCACATTTGCACTGAGTCTGGTTAGAATGTTTTTATTTGTAAGCTATTAAAGTTCTAAAATGAGAACGCAGAGTGGTTTTGACCAGCAATGGGTATTCTTCAGGGTGTGACAGGAAAGGGGGTTCAACCAGAATGGTTTGTTTTCTCATGTAGATAACATCAGGATATCCCACAGTCAATGAACCACAAGTAGATTATGTGTAGTTAATACACCGCAATAACCATAATAATGATATAAAAAGTGAAGAAAGCCACTTTGTAGAAAAGGTCTGAACTTTTTGTCATTAGGATCCAGCATTCAAAAAGTCATTCATGAAGACGATTGCCACCTCTGAGACTCCTCAACAGACTCAAATCCCTCCAGTTAAAAATGTCTGTCGTTGCTGTTATGACAATTTTGTAAACAATTTTGCCATTGGCTAATCTACATTATTGGTTTTGGCTGGATGGCATACTTGTGTTCAGCCACTCTATCTTTCAAAAGCCCTTTTGTGCACCCAATGTAAAAACATCCACCTGGGCAAATGTGGCAGTACATAACATATGTGGAGTTACAACTCAAATGTTTTATTATCATTATGATGAATCTCCCTTGTTGTAAAATCTACAAATTCCTTCTGTTGTATCATGTTGTAGCAGTGATTACAAGTTGTTTGCATGCATTTCAAAGTCCCAATTGGTCTCGTGAGCTGGTGCCACCCCCTTCTTAGCAGGACGATAACAGTATGTAAGTCTTTATGGAGGGGGCTCGTTTGTAGTAGATGGTGGGCTGATGTTGAAAATACACAGGTATGTTGTTGGAGGGTTATTGAAAAATCCATTTGCATGAGCCCACATTCCAACTTGAGAAACTCTAATATCACAGCTGGGACTTGTTTATTTTAGCTCGTTCTCTCGTGATTCTTGCATGAGCAAAAAATAAATCCCATTTCCTTTGTGATATGTACAGTGTTCAGTTACATAATGCTATTTTCTATGCTTTTTTTGTGAAACATTAGGATAGTGGACAAAGAAGGATGGCTTCAGCTGTTGTTTATACTATATACTGATGCTTCAAGAAAGCATAGCTCCTCACTGACCTCAACCTTACATTGACAACAATTCCCAAAGGAGAGCTGAAGAGCAATCCGGTATAATGTGCTCTTTCCCCGACACTGCCTGCCTGATTGTGGCTTTAGGTTGAATACTGTCAAAAAATGTGCTGTTTATTTTGTGGGAGGCTGACTACATTGTTAAGAGATCAAGTGTCCAGAGCAGATTCGTCCAAGTTACACCACAACCGTGCATGATAAAATCTCTCCACTATTGCAAATGTGGTCAAGCTGAACCTTTTAAAAGCAGCTGGGTTTGACCTTTTGCCTCAAGGCAGGAAGTGTATTGTTAATCTTGCCCTCCCTGGTCAAATTCTTGCACACTTATTACTCATGTTGATGAGCTGTCTAACTTAAATGCTCAGAGCCTCAGGCTGATCTGAGTAGATTCCCAGTAGATTACCATAGGTGTTGAGGAAGCAGATGTCCAGCTGGTGCTGCTGGTTATTCACTAAGTATTTTCTCCATAGTAAATGTTCTTTTCATCCTTGATAGTTCTCAACATAGAAAAACAGCAGTCTCCTGGGTAAATTAACAGCACTATAGGTTGAGCTCTGGTAATTAGTATACCTAGTATACACTTGTGTTTTCCTGGCATGGCAGATCTAAATTCTATGCCACACATGAGCCAACCAGAGGTGTACATCAGAGCTGCATGCAAGCATCCAAAATTGGAAATCAATCTGAAATCAAACTAATTTGAACTGCTGGATTGAAGGTATGTTTAAGTTATTGTATGTTTTGTATAGAAATGCACCATGGGAGTCATTTTTCTGACCAGCTATTTCCTGAAAGAGTTCCTCATCTTTTGTACAGAAGAAGAATGAATGGCCACCCAAGCCTCAGAGGTGCTCCTCAGTCTCCAGCAATAGCTGTATAGAAAATAAATTGATGTGGTAATGGTAAATGGGCTGTACTTATACAGCACCTTTCTAGTTCTTCAACACTCAAAGTGCTCTTACACTACATATCACATATATTCACACACATTCACACTGGCTGCCAACAAGGTACCAACTGCTCATCTGTGACACAGTGATGGCACAGTAATTTGGAGTACAGTATCTTCTCCAAGGACACTTCGACATGCAGACTGGAGGAGCCGCCGATCATCTGATTAGTGGACGACCCGTTCTACCTTCGAGCCACAGCCGCCCAGTTCATTACATGTATGAGTCACCACTGTCTCACAATTTGAAGCTTTTAGCAGTTTTAGAGTTCCTGACTGGTGATTGAGACTGCACAACTCTGATTATGTCACTTCCTCATTTAAAAGCATATTAATAGCCACCCTGAAAGTAACAAAAACAAATATGTGATAACTCATATACTTTATGAACAGTGCTAGGCTAGTTTTGTACTGAACTGAATGTTATACTGGAGCTTGTATGAGCTTGGACCAAGTGTTAACCTCTTGCTGGGAAGCCAATGTGGAAGTGCCAAAAACTGCAGCTCCTCAAACGTCCACTTGAGGCTGACTACTGAACATTTTAACCACCATAAGTCCCCATGTTAAAATGTCCAACTTCACAGCAGAAATAAACATGTTTACAGCCTGGTACAAACAACAGTGTTGGTCTCTATAGCTAATTTCCCCGTTCATGACAACTGTACTGAGGGTGAATTTTTATACAACTCACCTGTTCAAATGATATTAAGGCTTAAAGTTATGCAGAATTTGATTGACAGGTGGGTGTCGTCACAGGTTGCTCTTTTGAGCAACCAGGCTTCATTCAGCCTGTCTCAGCTTCACCCACACTCCACATCTTTGCCCATTTTTGGATAAGCAGGCAGGACTGCCAAGATGACACTACTCAGGAATTTCATATGGACATCTTTAATTTAACATGGGATCAAAGGTTTTGTGAGCTAACCAAACTTTTTCCACACTTGCTTGAGGGAAGACATAGCAGCAAGTCTCTGAGGTTAATAAATCAGATATAAACAAAATCAGCCCAGCTTTCCATGACAGGGACTTTTTATTGTTTAACAAACTGATTGTTCTAAATTCTATTATGTCTGCAACTAATGATAGAATCATCAGGCCTCTGCTACAACACAAGGTAAGCTAGTCAACGATGATGATGACGGTGTAGGAAACTTTAAAGCAGCTATAATCGATATTAAGAATCTATCTATCAAATGTATATGTGAAACGATGAATGATTAATTATAATTGGAACGGCTTTGTGGAACTTTATTTCAACTCTTTTTTTAGCTGTCCGACCTGCATCTGTATTGTTTTCATTCAGTCTCACCACTCTTAAAGTATTGTTTTTGGCCACAGCAAACATACAGAGTATAGTATAGTAAGTATAGTAAGTATAGTATAGTAAGTATATCTTTATTAGTAATTATGTGTCACATCTTATTCACATATACACATTTTTTACATTTACCCCCTCTGGACCAGTATGTCAAATATTCCATGGGTAAAAGGTCAAATATTACCTTATGCCAATCTAAGACTGATTTGAAATCCATTTCAGCAATATAGTTTTACGTGCAGCATATGTTATTCTGATTAAATTTAGTTTTGCCTGAAATATTTTATTGTAGTGAAATAAATTGGTAACTCAGTCAGTGGCCACTTTATTAGGTACACCTGTAAACGCTAGTGAAATTCAATAGAACGGATTAAGTCCTCCTTTAAAGAGATAATATTGATCAGTTTTGATTGACAGCTTCATGGAGGGTGGTGTGGTGTCAACTGGACTGCATTATACTGAGACACATTGTTGTAGAGAATTGTATTTGTCAACGGTGACTTCACTCAGTGGGTAGGAGGTGCACAGAAGTCCAAGATGGGTTTACTGAAGCTTGATCAAGGAGAATGGAGGATTTATCAATACACCTCACGACATGATGAACAACAACAATAATAATAGTTACTCATATAGCACTTACTCATAGGACTGTGACTTTCGGGTTGTGTTTTCTGTGTTTCATGGTGACAGCGACTGAGAGTGAAAGTTGCTTGTGCTGTTCTGTTGTGGCTACAAGCTTCTCCTTGACAACCACAACCAGCTCCCCGCTCCGCTCTGCCATTCCAGCCCACAGTTAACAGTTAAAACTTTCAGCAGTGTTGAAAGGCCACTTCGAGGATATGAAGCAGGGAATTCAAGCATGAAAACACAGACGAGCACACAAGCGCATTACATACTTATTTATATTAGTCAATCACAGTGAGAGGAATTCACAGAAATTGCTCTGCACTCACTTTGCTTTGCATGCATTGCAATGTGAACATGCACTTTTGTTTGTCTTAAACTCTGGACCCACAGGAATTTTCTGACCCTTAACATGGGTTCGTGGGCTTGGCAGTGCTGTCACTATGACTGAACACACACACATATACAGTGGAAGCATTGTTTTTCTGCTGTGTTTTTAGTGCTGAAAGCTTTCCTATCTGCAGTCAGAAAACATGACTAATTTATTGTGACTGGTGTGATGGATAGTCTTCATTACAACATTATCGTTCCCTGAGCTGAACACGATCCCTGAGGGACTGCAGTCTGTTATCATAACACCATCTATCATATGACATCTGAATACTTGAGGTGGTATCTCCGTTGTCAAGATGAAAAGAGTGAAGAGAGAGGTGAGCAAAAGGTTTTTTTACAGCACATGTTCACCTCAGTCAGTTGGTATGCTATATTCAATCCACATATCGATCAAAACACCAATTGCATGTGCTTTAAACACGTGAGCTGTGGTGAAGATGATGTGTTTATGACAGTAACCATGACTGTTCCTTCCCCTGCAGGTTCATGCAATCTGTCAAGCATCTGAATCATTTTCCTCAACTTCGGCTGAGGATTTTGAAATAGTTAAATAAGAAAGCATCTGGCTTAAAGTTACAATTTCACAGGCAGTAAACAAAGTCTTTGAAGTACAGATCATGTTCACCATCCTGACCTCTGTGACCTTATGTTCCATTTTGCTATGTCCCACAAACTATGACCTGCTCCTCTGGTCCCTCTTGCTCCAATTCTTTTTTTTTTCCTTGCATGAAGCATGGGTTTCATTTTGTTAAGTTTAATACGATTTTGCTGTTTTGTGCATGAAATGGAGGATTCCTCCGTCTGCACAATATGCCAAGAGAGTAAAAGTTATCTCTCACATGGGACTGATGTGGCAGGTGTCGCCAAGCACTTGCGTGCAAGGCAGACGATCTTACTGGAGACCGTTCTCTTTGACAGTAGCAGACGCTGCCTTTAAGGGCTCCAGACATTTTCCAGAAGACTCCTCCTCTTCATCAGAGTGGTGATCTTTTCGTAAGAGGCTCAGGCGTTGCTCAGGCTGTTCAGGCTTCTCCAAGACACTGATAGAACCCCACACCTGAAGCCTCGCAGCTCTGCGCAGACACTTTAGGCCCTCAAACCAAAGGATCGGGTTGCAATCCTAAGCCATGTGAAGTATGTTTTTTTCCCTTGTCCGTTGTGAAGGTCTGCTTTGGATTTTACCATGCAGGTTGGGTCATACTCACATATCTCCATCACTTGTGATAGATGACACAAAGCAGGCAGCACCACTGACAATGAAACGATCTTTTCTCCTCCGAGAAGTTCAGTTATGTTCCTGCAATAACAGAGCGAGAACAAACATCCCATAACAATCAATCAACAGATTGCAACAAACCTTTGAGAACTGTTTAACGAGATGAGATGGACATATTTTTAAAAAATGTCATGGAAGCTACGGCCACGTTATATACAGTCTATGATGTGAACATTGTTTCATTTAATGCGTAAGCTGATTCACGAGAGGTTTCTTGTGTGCACGTAAAAGTACTGACAGAAAAGAGGTGAACTCTGCTGAATTTCTAGAATCAGGTGGGGCTGCTACAGTAGAAGATCACCAGAGGCTAGTCTTTGTTTGCTATGGGCTAAATTGTTTTCAGCAGTTGAAAAGTTTAAGTTTAGTGCCCCAGTTATTTCACATTGTTTATTTGTCATATTTGACAATTTAGTCTTTATCCCGTGAGACTAAGAAAATCACTTTTGGATCCATAAACTCTGAACAATCACCAAAAAATACTTCATCAGTTTTCCCCAAGAAGAGCTGCTCTCTCCTACCCACACAGCTCTTGAGGGCGTGAAAGTGTGCATGGAAGGTGAATTCAATAGACCTCACACTGTCTTGTGTATTTCTTTCTAATTTGTTCTGGTTATTATCTTATTTTTACTGCATTTTTCAAAGAACAGAGGAGGTCAGTCTCTGTAAAAAGTCTGAGTTGTGTTGATAAGCACTGTTTGAAAGACTGGCGGTTAGATTTCATGACCCTTTGCTTGTTTTACATTTTCACAGAATAACCATGAAATTATTTTGTGCCAGGAGATACACAACCAATTTATTATTCATTCCATCTGAGCAGTCAGCGTTTCTGTGTCGAGTTAAAGTGATGCAAATCACTGCTGCTGGCATGAGTTGAAACAGTTTATAATACGATAAAGATTTAAACCAAACTACGGGACATATTCTTCTTCTTTTTTCGCCTCCGGGTCCTACACAGTTGTGTTGCAGCCTCTGAGGTGAGGTACTCAGATGGGACTATCACTTAACTCTGCACACAGCTTTCCAATTAGGTTTGAAATTCGACCCAGCTGTGGACTTTTCAACATAACCGCCTGACTAGTAGAAAGGAAAAACTGTAGGCATAAGACAGGAAGTCAGAGGCAGGCTAGAGATGCCCAAAATTAAATGTGGTGCAGGATGCAGTCACGCGTGTACCTTAAGCATCTATCTTCTAAACATTTGAACTAAATATTGTGCTGCATGGCAGTGTTGGGAAAGTTACTTGAAAAAGACACTCACTCATTTCCTGTTACTCAACAGCAAAACACATTACTATGTGTTACTCAGCCCAGCTCCATCGAAGGTGCTCCAAATGTCCGAACCTTAACATCAACACATCAGACGTAGTGGTTATAGGTATAGGTTTTGTCCGACCATGTTTCAAGGAAAAAGTATCTGCAACAGCCTCAAAGACTTATTGCGGTTTAAGTATTACCCAGTTAGTGACTTCTTTGAGAAAGAAACAAAACCAGATCTTCCCTGAGCTGAATAAGGTAACACTGTAACACTGGGTAATGCATATAGAAACAATACTGGAAGACTGCTCTCAGTCTTGTACCAGGGTCTAGAGAAGAACAGAGGAACTTCTACATTGTATATAAGAGACAGAAAGTAAAATAGCATTAACTTGAAGAGGACTGCTTTAACATATGTGATGTACAGCGAACCACCACCGGCTCCAGGATGTGGAAAGAATTCTAATGGAAAAATATAATCAGGTTCTTTATTACTCCCAAAACAAAAAGCAAATTTTCAACTACACAACAAACATGCCGGAGACGGTGTGGAGAGCAGAACGCAGGTCACACATGTTTTTTGGGAATGTACTAAAATGAGAAATGATTGGAATGATGTGTGGGTTGAATTGAAAACAATACTGGGAAATGAACTACCAAAGACATGTGAGATATTATATCTGTGTAATCTGACAAGGGAAAATGTGAAGACGGATATCTGCTAGGGGTGCAACAATACATGTATCTGTACTGAACCGTTCGATACAGTGGTCTCGGTTCGGTACGCACTATGAATCGAACAATACGCAGTTTTATATTTATTTTTTTAACTTCTGACAATGCGCTCTGTGCTGAAAGCTCAGTGGGTCTGCGCTCGACTACTCCGCCTTAGGCTACATTATCGAGCACAGATCCACAAAGCTGTGCCTCCCACATTCATTCAGAACAAGCTGCTGAAACAGAAGCTACATGCAACATGGCTAATGCCTTAAATATACCTGAAATCGAAGATCCTCCACCATCCTTCAGCTCTGGCGTTTGGAACTACTTTGGTTTTCGTATTAAGTCTGACCCTGAAATTGAATTTAAAAACTGTACTTTTGAGTTGAAACAAATGTTGATAATTTCAATAAACTACAAGTTAAAAAAGGCATGGAAATTTCTCTTTTTTGTATCAAAAAAATATCGAACCGTGACACTAAAGTATCTAACCGAACCGAACCATGAATTTTGTGTATCGTTGCACCCCTAATATCTGGTTAAAATTCTGCTAGCTGTGACCAAGAAGGCAATCACCAGGAAAAGGTACAGAGAGGAGCCTCCAACTCTGAGGAACTGGCTGGACACAGTCGAGGAGATACTCAACATGGAAAGACATGTATATACGTATATTGAGACTCCAAAAAGCAAAATTCAGTAAGAAATGCAAAAAATGGACAGAATACAAATCTCACTGCAGAGACACCACTGAAAACACTGATGGATGTCAGACATTTAAATATTATATCAAAGAACATGTATCCCCCTGACACTGTTGTTTTTTATTGTTTTATGCTGGAGGTTAATAAAAAGATGTGTGTGAATCCTGCCAGCATAGAGGAGGGCATGATGCAAAAATGGTGTAATTGTAACAGCTTGCATCAGTTTTGCAAACTTTCAACCAGTTTGGAAGTATTGGGGCAGGACTTAACGGGGGTTCACACAGGATCAGGCTCCATGGCAAAAACAGAGGTCTTTCAATTCATTTCAGTGGACGGTCGTGCGTTTCTGCATCGGCAGTCCGCAACACAGGGGTTGTCGCAAAAAACCAAACCGGGGTGTGGAAGAGAAGTTGAGCCAGATCCAACTTTGGGAAAAACAGAGCCCCACATCACACTCCGCAAGCCAATCAGACGCTCAGATCGGTCAAACCCCCACAGACAGCCTGAAATGTCTCTGAAGCAGAGACTATCCAGGTGGATTCATGGACTAAACTCTGATAATCTACCTGTATGTGTGTTCTGACTTTGCTTATTTCATGTACCCAGCTTCTAAATCTGAGTTCGACTCGCAATTTAGGGTTAGAATTAGAATAGAGAACAAAGAAGCTTAATTTGATTGTGTCCAATGATGAGAGAGAGAGAGAGAGAGAGCACTTTGGTTGAGAGACGTAGAGTAACAATTACAGTGAGCGAGCACCGGCCTCGATAAAGCTGTTAATCAGAGAAATAAAAAGTTAAGTCCTGATTGTTTCACAGCGGTTACATTCAGCACGTATAGACACGCCCACAGCAACCCACCTCAGGTGGGATTTATGATTTCTCTTTAACCGCCCCCATCGACAGAAGGTTTCACAGCTGCAACAAACATTCCTGCTTCGTCGTCCATCTTGTTTGGATTATTTGTTATAAAAGTATAAAACAGTAATTTTCTTCAGGTGCCCATTCATCATATTCTAAGTTACTTTAGTATGCAACTTTTAGTCAACAGGCCCATTAATCTAAGAGGCCCCTGTTCCCTGCTGTGTTTGAGTCATGAAAAGATGTGAACCTGGTTTCATCACTTGATGATTGTTTTCAAAGTAAAGTTTGAGGTGGATAAGAATGGACCAGACAGTGACTCTATGTTCAGCTCTTAGTCTCATTTATGTATCAGATAACATCTTATGGGAAGCGGGATGCAGAAAGCCGCGCTCTCCTGGGTAAAGGGCTAAGCATGTGTTTTCTGTGCTTTACATGTCACTGCATTTATCATGTGTGATGTTTTTCAACCAGGGAGGGTGTGTGAAAAGCTAAACATTAACTTCACGTACTGGGGCAATGTCATACACTCCATATATTGAAACTATAGGCACTGTCCCCTGTGAGTGTGAGAAAGGTAAACAGCTGCCTTTTTGATTTTCAGCATGAAATATTATAGTCCAGAGTACGGACAAGTGCTCAGTAACACATTGTGAATTCACAGAACAAAACTCTGGAACAGTTTTACCTTCACACAGCTGCATGTATACGGTATTTAATCCATCCCACAGTGGAGCCTCTTCATAAGTTTTCATAAGCCATAAATCTGGCTCCAGCAATGCAATAATCATAGCAACACAGCAATATAACAATGATGTTATTTGTTCCTATAAAGGAGCTATTCCACCTCTTTGCAATACATTAAATTAGAAGATGTTTGGAAAGAAGAAGATGTTTGGTCATGTACAGCAGTTTTGTTTATTGTTCAAACTTCTGGTTAGTTTCTACAGCATTTCCACTCATGTATCAAAAGATTCCATTGATGGATCCCCTTGAATTCACCTCTGCCAATATTCTAATCTAAAGCAAAATGTACAATCAGATCAAAAGCCAAAAATAAAATACTTTGTACTTTTATAAACGAGTCAAAAGAAGACGGGGGGAAAACAAATCCATTTATCAACAAGGAATGCGCTGAATAATGATTTAACAAAAGAATATATTTCCACCAAGAAAACCACACTCAATCCGACTTGACATAACGGAGAATTCACTCCATAAAATATTTCACCAAACGATAACATGTCAGCCATAATGTATATCCTGAGTCAGGAATGTAGGGGCCTTCTGTTCCTGAATCAGGAATGTCTCAGACAAAAAGATACAGACTGCGCGCACACCTCATCTATAGAATGAACAGTTTCCACGAGTATATCTCAGGGTGGCATGCACCAGGACACTGAAACACACATGTGGAAGGTGATTAGAGATGTCCAGAGGTGGCCATTGATTTTCAGCATGAAATATTATAGTCCAGAGTACGGACAAGTGCTCAGTAACACATTGTGAATTCACAGAACCTCTTCATAAGTTTTCATAAGCCATAAATCTGGCTCCAGCAATGCAATAATCATAGCAACACAGCAATACAACAATGATGTTATTTGTTCCTATTTGAAATAGCATTCACAACTTAACATTATTATATAAATAACATAGGTAGTAACTACAGACTGCAGTACAGTTTATTCATATTACTCTTGTATTACTTACTTTACTCTTTACTTTTATTGAGTATTTTGAGTATGTTAAAAGATAAGAACACAATTTATAATACAGAGGGAGCAAGATGGTGGCAAATTCAGTTTTATTTAGTGCAATAAAAATTCTTAGAACCAGCCAATGGAGGGGCAGAAACACTGAATTTCTCTTGTAGGTAAACAAAATTTGGGAAGAGATGAGGAATCCTATAGATTAATAGATACAAATTTCCATTGACTTTATATTTGGAGAAAATTACAATTAATCATGTGTCCACTAAACTGGACCTTGTGTATCACTGGCAGTATTTCAGCTACAACACATACTATTACTGTAACATTACTGTTGTTAAAACAGCTTCATCTGCAGTAACTTTCTGGATATAAATCAGTTCATTTATTTTATTAGATTTTTGCAACAAAAACAATATTTTGACCATATTTCTTATTTCTTTTTTGTAACAGTTCACAGTAAAACTCTTTGAATACACATACTACTAAATACTACTTTGAGGGACAAAAAGCTCTGATTCACACAAACATTCAGTAACTAGTAATGAAAGGTTTTGGATTCAACAGTGGCACAGTTTACTTCAGTCATGGTACTTCAAGATTAGCTGTTATGAGATAAATCTCATCAATATTGACAGCCACCACACAGTTTATGGTGATAATAATATTACTCAGAATAAGGAATTACTTTTGTATCTGTCAGAAATTACATTAGACCTGAAATGTCTTTATCCAACAGAGAACGTTATAACATGTGGTGATTTGATATTACACCAGATGATTGGATCGACAGGTAAACATACAGTTGACACAGTCAACCACTGCATCCTTCTCTCTATACTTCTCCCTAAACGCTCAAACATGGGCATCTTTGGCACTGCTCTTTCCTGGTTTGAATCCTGCCTCACAGGGCTCCCGTTCAGCGTATTCTAGCTTGGACAGTTTTACTTGGACAATCTTACCACCTCACCACAGTGGTGCCCCCAGGGCTTGGTGCTGGGGCCCCTTCGCTTCGCTATTCACACCACCTACCTGGCTCTGATTATCCCCTTGCATGGTTTCTCATATCACTGCTATGCACAGTTCTATATGTCATTTCGACCTAATGACCCTTCGGATCTCTGAATGCCTCTCAGACATATCTACATGAAGGCGCACCACCTCCAGCTGAACCTCAAAAAGTGAACTGCTGGTCCTCCCAGCCAAACCTTCTAAACACCATGACATCAACATCAAAATTGACTCCCTATGTCTCGCCTCTACCAGGGTAGCAAGAAACTTAGGAGTCATGATTGACTAACAACTAATCCTTCTCTGATCACATTGCCTCGGTTGCCCGGTCGTGCTGCTGGACGTACTAAATCTATCCCCCTCTACAACTGTGCTGAATAATAATTTAACAAAAGAATATATTTCCACCAAGAAAACCACACTCGGAGATAACGGACAATTCACTCCATAAAATATTTCATCAAACGATAACATGTCAGCCATAATGTATATCCTGAGTCAGGAATGTAGGGGCCTTCTTTCCTAAATCAGGAATGTCTCAGACAAAAAGATACAGACTGCGCACACACCTCATCTATAGAATGAACAGTTTCCACGAGTATATCTCAGGGTGGCGTGCACCAGGACACTGAAACACACATGTGGAAGGTGATTAGAGGTGGCCAGGCCAGAGATGAGCAGCAAAGCCAGGATGGACCTCGCTGTCCAACCTGACTGGGAGCTGTGAAAGAACTTCCCTCCCAACACACAGGTGGATGAAAAGCATTTATTTTTATTGTAAGTATATTATTTGGCAAAGTGTCCTGACATTATCAATCTACACATTATCAATCTATACAATAGCTTCATTCCACCAGAGTACACTTCCTGCACTTCCTCTATTTTATTTCATCACGACATCAGCTGTCACTCCGACTTAGTCAAAGATTGTCTAATGTTAGACACTGAAAGTCGGTTTCTTAATGCTGAGAGAAGACCGCTCTGATGTGAAAATGAGCTAAACTGCTGCAGCTGGAACTGGATTTGACAGCTGTATGGAGGATTTGTATGGCATTGATCTTCAGGTTGCTTCATGTAACATGCCCATGGGAGAAGAGGAAACCAGAAATATTCTTTACTCACTCAGGACATAATCTCTGTGATTTGATTTGTATTTTCCATATCATTTAAAATCAAGATATGCAGTGTTTGGACTAGAAACTAGAGCATATTTGAAAGTGACAAACCCAATTGACACTGACTCATTTATTCAGTAGTGTTCACCAAGTAAACAGATTGTGCAGTGTAAAGTCGGTGGTTTCTCTTTAATCAACTGCCATGACAGCCTCCGCTCTTTTGAAGCTTTCCAACATTTTGGCAGCCACATTAGTAAGGTGGGTTTCTGATGTCATGTGATAAGGCCTGATTCCTGATTGGTGTCCTAATTAATTAGGACAGGACACGTTGCTGTCCAAGGCAGTGTGGATGTCAGCAGTGAGGGCTGCAATCCAAGATAGATGATTTTTAACATACTCAAATTTCAGCACTCTGCAGCTCGTTGAATTTGAACCTTTGACCGGGGCAGATCTCAGTGCACACGCCCATAGTGCAACGCTAGAAGTCACTTCATGAACCATTCTACTGAAAATGTTTGTCACAGATCAGGACCTCTAGGATTACATCCAAACTAGACATTTCTCACCTCATGACCTGTCTTATGACAACGTTCAGTGCCAGTGCAGGAGGTGTCCTTCATGGAGCGAAGTGGAGAGGAAATGTGTTCATGGTGGTGAACGGCTACAGTGTAACTCAACTGGCTTTACTTATTTTCTTCATATGTTTTTATTTTGCACACTAAAATAAATCAGCAGATGTCATGTCCAAGAAAAAGTGTTAAGTTAATTTATTCACTGTTGTTTCATGTCTATCTTGTCTTGTGATTTCCTGTTTTATTTTGGTTCCACTTCCTGTCTGTGTCCATTGTTGTTAGTTTTACTTTCCCCCTTTGTCTGTTTTCCCGCCTTTAGAATTACCTGTCTCCGCCCTGATTGTTTCCACCTGTGTTCTTACCTGTGTGTATATATAGTCCGTGTCTCCGTTTGTCCTGTGCCAGTGCTTTGTCCATTGTCAGGTCTTGTTTGTTTGATACTTTGTTCAAGAGTGATTTTGCAGATGCAATTATTATAGAATAACAAAAACATTCTGAGTGCAGAAATGGTTCATGTGAAGTCCATTCATAAACTGCAGTTTGACTGATCTGTACACAGAATGCAGGATTTCATGAATAGGGGAAACATCAGACTAAAAACACAGCAGTGCTTGCACTGTAAGTGTCTGCCCTTATTAGAATTAGAACACTATTTTAAACTTTTAAAACATTAAAGAGTTAATAAAAAATGAATCACTATTCTCATTATTGAACTGGAGGAAACAATTGAGACAAATGTAGGATCATAAAGATATCACTATTCTTATCATGCTGTTAGTCAACTCCCCGTATGACATCTCAAAGTCAGTTTCTGAAGCAAGGAAATGAAAAACAGGGAAAGGTAACTTTAGCTGAGTGACTCTTTCAAAGTAAAGTCATGAAGAACAATATGGGTTCTTTACAAGACTACAAACACTGTCAACGAGCATTAACCATCCCTACATCAGACATTCCAATGGAGCTACGGAGATACATCAATGTACACAATGATATGAAAAATATATATATATATATATATATATATATATATATATATATATATATATATATATATATGAAATATATATATATATATAACTCTATCTATATATATATATATATATATATATATATATATATATATATATATATATATATATATATATATATATAGAGAGAGAGAGAGAGAGAGAGAGAGAGATCAGATCTGTTACTTACCTACACATTACATGTCTCCTATACAGCACATAGATGACATCACCAATAGTGCGACAACATGAACTCTATGTTAAAACACTGTAAAAGTAGAGAGTATTGAGAGCTGGGCTGTTTGGGCAGGAAGTGCTGTGTTATACAGCCTGATCCTTAATGCAGAAGGTCAGTCAGAAAAAGGCGTGAAAAGGCTTTAAAACGGACAATGAGAAAGGATAAAAATACGTAGTAAACAGTAGGAGAGAGGGGCTGTTATGGGACTGTTTCTGATTAAAAGCGGCAGTGTGGTTTAATCGCGGCTGTCAAAACGCTGCTAGATTTATAGAGAATGTGAAGTACCTACCGCACACACACAGATAACACAGACAAGAAGCTCAGCAGACAAAAGCTGTTAAACATAGATCAAGTTCAGCTACTCATTCCTATATGACGCTTTATCAGGTAACACAGACTAAAAAGTATTATTGACTTAAGAAAACTCATTGAAAAAGTCCTAATGGCATGTGTTCTGGTACGGATACCAACACTACCAATACCTTATGATAAAAACCCTAAAAAGTAGTCACACAAGAACTTGACTAAATCTAAATCTTGTCACCCAAAAATATAGGAGGCACAAATTCACACAGGAAGACTATATTCACAGTTCAAATTAATTCAGAGAACATAGATAATAAAGCCACTGATGAAAGACCGTGCCAACATGGTAATACTGCAAGAATCACGCTAAATATAGTTAAAGCAGAAGAGTCCGTAAATAGATATGTATTGATGTTCAGTGGAGTTTTTTTTTTTTTTATACAATATCTGTTGTCCACAGCATAAATAAAATGTATGAAATCCCTGCAGCATATGAAGACAGCAGGACTGATGGTAAATCCACAGCGTCAGAGAAGTGCCGTGCCAAAGGGCAGTGTTGCACACAGGTTCACTGGGTTCCAAGCCTGGGCCTCTTCCTGGTGGCTTGGTATAACCATGCAGACCTATGCACACATCGGACCAGTTATAACTTGATATTCTACTTTTTTACTTTCTTTTTAGCAAAAGTACTGTCTCTAGTATTTATCAACACTGCGGTGCAAACACTGACTGTTCAGTCAGATATAATCATATAAATAGTTTCACCAAATCATTTTCTTAAGTTTTTATTTCTCTGGTTACTATAGTAACCACCTGATGGAAAATCAAAACGTTCTGCTTGTTGAGCTTTCATGATCATGTTAAACTGTGACTGGGATTCAGCTGTTTCAGAGACCGGTGATGTGATCAGAATATTTAATAATCACCACACTAGCGGCTCTATATTCACCTTCACACAGCACTTTTGCAAGTTGATCTGCTTCACATACATGAACCATAATAGAGGCTACCAATGGAGAAGCCCATACAGATTGTGCAGCTATACGACCTACCAACATAAAAAATATTTATGCAGTATACAAAATATTAAACTGATGGTACAAGACATGCTGTGCTCTCCCATAGAACTGGACCCATGATCATAACTACATATATATAAAAATAACAGTGATAAAAGAAATCTGGAGAGGCTTACATAAAAGGAAGGATCGTCTACCTTCCTGGCAGATTCAGCTTCAATATGGAATATTAGTGATGAAACACTATGGAGTCCAGCACATTGGATATCTCTATCATAACAATACTTCAAGGACAAACTGAGAGAACTCTACAATCTGCAAAGAAAAACTCAATCGTCAAAATGTTCTAAACTGAATTTGTTTAGCAGATTTTGATACCTGGCAGTTCAACTTACTCATTGGTAGATTTAATGGCACTACCTCAGGACTAAAAGCTGCATGGAAAAATGGATGCAGGGGTAACATATGAAGATGATGAGTGATGATAAATCCAATGAGAGATGCCAGATTTAAACTTTTCAACTGAAAATACTCAACAGATTCAAAATCTATTGACAGAGTCTTCAGTCGTCTTGAGCCTGAGTATTGATGTTGATGAGTAGGTGGGAAGAAGGCTCAGTGGCTAACGGCTGCTCTTAGCTGAGAGGGTCATTGTGAGGAACTGGACCAGCGGGAACAACCTACACTGACTCTGTCTCACAACCCTATCAGAAACTGAGAGACTTATGAGAGACAGATACACAAAATAAATGGGGAAATAGAGACCTATACACAAATCTGGGACCATTTTCTAACTCAAATCAAGGAAACCTAAACTGGTGGGGATCTATGCTTCTGAATCAGATCAAGCCAGCTTCCAGTACTTGACAGCTGGACACACATTTCTATCAGCCTCTGCCCTGTAGGCAGAAGTCAACAGAGACACCTCCAAGTGTGAGTTTAAAATATGTCTTTTGGGTTCACCTGAATTACTGAGAATGTGGACTGACATTCCTGGGCAAAGAAGAAATGTAACACCACTGGACACAATGCAGAACTAAACGTCTGACTTTGCACCCTCGCAGTGACTAATGAGAAGTCTCTTCCACTCAAGTTAACTGGCATGACTCTCAGCTAAGTCTGTCAAAATAAGTATATCTGCCCCACACGTGAAACTGGACCCTCTACTTATTTCCTCAAGATTTGGACTTCACGTCTGCCCCTGTAGCTCTGCAACAGCACATGTTCTCTAGGTTGGGTTTCTGCACTCATAAACAGCCAATTACTTACAGTAAATCATTACTCCAGCTCTTCTGCTCGGGATGACATGGGGACGACAGCTAAATGGGAACTTTTCTCTCGAAGGCCATTAAACAATTGAGTCTCGCAGCAGGAAGGAGACGTAGCCACACACACACACACTGCCAACATGCCAAGGAAAACTCCAAACCTCACCATGCGAGAAGTTTACAGTTTGTACTTTTGTAATTAATAGAAGATAAATTCAAGTTCTCTTAAAGAGTGACAGCTGTTGGATATGTTCATTACAGATCCTCTTAATCCAGCTGTTGCAGTAATATCACTGCTCTCTGGCACCCACATACACATGCACACACTGGTGTCTGGCCTTCAAACTGTGATTAATATGTCAATACAGCTAAAGCAGAATTAGAGGCATATTGGCTTTTGACACATCTGCACTCTACACTGTCAAAGCCACTATAATTTCACATATTTTATGGATTTATTTTCATTCCTCTCGGGCATGAATCATTTTGTTCTTGTAGTCTCACAGAGGCAAACAGCATCATTGTACAATCAGTCATCAGTTCAGTTCTTGATTTGTAGTTTCACAGGTGGAAGACAAATGCTGTGTCAGTGTGTCACTTTCTTAACATAGCACAGTTTGCGTGTCTTGTTTGGTATAATTATCTAACATTTAAGTTGATCAGCATGTTGACTCACAAATTCATCACTCAGCACCGGTTCCAGGTCTGAGAGTGGTGGCACGCAACTCAAGTCTGAGGAAAGAGTGAACTGATACCACCAGCACATCCGCACACACACACACACCAAGCACACTATGTGACTGTCGTTTTCTCCCGTCTCTCCTGTTGCCTCGGGCTCTTCATGTCTACTCATGCTCCGTGGCATGTCAGACCAAGAAACTGCATTGCAATACACCAATTTACAGTTTATTCCCCCTCAGGACAACACACTGGTTGTTTATCAGTCACACTGTGACTAAGGACGTATGGTATGTCTCAATTAAAGACAAAAACAAAACAGACAGACACCAAACACACACACACAGAATGCATAGTGAGTAACTGTGACCTCTTACTGTGCAAAAAATACAAAACACTCAAGAGTAATAAACATATGAAATCTATTTATTCACAGACCAGATGGTAAAGTTAAAAACCTGACAAACAAAAGATACTAACAAAAACTTCATTGGCAAACACACTGGACTTCTATTTATTAACCAACTTTCATGTGTAGTACACAGGTTATTATAAAGCAGTGCTGATATAAAGACTGGCTGTGAGGCCGTGGAGACGCCGACTGAACTGCTGTGCACTTGCACTGCACTGCCACCTTGTGGGTATACCACAGAGCAACAGGCATTTATATTACAGCAACGGTAAAATGATAATCCAAAAGTGTCATAAATGCACTTCCTGTTTTTCTAAATTCAAGATTTTAGAACACAATATTTGACAAGAACTGAAAATATGTCCTAAAGGCAGGTGAAGATTTAATCATCAATTACATCCATTCGTCGATCATCCAGAGGTTAGACCATCACGGTTCCATCTGCTCGACCGAGAGTTGCAGGTGGGCTCTTTGCCATCTTGTCAACATGTTTTCTTTGTCCTCAGAAATATTCCACAGTCCACAGATCTGATGTCATCTCTTAATAAGGCTGTTAATAGCTTTGATCTCATCAGAGGACAGAGGAGAAAGATTGTAGCCTCTCAGCTCAGGTTTCCCTGCAAACAAACACAGAGAAAAAAAACATTCTTTCACACCGCACTTATCTTGACTTCACCCAGAGGAGCTGCATGTGAGAATGCAAATGTCTGAATCAGTTGGACCGGACATTGAACAGACTTGCCAACATACCCTGCTAGCTCCTACAGTCTACAGTACAGTCTGTGAGCCAGCGAGTGAATAGAAGGTCATCGTCCAGAAAATTCACAGCGAGCGAGTCGGCATGTTGATGACATTACACAGTACTATTATAGCTTTTACACTCCATAACTCATTCATTACACTTCCACACGCAGACTGGAGGAGCTGGGGATCGATCCGCCAATCATCTGATTAGTCGACGACCCGCTCTACCTCCACAGCCGTCTACTGCTTCGTACTTGACTGTCCTATCTGTATCATTTTTTTCGGTTTCGTTAATATTCCTGTTGTGCTGATATCAACGAGTCCTGCGCGCTCTACCCAGGTGCCACCCCTCACCTAATCTCTATAAACAGATACCTCCATATCAATGCAGATTTTGAACCAATCACATTTGAGCAGGCTTTGGTTGCAACAGGGGCAGAAATGCAATCATGGACGCTATTGGCTGTCGTCAGACGTTGATTTAGCGTTTTTATTATCTTTGTATGAAGTTATCTACATTCAGTTACAGATATCTGTTCATACAAGTTGGCCAAAATATGACTCTCATTATTCTTGTGTATGAAATTGCTAATCAGACTGCAGAGGAGGTCTTGACATGGATATCCATTTTCCGTTTTCAGTATATCGACTGGCTACACCAGAAGACAAAACATTGTCCTGTGCCTCCAGAGGATAAATCATCGCCCGACGGTCAGTCCATCAGACACGTCTGACATGGACAATCTCCTGTTGTGTGCTACACGTGAAAAGGACGTCTGGACCGGTTTCTATGTGAAAACATCTGCAGTCATTTTTTAGGTTATTCAGTGGAGTGACCCGTTTTGATTTCAGCTATCATGGAGGTTATCGCTCACATAGTAGCAGCACTGAAATGTTTCCACTTGCGTTGGAATTTCATGTGACTGAAAATACCATGAAGCTTTTCCCATCTCAAACGTTTACCAGAGACATAACTGAGTTGCAAAGCCCCCTGCTTATTCCTCCAAGTCTGCAGCCATCTTACTGAACGCAGTTTCCACTGCCTCTTCCAACAACTGAGCCATTGGGAGACATTCATTTTCATTTTACTGTTGTTTTACTGCGATTTAAAATGCAGACTAAAATGTCCGAGGCAGATTTCCCACTGGGACAATGAAGTCTATCTTAGCTCATCTTATCTTATTTCAGTTGGTTCTCTCAGAATGTTTATTTTCTGTTCAAATATAAGTTCACAGAGACAAGACGAGACCGTAGACATGACATGATGACAGAGATTCTTGACTTGTTTTTCCTCTCAGCATTCACAGGCCCAAAGATTAAAGGTCCAAGATTAAAAGACAAAACGGTCCAAGTTTCTGTAACACATCTTTATCAGAGACTCTGACGAATACATGACGTTTATTGAAATGTTAGTTGTTGCCTATTAGAAGCTTTAATTTAATTACAGATTTGCAAGCATAAATTAAGCTGGACTCAAAACCACTCACATGTGACTGCCCATAAAACCACCAGGTGTTTTATGTGAACCAGCTTATTTCCCAACATGTCAAACTATTCTAGGACTGGAACCAGAAATGTGTTTGTTGGATACATATTCTGTTTTCTATTTGGGGATATAGATATTTGTTTTTTGTTTTTTTTTAAATGCAGGACAGAGAATGAATGTGTTGGACTGATCATAACTTTAGATTTCAGTTGATATGCTCATGCTTTCTCTCGTAACATAAGTGGTGCTTCACATTTATTTATAACCTTTATTTAACCAGATAAAAAACCCATTGAGATCAAGACCTCTTTCACAAGGCTGACCTGGCCAAGAAAGGCAGCAGTGCACGTCATAGTGGTCAAAAACAGAAACAACAATAACACACAGGCAACATTTAAAATCTTAAAAAAGTGAGAAATAGGAAAAATAAAGTGCAAGAGTTAAAGCTACATTAACAATTTAAGAGCATAGGCACTGGTCAAAAGATTTCCATTGTCTTTTTTTTTAAGATAGAGCGGAATGCTTCCAGAGGAAGAAGTTCTGCAATTTTAAGTTAGATTGGAGGGCATTCCAAGCAGACGGGGCAGAGAAACTGAATGCTTTTTTACCTGTTTCAGTTCTGACTCGAGGAGCAGCAAGATGCAGAATGTCATTTGAGCGTAGTGCATAATGGCTTTCGGTTCTCCGAAGGAAAGTGCATAAAAAAGGGGGAATTAAGCCAAGAAGAGCCTTATACACCAGAGTCATCCAGTGTGTGTAGCGTCTCATCTCCAAGGAAGGCATGCCAGCTTTTGTATATAGTTTACAGTGATGGGTGAGGCGGCGACAACCAGTGATGAACCGTAGAGCACAGTGATACACAGGACTCAGGGGAAGAAGGCAGCTGGTTGACTCAGACATATATACAACATCGCCATAATCAAGTACAGGCAGGAAAGTGGCTGATATTAGAAGCTTCCGAGCTCTGAGCTTCACCCTTAATTTTGATATCAAATTTTTGACATGCAATTTAAATGAGAGCTCCTCATCAATAGTGAAACCCAGGTACTTATAGCTGGTGACTAGCTCTAGAGTTTCACCCCGGGCAGTTCTGATTGAAGGGATATTTTCCATGGGAACAGATGAATTTGAAAAAAAACATTAATTTGGGTTTATCAGAATTTAAAACCAGTTTCAGTTTCTCCAAACGGATCTGCACTGCATCAAAAGCGGACTGTAAAAATTGAAAAGCCTGAGCAATCGATTGTGAGCAACAATAAATGACAGTATCATCTGCATAATGGTGGTGTGAGGCATTTGACATGCTTGCACACAAATCGTTAATGTAAATTGTGAACAGAATGGGTCCTAATACTGATCCTTGAGGTACACCTTTTGTGACCTCAAGAAAGGTGGAGCTAACTCCAGCCATCTGAACACATTGTCTCCTATTGGCCAAATAATCGGCAAACCAAGAGGCAGCTTGTTTGGAGACGCCATTTCTGCAGTGAATTTTTAGCAGAAGATTGTGATCCACAGTGTCAAATGCCTTAGACAGGTCAATAAACAGAGCCACACAGAACTTTTGAGTCCAAAGCCTCAAACACGTCATTAAGGACTTTTAGGGCAGCAGTAGTAGTGCTGTGATGCTTTCTAAAACCTGACTGAAGGGGATTTAGAATGTTCCTAGATTCCAAAAAATCCTTCAATTGATTAGACCAATTTTTCAAATACTTTTGCCAGAATACATAATTTAGAGATAGGTCTGTAATTATTAACGACTGAGGGTTCGCCTCCTTTTAGCAGTGGGAGGACAAACGCTGATTTCCAGACTTTAGGAAGTTTATTTGTGCTGAGGCTTAGATTAAAAATATTAGTTAAGGGCTCAGAAATTAAGTCAGCAGCCAGCTTTAGAAAAAATGGATCGAAACTATCGGGACCAGCTGATTTTTTGGAGTCCAATTTTTTTAGTGCGCTATGGACCTCAGAAATAGACACAGGCTCAAAATGAAAAGAACAATCAACAGGGGGACGGCATACAATAGAAGGTCGTCAGTTAAAACATTGCTTTTAAGAACACTGTTCTGAATCAAATAAGTGCCCTGCTGTGATAAAATGTTCATTAAAATAATTTAGCATGGCACATTTATCTGTCAGGTTTATAGAGTCTTTGACCAAGAAGTTTGGTAATTCAGTAGAGGATATAGCTCCAGAAGCAGATCTCACAACATTCCAAAATTTCCTGGGATCATTTACGTTACTGGTAGTTTCAGATAAATAAAATTCAGATTTAGCCTTTTTAATTAGGGAGGTACATTTATTGCGGAGCTGACGGAAAAGGATCCAATCAGCCTCAGTTTTTGTTTTTCGTGCCCTGGCCCAGGCAAGATCTCTTTCTTTGAGGAGGTTTCCAATTTCAGTGGGAAACCATTGATTGTTTCGCCCTTTTTCGCATGTTTATTAATTAACTTCAAGAATTCAGAATGAAAGAGATTCCAGGCCAACTCGACATCATCAAGGAGGGAGATACGTTCCCACTCAAGATTTGATAAATCATGCAAAAACACCTGCTCATGAAAACGTTTAAAATCTCTTTTAAGTAAGATTCGTGGTTTAGTTTTTGGGAGTTTGGCATTTCTGATCACTGCAATGGCACAGTGGTCACTCAGATCGTTCCCGAAAACACCAGCATCAGTATACCTGTGGGGGGCATTTGTTATTATAAGATCAAGAAGCGATGATCTTGAAGGGTATTTAATGTTAGATTGGGTTGGGCTATCTATTAATTGGCTTAGATTTAATGAATCACAGATTCAAGCCATCTGAGGCTGATGACAACCAGTCAAGGTTTAGATACCCCACTATGACCGACTCACTAGAGTCTAATTCTGAGACACAGTTATTTAAAGAACTTAAAGCCTCACTGCAGGCTGAGGGAGGCCTATAACAGCCCATGACTGTAAGGGACTGTTCCTTTTGAAATTCAAGTTTCAATGCCAAAAATTCAAACTGTTTACTTTGCCATTTTTAATAATCTCCACGGCCTCAGCTTGAATTTTTCCATCTCCATCCTTGATTCAAGGCTCTGTTTTCGCTCTCTACTTTTCAGAGCACGCCATGTGAAATGACCTTTGTCTGACTGTCATCTCTCATTTTATCTCGCCTGTGTGTGTGTGTGTGTGTGTGTGTGTGTATCTTAAGTCAGTGAGTGAGACTCACAATGTATATCAGAATACATCGATTTGATTGGCTGACTAGAATGAGATGATTTACAATGCAAGCAACTGGCCTGTGAGCTTCCTGGTCCACTAAACCGATGGTATAAAAGGCCAGAAAAGCTGTGACGCTTCACACAGAAACACTCTGCAGTCTCTGCACGGTGATGTTTCTCCCACAGCCAAAACACTCATCATACCTTGCATCTCATTGAGTCGATTGACTTTTGCTTTCAGTCCTTTGCGAAGGTCATTTATCTCCTTGTCCAGCTGCTCTTGGTCTACAGACGAGAAATAAAGACCACAAGAGTTTTAGTGAACTCAACAACGTGTGTACAAAAATCTATTTAGATTTTATTAACTGGAAGTTTTTCACCTTTCTGAATCATGTCCTTCGTCTTCGATTTGGGAAATTTGATGAACATGTTTCCGAAGCAAACCTTCACTTTCTCTGCAAAGGACAGCAGTGTTTAGTATCATTTCAAGCACAGCCAGAACCAGTACACAACAATACACCTGACTCAAGACACCAAAGTGTGAAGCGTGAACTGAGATCATTCTTTTCATAACAGAAGGAGATGATGAATGTTTGAGCTGTCATGAAGGGTCGCTCACCTGAATCTGACACTTCATTCTTCAGTGCGTTCAGTGCCTCTCTGTTCCTGTTCCTCTTTGTGTCCAGGTCCACGATCTGAAACACCAACAGACAACATTAGTTCTTAACATTACACTGGAGGTGATGCACCAGCATCAAATGTAGAATTAATGCCTGTTGCTGTTGTGTATCACTACAATATACTGAGTCTATCAAGATAGAAACTTGTGTACTATTAACTGTAAATCACAGTACAATACAATAACTCCATGTTAAATATGACATTAATGAAACACTGTCAACTTTGAGTCTGTAGCTTGTCGTTTTATGGAATGGTTGTTCTGGTAAAACTGGCCAGTCAGCTCTGTGCAGAGTGTACTGACATACTGTGTTACTGTGTGGTGCACCACACCTCCCAAGAGGGTCATAAACACAGCCCAGAAAACAATACATTTTGAGATCACGTGCCTCTGCAGAGCCAGCAGCACGCTGACAAGTCTACCTCACCACTATCATCACCTGTTCTCTGTGCTGCCGTCTGGAAGGCACTACAGGACCTTAAACACCCGAAGACCTGCACTTCCGGGCTCAACAACACAAGTCAATGTCAATGTGTTTGCACTGGAATATTTCATGTTGTTCATGAGCAAATTTCGTGTGAATCGTAGTGAATCATGCTGAAACAGAGTACAGCTAAATACGTATATACTGTAATGTACTGTTCAACTTTTCAGAGAATGCTATTTTGGTAGCATTCAGCAGCTACAGCAATGAACACACACCCTGCTGTGTACAAGAAAACTCCACCAGCATCTCTTTTTGTGTGAGAGTGTTAAAGCACCTCTACACCCAGAGAGTATCTTAGCTCCACCTGACACACAGCTCCCTTCATCATTCACTCCATCCCGTCAGGTTCTCTGGGATGTGTTTTCTTACATGCAGGCTACACCTAAGACACATTTTAATCCATTTGTAACGGTCAGTAATGTTTCACAGTTATTACAGAAAGCCTCCATGAGAGTCTGTCTGAGGTTAGTTACACAGAGGCTAGCCCACAGCACAGCCAACATTAAAACTTATTCACAGTATGTACTGTTGGCCTGCATTGCTTTGCGTTGTGTTGTATGGTGTTTTATTTCTGGTCAGTGTATTTCATCATTTTCTACCAAACCTTTCCTCACAGTGTTTCTTTATTTGATGTAGCTGCTAAAATAAACTGTCTGTGTAGTTTAGCTCGTTAGCTTAGCTGCTAATGTTGTCAAAGCTGTCCCGTTAGCTCCTGTATGGAGTTCCCGCGTCATTTGTTGTTAACAGCGTGACGTCAGCAGGTAAGTATTCAGTTACCTGTTGTTTGGTGGTGAGGACTTCTTCAGCTGCCTCCTCCACCTGTGTCAGATGCTCCAACACACGCTGAGAGTCAGCGTCCATGCTGCCTGACTGTGTCACAAAAATATACGTCCGGTCTGAAACTACTGTCTTCTTCCTCTTCTTTGTTGTTTAACGGCAGTCGGCATCCTTATTGTTGCATATACTGCCCTCTTCTGGTCTTTACTTCTTTACTACTTCCTTTTTTTTTTTACTTTACTTTTTTCCGCTGAAAATTTAAAACCCCATTCTGCTCCCCATTTTTCCACTTGATCTATCCCTTCCTGTAATTTCTTAACTATGTGATCTATGTTGCCTCCCTTCTTCCATAATACCCCATCATCTGCAAACAGAGATCTTCCCATTCCTGTTGGTATATTGTCAAATATATCATTTATCATTATTGTAAATAGTGTAGGGCTTATAACACTCCCCTGCGGCTTACCATTCTCTACAATATAACTTTCTGAGATCTCCGACCCAATTTTAACCTGGATGAACCTTTCCCTTAGAAAATCCATAACCCAGTTAAATAAGTTTCCCTCAATTCCCATTTGATGCATCTTAATCATCAAACCTTCTCTCCATAACATGTCATAAGCTTTTTCAACATCAAAGAACACTGCAGCCACCGTTCCATTATTTACCCGTGCTTTCCTGATGTCATCTTCTAAACACATTGTGCTCCTACCTCTTCTAAATCCACTTTGATATTTAGTCACCAATCCCCTTTTTTCAATATAATACATGAGCCTTTCATTAATCATTCTCTCCATTATTTTACCTATATGTGACATAAGTGTTATGGGTCTGTAGTTTATTGTCTTACTTGGATCTTTCCCAGGCTTCCTGATTGGGATGATTATTGCCTCCTTCCAACTTTGTGGGACTTTACCCTCTTTCCAGACTTTATTGTATAATGTTAATATTTTCATTAATCCCCCCTCACTTAGATGTTTATTCATAGTATAACATATTCTATCTTTACCTGGTGCACTCCTTCTTGTTTTGGCTATCGCTCTTCTCATTCCTCCTATGGTAAATGGGACATCTAATTTGCTTTCGCTGCTATCCTTTCTGTTTAACACCTCCCTGTTTTCATCTCTAGTTTTCTCCCTACCATGTCTTCCCTCCTCTGTTAAATTATTTGAGCTGTGTACCGCAACAAAAGTCTTAACCATTAACTCCGCCTTTTCTTTACTGGTTATAGCCACTTCATTTCCAGAACTCAGGACTGGATAACTCCAATCCTTCCTATCTCCACCCATTTTTTTCAACATTCCCCAGACTTCTCCTATCTTAGTAGTACTCCCAATCGATCCACAGAACTTCCTCCATTACGACCTCTTTGCTTGTGTTATTGTTTTCCTTACCATTGCTTGTGCTTGCTTATATTGGATCAGATGTTGAAAGTTATGGTATCTTTTAACTAACTTAAACGCTTTGTTTCTGTTCTTTACTGCTTGCTTGCATTTTTCATCCCACCATGGTACTGACTTATTTTCCTTGCCTGTACTTTTAGGTATAGAGCTGGTTGCTGCTGATATGATCCCCTGCTTTATTTCCCTATCCATCATTTCTACTTCCATATTATCACTAATCTGAGACAGATTTTTTTCGCATTCCTTCATGAATTCAGCCCAGTTAGCTTTTTCTAAGATCCATCTTGCCCCTACTCTCTCCGTGGCCTGTACTGTCGCTATATTTATTTTATTATATATAGGATAATGGTCACTTCCTATAGTCCCTTTTTGATACACATTCCATTCACATAATGGAGCTAATGCATTGGTCACTATTGTCAGATCTAATACCGACTCCTTCCCAGTATTTACATCTATCCTTGTCCCTCTCCCATCATTCACACAAACCAGATTCTTCCCATCTAACAATTCCTCCACTATCTCCCCATTGCAGTCATTCTTCTCACTCCCCCATAATGTATTATGAGCATTAAAATCTCCACACCACACCCGGTTCCCATTGCTTTTGCCTTCCATTTCTTCCAATTTCATAATGTCCATCTGTCTGCATGGGTTATAAAAATGTATTATTGCCAGTTTCCTCTTTCCTATCCATACTTCTATTATAATACTCTTCATCTCAATTCCAATATCAATAACCCTGTAGGTAATGCCCTCTTTTACAAACGTGACACATCCACTACCTATCCTACTATAGATGAATTGTTAAATCCTCTGAAGGATTATCATTATTATTAATATTACCCAATACATGATGTTTCTTGACTGGCCTGAACAACTCATCTCTTACCTCTTCCCATCTTATCGCTCTCATATCCAGATGATGTATTGCTGCTTTGACTATAATCTGTATTCTTTCTTTTTTAGATTTACCATCTGCGGCTGCATTTATGACTCCCACTCCTACTTGTCATCACTTGCTTCTCTTTATTCTGTTGCTTGCTCTCTTGGCAGCTTCAGCATAAGATACTTTTTCATTCACTTGTATCTGTTGCACTGTTATTTCTCTCTTCATAGCCTCACATCCCCAGTATGCTACACTATGTTCTCCTCCACAGTTACAGCATTTTGGTTTCACACCCGTCCCACATTTCCCATATTCATGGTCCCCCCCACACCTAGCACACCTTCTTTTCCCTTGGCATAGGTTAGCAGTATGTCCATATTCCTGACAGTTGAAGCACCTCATTGGTTTTGGGACAAATTCTCTCACATTATATTTTACAAATCCAAAATAAAGTTCTCTTGGGATAATTTTTGCATCAAACTCTACCACTACTGTTTCTGATTTTTTTTTCTCAGGTCCTCTTGTCATTCTTTTAACATCTTTAACTGTGGTATTTCTCATTTTTAGATTTCCTACTAGATCTTTATGCTGATACCAAGGGGAACCCCTGTTATCACTCCCTTACAGTCGTTATTTCTCTGCTCTCCAACTTTCACTGTTTTTGTAACCTTAATTTTTCCTATATTTTGCTCAGGCTCCGTTAAGTTTCATGGGCACATGGAGAGACCAGCAAGTCCTGCCACTAAATTTGTAGTGGAATGATGTTCAGCAGCTCTGGCTTCATGTTTGGTTGTTGAATCAATTTTGAATTCAATTTTGAATTTGAATTATTGATGCCATGACCTTCTCTCCTGCTTTGTTGAGGTTTGAAGAGTTAGATAACAATTAAAAATTCCATTTAGCTCTGACAATCTCAGAGCAGATGCAATTTCAGTTTTATGTAATAAGATATACATAGTGTGTTAAAAATTCTGTCAATCTTCAAGCTGTTCACTATGCATAATGCTTTCATAGAACATCATGGCACACATGGCTTTCATCAGCAGATGCTGAAATTTCATGTTTTATGATTTCAATCAGACCATTCAATTTAAAGTTCTAACATGGAATCAAACACATTTTGCATTTTGTATTATTGCATACTGATAGTGTTAGGAATGAATAAATCTGAGTGATAAATCCACAAATAAACCAAACAGTCATAAGACAAGAGCTTCACCACAATGTTTCTACGTGTCTTCCAATGATTTTGAAGAACTTCACCTGTCAGTTATAATTATTGAGTAAACTTTAATAACTTTTATTATAACAGTTATTTTGTTAACAAACCAAAACAGAATCTCCAATAAAACTGGTGTGTGTGAAAAACCCTGCATACAAATACTGGATATACTTCATGGCTCACTGTGTTGATTTAAAAACAACAGAAAGGACTTATATAATAAGATTTATGTATGATCAATAGTGAGTGTGAACACCCACTGCTGCGTTAGCTTATTTGACTGCAGATTCAGATTAAACACAATCGTGTAAATATAAATAGATGACTAGCTGCGAACAAAGAAATCAAAAATGGAACATCCACAGATGCAAAAATCTTGCTACACTTTCTGTGACCCGTTCAAATGAGTGGAAATATACATTCATAATCACATATTGAGCGTGATGACTGCAGCTGTGGCATACACAGTTTCTGTTATGTAACAAACTCGACCTGTTTGACTCTGTTCGCTCTGTTCACAGAGGATTTTGGACCCGGGTAAATTGTCCATTATTGCAGTGACAGCATCTGGTTTGATTTCCCGCTCCTTGAGCTCGGCTGCTCTCCTCCGCTCAGCTCCTCCTCTCCTACACTCAGAACCACTCCGTCTTTTCTCTGCTGCACCTTGTTGTCTTTCTGCTCCCGCTCTTCTCTGCTCTGAGCCGCTCCTCCTCCTAAACCCCCCCGTCCTGTAGTCCAACACATCCCCCCATGCTCCCAAACGCTCCCTCCCGGCCCTGACACTAGAGTCTCTGGCAGTGGTATGAGGCTTCGTGTTAGCACCTTGAACCGGGTTGCGGATGTTGCCTGAGGCTTGCATTCTCCTCAGGTGGCTGTTGGTCCGCACAGGGCTGCTGAACCTCTGAGCCTGGGATGCAGGGCTCCTGTCTGAGGAGTGCACCCGGCTCTCGCTGTAGCTCCTTTTAGGAAGTGAGGTCGCCCCCCTGCGCTCCAGCATTGGACTAAGTCTGGACTGACGGGTGTGGCTGTAGCGGCAGCATGACATGCTAGAAGTGGAGTAGCGGATCCGGCAGAGGGTGCAGGCACAGCCGGAGAGCAGGGCAGAGTGGCTGGCCAGAGAGGAGAGGAAGGTGAGGGGAAGGCACGCTGACACTGGAGGATGCACTTTGGAGAGCTGAGGCGTGACGTAGCAGCAGCGGGTGGCCTGTGGCAGCTGGATGTAACATCTGACACTGCAGACTTCCCAGTCTCCTCTTGGACTGTCTGAATCTGGCACCACTCCAGCTGCAGCAGCCTGTCCAGGTACCTTTCCAAAGGGCCCACGGGCCTGGGCTGAGGGGCCCCCCGGCCCTCCGTGTTGTAGAAGACAGCCAGCTGACTGAGGCTCCAGGAGTTAAAAGGTGGAGGGAGGAAGTCTGGGAAGTCAAAACCACCATTGCCTCGTCCTCTGGGCCTGCGGCTGTGAGAGGAGCAGTCTTCAGCCTCGATGACCTCTGGTCTAAGCTCAAGCTGTGGAGGAACCCGACCAGAGGGCGACACAGGAAGTCTCTCTGACTCAGACAGGTCAGTGTCACTGTCGCCTTCTCCGTGGCCGCTCAGACTTCCTACCTGTGGGTTTAGTGACATTCTCTCCAGCAGGTCAGAACTTGAATCAGTCAGGCTGTGGCAGTGTCTGCTCCCTCTCACTCCCGTGTGCTTGTGTTCTCTGCGGCTGCAGGGCCGAGCAGCCTGCTGCACCTTTGGCTCCATCCTGTCCTCTGCAGGGGACAGCTGATGGGACTTTGACTCTGAGGTTCCCTGAGCACTGGAGGGAAAGAGCAAATTATATCATGTTAGCATCCAGGCAGCACAGAACCACAGGAAGTTTACACAAACAGTAATCTCACCTGTGCTGAGAAGTATTGCGTTTGATTGAGGGGATGTTGGGCTTGTGCTTTCTTCTTTGCTGCAGCCTCTGAGATCACAGAGAGTCACCATTAAGCCTGCACACATGTTCTACTTATACATGTTGATTCTTTACACACATCATTACTTCACACTAATGTTAATCTGTGTTTGTGTGTGTGTGTGTGGTAAATCATCACCATTTCCCAGAACTCAACATTGACGCCTTCAAATGATTTTTTGAGACACCCTCATGTGTGTCCCTTAGAATAGGTCGACGTAGCTTTGTTTTTGTTACACTTCTATAGTCTTAGTTATGTGAAAGAACATCACAAGAGAAATATATTAGATGATATTAGATATGTATTTAGTATATTGAATAATATTGAATATAAAAAAAAGATGTGTGTCTGACTGGCAGGAGTGAATATCATAAGAGTTCTGGATTCATAGATTAGAATAAACAAAATGAACTATTTTAGATTTAAAAATATAATTTTTGTTGAACTATGAAGCCTTTTGTAAATGAAAAAACAAACCATGATCATTTCAATGAATAAATCTGAAAACCTTTGACAGACCTCCTGACAGAGTGCCGCTTGAGAATCACTGATCACAGTGATATAAAGAGAAAGATGCATTGGAATTATTGGTCTCTAATATTATTAGGCTCTAAATATAAAGTGTCATGACATAACTTGTTATGATCTGTAGCTATATAAATAAAAATTAATTGAATTTGAGGTTGATATAATCATCACGTTTGGTATTTCTGCTTGGAAACCGAGTAATCGAAAACATCAACATATCAAATGTTGCCAAGAAATAGTTGCTAATAAATTTGCTGTAATTGTCTAGTCTCTTACCTTCTCATTATTATTTTCTTGGCTTGGAGACATGAACTGTGGCTGCAGGGACTTCCTCTGTGACTGCCGTCTGCCCATTTTATTGCTAGAATAAAGACAAAACCATGAAATATTTAAAATATTCAACTGTAACAGTGACCCAAATAACAGATAGCACTACTATATGCTACTATATAATATATGTGTGTGTGTATATATATATATGTATATATATATATGTATATATATATATATATATATATATATATATATATATATATATATATATATATATATATATATATATATACACACACACACACATATATATATACACATGACGGCTCTGTTTAGTAAATGCACATATGTCAATGTGCGGATAGAAATAAAGCGCATCTCCAGTTTTGCGGCTGTTCATTCGTGGAGCGGCTCATCTCCATTCCTGACCGAATACAAGACACGAGCCCGCGCTCTTCCCGCTCTTACCTGGACACATTCGGCCTGTTGTTGCTCCACGACGCCTTCTTTCTGTTTTCCCTGTCCCTGGTGGAGGTCCTCTCCAGGCATTGTTGTGCCACTCGCTCCTGCAGAATTGTGCCCATCCCCGCGTACAGGAGGCACCAATGAAAACGGGCGAGTGGGCTGTTCACGCGAAACACGGTGGTGGTGGGTTCATCATGAGTGGGGGCCGAAACGCACAATATGATCCCCTCTTCTATAAAAACATGTCGGCGTGATGAACGATTCGTCTGCCGTCCAGCAGAGTGCACTGCGGATCCGTTCGGTCTGGTGCTCCACCTGTTCACTTCATAAGGAGTGACTCTTTTACTGACTATTACTATTCCGTTTTCTGTAATGTATTTGTATTTTTTATGAATCTATTTTTACTTGAACAAATTGTATATTTCACTGTGATTGTACCAAGTTAACCCAGGCTTGTCCCTAATCAACGCAGAACTACTGGATATATGTTACATGTCAGCATCTTATATTCAGCACAACACAAATAAAACTAAAATATTACACCGCTGTGGTTAAGCTTTGGTTGGTTCAGGCACAGAAACATCTTGGTTAGGTGTGTTTATGAATAATTACATATACTCAGATTACATAGATTATATACGGTCTACAAACATCTAGAGATGAAGCAATAAAGTTGCAATGTTACAAATAATTTACAAACTATCTGTAGGTGGAAATAAAGTGTCACCATGTATACTCATTTTCTTCCAGAGCTGATGATGGAAGTAATGGAACGAGTGAACCATCTTGCTTCCTTCTCATCTCTGTGAGTTTCACATGTGCAGTATGGAGGAAGAAGTACGGACCAAGCAGCAACCTCCGTGGATGTGAAGTGAATGAATGCTGAAGTGCCCAAACTCAGAAATCTCAGGGTGACGTCATGCATACGCTGTCCATTCTTTCTGTCTTTCATTCATACTGACATTGGACATTTAAGTTAGGTGACTTGGCTGCAATCTGAAACTTGACCGCTAGATGTCACTAAATCTGTCACACTGTTCCTTTAAGAAGAAGAAATGGTGTTTTGGAAACAAACATACTGCAGATGGTGAAAAAATATAATTTATGAAGTGTTACCTCAGTACCAACCAGTACATGAAGTAACACTTCATATTGGCACATCTATAAATATGGTCTACGGTCATGCTAGCAGCGAGTGCGAGCCAATCACAGCCAGAGTACGGCGGGTCATTTCTTGCCCTCAGGGAAGAAAATTGGCTTCCCAGTTTCCTCCTCTTTTGTATTTCTCTCAATTTCTAATACATGTTCACACCTTTCTTTCCTTTTCGTTATTGCAACCTGTTTCTGGAACTGTGCAGTGTATATAAGCTCTATGACTCTAAAAGTCCACTTTTTCCACCTGAACAACAATACAGCTACACCCAAGATCGTTTTCTGGCAAGAGAGCAGCTATAGAAAGATGAATGACATGGCAGCTCCCAAAAGCCCTGGGTCTATCTGAGTTCATCTGCATCCCAAAATAAATCAAAGATGGTCAAACACAACAGGAAGAGAGGTCCACAGCAGTGGGGAGCTCAGCAGTTTTCATTGATAACCAAAACTCGTTAGAAATGTTACATCTCTAAAGGCTGTATGCCACATTAACATTATTAATTAATACAATCTGAAAATCAATCACATTGATTATAAAACAGTCTTGGCTACCTAGAAACAGACTTCATTTGCATAGTTTAGGATGATATTACTACAACATGGCTCAGAGGTGTGAACATTCATGTGTTAGACACATTTAACATGTTAATGATCAATTAGCATCATCATTAGTCGCTAATGAGAGAACAACTCTCGTGACATGACTACAGGTCTGAGTTGATTTCGCTGAGATGACACTACTCCCCCATCCAGTGTATCATGTGACCCTGTCCCTCATTGTCTCTCATCTCGTCAGTGTCCACGCACACGTCACCGCCTCTGGCTGCAGCAAGCTGCTGCCCCGCTGTCTCTCCTGTGATTTGACCTAGTACTCGATGGTCACGGCCTTCGTCTTCAGGTATTCGTTGAGAGCGTCTTGTCCTGTTGGAGTGACAGAGACACTGACAGTCAGTATGAATGTTAATCAACACAGACTGGAGGACTTTGTCCAGATTCTGCAGCAGGATGCAGCAGGAAAAAAGACAGATCACATGGGCTGATGTTTGACTTCAACAGAAAGTAGTCAGGTTTGTACTCTGTCACGAGAGCCTGTTAGGACCGCAAGTGTGTTGAGGTTGGAACAAACTAGATTAATCAGGATGTCACTGTAAACAATGTTGTTCCTGAAATTCGGCCCCACCAAAGATGGCAAGTTCGTCATGGCGACGCTTTATGACTCTACATTCGCTTAATCTGACACAGCGACAATCTTAACAGACAAAACTATCATGTGGTCTGACTTCAGCATTGGAGGTGCTGGCAGCAGGCTTTGTTACTAGTCTTTATGCTAGGCTAATCAGCAGATGACTCTGGCTACATATTTAGCATTCAGACATTAGAGTGGTATCAAACTCCTCACATGAGAAAAATCTTCCCAAAATGTTTAACGACTCCAAGGTTGACAGCAACTCTGACTGAAACCTTTATTTCCTTAATTTAATGCTAACCCTAACCCTAAAAGAACAAAGAACAGCCACACAAGGACAGCAGCAGTTTGTCTTACCCAGGTCTTTGCCGAAGCCAGACTGCTTGAAGCCTCCGAAGGGTGAGGCCACGTCAGTCTTGTTGTAGGTGTTGACAAAAACTGTGCCAGCGTTGAGCCGTTCGCTCACGTACAGAGCTTTGCTGATGTCCCTTGTGAAAACGCCCGACGCCAGGCCGTACTCTGTCGCGTTGGCCCTTCTCAGGACATCGTCAACCTCGCTGAGAGATGGAGACAGAGGGCAGGAGAAGAAACCGTGTGAGCTGTGGTCAACGTAGGAAAAAAGGGTATACTAGTCAGTTCACCTTACCCGCTCTTGAACTTGGAAATGATCATGACTGGGCCGAATGACTCCTCTATAGCGATGTACATATGGTCTTGCACGTCAGTGAACATCGTGGGTTCAAAGAAAAAGCCTGGAGGCGGACATATAAGAAGTCAACCAACCATCATGCGTCATATCAGAACCACACAGATTAGTTAAAATCTGCAACTCACTATACCACCAAGCTTCAGTGCAGATATCGTTGCCTCACCTGGTCGCTGCACCTGTTTGCCACCACAGACCAGAGTGGCTCCCTCCTTGACACCAGTCTGACAATACTCCACCAGTTTGTCCAGGTGGGCTTTGTGGTTCTGAGGGCCGTGGTCTGTGGAGCGGTCCAGTGGATCACCGATCTTCATCTTCTTGACCTCCTCAACCTGAGAGGTTCAGATCAGAAATAAATGAAATGCTTCTAAGCAGCTTTTTTGCTCTTCAGAGAACAGAGTCTGAACTGAGAAGCATCAGCAGTGTGAGGTTAAAAAAAGACACGTACCACTTTTTTTACAAACTGGTCATGAATGGTGTCTTCAACAAACAGTCTGCCAGCTGCGATGCAGTTCTCTCCCTTGTTGAAGAACACTGAGCTCATGCCCTGAAACACACAGATAACACAACGATTTTGTCTGCACAAATCATTTCATCATGGTCCAAAATGACCAAAGAACAATCTCCTGTGAATGAACTAACCATGCGCACAGCCTTGTCCATGTCACAGTCGCCGAAGATGATGAGAGGAGATTTTCCCCCGAGCTCCAGAGAGACTTTCTTTACGTTACTGACTGCACAGCTTTAGATGGAGGAGAACACAGGCACACAAAGGTGAGCAGCAATGTTACAGTTTGTTTCGATAGAGTTTAATACGGTTGCTCCACCTCTCACCTCTTCATGATGTGTTTACCGATTTCAGTGGAACCTGTGAAGCCCAGTTTACGGACGTCAGGGTGGTCAGACATTCGCTGACCCACCAGAGCACCTAGAGGGAACGGATGAGTTTAATCACAACTCACAAAGCTTCGTCAGATAACCTCAGAATGATGCAGTGCTTCCTCTTCTTCATACCTGATCCAGGCAGAATATTAACCACTCCTTTGGGTAGTCCTGCCCTTGCTGCCAACTCAGCAAACTTCAGTGCTGTCAGTGGAGTCACCTGAAAGCACAGGACTTGTTTTTACAAATGCTAGCAGCAGGCCTATAGTTCAGCAGTTCACTGCATTGCTCGACGACTATTGGATGTACTGCCATGACATTTTGTACAGATGTTCCTGTTCTTCACAGGATGAATCTGGAGATCTTCTACCTTTATCTAGCACCATCAGCAGGTAAGAATATTCGTTCTTCCTCTGAAATATCTACCAGATGGATTGGCACAAAGTTTGGTTTAGACATTCATGGTTACCAGACGACAAATCCTGATGACTTTGATGATACCCCGACTAACATCGCCATGCGTTTCACATTTATGGTTATGAGTATAAATGTATGGAATGCCATGGCACTTTATTTTTAGTGCAAATTAGCAAATGTTAAATAGCATGCTACGATGCTAAGCTGGAGATTATCAGAGTAACATGCTAACATCAGTTTGTTAGCAGTGTTTCCATCCAAAATCAATGTATCTTAACTGAATTTCAAGTAAATCTGCAAAAGAAAATGTGAACGAATCCACTCCATCCACTACCGTTATGTGTATATTTGGAGTTAGTTCATGAGATAAGCAGTAGTTTCTCAGTCAGAAAACCAGAAGAAGAGAGCGCCAAAAAGATGACGTAATTAAAAGAGCAATGGCGGAAGCTCAACTGGTGACAAACTGAAAACAGCATGCAAATCTAACATTTGTTTTGTTTATGTATTGTTAAAACTTTTTCTGCAGTTTACATCACACTCTATTGTGATTCAGCAAAATGTGCATCAAAATAAATGTATGGAAACGTGTCTATTGTGAGCAATAACAGCATCCATTTTCAGCCACTCAGCAGTATTACTGCAGACTGCACAGAGTGGACAGAGCCAGACTGTCAGTGTGGAGACTGACCTGAGCAGGTTTGAGGACGACTGTGTTTCCAGCTGCTAGGCAGGCTGCTGTCTTCCAGGCCAGCATCATCAGAGGGTAGTTCCAGGGAATCACGATAGCACACACTCTGAGAAGAAGGAACGAGAGGATTTTTAGCTGCTGGATGTCTGTTTGAGATTCAAGGCATAATGATATATATTAATATGTATTATTGAGTTGTTTCTGGTATATGTATAATCACAAATAACAAACCCCATGATCCCCTCAGGCTTAGTAATCACGTTCTACCTGCTCAGCATGTGTTTGTGTTTAATCATACAGACATGTAAATGCACTCATCCATCTCTCACCCTATTGGTTCCTTCTTGGTGAAGGTGAGGTTACGATTGGGCCTGGCCTGGTTGATGGGGATGGTGCTGCCCTGTGCAAAGAGGACATCATTTATTCCCATGTTTTTATCCACATTGGTGATTAGCTGGTAGAGTTCATCAAAGTTTCATCTGTCATGTTCATCTTTCTTCAGCGGCGTGTCTTACTTGGATCTTGTCACACCAGCCAGCGAAGTAGCGGAAGGTCTGGATGGACATCCCACATGAGTCTTGAGCGCTAGAGTGTAAACAGCTCCAGAGTCGATGGTTTCGATGGTGGCCAGCTCCTCCTGGTGCTCCTCCATCAGGTCAGCCAGCCTGTGGGTGGGGAAGCAGAGGAGACACAGGGATGGATGATGCTTGAAAATGTGGCAGCTTGGAGATTTTAATCTTTTTTTTTTTTTAGTATTCAGCACAGAACGACCAAAACACACATTTTGAATTGTGAATATATATGCATAGATAATAGTAATTTTACTTTAATTAATTAGAGTGATAATGTATTCCAAAATAAACCACTGAAAATCATGTTGTCTACAGTGCAGCACACACTGATGCAGCTGCATCGTGGTGTATTATGTTAATGAACACCTGTAGCCCACGCTGGATGCAACATACAAATAGAATATGACGGCGAGATGTCAGTGTGTGAGCTTACATGAACATGTTGGTGTTCTGATGAGTCTCATACAACCGCCAGTGTGTGCTGGCTTAAGACCTTGAAGGTCCAGTGTGTAGGATTTAGTGGCATCTGGTGGTTTAGGTGGTGACTGCAACTGCCTCGCCTCACCCTCACATTCCCAGTGCATAGTAGATTGAAGGGGTGGAAAACGTGCCCTATCTAGAACTCGTTTAGTTTGTCAACATCGTGGACTTCATGGAAGAGGGGGGTGTAGATATACAAGTCTCATTCTAAGGTAACAAAAACATTATTATTTTTATTTTCAGGTAATGAAAACAGGGTTGTGCATATTATACTCCATGTTCACTATAATCTGTACATGGAGCCCTAAATCTGACACACTGGACCTTTAAAGCTGCAGAGTTTAGGAAGAACAAATGTACTGACTTGTAGATGAGTCTGCCTCTGTCTCTGGGGTTCATCTTGCCCCACTCTCCCTCTTCAAAGGCCTCCTTAGCAGCAGCCACTGCCTTGTCCACATCACTTATCTGGGCCAGAGACACGTCACAGATAGCCTGCAGGACGGACAGATACAGGACATCACAAATCCAGCAGAGAGAAGAGCGGTACTCCAACCAGAGGCAAGAAAATTCCCGTCTGATCAGTTTGGTAGGGTTGCTGATGGAGACCTCTGTCTTTTACAGTTAAAATCTTGACAAAGTCACTTATTCCTGCCTGATATTGTGACTGACTGACAGGGATTCTAATGAGTGCTGATATCTAATCTATGTAACACCTTTTAAGACCTGTAACCTACCAACCTGTCAGCCGCAACTGGCCAGAAGTAAATGGTCTTTAATGCGTGTCCATGGGATAATGTGCTCTACGTAGAACTCATTCTATAAAACTAATATTATAGCAGCGTTCATTTTGCCTTCATTCTCCGCCTCTTTTGGTCCTCACCGTGCCGTCAGTGGGGTTGATGGTCTTGTATGTCTTTCCTCCTTCTGCATCGACAAACTCTCCATTGATGAACAGCTGATGAGGCATCTTTATGGTCATGTTGTTGATGTTCTTCTCCACCTGAAAAATGAAACAAAACAAAACAGTCAACACGTTGTCTTCTCTGGACCAGTTACTAACAAATACCAGTCAGTAACAATTATACTTACATAGTCAACCACCAGTTCCTCCTCATCGTCCTCCCCTCGGAGCTTCCTGACGCACATCTGGATGAAATCCTGGAAAGTGGTGTTCATGTAGACGTCCTCGTTCTGCAGCTGGCAGGTACTGGCCCGAAGCTTCACCTCCTCCACAAGCCTGAATACAGTGACGGGAGGACGAGGAAGGAGTCGGAGGTATATTAAAGACAGAGAAGAAAGAAAGTTCATTAATTGGGATTTCTTGATATAATGACCCAGAATAAATGTGACCAGTTAGTAGTCTCTATAACATACAAGTGGTATTGTTTCAAACAAGTTGCCCACAACCTTGTGGACAACAGAACTGAGTTAAATAACTACAGTGTGCCAGATAAAAGGAGATCTTTCGTCTTTTTTCGTTACCTGACCACATCCATGGAAGCAGCACCAGACTTGAAGAAATCAGTGGAGTCTTCGATCTGGGTGACATTACTGAGAATACTCTGCCACACTGCCTGCGAGGAAAGCATTGTTAATGGTCAGCATGGAGCATTTTCTTACGGTCAAATACAGCTTGTTGGCAACTTCTTTTTTCATTTTTTTTTCAACTTCCCAAAGTAGGAGAGGAGGCCCTACCCTCATCTGTTCAGCGAAGGTCTTCTCCTCCTCTGTGAGCTCCACAGCAGCACTGCTCCCTGAGCTGAAGTACTGTGCTGCTGCAATCATCTTCCCATCCTCAAACTGTAGATTCTTCACCAACAGCTGCAGAGAAAGATTAAACTATGAGACCAGTTTCCTCTAAAATGAGCTTTCAGACACATTAGAATAGCAGTGTCATAGTCTCAGCCTGTGTATATGTATGTCTAAAAATGTGGGAACAAAAGAAAAGATCTTAAGTCATCTGACATTGCTTTTGTGTTAATTGAAATATTTTTATTTCACACTTTTAATAATTGTTTAGATTTATTTTTAATCATTTTAAAAAGGACCTGGATGAGTGCATACGCACACAGTTAAGTAGTTGTAATAGAAAGGGTAATGGTGTCTTACAACATTAATGATGTCAGGCTTTATTTAATGAGCATTGTTATATAATGAGTGAATACAGTGTATAACACAGTCCTTATCGTCTGTATTATAAGTATTGTGAGCAGAACAGTGTTATACACAGTCCATTACAGTAGGTGGTGGTATGACCCTTGGTAGATATTGTGTTCTTGTTAAAGGCTGCTACTCTGCACAGTACAGTGTGCACACAGCTTACAAACGGAGCTGACGGTCAGACTGACAAATGGCAAACAGCACGCTTCAGTCATTCAACGTCTTCCTGACGGAGAGACTGACCGCGGCGGCGGTGGACATCTACGGCTTCGTTGAGAAGACAGTAATAGACTACCAGGAGGAGGTGTACCGAACCAGACTGGAGAACCAGAGGCTGCAGCGGCTGCTGGATCTGGTCTACAAACCAGAGATAAGACTGCACAGGGCAGGTATGTTCCCCAGGTCACACCGCGCCCTCCCTCCCCTCCGTCAGCTGGCTAACGGGATAATTAGCCATTAGTTCGCTCACGTCAGGTGAGGCCATGTTAGTTAAAGGTGTTTCTGTTAGCATGCCCTGCTAGCTGCTGTTCACAAGCTAATGACAGCAATTACATTTCCGGTCTAAATTCAAAATAAAACTTTATTTACATGTTATTTGTAGAACTCATATACAGGCCAGTCTATTAGTCCTATGATGGAAGGAAACTTAACAATTAAATAATATTCGTCGTAGCAAGAGACGAACATGAAAACAAATGAATATGTTCTTGTTAAATTCAGCATGTCTGAATACTGTATTTTTAACAGACACATTTCACACTTTTATTATTTAACATCATTTAATACAGTTCGAAGACCCCAGAACCAAAAATATGTTAACTAAATATGAAATGTTATATAGGCTACAGGATTTATGTTATGGAAACGCATTGCATTCACTGGATAAAAAAATTAGACACCTTATCTCATAATTACGAGATCAGGATCTCGTAATTATGAGATAAGGAAAGGTGCCACATTGGCCACTGCACTTCGGTAAAGTTAGAAAGATATTGGCACTTCCGGGATCAATAACTCTTAAGTGAAACGTTGTTAAAACACAAAACACGCATATTCAACCGTAGTAAGATAGACAACGAGCTACAACCTAATGTTCATCAAAACGAGCCATCCTCGGAGCCACGCAGGGACCGTCTACAAAGTGCAACACCGAAAAAAGATATTACAAATATATTCGAAAACTTCATTATAATACAGTGTAGTGTCACCAAACTCACTACACACTTCATTGATCTCCTACAGATTACACTACAGCACTTATTTGGGAAAATAAGGACTGATTATTAATTAATATTAATCAATAACTCCAATGTGATATACAGGGTAGTGTCACCAAAGAAAGAAAGGCATTTTTCATACTAAGTATTGTAGTGTAATCTGTAGCAGACCAATTAAGTGTGTAGTGATTTTGGTGATGCTACACTGTATCACATTGAAGTTATTGATTAATATTCCTAATAAAAATTCCCAGAAATTATGAAAAGTCCTAGTAAACACTAATGTTCTTGGTGTGGTTTCGAGGATGGCTCGTTTTGATGAACATTAGGTTGTAGCTCGTTGTCTATCTTACTACGGTTGAAAATATGCGTGTTTTGTGTTTTAACAACGTTTCACTTAAGAGTTATTGATCCCGGAAGTGCCAATATCTTTCTAACTTTACCGAAGTGCAGTGGCCAATGTGGCACCTTTCCTTATCTCGTAATTACGAGATCTTTTCTCATAATTACAAGATCTTTTCTTGTAATTACGAGATCAGGATCTCGTAATTATGAGATAAGGTGTCTAATTTTTTTTTTATCCAGTGAATGCAATGCGCTTTCGTATTATGTACTGCTTGATCAACATGTTTATTTGACAGTATTTGAAGGATACACTGGTAAATTTGGCATAAACCTAACAGCGCCCAGTTTTAAATGAACTGTTCCTCTCTCCCCAGTCCGTTTGGTGGAATAGACCACATGTAGATGTACATTTTTTAAAAAGTACAGAGATTTGTGTGAATTGAAAATGTACACAATGTGTAGGTTGACTCGCTGAGTGTTGTATTTTAACATTATTTAAACGTATGTCACGTCAGAAAATGACAAACTTGCTATATTGGTGTAAACAGGAAAAAAACACTTCTTGGGACAGGCCATGGGTATGTTTTCCCTGAATGACCTTGTTTCATCGATATCAACAATATAACTCCTACATGGTTGCATGGTTGTATTTCTGAGTGAATAAAACACTGTTTTCAAGCTGCAGCCTCACACAGCCTCAGCATCGAATCCAAGGTTACATGAAAAGCATGTGGAGGAGCTGCTGAGATACACTTTCATAGTAAGCTTTTCAAATGGTGTGAGCAGTTTTTCAGTGGTGAGTTTGTGTTCATGACTTTGTTTAAATGCTATGTTGATGTAATGTTACATACTGTACTTGCGTTTTGTTATCTCTTGTAATTCCCTGTTTGTGGTTAATCCACATTCCACTATCTGTCTGATGTTATTAGGGTATAGCTGAATGTGGTGTTAGACCCGTTAACTCCCAGTCATATTCTTTAAGCAGTGGCTTGCAAAAAGCATTGTGGGATTGTGCGAGAAAGTAAAATCATTGACCTAACGGGGTGAAACAAAGCTGCACAGTACCTTATAACACCTGAGGTGTGTCAAATATTGCCTCAATTAACTTCCAAGTCAACCAAACAAATATGGACGCCTCATATGAGCCAAACAGCATCATTCAGGTAAACTGACATGTAATGTTTATGGTTTTACATTGTCAACAGACTGTTTTTAATCATCACACCACCAACTCTGTAATCATAACAACCCTGTTAATGACATGAATGCTCTCAGTATGGCGCACCATGAGTGCGAGCTGCGCTGGCCTGTCTATACTGTATATGTTGAAATCTGAGAAAATTGTATCCAAAACTAGCCAGGAAAGTTTAAATTCATCACAGGCTACCTTCTGATCGCATAGTTAAACATGTCAACATGCTTATACTGTCAGTAGACTTCAGAATTTCTGGATCTGCCACCTCGTGTACATGTACTTTCAGTAAAGTCTGAATTATTCTTCTGTGCTGCAGGACCAACATGTTGATGCTCTCTTGTGATCTGGGAAAGTCATCTCCAGTACAAAGCATCAGTATTATGACCATCTGTCACAAAGTCACTACTGTAACAGGATATACAGTATAATAAATGCATGGCCCATCCATCCAGTGCTGTGGCAGTACCACAAAGACAGCAGTGTGACGGCAGAAATATAAACTAGACTAAAGTTTGAATGGCTTCTGAGTGTGGATGTTGAGTCTTGGTGTTGTGCTGCATTCAGCCAATCACAATTAGGCTCTATTTGATCAGGTACCCTCCCTGTGTGATTACTACATCCTGTGCAAGGGTTGCTTCAGTTCACCTCATGCTCTCTACCCATGGTAAATACCCTTCTATGGATAGTCTATAGATAGTGTTAAAGTTGGCCTAGATGACTGTCCGTCTGCACATGATATTTCCACAGCTGTGAATGCAAGTTAGATGTATTACCATGCATGAAATGTCTTCCACTCACCTACCTTTAATTGGTCTACTGAAATTTGATCGCCTTGTCTGACTAAAATATGGACAGCTCTTTCTTTTCATTGACTCAGACACTCGTGGCTTCAGTCGTAGTTCAGTGGTTCCATTTCTGAACAATATCATATTGCTTATTATGCAATACAAGTGGCACTCATGCTGCATCAAGTAAGAAATGAGTTGATATGGAAATGGAAATATGGTTTCTCACTTGTTTTGGCTTTTATGACTGCCATTATGTGATCAACAATTCAACCACAAGCTTTTAATGGTACAAGATAAAATGTCGTTTTCTTCTATTTCATTTCTCTGCTACCGTTAGTGCTGGGGATCATTCAGGTTTCCCAACGTCTAGTTCATGTGTGATCAGACAAGTGATTTTTAAAGTTGCTACCAAAAACATTCTCCTATCCACTGTTACAGATTGAAGGCAGACACCAACACAGGAGGTTTGTGCTCAGCAGCAGCAGATACAGCAAGAATGTATTACCAGTGAGGTCAATGAGGAGCCAGTCATCCTGCCCTTTAAAGAAGAACTGACTGAACCCTGGACCATGTCTGTGCAGACACCTGTATATCCGGCTTACAGCAGCACTACAGACACATTTACTCAAATTGTCACAGTCGGAGAGCATGAAGAAAATGAGAAGGCAGGCAACCTAACTCAAGTTGTAAGAGTTGGAGAGCATGATGATTACTGAGTTCCAGATGGCCTAAATCGAGTCATAGCAGTCGGCGAGCACATGGAATACAAGATACCACCACAAGTTGACCAAGTGTTACCATCCTTTGGAGTATCTCCAATATGCACAAAGAAGAAAAACAGGTTTTTCTGTAACATTTGCTGTCAGCCTTTTCTGAAAATAGTCGAATTAAAACTGCATCTCGCAGCTCACGCCACAAGAAGCTCACCAAAGTGCCCCGACAACGCGTTCACCTGCTTCATTTGTGGTAAAACAACAGACAGCGAGAGTGAAATGATCTGCCACATGAGAGCACACATCGCAGAGAAGCCATTTGCCTTTCCCAACAGATACAAACTGAAAGGTCGCGTGAAAGAACATCCGAGGACTCGCACAGGGAAAAGGCCTTACAACTGCTACATCTGTGGGGAAAAACTTCAGCAGGTCTTCAACCATGAGAGAACACGCCGTGCACGCACTTACACAGCACATGAAGAATGTCGCCTTCTCTGTATACTGAGACTGTTGATGTAGCAATGCTGACTACTGTTAAAGTTCAGAGGTTATGCTGACTTTTAATGAAATTTACAATTACAATCATAAAACGGTTGGGGTGCTATTGTTTATATTTGTGTGTTTAATGAAGTTGCAGCTGACGTCTGGCTTCATCAGACTAGCACTTACGATCCACTGCTATAATATGACATCTCATAATGTTCAGATGCTCCTGCTGAGTCGCTGTAATTACAATCTGCTTTAAGTCTAACAAGTCACATGCTCAGGAGAAATACACAGAAACAATTTGCGTACCAGCAGAATGTTTAACAGCTGCTGTTTTAACTACAAATGCAAATTAAATGCACGTCAAGTGCTCATTGTTCTACTAAATGAGTTATTTGCACTGTGATCTTTAACGTAGTGATCGGCAGTATCCTGCCTTTAAGTCATGTGACTTTGTTCAAATTACATTGCAGTATGCTATATATTGCCTGTGATGTACTGTTTTAAAATTCCAATAAAGTTACAATACTCATAAGTATTGTGTTTTGTACTGCGTGTATGTGCACAGCGATATATGTGCAGAGGTGGCGACAGCACACATGCTGAGTGTAGTCAGATGTTATTGAGTTCAGCATCTCTAAAGGGAACGCATCAAAGTCTGTGTCCAGGTGTTAGGGAGTGCTGCTGCTTATGTGAAAACAGTTGTATAAAGCCTTTAGTGTCTCCAGACACCAGCAAGACTGTATTCAAAGTCAGTGAGTTGTTGGAACAGATGCAAACTGGCTCTAGGCGGCCCAAATGTAGGTGAAGATTCATTTCAATGCTTTGAACATGCTTGGCTGTTTGAACACGCATCTTTTAAATTCATTCTTCAAATGTTATGTTTTGGTGTAACACATTCACAACAAAATTGTTCCTAGTTTGAGGCTCTTCTATCTTGACTAGTTTGTCTCTTCATGAAGTTGACGTGGCTCTGAGGCGACTGATCAAAACTATCTCAAAAGGTAGAAATCCTGATCGCTGTGGACTGATGGGAACACTGCTTTGGCACTGACGACTTCAATGCGTACCACACATGTAATGCATTATTGTTTCCATCTTTGCAGATGCCAAACAGCCAGCTACACCTACATCTGTGGCGGAGATTCCCCATGAACAGCAGGACTGGAGTCCGGGTGTGTGCCAGGAGGAGCCAGGACCCTCCGAGATTAAGGAGGAGCAAGGGGAGCAGAAGGAGGAACTGTGGATCAACGGGAGCGAGGAGCAACCATCAGCGGAGGACAGCGATGATGGGGACGCGCTGACGAAAGAACTCATCAAAACAGTGCAGCAGTTAGAAGACTGTAGAGCAGCAGAGGAGAGCAGGGAGCAGAAGCAAACCCCTGAGGACGAGCCAGAGAACTCTGAAGAGAAGACGAGCACCACCTTATACCGCTGCCACATATGCAACTACATATTCACCAAAAAAACTGTGCTCACATGGCACCTCAAGACGCATGAAAGCAAGTCACACGAGAGCAAGGGGAACTTTGACTGTCACATATGTGGCAAACACATCCCCTGTCAAAGCAACCTGCAGAACCACATGAGGGTCCACACGGGAGAGAGACCCTACAGCTGCCACTTCTGTGGGAAGTGTTTCAAACTGAAAGGGCACATGACAGAACATATAAGAACCCACACGGGAGAGAAGCCCTTCAGCTGTCACATCTGTGACAAATCTTTCAACAGAGGTTCAACTCTGAGGAAGCACGTTTTAGCCAAACACAAAGAGGAGAGACCGTACAAGTGTGCAGATTGTGACGAGTTATTCACTGAAAGGCTGCTGATGAAGAGGCACATGCGGAAAGTTCACGGTGTCAAACTGTCCACAAGTCAGAGTCCTGCCTAGGACTTCAGAACAGATGTTACTAAAATCTGGGGGCAGATTAGAGATAGGTTTCTTTTGAAATGTTTCAATACGACCGCCAGTAAGTTTTATTTTCAGATAAATCCCAGAATGAAGCCAAACGTTTCAAATAATACGTGTTATTTAAGATAAACAGCCACACAAGAACTTAACTTAAAAAACAATGGAGATGAACTTGACTTGAAAAAAATACAGTCAACATTATCAAAAAGAAATAGTTTGACATTGTGGAAAATCTCATTAATTGCGTTCTTGCCGAGAGTTAGCTGAGACTGGAGCTGGAGACAGGAGATGATTATCTTAGCTTAGCATAAAGAGTGAGAGCAGGGGAAACATCTAGGCTGGTCCTGTTTACAGTTCAAAAATATACCTACATAAATTCTAGATTAAAAAAATGGTTGTTTGCTCTCTGCGTATTAGACACACCACAGTTTGAGACTCACTGCTCTACAATATATAAAATCAGCTTTTGAGGTGCTGATCTGTGAGTTATTGAACTTTAGTGGGTCATTTTGCAGTTAACCCATGCTCCCAGTCTTTATGCTAAGCTAGGCTAACTGGTTTCCTGGTTCGAGCTCAGCATTCATCACACGGAGATGAGTGAAATTTGTATTCTCATAAAACATTGGGCAAAAAACACACAATTCCAATATGCCAAACTATTCCTTTACATCAGGTACTATCTGATGGAAGAATTAGAACAAGATAATGAATCTGAAGAGGCAACTGATGCCAACCTCTGCCTCTGTACTGAACACTTTTTCATACTCATTTCAGATTCAGTTTTTAGTATCGACTCTGAATTTGATGACCACTTACTCCAGATGTGCTGGATATTAAGTTGTATAACCATCTCCTCTGTGGTTATTTATGATCTGTGGTGAACATTAATATGAGCCACCAGAATTTCACTCTGCAGTATGATTCTTTTTAAAAACTGTGCACCATAATAACATGCAGTAAACAACTGGGTGCATCGTCTATCAACTACACTGAACAAAAATATAAATGCAACACTTTTGTTTTTGCTCCCATTTTTCATTAGCTGAACTCAAAGATATAAAACATTTTCTATATACACAAAATAACCATTTCTCTCAAATATTGTTCACAAATCTGTATAAATCTGTGATAGTGAGCACTTCTCCTTTGCCGAGATAATCCATCCCACCTCCACCACCTTGTTTTATTGGGGGGATCTGGTGGGGTCAGAAAACCAGTCAGCATCTGGTGTGACCACCATTTGCCTCACGCAGTGCAACACATCTCCTTCGCATAGAGTTGATCAGGTTGTTGATTGTGGCCTGTGGAATGTTGGTCCACTCCTCTTCAATGGCTGTACGAAGTTGCCGGATATTGGCAGGAACTAGAACACGCTGTCGTATACGCCGATCCAGAGCATCCCAAACATGCTCAGTGGGTGAGATGTCCGGTGAGTATGCTGGCCATGCAAGAACTGGGATGTTTTCAGCTTCCAGGAATTGTGTACAGATCCTTGCAACATGGGGCCGTGCATTATCATGCTGCAACATGAGGTGATGGTCGTGGATGAATGGCACAACAATGGGCCTCAGGATCTCGTCACGGTATCTCTGTGCATTCACAATGCCATCAATAAAATGCACCTGTGTTCGTCCGTAACATACGCCTGCCCATACCATAACCCCACCGCCACCATGGGCCACTCGATCCACAACATTGACATCAGAAAACCGCTCACCCACACGACGCCACACATGCTGTCTGCCCTGAACAGTGAAAACCAGGATTCATCCGTGAAGAGAACACCTCTCCAACATGCCAAACGCCATCGAATGTGAGCATTTGCCCACTCAAGTCGGTTACGACGACAAACTGGAGTCAGGTCGAGACCCCGATGAGGACGACGAGCATGCAGATGAGCTTCCCTGAGACGGTTTCTGACAGTTTGTGCAGAAATTCTTTGGTTATGCAAACCGATTGTTGCAGCAGCTGTCCGAGTGGCTGGTCTCAGACGATCTTGGAGGTGAACATGCTGGATGTGGAGGTCCTGGGCTGGTGTGGTTACACGTGGTCTGCGGTTGTGAGGCCGGTTGGATGTACTGCCAAATTCTCTGAAACGCCTTTGGAGACGGTTTATGGTAGAGAAATGAACATTCAATTCACAGGCAACAGCTCTGGTGGACATTCCTGCTGTCAGCATGCCAATTGCACGCTCCCTCAAAACTTGCGACATCTGTGGCATTGTGCTGTGTGATGAAACTGAACATTTCAGAGTGGCCTTTCATTGTGGCCAGCCTAAGGCACACCTGTGCAATAATCATGCTGTCTAATCAGCATCTTGATATGCCACACCTGTGAGGTGGGATTATCTCGGCAAAAGAGAAGTGCTCACTATCACAGATTTACACAGATTTGTGAACAATATCTGAGAGAAATGGTTATTTTGTGTATATAGAAAATGTTTTAGATCTTTGAGTTCAGCTAATGAAAAATGAGAGCAAAAACAAAAGTGTTGCATTTATATTTTTGTTCAGTGTATCTATGTTGCACTGTCAACCTGTTTACATGTCATATGTATTTTGTTCCTTTGCTAAAGTTCAGTCACATCATGAACCTGTTTGTAAACCAGCTATGTAAACGTGGAAATATAAAGCTTGAAAACACATTCAGGTGTGAAAATGTATAATGAAAATACAACACGGTCCTCTCTCCTTCTCTGATGGAACAATGCAGGAGTAACCCAGACTTTTAGACTTACATCTAAACAATAAGAGAGCCAAAAGAAAGAAGAGCTGTGGGTTACATTCCAATATGGTGACCAAGACCATGGCCGTGTGTGTGGCGTGAAGGTGATGAAGAAGTCCAGATTAAGTTTTGATTTTTAACTTTCGTTCTCTGCTCCCTCTCACTCATGCTTGTAAATGTCCTGTCATGTCTGAATGAAACAGTAGGGACCTTAACAAAAAAATGACACTGAAATGTCGTCACAGACAGACGAAGCCGTCGATGTAAATGTGACAGCAGTGAGATAACTGACTCACGATAACAGGCCTTTGGAATCATAGTTGCCACTTCAACTTACTGCCTTGCCGTCGTTGCCAAACAGCACCAGGCCAGCCTTGGTGACGATGCCTGGTTGGCTGGCTCCGAGGATCTCCAGGGGCTGCCCTTTAGCTGCCGGGCCGTTATCCACCAGATTAGAGCCGTAGAAAGTCACTTTCTACAGGAGGAGAGACACAAAACTGCATTTTAGTAACTCAACAGTTGTCACAGGCACTGGAAATAGTAGTGTAAGTATTTTTTTTATCATTGAATAGTTGGGACTATAATTTAACAGTGTTTTTTAATCACAGTCTAAAACAGTCTAAAACTAATCTGCTTCACCAGGACTGTATGGATGTGATTTGATCAGATTTGATGGACAGTGACTAAAACACGGTCACGTTCATGCTGCTATGATTACTTAAAAGCTAAAATGTAACAACAAGACAGTAAACAGGTAGTTCCATTAAGGATTCAAAACCAGTCAACAATAATTGTAATAAATTAATAACAACAACAACAATAATAATAATAATAATAATAATAATAATAATAATAATAATAATAATATTAATATTAATATTAATATTAATATTAATAATAATAATAACCTTCTGAGTGAACTGTCCATAGTTCATAGTTCATAGTCCATGTCCATGCTGTATTTCTGTCTGTCATACTGGCGTTACTTGAAGAGCTTGCTATTTTCTGAGGTGGTACACAGTGTAAAAAGTTTCACAAACACTGATGTCGATGTATAACGTGCTGCTCTCTGTTACCTGTCCATCCACCTCCGCCCAGGCACCGGGCACTTTGTCATTTCCTCGGATCCAGTTGTGGAGAGCCTCAGCAGACTGGTTCCAGTCAATCTGCCAACAGACAGAGAAATCTGTTCTGATCACGTCTTCAGATACAATGACAACGAATACAATGAATCATATCAACATTTCTGATGATTTCTTTGCAGGGTAAAGACATGAGACATCCCCTCCTCTCTGTCAGCTGAGTCACACCAGAGTAAAAAGCGTGGCACTCGAGTGAAGCGTGATGAATTAAAAATTCTGATTTGTGCCTTTCAGTGAAAGTTGTATTATCAAATATTTGACTCCTTATATCAAGCTAAAGGCCAGCAGACTTTCACTGTCAAGGTCCCTCTGCCCTGGAGCTGCTGACCTGAGTATGGTTTTGCAGATTTGAAAAAAACATACACAGGGACACATTTCAAAGACACATTTCAAATCCCCTTTTACAATTTACATCTGGAGCTACCACTAACCATTCTTTTTTATTATTGAATAATCTGCAGATTATCTTCTGGATCATTCATTTTGTCTTAATTCAGAGGCACAGCCCAGGTTAATGCCCAAAACATTCAGATTATTTCCATGAATGACATAAAAAGCATCAAATCTTCACATTCGAAAAACTGGAACCAGCAAATATTTGGCATTTGTGCTTGAACAGTAAGTAAAATTCTGATTTTATTATCAAAATATTTGTACATTAATTTTCTGTCCATCGACAAATCCATTAATCAACTAAACTTTGCAGTTCCACTCACATCTCGTGGCCTGGGGGTCTAAGATGGTGACCTGAACATCCCTGATTCGAATCTGGCCGTGGACTCCCTATCTCCAGTCAGCTTTTTGTTGTATACTATCTAACAGAAGCAAAACACTGTGTTTACTGTTTTACATTTCTTCTTATCCCATTTCTTTTTAACCTTTATTAGGGGTTTTAATCATTTACAGTAGTACAAGCCGTTTAAAGATAGCCTTAAAGCACTAAAAGTCTTAAACCTTCACAGTGGCTGACTTACTTTCACTTTAAAGTCAGTATTCATCAGCTCTGTCCTCTGTTCTTTCTGTTGTATGTTACCTTAGCGTTGTCTTTCTTCTGAATGCACTCGTATGTGGCTCCCTCCTGTGGTTGGACGATCCTCTGGGCCTTCCCTTCTGCAATCAGTCTCACTGCTTCCACCTGGAACCAGAACAATGCACTCAATGCAAGTCTCTGAAGCAATCTTTGTGGACTTTGTCGTCACAGTGTTTGTTATGTTGGGAAACTGGAGAGAGGAGCTGATTGCAGGCAACTGAAGGTAGACAGGAGGGTACGTTACATGATTTCATTTACTACAAATCACATCAAATCACAGCTGTTTGTTTTCATTCTACAAAGCATACAGTTGTGCTTTAGATTAGTGGATGATTACTCCTACAGTTCCAGTCAGCTGCTGGTTTACATGATTGTTTTAATATGTAAGTCCATTAACAGTGTCTACAAATTTAAAAAATTGAGTTGATCCATCAGGGTGACCATCAGGTCTGCATTAACTTATGTTAATGTTTGATTGTCGATGCTATTTGAGCTCACATTTATTTGAAAAGTCTGCACTGTAATTCCACACAGTGATGTAACTTCAGTGACGCAGACTTGATGTTCACTGTGATGAATTACGCAACCCAAAGGAGTTTTGAGAGTTTGCTCTTGAGTTTGTGGCTGCCTGTAAAGGTCGGGAAAAATACAAAACACATCTAAAACTACAAGATGCACCTGATTAATAGCTGAGGAGGTTGCCAACAGTGTTATTGTCATTTAAAGCTGCACTAATAAATAGTCCTGTATGAACAGTTAAATGCATAATGTCACAGTAGTCTCATATTAATGGATAAACAAAAATATCACCTCAGTCTTCTGCCCTCATCAGCTCTTTGTAGCAATTTAGCATCTTTCAGCTCATTGTTTTGATTTTAATCACACAAAACTTTTGTCAAAGCTCTGATAGATCAACTGTACACTACCTTCATATCACCAAACAGCTAGTTGTCAAAAGGCAATATATATAAAAATAAAGTCAAATGTGTGTGATTTTCTGCCACCAGTGACCAAGATAAATGCAGCTTTAAATGTGCATCATGATACACAGGAAAGTCATCTGTTAATTACCCCTTTATACAGAGTGAGCACTTGATATAAAAGATACAGTGAGCCAGATGACCTGCTTTAACCTCTGAGGTTACAGTTTAACTATGGCAAGTGAGAGCAAAAACACACTCACCTCATTCATTCATGTAAATGTGTAGTTTGTGGTTACATCACACATATACACTCCTACCACCTGCCTGTCATATCTTTTCCACTTTATTTTAGCATTAGCTCAGCCTACACCACCTCTCCACCCACAATGCCTTGCCCCATCACTACACTTACTGTGCCTTTGACTCCCTCTGGGAAGAGAAATCTCTTGTAGATAGTGTTGACGGTGTCATTTGGTTCAACATCACACTCCCTCTGCAGCAGGATTGGTCCGGTGTCCAGTCCATCATCAGCCCAGAACACTGTGAACCCGCCCTTTTTGTCACCATGGATCAGGGTCCTGCGTGTCAGGAGACAGCAGGTAAAAAAGCTGCACTTGTCACCGTGGTTACTGACCAGCCTAATGAACATGAGCATCACTCACCAGTTGATAGCGGAGGCTCCCCTGTGGCGAGGAAGCAGGGAGGGGTGGTAGATGATGGAGCCGTGTTTGGGGTGGTCGATGACCTCCATGGGGATGAACTGGGAGCAGAAGGGCAGGACGTTGAGCTCAGCACCAGTGGCCTTATACTGAGCCACCACCTCCGGGATGGCCTGGCCCTTCACACGCCAGCGGGGGAACTTGAAGACGGCAACGCCATCCTTCTCCGCCTCAGTTGCTGTTTTGAAAAAGGAATGAATAAACTCTTCTAAACTCTCTTTGTTGCTCTCAACAATCTCTACCTCCTAATCCTGACCTATCATAGTTCAGCATTTTGAAGCATACTTTGTGTGTCAAAAAATGCTGGAATTTGTAGTTGTAACCCTTAGCTAACCAAATCTGCACTCATTTCTAGTCCTTCCTTACAGTGCTGTAATTACTGCTGTCAGATAAAGTTAGCGCCGTACATGTGATGACACACTGAACTGGCGAACTGGTGTCCAAGTTCAGTGACACCAACAGTGATGACTGTGCAACTTTGACAAAAAAAACTACATTGATTTTTTTTTTTATTGTGTGAGGAGTCCAAATGTCATTTGGCACCATCCAACCCAAGTCCAATCATGGCAGGAGTGTCTGAACATATGACTTACTCTGCTTGGACACTCAAGAAAACTTTAGTGACAGAGAGCATGTTACGCTATCTGATCCTACAGCAATGCACTTTTGGCAAAGCTAAAGTCTGGAGGTCCCAGTGAAGTTCTCACCCAGTGGGTCGGCTTTGCCATCCTTGTCAGGGATGGTGAAGACACCTACGATGGTGTGGCCATCCTTCTTCAGCTCCTTGTAAACCTCCTGTCCGAACAGACTCTGACCAATCACTGCAATCTTCATCTTTGCACCTCACCTGTGTTCTACACGACCAGAATATATATATATTTAATTAGTACAAGCAATTATTGTATATGGATAATGTCACATATGAGTACAAAATACATTTTAAAGCATGTTTTGGGGCCAATGTTTCCATCTTGCATGCATTTTTTTAAGTCCTTTGCAACTATGAAGTGACTGAAACATATCAACTTGTTCCAGTCTTGAAAGAAACCATGAACTTGAGTCAACACTGACTTCAGGATCCACTCAGCAGAGTTCAGACAGGACAGAACATGCCTGTGCTTCTGTTCTGTTAGCCTCGTGTTTGCATGTGCAGGCATTTCATATTAAAGACGAGAGGTCCCACAAGTCACACTCACTCACACTTTATACAAACATGTCAAAGCCCTGACTGTACTGTAGGTCCAAAGAGCAAACTCTGTCCAGGTTTCAACATGGTATGACTTAGGCATGAAACAGTTTGAAGAAGAAATCTGTGTCCAGACAGAAATGCAGACTCTGTGTGTACATGTAGATGATCATAAACACACACAAGTATGTATTTATATGAGCTGTATTGAAACATTCTGAATAGATGCTGGGAATATATTCCTGAGTAAATATTGCATGTTGTTACTCTCAGAAAAGTTGTAGATCTCCAGATTAAACTCCTTGAAAGAAACGCTCCATTTAAAGTGAGACTGTGTAACAAGAATAAATAACATTCACAATTTAAAAAGTTGACTTTATAAGCAATAAGACGCAATCAGACTGCAGTTTATGGTGTCAATCTTCATGCAGATGTTTCCTGGAACAGTTCATTGACTTCAGCGCTCTTTTCTTCTTTTGCTACTGTCACACATGTCGCATTATCCTGCAGACAAACTGTATTCTTCACTTATATCGAACCTTATGATGCTTGTGGACAACTTGCACAAAAGAGTTTGCATGCTAACTTCAGAAATAAACTTCAAGTGGCTTGTAATAGTTTACCAGTTCAACACCATCCATGAAACTTTCTTGGATTTAAGGAGCTGTAAACTAAAGTGTTACCCAATCAAACAAATACAGGTCAGAAACAAAGCAGGATGATGCATGTGGAGCACATCACCTCCTGAAACATGCACTGTTGTACACACAGTCACCTTCTGCAGTCTGTCTGTAAACTTCATATAAGAACACTGACATGATCTGAGTGCACAGCTTTTTCTAGATGAATCCTTCAGTGTTCAGTAATCTATAGTCAGTTTGACAGTTTATTGACCTTGAGGGGCGGGGCCTGCTGCCCTGTCAACCAATCAAATCCCTCAGTGTAGCTCCTGCCTCTGGTGACCAATCAAAAGTACAGAGGGAGTTAAGGGAGGAGGTTTGACAGCCCGCTGACTGAGACAGTGTTCAGACCGACACTTTTAAACATTGAAGTTTAAACACAGACTAACATACCTTACAACAATCACACTTTATCCACGACAGGTCACGTGACACTGTGATTTTGAAGTTCTCAACAGTTCCTGCAAACACAACAAGTGTCAGCTGCAGATCCAAACAATTTGTGTACGTGCCTGAGTGTGTGTGTGTGTGTGTGTGTGTGTGAGAGAGAGAGAGAGAGAGAGAGAGAGAGAGAGAGCAATCAGCAGTCTGCACTCTCCTTCATAAACTCTATGCATCATGCAAACACTGAATAAAAGGTGAAGTGTGTTCTTACTCCCTCCTGCAGATCCAGCGCTCCTCTGCTTGCCTGGAAAGAGCGATCGGACGGAGACAGTTGCTTTTTAATTCCGCCCCACCACCCGCCCCAGCCAAGCGTCACACATGCAGGCTGCCCAATTACATAACATGCGAATAAAGCCGAGTGATTGGACGGGACGGAGCTACCAGACTGCAGGTGGTGACCTATCAGCTGCCAGTGCCGTTGAACGAAACAAAGCACACGAGCTGTCAGCTGTGATAAATGACTCCAACATTACAACGAGGCCTCACTACCTGCAGGGTAACTTTACTGTATTTAATGAGTGAGAAGTATCTCCTGTCAGTGAATGTTGAATGACAGGAGTCTGCTCTACATGCTCAGGGAACATATAGGGATGTCCACTATTATGTAACTTAAATGTGTAAAAGTGAAATGCATAATGTCACAGTATGAGGTGAGTGTGTTTTTGCTCTCACTTGCCATAGTTAAACTGTAACCTCAGAGGTTAAAGCAGGTCACTGTATCTTTTATATCAAGTGCTCACTCTGTATAAAGGGGTAATGAACAGATGACTTTCCTGTCTATCATGATGCACATTTAAAGCTGCATTTATCTTGGTCACTGGTGGCAGAAGATCACACACATTTGACTTTATTCTGGCCTCAGAAAGTTGGCATAGCTAACATGTTAGCCAACTATTGGCTTTTGACAACTTGTTGGCTAACAACTGTTTGGTGATATGAAGGTCGTGTACCGTTGATCTATCAGAGCTTTGACAAAAGCAGTGAGAGTGAAGTTTTGTGCGATTAAAGGTGCAGTGTGTAAGATTTGGGGCCTTTATTTTCAGCCTTATTCTGAAAATAAAGGCAGACATGGAATATAATGTTCATAACCATGTTTTCATGCATTTATAATCACCTGAAAATAAGATTTTTTTAAAATTTTGTTTCTTTAAAATGAGCCTTTTATATCTACAGTGGGAGCGGGTCCTCTTTCATGGAGGCCGCCATGTTGAAACACTGTGTTTCTACAGTAACCCAGAAAAGACAAACTAAATACTGCTTTTTCAAGTGTTGTTTCTCCTTCACACTAGGACAGTGAGGGTGATGTGAGGAGATTGCAATGCAGCAATTAGTCCACTAGATGCAACTAAATTCTACACACTGGACCTTTAAAATCAAAACAATGAGCTGAAAGATGCTAAAATGCTACAAAGAGCTGAGGAGGGCAGAAGACTGACGCAATATTTTTATTTGTTCATTAATATTAGACTACTGTGACATAAAAGAGCCCAGTGTAGCAGCTGTTGATCTCCAGATTAATTTCTTTGAAAGAAATGCTTCATTTACAGTTGACAGAATAATTTCATTTTGAGTCAGATTTCCAGTGTTTTGGTAAAGTTAGTGTGTGCAGAGAAAGATGTGTTCTATTTTGAAATGAAGAGTTAGTATATATTTCAAAATGTGTTTTTGAGAAGAAAAGATCCAGCCAATTGTGTTTTGTAGGTGTGAGTCTGTGTTAAGAGTTTAAAGTATCTTAGTGTGTAGCGATTGACTGTAAAGTAAGACTGTAACATTTAAAAGAATAAATAACACATTCTTCCTTGTGAAAAGGAAAAAATGACATTGTAGGCAATAAAACTCACTCTTGTTTAATTCAATACAATCAGACTGCAGTTTATGGTGTCAAACTTCATGCAGATGTTGGAACAGTTCATTGACTTCAGCGCTCTTTTCTTCTTGTGTTACTGTCACACATGTCACATTATCCTGCAGACAAACTGAATTATTCATTTATATTGAACTTTATGCTGTGGATGAATTGCAGAAAAAAAAGTTTACATGCAGCAGTCTAATGACATTTTTTCAGTCCATGAAACTTTTTTCATGGACTGAAACTGTTCAGGAATTTAAGGAGGTGTAAAATAAAGTGATACCAAATCAAACTGATGTAGATCAGTTTATGAAAAATAATGCATGTTGAGCACATCACCTCTTGAAACGTGATCACTACAGCAGAAGTTATAGTAGTGTATTATAATGACTGTGTCTGTGCTGGTTTAACTTTGTATTGGACTTACACTGTTTCTCAACAACAGTGTGCACATAAAAGTATATTTTACAATAAAGCTTAAGAGATACGGTGCACATGTGTAATCTGTTATATGACTCCTTTTTATTACTGTCGCGGCTGTTCAAACACACCAAATGATCAGAAAAGATGACATAACTCTGACCATAATACCGCAAGGTAAGTCACAGATTAAGATAAAGGCAAATATGAAGACGCTCTAATTGACCTGGAAGCTGATAGGTTTGTTGTTTGTGTTGTTTCTCCTGTTAGGGAAAGTCAGAGAGGTCAGAGGACCGGAAGGCCAATGTCTGCATGTCGACAGAGGGCAGCAAAACAATGCGGCTATAAGCTGCAGATGCAGCACAGAAAATAAAAGAGCAGACAGTCAGCTTTCTTCTTCACCTGCATTTTGTTGCAAGCCAGTAACGTTTTCCGTTTTCTCATAACCTACATTTTGTGTCAATTTTGTGAAAATCGTCGTACAGCAGAGTTTCATAGAACATGTTCTCTAAACTTCTCTCTGATCTCCTCATGATAACATGCCACACATATCTCTAAGTATTTTAGGCACACAGTCTAAAAGAGCAGTTATTTTTCTTTTCAGTATAAATTCTGAACATTTCTTTTGTAACATAAAAGGTCAATGAGAAATGAGAGAATTACCAGCAGCTCTGTCAGCTCTGGTCCTAATATTGTGTGTGTGAAATATGAAATATTATAAAACTATCAACACAAACAGGTAAGATGAGAAATGTTTCTAGACTTCCCTCTACAGAACTACTTTAACTTTTACTTCTGTTTCCTTGTGTGTGTGTGTGTGTGTGTGTGTGTGTGTGTGTGTGTGTGTGTGTGTGTGTGTGTGTGTATGTGTGTGCGTGTGTGTGTGTTTTAGTTGAATCTGAACTGTTCCAGTCTGTAGTTATCAGATTGTTATTGTCAATGATCTACCCAGCATACAGTAACCTGACCATCAGAACAGCTCTGCAGACGCTGTGATTGGTTAGCTGTTTTGGAGTGTGTGTGCGTGTGTGTCTGTATTTTTTTCTTTCATGTACACCAGTGTCAACTGTCTGAATCCTGTCAAGCTGTATCAAAGTGTGGAAGTGTCTGTACTACCATCACTATATTGTCTTTCCTTTGTTTATGCACTAGAGGGCAGCAGTCTACCATAAAACAGCTGCCACTCAGGCTCATGCTCTTGTACGAAAGGGAGCACTGATGCAAAAGTTCATTCATCCAAGTATAACCAGATCACAAAAGGGAAGTCTGATTTTAATATTTTCCCTCACACCTCGGGTTACACACATCCATGAAGCTAGTTTTGAAGTCATTTGGAGATATCTGACTTTGCATATATTATTTCCAAACCAGGTCTCCACTTGTCGGCCCATCACAAAGCATAAACAGTACATGGTGATGAACATCACACTCATGATTCAGCTCTTCCTGGAACCTTACCAGCTGTGTGCTAAACATGTTCAGTCTTTCCTGAGGGGGTGCTGTTGAAAAGGTCATGTTGTCTCTAAAAAGTCATCACATTTGTCATGCATAAGTGGAAATTTTGACATGATGGATTCATTGGAAAGGTTGAATTTTGTGATGATCTGTCAGTGGTTCCTGAGAGATTTTGTTTTGGAACAAAATGTGCAGTTTTGGATTAAAATGGGCAGACGGCTTTCAACTGATAACAGACAGACCTTTGTATTGTAGGGACAAAATTGTAGGGATGGTTTCACATGGCGCAACTTTAACTTTGCCACGAGGAACAGTCATACAGATGTGTAATTAAAGCATGAAAGTCAATTCTTGATCTTGGAAATAGTTTGAGAAATTAATCCAAATAAAGATAGACACATACACACAGCAGCCTTTTCTGCAGCTTTCAATCAGCAGATAGAGTTTACGCAACTGTCATTTTTGATGAGACCATATCACGTGGTCTGCTGATCATATGACCGCATGATATGTAAAAGAAAAAGGTAGTTAGCTGACCTTGAGTTGGGATTGTTTTTTCTTATTTGGGTTTGGGCCTCGAGCAAATTGATAACAGAAAGGCTGCGTTACCAGCTGTTGACCAGGACAGGATCATCTAACATAGACATGCTATTGGTTGCATTATGGGAAACTGAGGGTGTTTTTGAAGCTTTAACCGTACTCAGGGAAGAAAAGTCTGGATATCTTGTCCTTGCTGCTTGGATTTTGACCAAGATCACTTCCTGGGTTAGACTAAATCACTGCCAGACTTCCTTTAAATCTCTTCCACTTGTCAGGTTCATTCTGATTTCTGATCTGAGCAGTGAGGTGAATGAACTGGGGCTAAATTTCACCGTAATGTGTAAATGTGTTTAAATATTAAATTACATTAAAGAAGGTCTACGAATTTACAAAAATATTCAGAAGATCTTGGTGAAATAAGTCATTTCTTTGAGTTTTCACAGCTTGACCTTTAACTAACATATATTTAAATGTTTGCTGTTTATACAGCGTGTTAGCAGTGAAGGATGCTCTGTACTCTACAGTGTGGCCATGCTGATTATGCTTGTGTGTGTGCGCGTGTGTGTGTCCTGATTGGCTCAGAGTGCTCCAGTGGGGTCGCTGTTGTGTATCCAGGCGTCTGAGTGTATATTTTCACATGCAAACTCCAAAGGCTCCACGCTGCTGGAGATTCACTGGCTATAAATATACACACCACCATCCTCCATCAGCTTTCCTGGAATAAACCGAAACACCTGCCCCCTGACCACACACACACACACACACACACAAAGACACAGTGACATCCGCACAGTCTTGAATGTAATTAATTGCAGCTTTAAAAGGACAACAAAAATAAATAAGAGCCTCATTTTTCTGTGCTTGTCTTCAGTTTAGTCAACAATCTGTCTCCTTTGAAATCAGCCTCAGAGGAAATGATTTAACTCATATTCATCTTCTTCTTCTTCATCTTCGTGCACAGCAGGTGAGCTAATCTTTGCCAGCTTGTTAAATGCAGAGTGAGAACAGCTCTCACTAAACTGTGAAAGTCAGTGACAACGGGAACACACACTACAGTGAGTTTACATGCATGAGTGAAAGAGGGCATTATTTTAACACTACATGTGTGTGAATGTGTGCTCCAAGTGTTTATATGTTGGCATCCCGTGACTTTCTGCCTAGAGCCTGGTCCAGATCCTCCATGTTCACCTTGGCACCGGCTGGCACTGCCTGGCAGCACCACAAGGTATAAAAATAATATACAGCCCAGTTAATAAAATCCCAGGACGCTGCCATGGGTTCAGACCAATGACTTACGTAATCCCATCCAGTTGGAGTGCCAAGGGGAATGGAGAGACGGTTCGGGGGGTGAGGGGCCGACAAGGACTTTGAAAGAGCAAAGTCTGAAAATTCAGCTTTTACTAAAATGAGATGAGCCTGTGAAAACTTCCTGAAGTAAAACTGCTGAACTGCAAAACTATTTGTAAGTTGCACCTTAAAGGTCCACTCCACCAAAGTTACATATCAAGGTCAGTTTAGCAGTCATGAGGAGTACTATGATGATGTCATCAGGGTTATTTTGGTGACTTGGAGCCTATTGGAGGTAAATTTGTAAGCTTGAGTTACAAACTAGGCTTGTCAAGTCCAAAGAACTGTGTTTTTTTTTATCAGGCTAGGAGGGTCTAATGACAGATGCTATCAAGTTGCATGATGTGAAGTGTAGGATTCTAGATATTTTGAGCTTGAGCAATACCATAGGCGAGAGTTTGATCATTCCTTTTTAGCTAAGTGTATCACAAGTCCTCCAACATGTCTGATACCAGTTATCCCTCTGAAGACACACATGATGATGATGAACGTGATCACAATGATTCCTCATGTTAAAAGCTAAGTATGATCCAGCTGAGAACGAAACTGTGGTTAACAAGTCACCAGTAAGAACAGTTTCAAATCATTTGCCGATCAAAAGATGTCTAGATAAACTTAAATTTGGCTGGAGAGTGGCCAATTTTTAAAAAGTGCCTATGCTACACATAATCATTGTTTCAATAGTTTGTCAATGACCTGAAGCAGGTCCTAACTACATGCTCAAATAAAGTCACTGTACTCTAACAATGGTTAACTGAACCTAGATGTATAACACATGTTGACCTGTAAATCACCAAGTCATTGGTGCATATACATAACTAACTGTGGGTGGTTTCAATATGTAGAAATTCACTCTGTTTGGTCAAACATAGGCCTGTTACATTCTTCTTCCACTTACTAAGTGATAATACCTGAAGAAATAGTTAGATATTTGAGTTGAATTTTGTCTGATGTGAGATTACAGTTTTTTTCAATCGCTAACGAGCGCTTACCCATACTTCAGATACTTTTTCTAAACTCTTAACACAGACTCACACCTACAAAACACAATTGGCCAAATGGATCATTTTCTTCTCAAAAACACATTTTGTTAAATATATACTAACTCTTCATTTCAAAATAGAACACATCTTTCTCTGCACACACTAACTTTACCAAAACACTGGAAATCTGACTCAAAATGAAATTATTCTGTCAAAGAATAACACAATCAGTCAGTCAATCACTAGGTTTCACTAGGTACACTAGGTTTCAAAATACTGGCTATTGTTGACATCACAAAAACTGCATAGACTTCTATGTTTCAGTTTTACAGGTATTTGCATGCAAAACATGCAGTCCACTGTTTTTACACTACGTTTCTTGGTTGGGAACTGTGTGTCCATGTGTAATGTTCACATTCAAAAGCATTCCAGTAAAAAGCAAATAATTTTTTTTGCTTTACTGTTTACTACAGGAGGTACAGTAGAAATACTGTTTGCAGTATGATAGAACAGAAAAAGTTTTACAGTGTTGCTTACAGTGAACAAAATATCCATGAAACACACAAGAGCATTCTGAACAAAAAACAACAGCAAAAAGCCCAGATAAAAAGGGCAGAACTAAAAAAAAGCACAAAATTACTGTCTCTAATCTCTGCGATCTTCAGGGTTAGGCCACATGTTTTCATCAACATCACATCTGATATTATCCAAGGCGATGCACCTGGGATAAAACCGCTTGGTATGTCGGATCCACCCTTGGCAATCATCAGCTGTGATGTCCCTGCAGCCAGCATCCATGGCTTCAAGGAGGGACATCTGGTCATGTGGCTGATGGTCATAAACCTTCCACCTCCATGCAGAAAAGAACTCCTCTATGGGGTTGAGGAAAGGTGAATAGGGTGGAAGGAAGAGACGTACCAGTCTTGGGTGGACTTCAAACCATGTTGTTATTGCTTGCGAATGATAGAAAGCCACATTGTCCCAGGTGATTACAAAGCTCCTCATGTTTTCACCCTCCTGATCCTGCTCTGGAACCAGGTGCTGGTGGAGATCATTGAGAAAGGCAAGGAGGCGCTCGGTATTGTAGGGTCCAACCTGACATCTGTGAAGGAGTAATGCTGCATTTGCAATTGCTGCACACATGGTAATGTTTGCCCCTCTCTGTCCTGGCACATCAACTGTGGCCCTTTTTCCAATTACATTTCGTCCACGTCGACGCCTTTTGGCCAGATTGGATCCTGCCTCATCTATGTGTATGAATTCATGAGGGGCCTGGTTGGCCTCCAATTCCATAACTCTCTGAAACAAAGTTTATGTAAATCATGTAATTACTGTATACCATACTGTACTGTAACCTATTACTGCTTGGGTTACCTACTTGCAAAGTGCAAAGCTTATAGAACTGGACATTGAATTGAATATACATTATACCTGGACATATTGTCGTCGTAGCTCCTTGACTCTCTCACTGTTCCTCTCAAACAGTATAGAGCTGCTTCATCCGCACTCTGTGTTTGGACAATGTCCGCGTAATGGTTGTGAGGCTGATGCTATCGATATTGTCAAATATCTCATTGTCCTCCACAATTCTAGTTTGAATTTCATACAGATATATTATTTTTCAACTGATATCATTGCAGAAGCAGAGGTTTTTATACTGTATCTAAGATTTGGAATATTGTTTTTGCTATTGTGGGATAAATAAATACAAAAACAATCCATAATTTTGTTGGGAGGTATAGCTTGTCTGTTAAGAAAATGTCAGCATTGTGGAAATGTGTTCACTGACTGCATATTGTGTGAAAAACGACATGAAATGTGTGAATGGTATGGCCACAAAAGACCGATGCTGTGCTAATTGTGTTTAGAGTTTGGAGAATGTGACAACTGGTTGGACAAACGCTTGTTAGCGACTGAAAACAACTGTAATACCACTCTCATGTCTGTAAGCCAGCTGGCTTTTTAGCTTAACTCAGCAAAAATACTGTATCACCATAGCACCACCTCTGTAACAGACTGTTGCATCGCCACAGGTCATCTGAAAAGGTTAGGAATCTACAAAATAGGCTCCCCCACTTAGCATCTTGAATAGGGTCTCCGAACAGCTAGAAACGGCCCTGATCATAATGAGTGATGGGGTAAGGTATGCCAGGCAATTTTCTTGCCTAGGATAATGATGAAAAATCACAATGTTCATCCAATCATAGTGAACAAATGTTCTTGCCATCAGCCCCAAGAAATCAGGGTTTGGGCTAGGTGGCGGTTGTTAACAGGTTCGCTATGATTAGATGATTCTGTCGCCATCCTAGGAAAAAAATATCACCTACGGTGGAGCATATGACATAAGCATGTGTCGACAGTGATGTAGCATGCCCTCATGCACAACCAAAATACAGGCACAGAGAGGGCCAGTAAAAACATTATGGGTTCTTTTTTTTTTTTGACAGTCCACCAGCCCACTGATGTGACATCCCACCAGGATTTGTCCTGGTATGCCAGATGGCCACTACACCGCTGTATACTGTAAAACATCACACTGTGCACACAGCTGTGTGCAGTATACTGATGTGACATACTGGGATGAAGAATGAATAAAAAGTTAGATTTTTTTCTAACATAGTGCTTTTGTTGTTGTTTTTAAACTTTCTTGAAGTTCTTAAAATGCCTATTGCTACTTTCTGCAGCAGAGCACTGCAGCTGCTCCGAATCTCTCCCCTCTTGTGGTGGCAGAGAGAATTGTAAGCACAGAGTGAAGAAGAGCAGCGAGGACTGTGCAGATCCAGCTGTAGAAATGTTTCATTGTGCCCACATTAAAGATGTTCTGCAGTCCTCAGTCTGGTCCCACCCCGTCTGGATGCAGATGAATCACAGGTGTTATTCACATTGGCAGTGTTTTCACTCCTGATCTATGTATGAATACACTGGTACATTGATGTTGTTGAGGAGAACATACCAAAATATGCATTGCAAACCACCATCTGCAAACAACCTGGTCAAAGCTGATGTAATCTTTAACAAACAACATATTGATGTGTTATATAACGTATTTCTTTACCTGAACACTGTTTGCATCTGTATTAGCATGAAAACTTGAGTCATTCTGACTGTAAAATGTTCTAGTAGCTTTAAAATACATAAATAATAATAATAATTCTTCAGCTATCATGCACCCAAACCATAACAGCTTTTGCTGCAGTGTTAGCGTCACCCGATTACACTACGTAACTGTCAAATACAATGTATACTCATAATAAATGCAATTCCACAAACGTCCACTTGTGGCTGGCTCCAGAAGTGAGTCAGTCTCCATAAGTCCCCATGTTAAAATGTCCAACTTCACAGCAGAAATAAACATGTTTACAGCCTGGTACAAAAAACTGTTTTGGTCTCTATAGCTAATTTCCCCGTTCATGACAACTGTACTGAGGGTGAATTTATATACAACTCACCTGTTCAAATGATATTAAGGCTTAAAGTTATGCAGAGAATTAACAGCGTGGCTGCTTTGATTGACAGGTGGATGCCGTTACGGATGTCTTGTTTGCGCACTAAGGCCTCGTTCGGCCCGTCTCAGGTCTGTTGATGATCCACATCTTTTAGATTAGCCAGGAGGCGGAAGTGGCAGGACCACCAACATGGCGGCGGCAAGAACCGCAGATTTTGAGCTTTAAAAAGGCTCTTCGGAAACCTGTGGGTGACGTCACAGGTACGCTGTCCATTCTTTATATTGTCAAGTGTTCTGAACACACTGATGAAGTAAGCCAGTCCCAAGACTTGAAATTATGCAATTGCTAGAAAATTGTTTGTCTGCTTTACAGAAAACTGACAAACTTACAACTGAGTCACTGAAAAACAGATACGTTTAACCAAAGTGACGTTACAGTGCATTGTTATGTAACAAAACCACTTCAGTCAGAGTTATATTGAGGTCAACGGGCGTCTATTAATATAAAATGAAAAGAAATTTTGGGTCGCTCATGTCAAAGACAAACACTTTTTACACTTCCTCTTCACAGTACAACATCACATCATATTTCCTGTAGTGGCACTGAATGTATCCAGAATTTTCCAATCCAAATGAGTTGCAGGTGAGCATAATTTGGAGCGAACAGGGTTCATTTGAAGAGTTTCAAATAAGACTACAGTGTATAATGTTTTTCAAAATTAAAGCCACATTTTTCTTTAACCCCAGTCGCTTAATGATCTGCCACCACCTCTCGACTGCACTCCACCTTCTGCCACGAAGAGAAAACTCTCCAGTGCTCTCTCTTTCCCACCAATATTAATGTATAATGCAGGTGTATAGGCTGGTAGAAGCTGCTCCTCTTCTTTGTAATGGTCTCATAACTGGTTGAATTGTTCCCAGCTCACAAACCTACGCACACATTCCCACATTGTAGCCCAAACCAGTCACTGAGGGGCGAGGCGTTCAGACACAGTGGACACGTGCGCCAGCCACCTTTTTGGCAGCCTCCATGTAACATAACTGATCCACAGTCTCTCCTCCAGGTGTTTCCCTTCCCAGCGCTCCCACTGTGTCACAGTGAAAAGCCTTCCCAGCTGTTTGGTCGCATTGTCTCTGCTACACTATAAATCCCCTCTGTCACACCATGCAGGTGGTTAAGACTAAAGAAATTGGTTATGCATGTGCTATATTCAGCTGTTAGTAATTAAGAGGATACATTACCTGTATTCTTACCTGGTGACAAGCAGCACTTACATAATCTGAAGTTAGGCTGAGTCTTTCAAGAGGCAGTCAGAGAAAGCAAGGTTAAGCAAAGTCTCTGGAGCAGCAGTACTTATTTTAGAGTACAAAATAAATCAGAAACATCTTAAGTCGACTGTTTTTTTTGGGAGAGGGGGCCGAGGATAGTCATGCCAGAGACAATTCACTTATTGCTACTGGACCGAGCCAAAGAAAACCATTAGTCCTTGAATCTGATGAGGAGAAATGTATTGGAGGAACATCTCCTGCATGCAGAACATCTTTAAGACTGTGAGCAGACAAGCAGGCAGGAATTACACCAGACACAGCAATGGGAAAGATCTTATAAAATATGTTGTAAGACAAGACAGCAATATAGAAAGTGGTGTTTATTTCACTAGGTGCTGTAATATTTGAGCAGTGTTTTTCTATGATACATGAAAGATAAATATATTCACAAAAAACACAGAGCGCTCAGTTCAGAACCGCACCACCATCACACACCGTGTATTTTGTGCTACTTCATTGAAACAACGTCTTCTAATTAAGCACGATTCAGTGACATCGCTAACCCCCTGATGGGAGCTCCTCTGTGCTGCAGATTTACTCTTTTCCCTTTCAACAGCTCTGTATCACTGAATGGAAAACAGAGTTTGATCCACCTGACCTGAGGCACTCATAACCAAATTATTACAAGAAAAATATATGCTTATAATGTAAACATTAATATAGTAACAATATTCTTCATAGCTATCTGAGCTACTTACAGTTAATGAATTAAATTCTCACCCAAGGCAATCGGGGTTTTATTTCACACAGCTCTCAGACTATCTTATGGGAACAAGCATTCTCAAACTTTAAAGATCCAGTGTGTCAGATTTAGAGGGCTCTGTTTAAATGTAATATTCATAACTATGTTTTCATTCAGTTTCACAGCTATAGGTTTATGGTGAGGTGATGGGTATTAAGTTGGTTGCAGACTACAGCCTCACCAGTAGATGTCACTAAGTCCTGCAAACTGGACCTTCAAGGCACTTTGGTGCATCATCATCAACGTCATTCGTTGGGGCTTTCACCAAAAACTGAAACAGTCTATCAATATAGAACAACACTAAGATCTCAGCACAAAAGGTCAGTGGTAAAGACCCTCCTACATGGAGCAGAACGTCTTATCAGTGAGGAGGAGGATGGACGGAGGGTCAGACGGACCACCAGAAGCATCTCAGTGGGACTCACTTTCATGAGGACATTCATGTCACTGTCAATGCCAAAAGTCCATCCATAAATTGGATATGTTCTCCAGATTCCTCTGACCATTAATGCAAAATATCCATCCATTTTCTATGATCTCTTGTCCTCATCAGGAGGGAGGCTTTGGGTAATCCTTGAATCATCCTTGAAAGTCATATAAAAAATTATAGAAATGCCTTTTATCTACATCATTTCTAATGGCCAACAGGCGGCGACTGCACTGGTTGGAAGCCAGATTGTATGCAGTCTTTATCCTACTTCTCTCTTGATTTACCTGAGTAAATGGTTTCCTAACAAGTTTATACTCTTAATCTTTAGTTTAAAGTCTTCTATACAGAATGAGGTTCATTTGGAAAATTAAAAATCCCTTTTTTACAGTACAGTAGTAAAATCACTGCCATTGTGACCTCAATCAAAATACAGGCGTAGCAATGCGTATCCATAGTAACTCCACCCGCTTGTCCAAATATGGGCACAAAAAAATTAGACGGCGACCTGCGTAATTCCAAACTCGAGGTTCAGATTGGTGGTCCACAAACCAATGGCACCTGACATCAGTGATATGCACTACAGTCTGTGGGTGGCTGCAGTGATTTGAGGCACTTAAAGTAAGGCCCAATGGTTTACCAGTTTCTACACTTGGTAGCAAGTGACAACAGCCAAATTGCAATAGTGGAAAGCATTGAATTTAGCTATATTTTGATAAAGTTTCTGAAGTTTCTATGGATGTATTGTTACTTTTTGTGGCTCTGTATTCTGCACCTCTGTGAATCTAAACTGACTGCAGCTGCTGTTCCCCACAAGGGAGCAAACTACAAACTTTTGGGAATTTTGTTGATGCATTCTTTTGAACATTTCTTTGTAACATGGGTTGACTTCCCAGGTACGATACACTGGGTCTCCTCAATCAGCAGATATTATCAGCTTTTCTCTCAGAAATTGTTTCAGTCTGATTCATGTCTCCTCGGTATATCCTCCCCTTTCTCTCATTCTTTCCGCCGAAACTGTGCGGAGGATGTTGAGCTGTCAGCCGCAGCCTTAACCGAGCCCTGCTCTCTCCAGAGGCCTGCTATAGAAACAGCAGCCAAGCATTCCTGGCTCGCATGATAACTGCTGATGAAACGCTCAGCCTTTGCGCTGCTTAGGGACAGTGATAAAAATACTTCCCATCCCATCATCATTCCCTCCCTCAGTCTGTGCATGTTGCAATAAAGCTCACTCTTGCCTCAAAGTGGAGCTCTGTCTGAAGTGAGCTGTCACTGTGTCCCATAATCATGTCAGGAATCAGAGAGCAAGGCTGCTCAAACAACTGGGTCAGTTAGGGAACTAAATTTACTGTACAAATTATTTGTTTCTATTTACAACCTGTGTAAAGCCACACTGTGTCTGTGAGCAAACACATGTGTCCACCACTGCGTGCAATCCAAACATGATTAGTCAAACTGACTAAAAAAAGCCAAAGTGTTTTGGAGGTTTTAAAAAAAATGTAGTTATTCCTGATTATTTGCAGGAATAACTGCCTCTAAAACCAAAAGCAATTACCTTGTCGCTTGGTCTTCAAAGTGTTAGATTAAAACTCAATGTACTTCCTTGTTGTGCATAGTAATGTACATTTTAATTATAATCATATTGTGCATATTTTGCCATTTTTCAAAAGAAATGACATTTGACATTGCCTATTTTTGTTATAAATTGTGCTGTCAACTTCTGTCATCCATTTCTAATATCATTACTTAAGCTGTCAGTACCATTACACCAGCCAATATTTGGAAGAGGCCATCATGCTGTTCCACTCCAAAAGTGAATACTAGCTAGCCAAGCTTGCAAACGTTTATGACAGCTGTCATGCATGTTATTCAGGCACTTTAAAGGTCCAGTGTGTAAAAAATTTTCATCATGTTGAACCACTGTTTCTCAGTAGTTTGTGTGTTTCTCGGTCACTTTAGTTTCAGCTTCACCCTTGTTTAATTAAACATTCATGGCTTTCAACAGTGTACTGTACCTGTGACATCACCCATTTCTGAAAAGCCCATTTGAAGCTCAATATCTCTGGCTCTTGCCACCTCCTGGCTAATCTAAAAATTGGCAAAGATCTGTAATGACACCCACCTGTCAATCAAAACAGCCATGCTGTTAATTATGCATAACTTTAAGTCGTAATATCATTTGAACAGGTGAGTTGTATAAAAATTCACCCTCAGTACAGTTGGACAGCCTCGAGTGGAAGTTTGAGGAACTGCAGTTTTTGGCACTATAACGTTGGTTTCATTTCACAGCCATGGAGGTTGCTTGCCGAACACCGGGTACATTCCTTTATACATTACAGTCAGTTTCCTGATTTTCGATTTTGGGTCCAGGTGATGCCAAATGTCAACTGTCAGCCTCAGGTGTTCAAACTTGTACAGCGGTGAGTTTTCAATATTTCCTGGGAGTAAGATGACCAGGCTAGTCTGATGTAAATGTGTATGGTATCATGTACACTAACATGGTACAGTAGTAACCAGTAACTACAGGAAAATATTGATTTCTTAGCAATATGGCCAATTAAATTAAGTTCCCTGACAGAGCAGCAGTTGTTTAGTGTCAAACAGCAGCAAACCTCAGCAGCAGACAGTGTGCCACCAGCAGCTTAGCGCTAAACCCAGAGAAGCTGCTGACTTGTTTCAGTGCTGAAGTGTAGTAAAGCGTAGCAGTCTGGACAAAGTGTTCTTGGCTTTTTTCTTCTCCTCCTGCTCCTCTCCCTGGCTGGCAGGAGAACACTGTGTTTTGGTGGAAAATGAAGTCTTTTGCGAGGCGCTGTATATAAGTATGCATATGTGTGTGTGTGTGTGTGTGTGTGTGTGTGTTTGGACTTTGGCTGCAGTACTATCAACCAACGTGGGGGTCTCTCCTAATCAGCATTATGCTTGCTTCTTTGTTTGAGTGTGTGTGTGTGTGTGCCTATACGCCAGCAGAAGTCAGAAGAAAACATCTGTTTTGAGGTGAAGAAAAAAATCTTCCATAAAGGTTAGATATTTCCAGCTCTCCCTTAGAAATCTGTGTATCTTCAAACAAAATAAAGTGTTCGTCACACCAGAAAGTACCTCAATGTGTTGTGATTATATACAAGACGAGCTGGTGAGCTCTTCTCCAAGGTCCGAGGTCAAACTAACTACTATTTACTTATGTTCTATGTCTTATTTTATCTTAATAGTTCATCCCATTTCATGTCATCCTCACTTCATCGTAGCTTAGCTAAGCTTAGCACTTATCTTTTTATGCTCACATGGTCATCAGCTCCATCTATTCTTACCTCTGTATGTCTTAAAATAAGGGCCCTGTATTCTAACTATTCTCACGCTATATCATGTGCTGTGTTGTTTCATGTGATTTAAATGCAGTGACATCCATCAGGTTATCATAAATGCCCATTCTGTGTTTAGTGTTGACACACAGTGAGAAAACAGCTTAATAAATGATGTACCACATGCCCTGGTTGGACGCCATGAGTTTGCAAAGCCTTAAATAACACGGTTGGACTGCGGTGAGCTGCTGGATGATTTCAGTCCACATATCTGTGGACGCAGGCTTTGCTTAGCGCAGTTTTTGGACTGGAAAGTCGTCTGAAAAATGCACCGAATCGAGCCTCGCTGCTGTGATGTGTTCTTACTGTTTATTTGCTTTGCAGAACCCATGAAACCAACCTCACTTTCCTCGCTCCAGATTTAACCAGAGATGTTCCTCCAATTCACCTGGGGCTTGTTTTGTGACCCAATACTCCAACCACACTCTTAGTACGTGTTTATTATTGGGGTGACATGTATCATGACTCCTGTCTGTTCTAAAAAAGATCTAAAATGGGTTTCAGGATGAAGAATGTAATTTGAAGTGGGGTAGAATACACTTTATTGTGCAAACTGTGGGTTACCTGTGTGTTTGTCTGAGGAAAGCATGCAGGGCCGTCTTGTAAATCAACACCAGCACATTAGTTGCTGGGCAGGAATACAAACCCTCAACTGCTTGGCCTGTAGAATCCAGCATGAGAGTGAAAAAGGGCCTTATGGGTCCAAACAGACGTGAGTTCATTTAACATCTCTGCACATAAATATGAGCCTTCAGGACATGAAGCTGTTTGCAGCTCCTCTCTGGAAGCACTTTGTCAGAACCTCGATGAGGCAGAGGGAAAGAGGGACAACATTTGTTGTCAATTTAGCCCTGCGCTTAGATGAAAGCAGGCTGGTGGATTTATGGCACCTCGGCACAGGCAGCCATGTGCTGGAGGTATGCTGCATCATGTGGATGTGAATACTGAGCAGGCTTACACTGCCACGGCTTCCTATTTCACATATCTGAGCTGTGCGTTAGGTCTGGCCTCTGCTATTAGTTACCTGTCCTCTGTGCAGACTGACCCACCTGCCTTCACCCAGTCTGATGTGTCATCTGGGAGAATGATTCAGTGCTTGTCTCTGTTTCAACACGATGTCTGTGAATCCATTTAAATGTTGCGACAAAGGTGGTTGCAGCCAAACTATGCAGAAAACATCTTGATTTATGATTTCTAATGAAAATGTGAAAACGCTTCAAAGGATCATGCAGGCAGAAATAATAGGAGGTATTTGGGTGACAGTTTATTAGATGAAACCTTCGGCTTTGTGCAGGCAGCTCACACAGAAACACAGATCCTGCTCTGTTCCCTTCAGTCTGATGAGAATCCACTGGGCCAGCACACGTAAGTGAATAAAGAGGTGCAACAAAAAAAACAACAACTCATCAGACAGTAGAAGAATGAAGTCATGTAGTACGTGGTATGGAATTGGGGTGTTTATAGTCTATTAGTTCAGTTTCGGTAATATGGAGCGTGAGATCATCGGGTGGATTGGTGCACCGTCAGCAGTAATTTTGGCTCTGTACCGTTGGGAATACCTTGGGAGCTGGACAACAGTCCTGAAGAGAATACATCTGCTTAACCTGCTGTAGCAGAAAGTGGGTGGATGGATAGTTTAGTTGTAAATTCTTTGCAAAGATGTGCCGTTGACAACAATGTCCAGGAAAGTAATCAGTCCATCCATCCTTTATCTTTTAACCGCTTATCTTTTCAAGGGTCGCAGTGGGTTGGAACTGATTCCAGGTGACAGTGTGCAAGAGGTCCACCCTGGACAGGACACCAGACTGAAACTCATTCTTGCCAACCTTGAGAGCTCAAAAATAGGGAAGATTTAGAAATCAAAACGAAGGGGTTTTCTTCCCTAAGAAAATTTTGAGTCTCTGAGACTTTGTGTCCTGCATTCTGTAATAATTCAAATTCAAATAATAAAATAAAAGGTTCACTGCAACAACATTTTGATGTAAAATACTTGCCTATGTGACTTGTTGTATTGTAATTAGTATGCTGACAGATAGAAATCGACAAGGATTAACGCTCACATTCACAACTACAGCAAATAATGGTTACCAATTAACCTGCATGTTTTTGGATTGTGATCATACAAACTCCACACAGAGAGGTCCAAGCTGGCCTGCAGGTTTGAAACATTGACATTATAAAAATGGACAGCGAATGCATGACGTCATTCACAGGTTTCTGAAAGAGTTGCTCAAAATTTGTTGCTCTGGGCAGCTGCCTCTTCCATCTCCTGGTTAATCTAAAAATCGGCAAAGACGTGAAACATGGGCAGACCTGAGGGAGTCTGTGTGCTTGAACAAGCCACCTGTAATGGCACCTACCTGTCAATCAACGTGGCCATGCAAAATTCACCCTCAGTACAGTTGTCATGAACGGAAAAATTAGCTATAGAGACCAAAACATGTACCAGGCTGTAAACATGATTCTGCTGTGAAGCTGGACATTTTAACATGGGGACTTATGGAGACTGACTCACTCACTTTCTGCAGCCTGTCTCAAGCAGCCACAAGAATTACAGTTTTAGTTCAATTCATTGGACAAATGTATTAAAATGTCACACTTGAACTTCACATCCAAGACACAAGACTGTTCCTGGAGTAACATCACAGTTAAACACAGGACATGGAATGAAATCTACCATATAGTCTGTACCTGTTACTGCAAAAGTGTTCATACAAGTCTGTAGTTCTTCCTGTACTGACTCTCACAGTAAATATTTCAATGGTCATCATTCATCATTGCCTGTGAGTGTCTCAAGATTTCCATCCTGATTTAAGCTCCATTTTGAAGCTCATAATATACTGGCCACCATGTTGGCTGTCCTGCCTCTTCTCCTTCCTGGCTAATCTATAAATTGGAAACATGGATCATCTGTAACAGCACCCACCTGTCAATCAAAGGAGCCATGCTGTTAATTATGCATAACTTTAAGCCTTAATATCATTTGAACAGGTGAACTGTTTTTAGACCAGGCTGGAGATTAGCATGTTCTATAGCCAGCCTCAAGTGGACATTTGAGGAACTGCAGTTTTTGGCACTATCGCATTGGCTTCATTTCCCACAGAGGCAACGGAGGTTGCCACTTGGTTTGAACCCAGAACCTTCTAACAGTGGGTCAGTCACATGTGTAAAAAGTGTTTGTTTGTCACTGTTAATATGCACGTTAATAACTCTTCTGTATAATTAATTATAAAGTTCATAGTTTGTTTGTTTTGTTTGTCACATTTCATTACCAGCAGACTGCAGCTCGGTAAAGACTGAAATCAAACATACATGTGAGATCAGTCTGAATGTTTATCAGGATTTTCATGACAGTTTATTAAAAGAGCCTTCAGATGTCGAGGTCACACAAGGCTTTTAAACCATTTCAAAGATATACATTAATCTATTCAGTATGTGCTGTAGCCCAATGCTGCCCATGTGTATTATACAGTGCTGGACATTGAAAACAGAAATAATTTTGAATGTTTATTCATCCACAAGGCTTTTAGTTGAGGGAAGATGAAGACGAGGAAGAAAGAAGAAGAAGAAGAGAATAAATGTGTTTTCATTCATTTCAGATTCCAACACACTGCTCACACTGAACATGAGATGCTGACTGTCTATAGGGGCTGACGCTCACTGTCATGTTATGAATTAATTATTAACTATGCTAACATTAGCCTTGTTCTGTGTTAATAATTAATAATTAAGAGAAATTTATTCAACTGTGAAATTTCACCTACCTGAGAGTGGGAGTTTGGAATGGAGACTGAAATGAGCCTCCAGTCATTAAAGAAAACACTTATACATTGATTTAACACAATAAAAAAAAAGCTTGTGCTGCTCCACGTCATTTAAAAGGCAATGTAACCTACAGTGACCTGCAGAGGTGGCGTGAAACATCCATCCCTAGTGTGTAGCAGGGCACTGCAAGAAAGAAAAACTATATGTACACAAGCCCTACTACATTTAAATCAGAGCACTCGCATCAGAACACAGCACTAGCAGAGTACAACATGTTTTAGGAATTTATGAATATTTCTGTCAAAATCAGCAGGAGGCTGTTTGTGTCTCTTCCTCTCTCTCTCTCAGATAATGTGAACAGGTTTGCATAAATCTTGGTAGGGACAACCGTACGTGCAAACGTAGACCTAAAATAAAATAGTTATGTGTTTGTTCATGCACGTGCATTTCCAAGAGCAGGGCTTTGCATGCACCTGCATCAGCCTTGCAAGTGACGATCGTGTCAAGATACAAAAAATGGTTTTGGTCTCTAACACTAATTTCCCCGTTCGTGAAAACTGTACTGAGGGTGAATTTTTATAGAACTGGCCTGTTCAAATTATATTAAGGAATGAAGTTTTGTAAAATTAAAAGCATGGCTGCTTTGATTGACAGGTGGATTTTTTGAGGAACCAGGCTTCATTCAGCCCGCCTCAGCTCTGCTAACGATCCACAGCTTTGCCCATTTTTTAATTAGAAGGGAGCCAGCAGAAGCAGAGACCAGAGCCACCATGCTGAGCTTCACAACAGCTCTTCACAAACGTGTAGGTGGCGTCACGGACACTGTGACCATGTTTTTTAAAGTCTATGATTAATGCCCATTTGCGATCACCTTCACATTATAGTAGAGTGCAGCCAAACGCTGTTGACCACAGTTTGAACTGAAAGATGGTTTCTGAATCTCCACAACTGCACTGTAACAACTTGGCCTCATATGAAAAGCACGCACAAAAAGGTATTTGCTTGACAAAACTTCAGCATGCAGATGCAGCTACCAGGTTTATGACAAATACATTGCTGAAACGTAGCAATCTGTTAGCAACATTAGCACTGTAGCGTAGTACAGCACCGATGGGACTTCTGGAGTGATAAAGACTGCACGGACCAATGTGCAGTGCAAGTTTTACCACCATATGAACATATTTCTTCATTACATTGGTAATGAGCCCCCTACCCCTGCATAGCAGCAGACAGATGAATAACACTGAAGAGCTGTAAGTTATAGTGTACTTGACTCCTCAAAGCCTCAATAAAGTTTCATAAACCCACATCCAGTCTCTGTGTCCTGACATGACATCCAGTATTGATGAAAACTCCTCAGCCAGCTAAATCCTTCATTCAGTCATACAACATGAGCAGCTTGGGTGAACCCTTTTGGGAGGCACGGGCATGTGTGTGCGTCTGTCTGTGGAGAAGGGAACGTTAAAGCTGTTTTCCCTCAGAAACTAAAAAAAAATGCATTTGTGTGCCTCAGCTAAATCAAGCTGAGGTGTTCTGAACAGACTTTCAGCCATCACTTCTTTCGACGGCAGGACTGTGGCAGCAGAATCACAAGCGATTTACAGACTACAAAGTCCTACAAAGAAATTCAAGTGATATTACAGTTCAGTCATCAAGCTGCAGATCCTTCAATCATTTTGCCGGGAAGTAGCAGATTTCAAAACCATCTCTGTCAAAGCTTCACACACACTGCATGTGGCAGGAAGTAAGAATCTTCAAATTGCTGCAATTAAATGATCAATCAAAAAACAAAATGTTCTTGCTGTTGAACTTTCACAATAATCCACAAAGTGGTTTGAATTGGAAGTATAACTCTGGAATTTTCATTGCATAACTTGATAATTCATGTGTGTGTATATGTTACCACAGATCTGCTATAGCTCCTGCCTTGAACCTGCGTTTAATGTGTTTGCTGCATTTAAGATAATGACTTGTGCATTCTTGGTACATCGGAGGCTTTATGTGAATGTTTAAAATGGCCAGTGTTCACATGTCGGTGGGCCTCAAGCTGAGACAGAGCCAGGGGCCCGCGTTCATTTCAATCAGGCCTGTAATCACTCACAAGCGGCTGTGCAGGACAATGAAATCCAAAATTACATTCTGGCCTGAAAGAAGTTCACCAGGATCCAAGATCCTGCACTTTATCACTGACATTCTGTCCTCCAAGTTCTTTCTTACGTAGTTAGGCTCATTTGAGATGCAAACACACACACATATGTACACATCTGCGGTATATCAGCATGCATTATTCGCATATGTTTGCACTTAAAGCCTCTGTGCTTTCTCCTCGCCTGGCTTCTGTGCCCACTGTCGGCCATTTTACCTTATTCCAGTCATTTGTACCTCCACTTCCTTGTGACTTGAACTGTTGACTGTCACAGTCAACCAAAAGCAGCAGATATGTATGGTGGGGGTATGGGAAAGTAACGTGCAGTGTGTAGTGTGATACTACTTACTGTAATTTTAAAGTGATATGAGATTTAGAACATTAATTTAGCAGCAAACAGCTAAATGCTGTGTGAAGATACAGTGGACTCATAACGTCCTGAGCAGAGAATGCGTCACACACTGTGTGTGTGTGTGTATGTGTGCTGATCCCTGAGCTGCTGTGAGTGCTGTTTCATCTAACTCGGATTTTGAACTACGAATGAAGTTCCAATGTTGTGATGATTTGCAAGGCAAAATGACCATTTTGTGAATGGAGTCTGTTGGCGAATGATAGCAACATAACATCTGTTTCTGGTTAGATAAAAAAGATCTTGCACTTAACAATCTGAGCCTGTCGGTGGCAAAAACAAACACTTTGAGTGGACATACTGTACATTTGTCCGTTTCAAGAATATCTTCATATCTATCTCAATGAATTTATTTCGGCCAAATCACAGTGAGTGATTGTTGAACAGAGGACAGTGGAAAGACTAACAAAAAATGATTTTGGTGAGTTTTATTTTGTTTCTTTGAAGTGTGCATCTGCAAGTAAAATAATTGGTTTTGTCAATGGAGTGTGGTGGGTTGTAGCAGAAATGGTTACACAAGTCTCTGTGGAGCAATCGTCTGTTAACCGAAAGGTTGGGGGTTCGAGCCCACCCAGGGACGTTCTCATCTTGGGACATAGAGACTTGGCTTGGGAACGGGAGGGTGGCTGGTTCAAGTCCATTATGGAAGTACATGCATGGAAAGTATGATGGTGGACTTGTAGCTGGACGGGTGCCAGTTCACCTCCTGGGCACTGCTGAGGTGCCCTTGAGCAAGGCAATATGTGCAGTACAGAGAATGTCTGGGCTCTGACCTACATAACCCATAACAACATGATGGTCAATACTGGAGTTGTCCTTTAAACCTGCACAGAGTGAGATTGTGGAGCGATGATCACTAAGTTCAACCAAAACCACCAAACCAACCAAGCTTCAGTAGATCAAGTTGACTGACTGAACTTGTAGACTTTTTTTTGTCTTGACACCATCATTAACAATTATTATTAACAATAAATGAAAAAACGAAATGAATGATTAAAAAAAAACAAGAGTATGTTTATAGTGTCACATCTGTCTTACAATGAGGCGGCTGCTAACACAGCTGGAGTTTATGAGGCTACATGTTTCAAACAGATTTCAGAAGGCTGACATTAAACACATCATAATATGAAACAACAGCACTAAACTCAGACACATTAAAATGATGTATATTCAGCACTGAATTATCTGTGGATGTTACATTTCATATAGGTGCGAATGGAAACCAGGCCGTATACCTCCACCGAGGTTGTACAGACACAAAGATGAAGAATGGAAAGAAAGGGATGGAAAGAGGGAAACTGGACACCACTGGCACTAACGTAACAAAATTAAAAAAATACAGCTGCTGCCCTTAAACTTGTTGTTTCCAGCTTTGGAAAAAGGCACACAGTTCTTACTGTTAACGCTGTCAGACATCCATGTACTTACCTGTATGAATCAGTCAACTGACATGTTTACGTAAATTAATGTGTGTATCAAAGTGCATCTATGTTTACCATCTATTACTAACTTGGTACAAACTCACTTCAGTCCTGTCAATCACACAGCAAAACCAGCCTTTCACTGACAAACATCGACAACAAGACATGACATCATACCTAAGTTTCCATGGTGAAACATACACGAGGCAACACACTATCCCATAGTACACAGCACAGTACACACACTGTTTTCTACCAAACAGACTCTGACAAGCCGGCCTGTCTGTCCCCTCGTGCTGCGTCACCACAGACCAACATAAGCTCACTTTAGTTGTAGTTTTTAAAGCAGCGATTCATCGTGCACGCAGGTCACGTTGGGTAAGCGTTCCCCAGTCGCAGTGCTCACTGGATGAATAAAGGGGGAACAGGAGAGCGGTTCTCTGCTGGGACAGAGAGCCCAGTCTCGTGGAAGACGCCCCTGCGAGGGTTTGATATCAGCGGTAGCGGGGACGATCCCGCCGCTCGGGCTCAAGCAAACATTGGGTTGATCTTGGAGTTGCATAACAAACCTTCATGTGTTTCCTGAAAAGGCATCTGTGCGTGTAAAGCAAATATGTGACTGTATAGTATGTGTTGGGGGAAAGCCACAGGTCTATCTATATGCACATGTATGTGTATTGTGTATCTACTTTGAAACCAGTGTATATTTATAACTACACTTGACTCTTAAAAAAAAATTAACTTATCTCTGTGTGAGTACTATATGTGAGTAGTATATAGTTATATACACTTGAGTTTAAATGCAGTTTTCAATAAACTGCTAATTCTATTTAGTTGTCTCTTGCTCCTGTTATTTCTTTTTGCATTTTGAAGCTTTACTTATAGTCTGGTTAAGTTCCACCAGCGTGAAATGTGAATATTAGTCATTTTTCACCCGGTCTTAAGATTTTGATCAAATCAAATCAAATCAATTTTTATTTGTATAGCCCAAATTCACAAAACACATTTTGCCTCTGAGGGCTTTACAATCTGTACAGGGAGTGACACCCTCTGTCCTTAGACCCTCGGTTCAAGTGAGGAAAAACTTGCCCACAAAATACCCTTTTCAGGATCAGGAGTGTATATATAGTTATATATAGTAATAGTTAATAAATAATAATTAAGTTATAAATAGTTGGTATCAATCTCCTAATCTGACTCTCTGCAATAGAGTGAATAATTGCATTTCCCAAAAAGTCAAAGTATTTACAACTTTACAGAACAAAGAGTGACAGGTCTTGTGTTGTGTGATGATCAACAGTTTTACAGATGTGTATATGTGTATTTTAAAATGAAGATGTGCAGTACTGACCACTAGGGCAGAGCATGCTCACTCTATCACATCATATCCAGCTCTCTTAATATATGCATGAGAGTCAGAGGTTTTGGAGGAATCCTTTTACTGTTGCCACGGAACCATAAAATCCACCCTGGTCAGTCACTAAGCTAGCATAACTGATGACATTGGCATTAGCTAACTAAAGTAGAAAAAACTTGGTGAAACAAGCTGGAACACAGCAACAACTTCAACTTTTCCTAAATTTACAACAGACCTGATGAAAAGACAGACAGACACACAGTTTGTTGAGTTTTTCAACCTGTAGTGATCACTTGGCTTCTCCATAAAACACCAAGCACACTAAGTGGATAAAAAGTCAGGAGCCCAAGTCACATCAGCACGTTCAACCCATTACAAACAATTGGAAAAAGAAAAGCACATCTGACTTCCAAAAAGGCATCCAGTGTGGCTGCCTTTTGGCTGGTTCCTGAGCTAATTCTACGTGTGTAAATTGTGCTTTATGGATCCTGTTTCTTTACAAGTGTTACGCAAGGGATTCACATCACTGAAAGTCGTCACATATCATTAGCAGTGCACCATATGCAACTGAAGAAATGCTCACAATTTATTCCAAACTCACAATTTCTTATTACAGGACATAAAATGCAACACAGGCAAAGAAGAGTAATAACCCATAGAAAAGGTCAGGTAATCCATCTATAAGCCATGCAGTGATGTTTTGAAATCAAGTCACCTTTTGGATTAGGATTAGTGTTAGTGTTAGTGTTAGTGTGCTGTTCTTCACCGAAACATACTACACTTAGTAGTAATGCCCATTGTCACATAGCTGACAGTTGCTTGTTAGTTAAAAAAGACCAGTCAAGTCAACCAGTCACTTGTTAGATTGGTTAAAATAAACAGACCATCCTCACTACTAGTGGGGCAAGAGCAGTTTGGCCTTAGGGTGGCACCAGAGGAAGGGTCATACTGTTTCCTAAATTCCAAAGCGTTTATCCTCGGCGCGTGGATAGCATGTCAAGCTCAACTTTAAGGTGTTAAGGGGTTACACTGTACTTTTATGAGCATGGCTCTGAAGCTACACTATAGGTCACACCGCAGCCTCCTCAAAAAGGATGTCTGAGCTATAACAGTGACAGGAAGACGGCACAAACTGTGACTCTTTGTGTTTTCTCCCTCGAGTTTCTAATGCCGTTGATGAAGAAGACAACATGAAGCAAGCTGAAGAAAGACTCTCAGTAGTCTTCTTCTTTTCAGTAAAGACATCCAACGAAGTGATTACTACAATCATGCTCTGTATGTATGAATAAATGAATGAACGCAGTGATTGTACGGCAAATTAACAATATATGTTGCCTGTAACTTGAGTTCTATAAATCTCAACGGGTGAAGTCCACAACTCATCTATAAAATCAAGACCTACCCCATTTGCACTTTGTGTTGACTATATATCCCACTGCAGCTATGCTAAGGCTCAGCTGTGCTTTGAGTTGAATGGTAATGTTAGTGTGTTAACATCAAAGTTCAAGTGAGGAGGAACATTTTGATCTGTTGGTGTGAATGGACCAAAGTGTCAGACAGACAGACTGGCATCCCTACAAAGTCCTAATGCTGGCTAAAGTACAGTGTGCATCCACTTTAGACACAGACGATTGATGATTGACATATTTTTTGAAGATTTCAATAGTTTGCATTAAACCCGATAATATGTTGCATTCATTTAATGACTGAGTTTTCTGGGGTAAACATTCACATTGAAGCCAAACTGACGTGCTCCCCCTGTGGTTCATTTGGCTGAGGCGAGTACCGTTCATCTTACTTACAATCCATCTGCAGTAATCTCCAGATAATTGATTGCATGTCATCCGTGTAACCTATTCAATGAAACAGAAATCTTAAAAACAGTCAAGATGACTTTTGCTTTTTATCAATGTGAAACATATCTTTACTTGTATGATGCAAAAACCCACAGAGAGAGAAAAAGACTTGTGGTCCAACAGGATTTCATCTGCAGGCAGAGAAACACTGCAATTATCAATGAGGCATAAAAGAGAGAACTAACCAGAACTATCATTAAAGCAAAGGACTGCCTTCCTGTTTTTAAGTTCTCTTGGCTGACTTTGATCAGGACTCTGCAGTCGACTGACTAACTGGACTGGACTAATCCAGTGAGCTGGACTTCAGACCCCCATCTGAATCAATGTTTAATTCATTGTTTAGAAATTTTCCTCAAGCTTTCACCTTACATATGAATTTCCACTGCAAACTATGGAGTCAAAGAACAGGAGGGTGATCTCATAATACATCACTTATTATATCCCAGCAGAATCCAGCCAACATTATGTAAGAGAAGCGAGACCCACAGACTAGTATGTGAGTGGATATTATGGCTTACTTTACAGTCAGCCTTTCATTTAAGGACGTCAGGCTTTTTGAAGAAAGTTTTTCTGTTGCTGAGCCGGGCCGACTCACCTCATCCATCACAAGACGGAGAGCAGATACAAAAAACATGCGGCTTCATCCTTTGATCCAAGTTCACTTCTAGCAGGTCATATTACCCAGACCTCTTGTAATTTTATTCTTAATCGATTCAACAAACCTCTAACAGACGGGATTTTCTCCAAACACAGGGTTGGGTAAAGGATGAGCTGACGGGGAAATCATCACTATCTTAAACTCTGGGGTGTTTATGTTTATGTGATATAAGGCCATGTCAGAGCCGTGAAAGGGAATAAAACTGTGTGTATCATGAACAGCTGTCGAGGTCTCTGGTCTCCATAAGCACAGCTCAACATGGCCCTGAAATGGGAGATGGAGATATAAGTCAGTGTTTTATTTTTCTATAGTGGTCACAGTGTTTTAGACTCATGGGGGTAATATTGTTTGCAGTTGCTACCCACTGAGGGAATTTAATCTTTTGTAGATCCCATGCTGATGGTCACCTGACCCAAGATCATATGATGAAACTAGGAAAATGTCCTGCGCTCAGTGTAAGGTGAGTTTAAGGGACTGAATGTTTTCACATTCATCACGTGGGGATCACACCTGTCAGGATGGAAATATGGAGATGAGCTTTGAAAAACCTGTTGACGTTGAAGTGTTAGAGGTAGAACATTTGACTTCACAGATATGTGAGATACATGTTGTGCTTCAACATTAAAGAAACTTGACCTGTCACTGACTGTGTGATAGGCTCTTTACACCTAGACATTAACACGCGTGACGTGTTTGGTGATCTGATCGCAGCATTAGAATGCGTTTTCACGTTCGTCTTGAGCGACCACATCAGATCTCACATCGCCACTCTATTTGCACATAAACACATCCACCGTTTAAGTTTGTTGTGCTTCAGTAGTAGCCAACACGCTGGGACAAATGCACACAATGTTTTTTACACAAAGCAAGAATGTTCTTCATGTTTAACATTAAGGGAAAGGGAAAAAATCAAGGTACAGTGCAACTAGGACATGTTAGTGCAGCAAAAAGTACTCTCATAGAATCAAGTGACCAGTGATCAGTTGGAAGGGGGATAGATTTAGCATGTCCGGTTGTTGGTAGTGTTGGAGAGGAGGTCCTCTCTGAAGAGTCTTATAAAGGTAGAGAGGATGCCTGCTCTGGTACAGACAAAAGTTTGGATTATCCTGAGTGGCAGAGCCATCAATGGAGGAGTGCAATGGTTGGGAGGTAACGATGCCTGTATAAGGGCGATCAGGTAGGTGGGTACAGAACCGGAGACTACTTTGTAGTCAGCATTAGAGATCTGAATTTAATGCGGGCTGCTACAGGTAGCCAGTGGAGCTCAATGAGCAGTGGGGTAATGTGACCTTTTGGGTTGATTGAAGACCAGGCGAGCTGACGCATTCTGGATCATCTGAAAGGGATTCACTGAGCAGGCTGGTAGGCCTCTCAGGAGGGTGTTACAGACCACCTCTGAATGTGGTCTGAGCGACTGTGGATCTCAATGCATCCTCAATGTGTTTCGGGCACATTCAAACCTGAGCTGTCCACCCACAATGCATTTCAACACTAGGTGTAACAGGTCCTGAAAGGGAGAATGAAATGTATTGCTTGTTTGCATGTGCTTAAGTTTAAGACTGAATCATATTTCCTTTGGGCCATTGTTACTAACCTAATTTCCACCTCTTCATGTCCAGGTTTTGGAAGGAACCTGCACAGTCTCCATCTGTGCAGGCTTAAAGAAGTTTTGATCTTTTGATCTTCGATCTCCTTTAATAGAAGACCCCAGAAAATGTGAAAAAGAAATAGCATCTACAAAGTTATAATAATCTCACAACATTTATCTACAGTACATCATTCATCTATTTTTAGTGGCTATGAATGATGCAAGAAATAAATTGTCCACTCAGCATGCAGCATGCTGAAGCATACACAAGTTCAGGCTGCAGAAAAACAGGATTTATTTATATCACTCCCTAATTTCAGGCCTCATTTGTCAAACTTTGGATGTGAACACCTAGATACTGCCTCTCGTTTCCTCAGAGCTATATAGATCCACACAGAAAATAAAAATAAAAAAGAAAAATATACAGGGCAGGATTGCTCACTGAACCGTGCCATTTATGTTTGGTGACTGTACGATACTTCTGCTCTACCCAGGAGTCGTTTTGAAATCCCCTGAGACTGTTTGTGGTATGTGCTTGTGCAAATGTCATATTTAGACACTGCTGTGCATCCCACTGCTGCACAGAATATTCTTGAAATACCATTCCATTAAAAAGCCTTCCTTTCTGAGAAAGCAGCACAAATTGTAATCATAACAATGCTAGAGAGGGAAAACTTTGTATAAAACGTGGGATGCTTGCTTTATTTTCTCTCCCTGCCTCTTTTTATGGTTTTGAAACCGCAACATGTGTCTGTCTAATGTCTAACGGCAGATGAAAAACCTCACAGGCCCAGTTTTAATTCCCCGCTACAAATAACAAGCTGAGCAAAAACCTCCCTCTGAGGAAAACAAATTCTTCTCTCAGTGCTCTCACAGGGGAGCACAGCAGAATCTAATGGCTTGAATTTCAGTTTCCTCTTGATTTAATTTCCACAGAAACATGTAGCATGTCATGTATTAATATCTGGAGTGGATTGTGGTCCAATCTTTTATACACACAGACTGAATATCACTCTCATGAATCAGAGTCACATTCCCCAGCACCACTTATGAGACAGTAAACCAACACATTTCAGCCTTATGTGGCCTTTCCCACTCATTCCAATTTGTTTCCCATTAAAGCTGAGTGTGATCAAGGGACTGTCATCGTGTCTGCTTTCGCTGGTGCATTTCTCCCTCCCTTTGACCTGTGGCTACCTCCAGAGAGTCAGGCTGGGGCCTCGAGAGAAAAACACAAACATCATTACCATGATGGTTCAAGTCCTGGAGTGAACTCGAAGGAAAAAGAGCTCCTTTCTTCTCAGTGATTGATTAATCTGCAGGGACATTTAAAGGAGTAGCTCCCGGCAACCTGGGAAACGAAAGCTTTGCACCTTAGAATAAATATACTGATGTCCCGCTGCGCCTCATAAGAGGAGGGAATGTGGTGATGCACAGTAGAGAGAGTATGTTTCCAGTCCCACATGCCTTTAGCCTATCAGAGAGCAGCTTATCTGTTTGTTTTCAGGTATTTTTTTTTCGACTTTATCCAACAGGATAGAGTAGAAAGCCCACAGGAAATAAGGGACTTGAACTGGGCATGTTGCGATTCCGTGGTCAGAATCTTTAACCCCTTGGCCACCAGAATACCTCAGTTAACAGGACATCTTACATAATAAAGACATAGAGTGCATGTAATGATGGTCAAAGACACTTTACAGGAGATTAAATCATCAAATGACACAGTGAAAATATACAACTCACATCATTAATCACACATTAAGAGCAGTTTATGAAAAGGTGAGTTTTGAGTCGTGTTTTTGAACGCTGACAGGTCAGTGCAGTCTCTTTGTTTGGGAAGAGAGCGGCTATAGAGACTGCTGTGTCAGTCTAGGTCTGGTGCTTGGTCCTTAATGGTGGAGACAGGAGGTTGGCATCAGAGGAGTGAAGGCTGTGGGACGGAGTGTGGTACACTGAGGTAGCAGGGGGGCTGGTTAAGCAGGGCTTTTTGTGTTAAGGAAGGACTTTGGATTGAGTCTGCTGCTGGGCAGGGAGCCAGAGTAGTTTCTGTGTCATATAAAATTCTGTTGCAGTCGTCTATTCTGCATGTGATGAAGGCATGGATCTGGAGAGTGATGGGCAGAGACGAGTTGTGTCTTAGGTGGGAAAAGGCAATTCTGGTGATTTGGTTGATGTGTTCAAGAGGTTGCTGCCGAAAATGACTCAGAGGTTACGACTATGTGGGGAGGGAGACTTCGGCTGTTTACTAGTAAAGTTGTTTGTTTTTTCTTTACAGGTGCTGTGCAAATGGCATCATGGTGGCAACATGTGGTCCATGGTTGGATTTTCTTGGCTGGACTTTCCAGCCATAGGACCACATGTTGCCACCATGATGCCATAGTTCATAACTGAAGAGGCTGACAAGACCAACCAATGAAATGGCAAAATGCGTTGTTTGTCCCTGTAGAAGCTGATGCACACTGTCAGCACGACTTCATTCGTGATTTTCCAAAATCTCTGTTGAAAAATAATTCTGTTCATAATGTGACAACACTGTGGTTAAAGGTTTGGTGAGTTTTAGGGGAAACATTGTGGTTTGAGTTAAAATGACTATTTTGTTAAGTTTGGGAGACCTTTTGCTGTCATGGTTACAATAAATAAGCATGTGGTTAAGGTTATGCAATGCTGCCATGCATTAAAGAAAAAACAAAGTTGAACGATGGTTGGAAAGAGGAAACAAACAGACGTCTTGTGTTAAAGTCTGATGTTTGTTTTAAGTGTCAGCCCAAGAAAAATGACAGCATCAGTCATTTCGGCAAATCCCCCAAAACAACATGGACGATTATGTTGAAGTGACAACACCCTCAGTGCGGTGCTTCTCAAACGTTTTCTCACATGTCCCCCTTCATTTATATTAGTCGGTAACTTGGAAGCAACTAATAAAAAAGGGTCTAAGTTGAATATTTGTGAAATGAAGGTCAGGATGATCAGGAAACTCTTTGTTTACTTTCCCTACATAAATCATGTTCATTCAACTTTGTTGTTTCACTCCATATTTCTCCCCTGGTCATCCCCCTGCAGTGGCTCTACACTCCCCCAGTTTGAGAACCACTGCTCTAGCGGCCATATGATGACTTTTGACCACCAGAAGCGAAGGAGGAAATTGTGTGATGTTGCTTTAGAGCCACAAATCAAAGGGAGGAGGCTGGGTGGCTGGCAGGGTGAACAATACATCTAACATCTGATACATTTCCAAGCACAACTATGATAGATCACTAACCTTAAACTAAGTTGTTAATTTAACCCGAACAGTGATTTTTACGAACACTAACAAGGCACTAAGAACTTTTTAAACAAACCAAACCTTAAAGTCCGTGTAAAGGCAATTAGGAGATAACTTTCAAAATACATTAAATATGTTAGAAAATAGTTGCTGAAAACACGTGAAAAGACATTGAACCATATTACTGAAATGTGGAGTTAGAGGTTTTTCAGTTTTTCACCAGTTTTCAGTCCAGGATTTTGTGGCCGGTCCTTAAAGGGTGGCTTGATGACACGCTGAGGCCACCCTGAGCAGAGAGACAGAGGTGGATTCATCTCGCTCAGAGTGTTTCAAAGTTAGTCATGTCATTTTCTGAACTCACCTGACACGTTTCAGTCACTTCAAAATGGCTGCTTGACTGCTCCCACAAGTGGGTGTGGCTTAAGCACATTCAGAGGACACGCCCCCACAGTCCTGGAGCTGAGAATTCATTTTGACCTGCTTTTGACACCTAATTTCATAAACTTGTCGATATGTTTAATCACTCAAATTCAGCTGGGTGATCTGACAAACTCTTTGGGCTTTAACCATCACTGTGTCTGAAGACGTGTCATGAGTCACGAGTCACAATGGTGTTTCAGTATAGTCGGTTCAGTCTGAAGATTCTGTGTTTAAGACTCGTGTGTACTTCTATGAACTAGGCCTTTCACAATTTGGGATTTTCACTACAAACGTTGTGATATCTATAGAAAATAAATAGCCTCTTTATTCTGATGCAGATCCAGATAAAGATGCAGATTTAAAATACTTTACATTTTCTATGACCAACATGAAGGAGTTGTGTTGCCTTGACTACGTCCTCTCTGGTGTTGACTTAGTAGAAGGGAGAATGTATGGAGAGATGTGTTGAAAATGTGTTTCACAGACACAGACTTTAATTGTGTTATACTTCTAATATATTCAAGTCAAAGATCAAGCCTGACCCTCTGTCAGATGGAATGATTTCACAGAACATCTTGCTTTACAGACACACTTGATTTTCAAAACGGATGTCCTTGGCACATTCGACCCATATTTAATGTTTCACACACACTGTCATTCACTGACTGTGCCTACTTACACATGCTCTACATTTCATGTCTGCATAGGAACTTTCATAAAATTTGTCTATAGATCTACAGACAGATTTGTTAGATGGAATAGTTTGAAATAAAGCAAGGTGATGCAGATCTACAAGGGTTCCTGCAGTCTTTAAAACAAGCTCACTGCAACATGTTTTTTATTTCTATGTTGTTAGATAAGAACTGTCTGCAGCATCAGATTATGACAGTTATGACACTGTACAATTTACTTAAGAACTAAATCATCATTTCCAGCTTATGTTTGCTTGTTTGTGGTGCAGCCTAATGTGGCAACAGCAGCTACATTTTTCCATCAGATGTTCATTGTTATATCTCCAGAATGTGTTCTAATTAAGAATGGCACAAAAACAATTTAATTATTGCATTAAAAAACAAAACAAACATAGTGCTACAGGGCACAATTAGTACTGTGCCTCATCCAGGCAGTGTGTATACAAAAATACATCATCAACATACTGTATAATTTTTATGTCTTTCAATCTGCAGTAACTGTCAATGCTTGTTTAAACTTTAAATCTAAATATATCTACTAAATACTCCACTATGTTCATCAGCTAGTTGCTAACTCTGCCTGTCTTATATGTTTCTCTGATATAATGATATTAAAGCTGTAAGAGTGAACCAAAACAACACAGCTGTGGGCCTGAAAACCTGCAGAACTGGGTGATAAATCTTTGAACGACACCTTTCAGATGTCAGTAGTGATACAATCTGTTGCTAAGATGAATAAAATAATATTGGCTACTTTAAACTCCCATTGTGTAACTTTGCTCCGGTTCTGGTGTCGTGCCAGAACTGGAGCAGCTTCTATTGACATAATGACAGAGACAGAAGGGAGGAAGCTAAGAAGAGAAAAGGAGTAACCAAGCAAGAAGCAAGACAGAGCTTGGTGAAATAAAAGGCTGAAAGACAGACGCCGAGCTGGGCTCACTTCTGTTGGACTAGTCAGTAATATTAGCTGGCTGCTGTGTCTGCTGTTGTTGACCTTGTTGATGTTTGGCTGTTAGCAAAGTTGTTGACTTGGTAGTTTTTGATCATAAGTAATGTGATCAGAACAAATACATGTGTACAGCTGTCCATATTTACCATAGTGGGATTACACTCTGAAACTAGGGGTAAATTTCTACGCAATGCTGTTTTACATGCCAACACATACTTGCTACATGCTTTCAATCACATCGCTGATTAAACATGGAGGCTGAGTAGAGCTTTGAATGGACTGGTTGCACAGCTGACATTTCAATATGTCATAGCAGGAAACAGATGAGTGCTGGTTCACCGTCACTGTTACTGGAACACATAAACTGAGCTGTCATTCCTGTGGTCACGTTCACCTGTGTGTTTTTCCAGCTTTGACCAGTCAAAATGTCTTCTGTGCAACCAGTCTGTCACCAGCCAAGTGTTGTCTGTACACGCCCACAGATTCCTGAGGGGAGGTCCTAATCAGGTAACAACTGAAACACCTGTGAGGGGGGATTAAAGGTGTGCAGGGATGTTAGCGTGCTTTCTCTCTCAGTTTAATTATTTAGAAAATACTTTAATTTTGATCTAAATCGCCCAATTGTAATTATGAATATTCTCTTTGTGGGTCCTCATCTCATTATATTATATCAACAGTTTACGCATATACACAGAGCTCAGCCGTGTAATTCCCTAAAGAAGCAGTGTAGCTGAAATACTTGTAGCTATGACCTGCCCCAATCTATTGCTCCCTAATGGCTGCCAGTCCTGAGAGGTGACAGTGTGAATGATGACCGGGGAGACTGTCTATTCCCTATGGCCTCTGTACAGCAGTCCACCACCTCTGACCCTGACCCTGACTTTAACAACCCTCAGCTCGTCTCGTGTAAGTGTTATAACCTTGTTCTGCAGGGCAGCCAGCTTCCCTCCCTCCCTCCCCTGCTCCTTCAGCCTGCACCTCTTTTACTGCATGTTACATAACCTTGTTATTCACACAAGTCTCTGTGTCCTTGTTTTTGTGCTGCGCTGCTGTGAATGTTCTCTGTGACTACAGTGTTTGTGTGACCAGCAGAACCAATGTCGATCCACCTATACTATGACCCAGACATGCAGTATGTGTTCTTGTTTTTCTGAGGGCAAAGTGTTCAAACTGAGATAAATATATGAGTGAAATGACCACAGTGAGAACATTCTGTGAAACTCTTTAACACAAACACTAGTTTAGGCTCACGTCCCAGGGTTAGGGTTACTGACAGATGTGTGTATCTCTTAGTGTCTTCTCCTCTATCGAGCATCTAAGGTGCATAAATCCAGACCTCTATCTGTCACAGACTTCAGCCCACACTGTTCTGTAATGTGAGCTGTCTGTTTTGACTGGGCTGAGGCTGTACTGTATTGAGCTGTGAGCTAAACGCTAACACCAGCATGCTAACATGCTCACGGTGACAGAGCTAACCTGCTGGCAGGTTTACCACATTCACCATCTTGATTAGCATGCTAATATTTGCGTTATATATTGTGTTATACAAAACACAAAGTACAGCTGAGACTGTCACAAGTTTTTAAAAATTAAAGACAAATTAAAATTAAGATGTGATGATGGCGCCACATGATGCAGCAGGTGGTTGTCCACCATGAGCCGAGTTTTCCTCGAGGTTTGTGCCTCTTAAGGGAAGTTTTTCCTTGCCGCTGTTGCCAAGTGCTTGCTCATGGTGGGAATGAAAGAGAGACCCGCTCTATATGGAAAGTGTCATGAGGTAACGTTGGTGTTGGTGTTATGATTTGGTGCTATAGGAATAAAAGTGAATTGGTACCAAATGTCATCGCAACTGGACAATCTTCCAAATGTAGTCCAATGCTTCAGCATATACACTTTTCAGAGTGGCAGGCCCAGCATTATATAAAAAGTGAGAAAATTAAATCTTTTGTGGCTTAGTTTAGTTTATTACTTTATGACAGAGCATATATTAGCATTTCTAAATAGCAAGTCTAAACAGTCACCTAAAACAGGTAGTTAAAACGTATTACTCAAATGAGAGTAAATATTGCATTTGTTAGGGACTATTTTCCACGGTGGATTAATCAATATTTGGTGATCTAGTGAGTATTTGTGGCAGCAGGACTGTGTGTGTGTGTGTGTGTGTGTGTGTGTGGGATTTAGTCAAAATAAACTTCCGTGTGTGGTCATGGTAATGATGGAACATGTCACACAGTTCAACAGTGTACTTGTGGTACTAATGTGGTTATGATTTTTGGACATCAATGTTGCTGTTTTGGACTATTACTGTCTAATTTAACTGTTTACAATAGTGAATATGGTAGGAAGTGGTTGAATATGTTATATGTATAAGCAGTAAAATAAAACATAAGTCAATAACAGGTTCTTCAAGGTTATGCACTACATAGAGCAATGTGTTGATAAAAAGGAAGTCAACAAGTACGAAGCCTTTTGTAAGTGTGATTTTTTTCTGACATGGAAGAGCCGATGTGTCATTGAGGGCTGGCAGTTATGTAAGGAATGTTTCTAAATAGCTTTTGAGGACACATGAGTACAATTATCCTTAGTCATGAATCACCTAAAGTCCATTGTTTACAAGTCTTGAAATCATGGCTGTGGTTCAGCAGCTTTGTTGTGTTTGACACCGTCAGTGTTTCTCTGTCTCTCTTGTCTCTTCCACTAATTAAAGTGTTAGATTACTCTGATTCTCAAAATCAAACAAAAAATGAGCGACTGAAAAGTCAACTAGACTTCGACCTTGAATGGATTTTCACTCAGAGAACCTTTATGGTTGTAAACTGCAGGCTTGCGTTGACGTAGCCTCTGGCATATTGTCTTCAGTGTATGTAGGCGTGTGCTTTCCACAGCGTTTTTACAGATCCAGATCCAGCATGACCGTAGACCGATTATCGGCCTCCAGGCAGAGTGTTCAGAGAGAAGAGGTTTATGGAGATGCAATTGAGCTACTCCGGAAGCTGACACAGTGGATGCAGCTACTATTCTCAAAGGAGAGGAGAGGAATGGATTAAAGATTAGGAAATGTAATATTTACTTATACTATTCAAAATGTTTATTCTTTGATTATAATCCAATTTTAACAAGAGTTTATATTAAATACTTATTTACTTACATAATCTCTTCCACTACTACGACTGCTTTTTTAATCACTGTGAGGGATATTAAAATGTTGAACAGATTATGTGTTGTTCATATTCACATATGTTTATAAGGTTTGACAGAACAGTGGCTCCACTAGCAGAGAATTTTTTTTTTTGTTTGTATCAAACTTTTCAAGGAACATGCTACAAAAGAAAGAAATACATTTTTATTACATTAAAGTCAAAGCAGACCTGGAAATGTTTTCACCGGATTAAAATCAAGTTTGTGTGTTCAGACAGAACATAAAGCAAATTCTAGATGTGGCGTGATCAGATACAAAGTCAATGGAAAGACAAGATTAGATGAGAAGTCACGTGCAAATACAGGTCTGCATGAGAAACATAAGAAACATTTCAGTTTGAGTAAAACATTTGCCTGTGTCCTGTGGTTTCATGAACCTGCTTTAAAGTGAGAAAGAGAGACACGAGGGAAACAACAGAACAAGTTTCTGGTGAGTTCTGAGATCACACACACACGTGGTGGATGCGTCTGTTGCTAGCTAACTTACAGCTAACATACAGTTGGTATATTGCCAGTCAAATTACTTTGCATGAAGAGTCTGTAGCAGGCATGTCCAAAGTCCGGCCAATCACAGCCCGTCAGATTTCATGCCTGCTATGATTGTCAGATACTGTATGGCTGGCATGTTCAGGCCTGATTGGCTTAGATTTGGTTACACTGTCATTAAAAAAAAAAGATAATTGTTACAATGAAAATAAAATTGTTATAGAACAGTGCATTTGTATGGAACTTTTATTGGTAATTTTTTAATTTTTTAAATGTTATTATTGGCCCTCGAGCATCTTCACATTGTCAAATCTGGCCCTCTTTAAACGAAGTTTGGACACCCCTAGTCTATAGACTATCACAATAATATTTAATACAATGAGGTACTTGTATTTACATTTTATGCTACTCTACTTCATTTTGGAAACCAACATTGTACTTTTTGCTCCACTGCATTTAGTTTACAACAGTAGTTACTAGTTATTATACAGATTCAGATTATTCCATTATTCCATCCATTATCTGTAACCTCTTATCCTCATCAGGGTCACGGTGGGGTGTCTTAAATAGACTTTTTCACAGCTGCCATTTTGACATGAAATATGTGTGAGTGAACGCAGGTGTTTCCAATGACACTGATTAAGGTTCCGTTCCATTTATTGCAGCAGAGTCTTTCCAGTGAACCAACATGCACCACAGCAGCACCCTGACTCTGTTCGACCTGAATGGAACTGATCCTTAACTAGTATCATTGATAACGCCTGAGTTGACCCTACTATTTCATGTCAAAATGGCTGCTGTGGAAAAGGGTTATTAGCTCCACCTATACCAGCTAGAACATTAATTAGTGTGGATAATTCTAACCCAATAATATAATACATTAAAAGAATAATATAGAGCTATTATTATTGTGTAATTCCTAAATAAAAGATCTGAGTATTTCTTCCACCACTGAAGGCTAAATGCTAATATCAGCATGCTAACACGCTAAGATTTGGCAGGAGTAATGTTTACTATATTCACCAACTTAGTTTAGTATGTTAGCATGCTAAAATTAGCAGGCTGAGGGACATGCCATTAGTTTTGTAGGTCAAGAAATAAAGTATTGAACAAAGATAAATTTTTAATTAATTGATTTAACTGAAAAGTGATGAGAATGACCGACATACAACCTGTGGAGAACATTTTATCTTCAAGGTAATGAAAGAGGTGGATCAACATACGTATTGTCAAACTGCAACGTTCAAGCAAACAAACAAACAAAAATATTCCAAAAAATGCAGGACAATTAATATTCCATGTTGAAGTTTTAAAGCTCTTCTGAAGGTGGATACAAAGGGACATCGCTGACACTGCTTTGTTTGGAGATCTTTCTAGAGGAACAAAGCTGCAGTGTAGAAAGTCCCTGACTTCTCATCCAAATCAGAAACATTTGTCCTTTCATTCATTATGAAGTCTGTTAGTTTATGTAATGACACTTTATATTAAATACAGATTTAGTTTTCATTAAGAATCAAAGTGAGCTTCCTCTCTGGTCTGGACTGTTTCAAAATGATAAATTAAAGGATATAACTAAATTCATGCCATGTGTTTTCATGCTCCTCATCAAACGGGGAGTTAATTCCAATCAAAGCCTTTAAATGTCAGTGATGACTTGAAAAGTAGCAGGATAGCCTGTTTAGTTGTTAGAATTTTTGAGACACAGTGTAAGTCACATGAGGTTAAGAGATGGAAGTAAATGTACACAGCACAGGTCAACTCATTTTGGCAGAAAATTGATTGAGCCAAATGAGAAAGTGTTTTCAGGGATTTGAGTTCAAATGTGTGTTTCTATTAAACAGATATTAAAAGCAGAAAGAGCACTGATGAAGAAATGTGACTCTCACGAGAGAGGGAGATTTATTTAGTGAATGATCTGTAACAAGACGCATTTATGAAGATACACAGGGACGTCATTACATGCACATAAATCTGAGACAGACAAGTGTAAGCCTTTAATATCATCCTTGTTTGACCATAAAGATTTAGAATATAATGAGTGCAGTAACTTATGTTGTATCACACGCAGCTCCATAAAAAAGAGACTATTATTATTTATTATATTCATTGATGGCATCAAATGTTTTTCCTGTTTGACAATGTTGCCTATAATAGGGGCGGTGTTTAGCTCAGTCGGTAGAGCGGTCGCCCCATATGCGAAGGCTTGCATATGCGGAGACCCAGCTTTGAATCCCGACCTGTGTGTCCCCTTCCCGCATGCCATTCCCCATCTTTCTCCCTGCATTTCCTGTCACTCTTCAGCTGTCTATGAAATAAAGCAAAGGGGCCAAATAATATTTACGCGCAGTCGCGCCTGTCTTTCAGCCGTTAATTTCACCAAGCTCTCACCAACCACTAAAAGTCAGTCCCAGATTCACTCTTCCTCAGTCACTCTCTCCTCTGCTCTTCTTAGCTTCGGCCGTCGAGGTCCCAATTGGTCTTTTCATCTCCGTTATTATGTGCATAGAAGCTGCTAAGCCCAGTTTCATTGCCTGCTTGCCCAGCTCCTGTTCTGGCACGACACCGGCTCTACTCCCTATCAGCATTCCTCCATGCCCCAGGCCTGAAAACCTCGTCTTCCCAGTGGTCAAAAAACACCAGTGGTACAAACACTAAAACTCAGTGCACTGAGCAGGCAGCCTGGCTAACAAACTGAGCCAACATGAGCTAACAGCAGCTACAGTCCGCAGCAGTTTACTTTACTGTCCATCAGGAAACTCTGTAAATCAAAGATAGTTGAGGCAGAGCAGCCAGAGAAAAAACAGAAAATATTTTCTCCATAAAATATGATCCAGTTTCACCAAAATCAGTCAAATAGATGAGGTGGTGCTGGTGATGTGAAGCATTACGTACTTCTCACAGGAGATCATACAGAGAGTTATGTAGTGTGAGAACAGCCCTTCACCTGATAACAAATCAGTGTAGCATCAACATGACTTAAAATGTGCTATTATGGTAGAAGAGTTACATAATGTCACTTTAAATAGTTTGTGAGTGGCAGAGGATGGAGGATTTTCTCAACCCGTTCTGAAGTTCACAGTCAGAAAAAAGGAGCACATTTCCATCTTCCTGTTATTTATCCTACATCTGATACAGTCCACTGCCATGGAAAAGATACTTTCATTTCATGGCTTTTATTTTCTAGCCACATCTGATATCCCCTCCTGCAGGAGTAAAGACCGCAGCACTTCCACTGTTTGCCAATGACAACAAACGCCCTCACGTTGCTTTTGTGTGGCTGACTGGTAAAGCTATCTAAGGGTGTGCCGTGGGAGAAAAGAGTGCTTGTATTTCCAGGTAAAACACAATCCCGTATTGTTCTGCCTTGTTGGGTGTCATCCTCCCTCGTCAACCAGGACGCACACACACACTCACACACACAGGTTCACACAGTCTGTTCAAAATGAACTTTGTATAAAAGATGAAGACTTGGTAGGAAATCTGACGCTGCCATTAGTGAAAATTCTGTTAGAAAAACAATATCAAGCAAAAGAGAGTCAGATTGTCTCTTGTCTCTATTGTCTCTATATAAAGTTTAAGATAGCTCGGTAAACTACAGCATACAAGCAACTTGGGTATTTAATTGTAATCAGTTATATTCCATTCCTGGTTGTCCTAGGCGTACAGTTAATAAAGTTATAGACAATGAAATGATACACTGAGCCTAACTTTCAAATATTTGATATATCATATCAAAAGAAATTTTATACTACTGAATATTAAAAATGTGACTAATAACTTCAATATTTCATTTACTTACGTGTTCCTGCTGTGAATGGTTAAAAAAAATAAAAAATTCTGCACTTCGTTCATCATGTAAATACAGAAGAAGGAAACAGAATATTCAAAAACATTTTTATTAAAATGACACCCTGTAAAGGTCAAGATCATTTTGGTGACACACTCCATGCCTTGACAACACACACTGCTACACTGTAGCACCCAGAGCAAAGAACAAACAAATATAACAAAAAAATGATTTTAAGTTGATGTTAAAAAGGGGAAGACAGCTGTTGGAGCATTTTGTTTTGTATTCACAGTCCTCTTGTCTGTATTCAGTTATTCAGTCAAGTCCATTTGCTTATAATGAGTGACCAGATCTTCTCTGTCATCTGTCCTTGTGTGCATTTGAACTATAGTGATGTTACATAATCTTATTCTTTTCAGTCCTCCTGTGTTCTCCCTGTGGCCTATGTAAAATGAGAGTTCTGTATGAGGCCACGGTCGGTTCCTCTGTCATGACACAGATTAAGGAGAATGAAGAAGTGTGAAAGGCATAGAATGGGTATCAGAGCATGACAGGTGGTGATGATGACAGATAACACGATGATAAAATTAGCAGCTAACTAGCATTTTTTTTCTCCCCATTTTTCTTTTTCTGACTGTAAGCATTTTCTGACTTGTCCTTGTTTTTATTTTGAGATGAACTAATGTTTTAGCTACATCTGGGATGTAAATATACATGAACATCATGAGCCCAATTAGCCCCGCTCATCTCCCACGCAGACAGTCCTGGAAGATCCTGCAGAAATGGAAGTACAGATGAAAAGCCACGGATAAACCTACTCAGTGGAGGGTTTAGAGCAGGGGTGTCCAAACTTCTTTTAAAGAGGGCCAGATCTGACAATGTGAAGATGCTCGGGGGCCAATAATAACGTTTAAAAAATGAAAAAATTACCAATAAAAGTTACATACAAATGCACTGTTCTGTAACAATTTTGTTTTCATTGTCTGTGCTGTCCTCATTACACGTGCGCTGTGCATAACTTGACAGTCAGATAAACTCCTTCCTAACATCAAGACTCTGAACACAGTTGTTCCTTTGTCCAGGTTTATTAACGTTGTGAGGAAAGGTGAAACTAGGACAGATATACAGAAAATATAGTCAACGCCGTGCTTGCTTTTAACATACAAAATCCACAATGTAAATGTGTCAGCTCAATCTTCAATATGAATTAATCCACTTGTTTTCCTTTTTAACTGTTTTTAACTGTGACAGGGTTCATGTATTTATTACATTTTGAACTTGAAACGTCATATATGAAATAATATCTTGACATGTAATCAATTCCTGCTCATTTCTTAATTGTAACTATGCTCTCATGAACTTGCAATGGCTCAGTAACAGAGTGGTTAGCTTGGTAACTTTTTTAGCATCAAACTCCACAGAATGTCACAAAAGAATAATCTGCAATTGTAGATAACGATAAAACAAACTGGTACATACCCATGATGCTACCAAAGGCATAAGATGTATGCATATGTCGCTGGATTGACTCAGATGAAACAAAACAACAAGCTCTCAACAGCTCTCTTGCTTACTTCCTGGTTACTAGCCACATTTAGTTCCTGAGTTTCTTAAAATGACCACAACCAAAAACACACATGAGCAAAAGACTTCTAATTAACTAAACATTGTCACAATTAGCATTTTTTTAAAAAATGACAATGTCACCAAATCTAAGCCAATCAGTGTGAACAAATCTAAAAACCAGTTCTTCCTTTCTTTCACATCTGGAGTCAGATAACAAAGAATAAATTGTATGGAACACGTTAAACTTAAAGTTGATACAAATCTGAACCTCGTGTATTTTAAACATGACTTAATAAGTTTAAAACGTATCTGTCCCTTCTCTTTAACAAAGTAATATTTAGTGTCACATCTACAGATATATAACAGCAGCAGTTATGTCCTTAAAGGTTCAAATGCTTCATTATGTCAACAATAAAAGACAAATCTTCCAGACATACAGTGTCTGACAATCCTAGCAGGCCATAAATAATATATTATAAAAGTGAAGCTGAGGGCCGCATGACATCTGACCGCAGGCCGTGATTGGCCCCCAGGCCGTATTTTGGACATCCCTGGTTTAGCATCTAATGGCTGGGATGTCCCATCTATGTTGCAGATGTAAAAAACAGAACTAATGGAAGCTCTGGGTAAAGGGAGTTTTAGCTCTGGATTAAGCACAGTGTGAAAGCCCTTAATTTGTCAACTTGTTGCCATTCAGTGGATATGTTGCCAGTGGTGTATTAAATAGAGGAACTGATTCAAAAAGAAGATGAACGTGTGATTTATAGCAGTATTAATAGATTTTTTAGCCACTTAGGGGGAAGAGGAACAAGCTGTAAATACACCCAACATGTACGTGCATTTGGCTCGCTCCAATCTGTAATCCGAGTATAGGATTAGAGAAAGCTGCTCTCCTAAAATAGATTTATTTTGGAGAAAGCTCATTTTCAGAAGTTTAATTTGGCTTTTTACAAGATTGCATGACACAAACTTCAGACATAGTTGAAACGAACACAAAGCAGCCTGTAGAAGAAGAGGAAACTGTTTAAAATGGTCTGCACCACATGTGAATGACACATTGTGCAGATTGCAACAGTGCATGTCAAGCCATCTGAAAACCTGTGTAATGTAACTGGATTCTTGAGTGCATGGAGATGTACTGACTTACAAGTTCATATTACTAATGTGCTAGAAAATCATTTTTGTCTGATGTCCAGCATACAGCACCAAACAGCAAACATTTTGACCTCTTGTTTTTAATGCCGTACTTGTGATCAGCAAGAGTGTAAACATGGTGATGGACGAACTCCAGTCTGCGATGCACTCATGTTCTTGAATTTGACTTATTTCAGAGGATCACTCTGACAGTGATCTGGATTTCTGGACAGAGGACAGTGATCTGGATTTCAGTACTTGTTGAACTTTTTGCATGTGTTAAGAAAAAAAAAAAAGAAACTATGAATACTAACTTATCCATCTGGTGGTCTCTGATCTCAGGTCTGTTTAGTTTGGCTCAACGGCTGCTCAGATCTGGCAGCGCCTTCACAAAATCAAACTCTTTTTTCAGAATGGACAGGTGTTCTGACGTGCCACATAACACAGCCAAGCATGACGAGTGAATGAAAAAATCTGAATCGAAAACAAATGGATGTGTTCAGAGAAAGAGTGTGACGCACATTCAGCCCCCTCAGTGTGTTTCAACCTCTCAGTGCTTCATTTGCCTACAGAGAATAATTGTGTATTTAAAAGTGGGAAAACAAAGATGAGAAGAACAAAACCAAGGTTATTACTTTGCTTTTTGTCAGCCATCAAAAGTCCAAAAAAGGACTTGAAAGTGGTACCAGTGGAAAATGGCTGATATAACTGCATAACACACGACTCTAAAGTCTTGTAATATTAGTACACGCCCCATATGATTCTGTAAATATGTGTACATGCTTGCTCTTTTTACACATTCTATCATAGTTACATATTTTAAATTAGTATAGCAGTATAATTACTTTCTTATGTATGATGTTATTTTAAGTGTTTCCTGCTGAATCAAGAGATCTGAGATCTAGCTCTGGACTTGTTCCATACAAAAGCTGCTGGAGAATACATCCTCTGTCCTATACGATCTGTACAGAGCCTGGCACGTATCATCTGGGGTTTTTGATCATTTGTACAAATTTATTATTAGTATTTAGCATACAAATTCATTTTGACAAATGAATAATTTCTATGCATAATTCATGTACACTTTTGCACCTTTTTAATCCTAATTCATGCAGGGATGGAAAACTAAAAGGCATCACACACCGGCCACTTCCAATGCACGTACACACACTTACATTGTTTGCACATTAGCGTTAGCATCTTCATGTGTGTCAGCTTGTTGGGATACTGCACTCCAAGCTCACACACTGCTACTACTTCTGTGTATATGAGATATTTTTGTGTGCTAAGGGTTAACTGATACACATCAAATGTCATAACATTCCCAGACTGGTGTGTGTTGCACTTAAATGTGCACTACACTCCTGAGACTCCAAACCTTTAAATACAAGAACATTTTATCTCCTGCACGTAAACCTTTCTTTTCTTCCTGTCTCTGCCTCGGCCTCTTTTTTACTGAACAGAAACAGAATAATAAAAGTGACAGACGAATCATCTGGTGTTATGAGGATCTCTGAAAGCTTTAACTGTGTTTGCTCTGATCGAATGGTACCTTTTCCTCCTTCGTGCCATTATGCAGTTCAGCGTAGTCACACTAAAACTGACCTGACGGGTCCACACTGCAGGCCAAAGTCTTTAATTTACAACATGGTTAAAATGAATGTGGTTGCAGCTTTAACTTGCACCATAATATCTGACAGACATACTTTAACTATTGTACTTGGACTAACTGTAGTGAGTCTATGATATGATAACAGTGCCTTGTCTGACCACAGCTGGATAGCATTAGGAAGATCTAGGCCTCCATACCTATCCTCTATCACATTACAGGTACACACACACACATTTGCACATTTGCTTTGGTCCTCTCTCTCTCTTAGTCTGTGTCTCCTGGAGAAAATCTTCCTTCCTGAAGAAAGCAGCGTTCTAACTTGGACTGACAGCTGTTCATTATAAACCATCCATCATGGATTGAGCCATGAGATCTGTTTGGCGGGTATAAAGTGGCGGTCACATCATTGCAGAAAAAGAGCTTTTGCGTGCACTTCCATCATTAATGTGAATCTCTATATTTTCTCGTGGCAGTTCAGCGTGCTGCATTAGGCTCGCTGTGCAGAGAGCTCGCTGTGCAGAGAGCTCGCTGTGCAGAGAGCTCGCTGAACTGGCTGAACTTTGAACCCAAGCTAAAACCTGAGAGACAGATACATCAAACAGCACAGAGTGGTCAGAGAGAGCTCTCTCTCTTTTTTTACCCACAGACTTCCCAGAGTTCTTCACTGTGTGTGATTCAAGAGTTTGTTTGTGCTGATATAGATGGACCAGCCCAAAAGGCCAAACAGTCATCAAAAGACTGAAAACACAACAGACCTAAAAAATATCACAGTGTCAAATTAAATATACACATCTGCTTACACAATATGGATGGGACTCACAGTTAAAAAAATATCACTCATGGCCTATATGGTAAGACGACATTAGAAATCAGGTACAATTCTACAGTTAACTCAGCAAATACCAAGACATACAGATAAGCTAAAATAAGTGTCTGAGTTTTGGTGTCACACATTTCAAACGCACTGGATCTGTTACTCAAACAGAATTTCTTCATTTATCTTCCAGTGCCAGTTCAAACATGTCCCTCTGAATGCAGCACCTCTAATCTGGTGTCTGTTACGTAATAAACACAGGCTTAAATGTTACATGTCACATGTCATGAAGGCCCTGATAATCCAAAACGGCCACGGATGTGAACATCAGGGTGAAGAGTGGACACACACGCGGTTGTGTTTACACTGTACCGATACATGAGCTTCACACACACAGTAGGGAGCAGTCATACAGTTTGGATGTGCTTCACAAAAAGCTCTTTTTCACGGAAAGTTTTTTTTTTGCCAACAAATAAACTGCATGTTTACATTCAGTGTTTCTTACCATCTATAGGTGTGTGCACTAATAAAACACTCCTCAGTGCTACTATACTATAGTACATTTATGCTTGATATCATCTGACTTATATAGCACCTTTCTAGTCTTCTGACCACTCAAAGTACTTTTAGACCACATATGTCATTTAGCCGCACATTCATACACTGATGGCATTGGCTGTCAGGCAAGATGCCAGCTGCTCATCAGTTTTTAGGAGCTAGCCATTCATACACATTCACACACCGATGGCGTGGCCTTCAGGAGCAATTTGAGGTTCAGTTGTTGCCCAAGGACACTCCGACATGCAGACCGGAGGAGCCGGTGTTCGAACCTCCAATCATCAGATTAGTGAACGATCCACTCTTGGATTGCCCTGAGCGTACAGATGGCAGAGCCAGATGTCGTTATACTGTTGTCTGCCACTGTGTTATTTTTTGATACTGTTAATTTTTGGGCCGAAGTTTGAAGAATCTGCACATGGCGGCTTTAATGTTGCATGAAAGAGTCATCAATCTATTTGAATGTTTTAAAATAACGTGGAACAGTCTGTCTGCCTTTCTTAACAGCAGAAAGATTTTTATGAATCATTTTTCATTTTCGTCATCGTCATCGTGGACCTGCACGTTGTCAGTTTAAAAACAGGTGAAAGTGTAATTAAAAGTCTGGTGATAACACATCAGAGTGTAAAGCAGCGTTTTACAGTGTGTCAACAAATCCAATGTGTATGGATTTATGGGCATTCCTTCACGCACTGTGGAGAAGAAACCCCTGCTTGTTCCCCTCAAGCCCCCAGCCAACCCAAGCCCCCAGCCCCCGCTACACATACACACACACACACACACACTCTGTTTTTTGTTACATAACCAGCGCCTCATTATCACACACTCGTTTTAAAGCCAGGGGTTCCCTCTTTCCCAGCAGCACTGTCACTCACTTACTCTAACATGTAACACACATACATGTACCCTGGAGAGTGTGTGTGTGTGTGTGTGTGTGTGTGTGTGTGTGTGTGTGTGTGTGTGTGTGTGTGTGAGAGAGAGAGAGAGAGAGAGAGAGAGAGAGAGAGAGCTTTCCTGCTTATCTTCCTGGAAGGAAGGCTCAGGATTATGTGCTTTCTTTACACACTTTAGCCATGAGGTCACACAAAAACACACAGATGTAGACTGGCATACAAATGTGCTGAACAAGAGAGTGCCCCCTTCTCCCCCGTCTCTCCCCTCTCTCTTTCCCCTGTCATATTTCAATGACCTGGATTTCCTAACATCACATGTTCAAGTTGTTTTGCTCTCCAAATGTCCTTGTGTGTGTGTGCGGAGTGGATGGAGTGACAACAACAATGACAAGTCACACACACACACACACACAAACGTCTCAGTGTGATCAACATTCACCCAGCAACCTCTATTTTGGTCTTTTATATGAGCTGCAAACATATTTCTAGACCCAGGAATGTGAAAGTCACCCAGAATAAGAAGAGACATATGGCAAAAATGTGCGTGTAGTTCTTGAGCCACCAATGTCACCCTGCGTTATGTGTGTTAAGTACATTTTGTGGCGTTGAAAATGAGATTTTAATCCCTCTAATGATTTCAGCATTGAAGTACAGAAAAGTTTTTATCTTTCAATCTTATCAAAATAATATTATAATAAATAAATATATAAATAAATTACAAAAGACCCCTGACTGAGACAAACAGTTCTTTTGTGTATTTTCCTATCATTAAAACATTGATGTTGGTTTAAGAACATCCAGTGGTGTCGTTTCTTTAATGAGGACAGTCTCTGTGAAAATGTGTTGTGTGTTTTTCAGGTTGATGTTCTCACCTATCAAATGCTTGCTGGGTCAAAAGACTTCCTTACAAGAACAAAACAAGGCCACGGCAGACAAAAGCAGAAACACCCCACCATATCGACAAGCCATCATAGAGAGAGACACACACACACACACACACACACACACACACACGCTGGGAGAGGCCACTGGGTTTAATAAGACATTCTACAGATGTGTGTATAGGACGCATGAATGAACATTACCATTTAGATAGCGGCTCGTTTGTGAGGCAGCTAAGTGTTGATGTATGCTGCCGTGTTTTGGAAGCCTCGTCTCTGTTATGGGCTGATCAGTATTCATTGCAATGAGACAATTTCAAAGAAACTGTAGACTCTGAATGCTAAAAGATCCTATTTGCCCATCTCTTCATAATAGCAGCAGGTTTTTTTCACACTAGTTACATTTTTAGATGTAAAATGTGATAGAAGCTGTGCAGTATTTGACTTGTGTGTCTGGGTTCAGTAAAGGACATTTCTTCTTTACTTGTACATCTTTTTCTCACCTCATTCTCAGGACATTCTTTTTTCTACTGCATTCAGATGTGACAGGGCCTCCAAAGAAAACCTCATTGTGTTGCCCAGTGCAGACTGGGGCTATTATAAGCGGGTTCTGATGGGACAGTGGAGCTAACTGGGGTTTGGGATGAAAGGTCTGGAGACTGCAGGGCAACAGAGAGCAGCAACCTGGGACAACAAACACAGTCCCTCTATGGATATCACTGAAAGCTGGGATCAGGAACTAAAAATGATAGCAGCAGTTTGGGGCGTGCCATGTAACTATATGCTTCTGAGTTCATGCTTGTTATAAGTGTGTGTGTGAACAAATGAATATGAGTATGGGTGGCTTCCAGCAGATGTAATGTCAGTGGCAATTGTTGAGTCCAACTCTGCTTAAATTTGCATGTGTGTTTCCATTTTTGATGGACAGCTAACGTTATCTGGCTCGTCTGCCTGCACAGAGAGCAGCTGCACGCACGCCTGTCGAATTGAGTTGTGGGCTGCCAGTTTGCAGTGACAGATGGGTTGAAAGAGTGCTGTGTGTGGCTTGTGTTTCATAGACAATCTGGTAATCTGGTCTCTCATACAAAACTTATGGACCTGTGATGATTATTCACAATAAAGGCCATGCAAAGAGTGTTCTCTTGGAGAAACAACAAAACGGGAGGGCACTGGCAGAAACCCGAGGTGGCAGGTATGAGACAGACAGTCAACAGCTGTCGCGCTCCTCTGAGGTCAGTAAATGTAATTTTGCAAATGGCAGAATTAGCTGTCACCTGCATGATGAGGTTTTACTAAAGCCTGAGCAGGGATAGACTGATGGATGCACAGTGCTGCTTTGACCTGAACATACTGACTTTGACATGCTCACAGTAATGATGTTAACATGCCAATGTTTAGCAGATGTTAAACCATACCATATTCACCATCTAGATAACGTCTTCTGATTAGCAGAAATTCTCACTAAAAAGATATGTCAACAACCTGTTGGTGGCGCTATAGAGGAGAAGTCAGTGGACAGTCAACAGGATTTATCTTCTGGGGAACACGAATATCTGTCCGACCAACTGGGAACGGGAGAAACAAAAGATTTTTTTTAACTGATCGCAGCAAATCCAGCTGTTTTATTAACCTCAAATATGAACATCAAATTGCCATCTATACGCTGTGAGTGTGGCTAAAAACAAAAAGTATCATCAGTTGTTCAAACGCATAAAGCTTTGTCAGAGGCAAAAGAGGAAGTAGGGAGACAGACAGTGTTACTTTCCTAAACTTAACCCACACACAGAACCAACCTTTGTTTGTGAAGACAGTTGTACATGTATTGTCTCCTTGTACATGCGTATAGTGACAATAAAAGGCATTCTATTCTATTTTTGTCTTTTAGGTTGGAGAACTTGTTGCATGGCTGAATCCTGAATCTCTAAACCTCTAAATTCCACAGTTTTATGTTCCTGTAAATGTCTGCGTGTGTCTGTCTGTGTGAACATTAATCATGCGTCGCTTTCATTTGTGACAGGTGGATCAGCTGTCAGGTATCTCACCCCCGGACAGGAATTTCACCTTGGCCATATTCAGATGTCTCACTCTTCTCTTTGTAGCAGCCCTGAGGGAAACACACAAACACTAGCATATGACTCATAATGGTACATACAGTACATAGCAAACACACACATGACAAACACATGCTGTGTCTCTCTCTTCTTTCTAGTCCTCACTCTGTCCCCACACACTCAGAGAAATCCTGTGCCCAGCCATAAACAACACAACACCTCATATCTTCCAGGCCGTGGTGTGAACTGACATGGAGAATGTGATGAAGAGGTGACCTCCCCAAACAGTCACTGTGATGTTGTAACCATGACGCCGTCACAAGAAGCTGCCCTCTGTATCCTATCTTTAGCCTGTTCTCATGTCTTCTCTCACGTTCCTAAATTCTGTCAATTCATATATATCCTCTGAATGACTATGCTCAGAGGACATATATGGCAACCCATTGAAAGACAGACCTGGCAAAAAATTCTGTTAAAGCATTCTGAATTAATATGTCATATATTGGCTTTGCTAATAACAACACTGGACTCTACAGCCATGCTGTGAGGCTGCACTTAGGCAAAGTTGTACCTTGAACTAAATGCTAACATGCTGATTTTAATCAGGTATAACATTAACTCTGTTCATTGTCTTTGTTATCTTAACACTTTAGCATGCTAACATTTGTTAATAAGCACTAAATACAGTGGGACATGGTAGTGGGATGGGGATATCCACAGTTTGAAAGGTATTTAGCACTGAGCAAAATGAAATTTTGGCCTGACACTAGATGAAAATTGACAATCACAAAAGGTAATCCAGTTCATCAAGCAGCCAAAATGAGTTTCCTCCATTACGGTGACCGGGCTCAGCCTTAAAGATAGGGTGAGGAGCTCGGACATAGTAGAGCCACTGATGCTTTGAGCCAAAAGAAGCCAGGTGATTAGGATGCATCTGATTTGGGCATCAGGTGTTCTGGGCATGTCCAATTGGCACGAGACATCGAGACATCGAGACAGACCCAGAACTTGCTGGAGGAACTATGTAGCCTCAGGATTCCCCAGGAGGAACTGGAATGTGTTGCTGAGGAGAGGTGATGTCTGGAAAGCCCTGTTAAACCTGCTGCCACCATGGCCACCAAAGTCGCTAGGACAACATCTAGTAGATGTTGAGATGTTACACAGGATAGGTGAAAACTTCAGCCTGCCGGCTGCTTCATCGTCTGGGGACAATGGCAATGCCAAATTTTATGACAATCCACCAAATAGTGGATGGTTTCACTGATAGATGAAGCTCAGTATAAATGTTCTTCATACATAAATATACAAGCAGCTCAGCAGCCTTGTTTTCCAGGAAATCCACCATTTCCCTTGTGGGCACCAGTTTGGGACATTGTTGGGCAGTCATTCACCGATACAAATTGAGTGTGACCACTAGCAGCGCCTCAAGGCACCTCGCCACCTCACACACAAACAGATACGCGCCATGAAGCAAAACACATCATAATAACAACCAAAGCTCCAGAACAGCAGTGCCAGAACCCAACACCACTCCATGCACTCACACACACACTCATTCTAACACACTTTCCGATGCACAGTGTAACAAGAGACATTCATTTGCCAAAGTGGTTGAGCAATTTGCCATTTGACAGAAGAGGGGGAGATGAAAGTGTTTATAGCTTGGAGTAAGAGTGTAAACAGATCTTATACCCTCTGTCACACGTGTACACACACACCACTACTATATATACTATACTATACACAAGCCATCCATCACATCAGTAACACAACAGCAAGTACAACAACGTACAGAGGATAATCTGACAGCACTGTGCTTGGCTTTTGTTCCACTTCAGCCTCTTCCTCTTCTTAATAACATTTTAATCAACTTTATTGCTGATGTGGCAGATTGAAAAGGATTTTCAGCATCATCATTTAGGGTGATCAACACAAGCAGCCAGACAAACAAGCTGTAAACACATCCACAGTTCATGTTACTCTCTAAATACACTCAGCTCTAGAGATTGTTACTTGGAGCAAAATCTCAGGATGTGAAATTTACAAGGAATTAAGTCTGTTTAACATGTTCTCACTCCCAACTTATCAAAAATGGCAGCTTGGTCAGTGGCCCTATTCTTAGGACCCTGTAGGTAACCCTCTCAGGTCAGTTTTCCATGCGCAAGTTATTAACAATTAATGTGCAAAGTCCAGTCAAGTTAGGAACAATAAATACGCAACATTCTGATGAACAAATTGAGAGTTATGGTAGCAGTTTGGCTATGTATGTGAAGTAATGTATGTTGCATGTGTAACGTAAATTACATAAGTTAAAAAAAGGTCAATCTTGGCTTTTGGGTTCACATGGGACACAAACAGCGGTCTCCTGGGTGAAAGTCCTGTGTTTGTTTGACCCATCTGTTCACCCCAACCACCTCCATATGTGGACTTTGACTCTCGCTCTATACTGTGACACCTGACTTCAATAGAACATAAAGACTTTGCTAGTGGGGTACTGCATCCTAGTTTGAAGTACTGTGCTAGTGGCCAAGTTCTGCAATATCTATCGGGCTGCTTTCACATACGAATTGTATAAGACTGAGAGGTCAGATTAACATTCAGGCTGGTATTGAAGGGTCTCGTTAGCTGTAGTATCAGGTGAAGAGTGGACTTATTTTAATAACTTTAATGATGATCACAGAAAATGAGGACTTCCAGAATTATTATTTCGATAAATTGGATATTATTCGTCATGGATGTAGCTGGAAAGCTAGCTTGATTTGTAGGAAGATGACGCTGACATTAATGTTGCCTACAAAGGTTTGACTGGTTAACTGTTTAGTGAGTGACATTATGACATTAGTGTGCAACCAATCGCACCTATTCATGTAATTCCTAATCCTATGATGATAAATTATGGACAAGACTTCCCATTAGTCCTTTCACTGAACATTGTGAAAGTTAGCGGTATGCTATATGTGTCACTTTTCTTAGAGATTTTTTTAAATCTAAGAAAAACTTGGGAACATCTCTAAAGAACTAATGTGATCATATCTCTGCCTTGTACCACTGAGGGATGGGAGGAGCACCCGAACAATTGTTGCAGATAATTTTTTTGTTATATTACAACTCCATATTGAACATAGAGTTGAGATATGTAAACTGCCTACAACTAGAAAACTGAAAGTTAAGACTGACTTTATATACACAAGGCTGGAAAGTATGATTACAACTGCATCACTAATCAACCCCCCGAATCCTACAAGAACAGACTTTCATTGTTTATTGACATCTGTCAGTAAACCGTTTGCCTTCCTCATTTATGCTGCAATGTGCAGAAAAGGCACTGAGACCTCTCTGTCAACAGTTTTTGACATGGGACTATTTCTTCAGTAGGCTTCTAATGAAAACTGCAGACAGCAACGTCTGAGGATTATCCAAAATATCTGGGACAGTTTCTGGAAAGACATGCTTTTTCTACAAGATTCTTCTTCTTATTATTATTATTATTATGTGACCAGCCAGTGTTAGAATGAGCACTGCACAAGGCCAGAACTCTGGCAGTGCTGCAGCCTCATGTCTTTGGAGGCGCTCAGCAGTAGGAGGTCAGCCACAGTCACAATATCTTAATTAAAGTGACGGCTTTCAGAACATGAAGAGGCATATTTAGCAAACACCAAAGGAACTATCAATGATCAAGCTCTTACGAACAAAGAGTTTGCATTTAATTATAATTACTCACTGTTAAATTAGTATTTCGCACTAACACCTGTCAGTTGATGTCCAAAGTGTGTACTCAAGGCAAGCAGAAAGACACGAGTGGAGCTGTGTAACATGGCAACATCTAGAGAGATATGAAGTTCAGTAAATGAGATGTTTCCAAGCAACACTGCTGCACACTGACCTGCTTTTATTTTGAAATATTAATAAATTCATTTTCCAAACAGGGAGATTTCATGCCCTACTTCTCTCCCTTCTTTCCCCCTTTGTGTTTGTTTTTTGTCAGTGTGTGTGCTCAAAAATGTGTACACAACCACACAGTATGTGCTGTACACATACTTGTTAGTCAAATTTAGTTCATATTAAAACAATAAAACAAACTACTCAAAATCCCATCAGATTAGATTCATTATGCTTCTGTTTAAATTCAGTTTGCAGATGAATTAAGGGCTTATTATATTTTTCTAGCCACAATGACACCACAAATATAACATATGTACATCAGAAGGTGTGATTCCTCTTCAATATTTTTTAGATCATTAGTTCTCAATATGGTGGTCTCAACCCCGACTTAAAGTGTGTGCAAGAACAAAAAAAGATCTGTACCTCATACTTTCATTATTTCTATGAAGAAAATATAAAAATATATATAAATAAATATAAATTTAAGAGTCATTTTTTAAAAGTATATTCATTGTACATTTCTGTTTTTCAATTCAATCGACTCCTGATGGAAATATCTTCAGCTGCTAAATGCTTTACGTAAAGCAGCTAGTCGCTAACTTGGCAACTTAACTGAACTAGCTGGTAGTTTATTGAAGCTTTTTACTAACTCATGTTACTGTACCTGGAAGCTGTGTTTAGTTGGAATGGATGCTAATGAGAGAGAGAAACAAACCAGTAAAAGCTGCGATCCATAAAACCAAAACAACGAGCTGAAAGATTCTAAAACATCCCACGAGTAACAATTACCTGTGGGTTCATCAATACAAGAACCTCTCACACATACAAGTAGGCATTTCATACATTGCTTAGCTGCCCCCAAACACACACACACACACACACACACACACACACACACACACACACACACACACACACACACAAATCAGTATTCTTTAAGAGCTTCCAGATTTGTTTCATTGTTTGTTTCATCTGTCCTGTGAGTGTGTCACAGTGTTTGAGTATGCACATGTACACCCGCATAAATTATGGATAGATGTTTGTGGATGTGAGTGCAGTGCAGGCATGTGTGTGTGTGCAGGCATGTGCCTTCTTTTCCATATTAGAAAACAATGCACTGCCCATACATTTACATTCATGAGAAACATCTTGTGAGGCTCCATCAGCCATGCAGCAACCATTGTAAACATGGCCCAGATTTCTATGAGTGTGTATGTGTGTCAGTGTTTGGTTTCCATTTGGGGCTCTGTTTTGACCAAACCAAGCATGACCGGGTGTGCAGGGCGTGGGACTTCCAGAGCAGCAGGGTTGAAAGGACCTCTGCAGCACTGTGGAAAAAAAAAAACTCTGAATCTGCATTATCATGTCCTTATGTGCTGTATGTTTAAGGTGATTTAGTTACTCCAGTATTCACACTAAATGGTTACAGCCTAAATGGGGACTGCTCCATTACCCAGTGTGGCACTGTGTCAACCAGTGTAGCGTAACAGAAAATTGTACTGCAATGTGTGTGTGATGCTTATACAAAGACATCATACAGACCACAGAATGTCCATGTCTTCACTGATTAAATGGGTGATAACACAAGACAACAGCCCACTGATATAGGACAATAGTGGACAGTTAGGTGTGGCTGTGGCTAAGGAGGTAGAGCAGGGAGTCCACTAATCAGATGGTCAGCGGTTCGATCCCCGCCTCTTCCAGTCTGCATGTTTGCGTATCGGTGTGCATACTGTATGAATGATAAACAGTTGGCACCTTGCACAGCATGTTGTTTGCTCGGCCCTCAAACTTTATTATGAATAATCATCATACCCAGATCCATGACTTATCCATCCAACTGGTCACTCTAAATTTAACACTTCTTTGATCTTCGACTCCTGATAAAAACTTACTTTTTTGCTACGACATGTTCCATGTACTGGCTAGTTACTCTCAGACGGTCTGTCTGTCGTTTAGTGCTAGGCAGGTAGCGCAGAATAATTTCATCAGAGCTTCTAATGAAATAACTGCTGCCTACTGCTAAAAGTGTGTCAGAGAACTAACAGTGTGTCTACACAGAAGGTTTAGCAAAAGCAGGATGTTAGCGCAGCAGCAGCCTCAGTCCGCCATCTGTGAGTACACTATCACTGTATTTCTGTTAGATTTGGGTCACATTTAGTGCGATTGATTGGAAAAACACAGCTGATACCCGTCCAATGTAGATATGCCATAAAATTCAACTAAATAGTAAGTTTTTGAACCTTAAAAAAGATTTCTTGGTTTCACATCATAATCACTTATAGCGCTTATTCTGATAAAAAATGACTTCATGTCAGAGGAAGGTTGGTTTGCTGGTTTGGTGAAGATACTGAATTCCAAATTGCAGTGTTTGTGTGTCTGCGTGAGCTCACTGTGTTTGGATAGGAAGCACTATATCACTCCTGATGAGCAACTGGCACCTTGTATGGCAGCTCTGCCATCAGTGTGTGAATGTGTGTGCAAATTGGTGAATGTGACACGTGTTGTAAAGTGCTTTGAGTGATCTGTAAACTAGAAAAGAACTCTATAAATATAAATACATAAATACCTTCTGTGACAGAAACAATGCCTCAGCTCCAAGCATCAGATCTACAGCAGCAAATCTAAGAGCTGAAAAAAAGTCTGTTTTACCAACTTAAAGTCTGTGTAAAGTCAGAATAACTATGTGTTCTGAGTTTGTCAGACGAGTTTGAAAGAAGAAAGTGTTATTAACCACCCAGCCAAATCTGAATGATTAAAAATATTGACAAGTTTTTTAAATTAGGTGTCAAAATCAGGTAAAAATGAATTCTCAGCTCCAGGACTGTTTGCTGAAGGTTCTGAAGCCACATCCACTTGTGGGAGCAGTCAAGCAGCCATTTTGAAGCGACTGAAACGTGTCAGATGAGTTCAGAAAATGACATGACTAACTTTGAAACGCTCTGAATGAGATGAATTCACCTCTATCTCTGTGCTCAGGGTGGCCTCAGCGTGTCATCGAGCCACCCTTTTAAGGACCGCCCACAAAATCCTGGACTGAAAACTGGTGAAAACTGTTTGAACCTCTAACTCCACATTTCAGTAATATATCATTCAAAAGTCTTTTCACATGTTTTTCCAACATATTTAATGTATAAGTATACAATGATAAAATGAACCAATAATGACGACATAGCTAGAACACATCTGAAGCGGTTAGATATTAATACTGGATAGGTTATTTGACTTACGCAGATCCATTTAAGGAAAGCTGGTTTCACATGTAGGCAACATGACATCTGAGGTTATCCAGAAAGTAGACTCGCCCAAGTGAACACACTGCTGGTCAACATTTCTGAGGACGAGTTTGGACAATAACACTAAGAAATGTTTGAGTGAAGAAGGTAAGGCCAGCTAAATGAGACACTGATGTTGCAATTTGAGCTTTCATTCTTCACACTGTGGTATTGTATAGCGTAATCTATCCCTTCCCTAATTTAAGACCTGGGGACAGATAAGGTAGGACAAGGAAGTAAACAGGTATCAGTCACACAATTGTGAGAGTTTATTACATCTTACAACAGAGTCCTGGCAATGACACATTCAGGTCAAGTGATGTCATTTTTCATGACCTGAGAAACATTTTAAATATTACTTCATCGACACATTACATCCTGCTCTTGTGCAATTCTTGATTAACCTTCTGATTCAGTCCAGTCCACTAACACCTTTCACAGTACAGATTTCCTTTCTTTATTCCATCTCTGTAAACTTATTCCCCTGCTCTCCTCCTCCTCCTCCTGCCTGGCAAAACCACACTGTGGTTTTCATGACTGTAAAATACTGACCCAAGGAAAGGGGGCCAGCTGTACGACAGCACTCTTTTCCCAAGAGGTCTGCTAGAAAGAACTGGAACGTAGGACAATAGCATCAGCACAATGCGTCGGTCTGTTTGTAAGTATAGCTGCCAGGCTTCTCTCAAAGTGTAACATGGGTTCACACATGATTCCATCTGTCCTGACTGTGAACTCTCTCTCTCTGTCATCACATTATCATGGAAGACACGCTTTGCTTTACACCTTGAATGCTCCAATAGAAGACAATTACGGGGCTTAGAGGACTTTCAGGTGACATAACACACCTTCTGTTGAGCATAATAATAGGACTCAGCAGTTGTTGGCTGGATAAATATACAGTCTTTTATGATTATCATTAGTCTCAAACTAATCGTAGAAAGTCATAGAATCTCTTTTTTTTTCCATCATGAGTCCTCTGGTGGAGAGACTTAATCCAGTGTCTCTGTGCTGGATGGAGTTTAATACACCTGACAGATTCAGCCACACCGGACAGGTCAAGGATGAGGAGAGAGACAAAGCAGTCCCTGATCCTCCAGGTTGAGGTTTGGGGTGTGCTTCTGAGTCTGTGGAGTAGTCTTCAAACCATGGTGATATAGGGCATCCACAGTTTACCCATTTACTTTAATACCGTATCAATACTTAATACTTTGATAACGAGTGTCCTCAACAGCAGCAAATGTGCCTCATGCAGAGTGACGCTGTATGGGAACAATCCATCTGTTTATGGGAATCATCCATATGCTTCACCTCCATGATCCTCTGAACTCCATCAGCAAACAGACTGGTACAAATACACACATTCAGTTGACACAAAAACTGCTGCTGACACAGTTTCTAATTCAGTTCACTTCTTATCACAAGAAATATTCTATATGTGCCTCGATGTTTTAGAGACTGCTAGGCTTGGTGATAACAACTGACATTAACTAAAATGTCTCAACAACTATCGGAGGGATTTCCATGAAATTTAGTGCAGATGTTCTTGGTGCCTGAAAATACCCTGACAAGTCAGATTTTTCACTCAGAGAAATATATGAATGTCAGCAGACATTAAAGCGCGTCCATACATACAAACACATTACAATGACAGCTCATTCACATTTCTTGCTGTTCACCTTACAGCCTTCTGTCCCACTTACGTCAGAAGTACAAAGTAAGACCATCCCAGAACACACAGGAGACAACCTTGGCTGACATAGCATATCTCTATAGCCTGACATGCCATCACATTAATAAAAACACTACACCTCCCATGAGACCTCATTAAGGGCCTCTGCTGTGCTGATAGGACAGAATGAGGCTCTTGCTTTGTACGCTGGACTACACCACTACCTCAGACTGGCAGAGAGAAAAGCTGTCCTAAGAATAAAGGTCCATTGTCTGATTCCTGCTTTGCTCCCACTCACTGTGTCACTGTTCATCCTTCAAACGCAGACCCTGCCACAATAAGCCCCATGCCAAATGCTCCTGGTCCACTGGGCTTGGGAATTTGGCAGCCGGTTTACACACTCAAAAATAGAGGTACAGTTTTCTGGCCATTTTTCACAGATGCATAATAACAGGCACTGTAATGGCCACTCAAGAGCGCAGATGTGAGCCATTTGATTGACCGATAAAGACACTTCTGGCTGTTGGCATTACAAATTTGTGCCATCAATCCTCGTCTATATTTACATGTCACCAATGATTAGCTGGCACAGATTCATATTTTGGTAATTTGATCCAAAACAACATTCACTCCCAGGAGTACTGTTCACATTTAGCTGTTATTTCTGGGTAGCAGTGCACCATCAACCTTAATTATTAATATGATTGTCAGTGGGAAGTCAGTCAGGGATTATATTCTTGTTGCTGTACAAGTGACTCCCACTGGTTGGTTAGGGCACTTGTGTGGAAAGGAGGTAGAATATGGGGGAGATACCATGATCGTGCATTATTTCCACTTTTTGTCGAAGTATTTTCAATTTGAACTGAATCACAAGTGTCTGACATCCTTAGCGGCTCAGCCGTGATTCACAGTATGTTACTTCCTATGTGTAAGTGTATTAAAAGACTGCGAAGTCCAAAACAATCATAATCTAATAACTTAGCCATAAATAATGGGCTGTTGAGCTGTTTAGACTAATTTTATACTGAACTGAAGTTCACAGAGCGTTGAGCTGAATGAATGATGATGCAACACTTACTGTTGTACATAATGAACCGTGATGCGTTCACTTACTGTGATACTACGTGATATGGTTGCTCAGCTTCAGAAAAAAAAGTATTCTATATACTATACTATACTATACTATACTATACTATACTATACTATACGTGTCTGAACTATATGAAATGATTAGAATCAGTGATGATAAGTGATTTCCACCTCTAATATTTCCTCCTTAGCTATCCAACACTCATTTTCTCAACACTTACACTTACTTATATGTTACATGTTTACTTCAAATCCATTGTGTTGATTTGGGGTAGACTATTGTACATTTGAAGGCACAAATGGTGGGGATACAACATTTTACTTCCAAGAGGGCTGCTGGTAAGAACTGGAACGAAGCACAATAACTTGAGCACAATGTGTCGGTTGGTTTGTAAATATAGCTGCCATATATATTGGTGACATATAGCTCAAAGTGTAACATAACGTAGGGTCGCACATGATTACATCTGTCCTGACTGTGAACTCTCTCTCTCTGTCATCACATTATCACGCGCTATGCTTTACACCTTGAATGATGGACGATAACAGCATAAAGGACTTGCACTTCACACACCCTCTGCTGGTCGTAATAATCGTACTCAGCTCGAGGCAACAACAACACATTCATGTCCACATGATCACATGTAGCCTGATGATCAGACAAAATTTCTGTTTCATTTCATAATTTTCAAGTTAGCCAATTTCTGGTTGTTTGAAGACTGTTACAGCTGAAATACATGGTGGTTGCCGGGGCATGCACCCAGTAGAACATGACCACTATGATGAACTAAAGCTGCTACACAAACCACTGAAATCATGCACACTGACACAGGCATCCACTGCCCATCTTTATTTTTAAGCTGTTGTATTTTTCTCTACGCATTGCCTTACAACAGGTATACAAAGAAAAACAATCAATCAAAAACAATGATTCAAGTAAATATCTCATTGTACCAGAGGCAATGTGACACAGCAGAGCGACCTAATGGGTGTTTTAACTTTTCACATTAAAAAGAGTCATCAGTGTGTATCCATGATCCTCTAGTTAAAACTATCCAGTCAATTAATTCAGTTCATATGGCCTATGCTTCCAAACCCTGTATGCCCAACAATCAATATGCACACAGTGAAGCTGGTATGGATCCACTCACTGCATAAATGGACACTGTGTAGCAGGTAAAACAAACTATGCTCAGCCCCACCTATGTGACACATCACACCTGTGTTCCATTCAGTCTTGTTTTTGTAAGTCAACTTACAACAACTTCAATCCACAAATTTTCTGGTGCACCTCCCTGTTTTTTAATCCCTCCTACAAAGACGACAACCAGACTATTTGAATCAATATCAAAAAATCTGATTATAGAAATCTGAATTTTGCAGCAGTTCATGGGGCTGGAACCTGGCGATATAGTTTAGAAATATTTAAAAGTAATAAATCTGACAGTGGATGATAATTCTGAGGACAGGGGGATCGAGTGCACTAACAACTACCAACATCGATAAGATCTTTCTTTACATCACTGTTTAATATGGTACCCTGTCATTGATGCAGTCCCAGGAAGGTTTCGCACTCCAAACAGCTTTTTCTCAGAGTGTATGGAGCCCGTCTGGGCTGTCTGGGTCTCCAGCACTGATGAGCAACACATTAACTGGGTTAGAGGAAAAATAGGGCACTCTGGGAAATAAAACAAAGTCCTGTTTTGAGTCAAATCAAAGCCCTGGTTCCATGTCAACAGGCACTGTGGGGAGATCAGAAATCAAAAGACGCTGTGTTAGAATCACTTAAGACACCAAATAAAGAACAGTAGCAGGTCCCTGTCTGCCACTTTCTGTGTTTAATGACGAACTTGTATCGAAGAGAGAAGTGATTGTTCCAAAAGCTGTAGATGATTTTTCCATTTGTCCCTATTTCCATGTAGGCACAGTGAATATGATAGCCAGTGTGCCTATACAGTGTCAGAACGCGCTGCGGTGAAATCGTATAGCTCAGTCAACAGCAAGTAAACGTACCATGATATCCTGGTCCACAGACACAAGCGGTAATCAGATCCCAGTGCTCCCAGCACCACGGACACTATGATGCTTTTAACTTCCTCATCTCTCAACAGACCGGATTAAAGGTCACTGTGCTCATAGATATACTGAGATATATCGAGCACACTTCATTGTGTAGATTAAATACTAATAAAAGTCAAAAAGTCATTTGTTTGGCATAATTATCATCATGATTTGAAAAACCTGGATACTCCAAATTTACTTATTAAATCAATATCAATAATTGTATCATTATTATGTTTAATATCAGTATTTATAGTCATTGTTGTTGTTATGTAGTAGTTAGAAATAAGTAGTCATTTTTATTGTGCTGTGCTCCACTAATCCTTAAGTTCATCTGCAGTGGTTTGGCATATTTGTTAACGATTTGTGGTGAAACACACACCACCAGTTATGTAAGGGAAAGAGAGGGGGATCATTTCCTGTCTTGGGCTGTGTGTGTGTGTGTGTGTGTGTGTGTGTGTGTTGGGAGAGAGAGACAGTGTAAGAGCCAGCCTAGAGCTAATGGCAAGCCACTAACTTGGACACAAGCTGCATGTGATTAAAACAAAAACTGGTTCTGGGAAGACGCCTGAGGGACCGAAGGGAGCTACAAGGGAAAAATGTACACATGGACACACACCTGGCCTTTACGACACAGCGCACAGCTTTTTCTCAAAGAGAAGCCCCGCTACTGACTGAAGTCCAGCAGCCTCCCGTGTGGAAAAGTTATTTAATTAGGATCCATAACATTCAAAACATTTTTATTATTTTATTCTTCCATTACATGTAGTTCAAAGTCCATATTTTGCCAAAACACAATGATTCTGTCCCTTTAAATCAACAGAAACACGCACAGCAGAATTTTAATACTTGGTTAAATGGTTTATGTCTTTCAGGGTTCAAACACAGCAGGTCATGGGAAAGAGAGAAAATGTGAAGAAAATGATTAAAGCAATTATAATAGACAGTTTGAAAACAGCATGAAAAGATTTCATAGTTGTAAACTGCCGTGACAAATGAGACAGGCGGTGTTAAATGTGAAACCTCACAGCGTTTTGACAAAAATATGTCACTTTAAACGTGTTTTTCTGTCATGCAATTTTATGCCTTCTAAGTATTCAAACGCTTCTTCAGATCTTGATGTCTACAGTTACCATGGTTACAGGTGTCATTCTCACAAGGTGTTCTGTTACATGTTCATACAAGACTATAATGGTTCCCACACAGTGTGCAGTGAACACACTCACTCTCCTCACTGATTCCAGAAGATGTAGTCCAGATCAACGTTCTTTGAGGAGTTCTTGGGGCGAATGGACCCAATATATTATATAGTATATTTACTATACTTGTGTACACTCAATTTTATTTTTTTTACATTCATCTTCAATCCCTCCTGTAACACGACAGAGAGCCAGTTGAAAGTAATCATATTACCTTGACATCCACAGCCCATGATGACGCCATGTAAACTTACATCTTTATAAATGCTGACGTGCTGGCCTGCCAATGGAGAGTTTGTTGGAACAAACTCTCCATTGACATTAGCAGAAACACATTTTCTGTCACAGACTGAAAACTGTTCAGACTGATCCTCTGCCCCTTAAATAAATCTTTCTCTGTTTTAAATGTAGAACACGAAGCAGCAGGTCGATATACTTCATGATTCTTTGCTTGTATGCCTTTGGGTTTTTCTTTTTCTTGTGTTGTGTGTTCGATAAAAAGGGTCAATCTTGTATATTATTCAAAGGGAGTGTAGAAATATTCGGTGCATGAATCTGTTTCTTTGTTATTTCCGAGAACACTGGCATAAGTTACAATGAGATTAAAAAGCTGGAGGCGACTGAAACGAGCTGTAAATACTACACTAATATATTCTCACCTCATTATGATATGGTGAACTTGTTAGCAAACATTTGCTTATTTACATTTGCAAATATGAAACTCTTTATCTGCTTAATGATTCACAATGAAAAGTGCAGTCTGTTCCTGCTGTATATGTAGTGTAATTTATGAGAGTGAAACAAAACAGTACCTCTGTGAGTCTAACAAACCAAAACAATGAGCCAAAAGATGCTATAAAGCTCTGCAGAGCTGAGGGGAACTGCTGAGGTGGATGATGATTCTCTCTGGGTTCATCACTAAGAACGACACGTTTCACATTACATATAGTCATTTGATCTGATGTTAGTATAACGTATTGATTAGAGCAGCATTAACATCTCTAACATGAAAGATGCTGGAGGATTCTCTTTTACCATCAGGAGCATACAATGTTTGATTCGATACAGGTCAGTCTGTAACGCTGCACTGAAATAAAAATTAATTTATTTGTGCATTCGTCCATGTTTCATATTGACTTCAGACCCTCATGTATTAGGGCCTTTCTGTGTGTCTGCACAGTACACAGGCAGGTTAATTGGTGACTCTAAATTAATTGTGAGCATGAATGCTTGTTTGTCTCTATGTGTCTGCCCTGTGATGAACTGGCGACCTGTTCATGGTGGACCCCGCCTCTCGCCTTGTGTATCACATAGTTTCTATTGATGAAATGAACACTAGAGGCAGGGTCAAATAGATATAGAATAGACTGAGCTGCATCATTGTTCTGAAACACTGTTTTCGAATTACATATAGACTTCTACAAACCTGCTGCGGCAAATGAACTGCGATTAATTAACAAACATGTTCCACAGCAGAAAATATGTCTCCTGTGTTTAGACATAAAGCAGACCGCCTTCAGCCACGCTGCTGTCAGCGGTTAGTTCATCGTCTGTTGACGCATGGCAGCTTTTAAAGCCTGTAATGGAAAAGAGTATTTATCACTGCTACTGAAATAAGGGCCTGTTGATGGAACATTATACTAAAGGCTCATTCAGAGCGGCTGCTTTATTCATATATGCACGCTTCCTGATATCTGCATATCAGCATGTGTCCTAGATGGTATCCCTAGATAGAGCAGCTGCTGTTATGGATGACATATATACAGATATACATATCTGAGAGAGCGTAGAGTTTCACACTCCTGCGAAGCTCTGCTCTGTGTGTGACATCCCCCATTTGAACATGACTGAAGTGTTGTGTGCATTGCAGTGATGATGCAAAACAAATTCAATTTCATACCCTGTAATTTCAGCAAAACATGACAGGCTTTTGCTGCATTCATTTTCTCTCTGCTGTTCAAAGCAGTTCAGAACAGGAAAAACGAGCTGAATGCTGCTATCAGATGTCAACATATTTGTTTTTCTGGGGCTGATTCCTATATTTGGTTTGGATTAGATTCTCACTCTGAACAAACCATAAATTTGTCCTGAGGGAAAACATTATGTCTTGTCTGAATGATACTGTTATCGTCTCGACAAACAAATCCAAACAAAGGAGGGAACAATCCACAGTTTGGATAAGCTGTTTTCAACTTGCCGGGCATGAACACGCCCTTACTGCAGAGATATGGCACACGTTTGTATTCAGATATTTTCAAAACATCCACAATAAGCTTTGGCCCACATGAAACAGGATCTTGAGGCAAACGCCCAAATGATGATGATGATGTCCAGCATGATCCTGACACCTGCTCATACTGTAAGGCATGATCCCCAGAGGAACAGTATCACCTATTTATTAGATAATTTATTAGATCCTTGACAACTATTGACAACAACAAGCATTGTTGCCAATTTATGAACATTTGGTTTGCACAGTTTGCACAATGGCTTTGTGTTGTGGAGAAGCTTGGTGGAGAATCTGCTGTAGCACCTGGGCACAACAGACCCCCTCAATAGAAGAGAGAAATGGGGTGTGTGGGAGGGGTGCAGAATATGAGAGGGAAAAAGGAGGAGTGGGTTAGGAGGTATTTATAGGAATGTTGGAAGTGGCACAGTTGAGGTATGGTCCTGCTCCTGAACATCTTAAAAAGAAAGACAGAGAAAGAGAGGTGCAGCATGTCTGAGGGGCACTCAGGCCGATGGGTACAACCAACCCAACCAACCACGCCTACCCCTCAGAGAGTCCACCACTCAGCAGGTCTCTCATATGTGTCTTAGCTGGCAGAACATCTGTCCAGAGTCTAGATCTTTGCTGGTATCCCTGAAAGACAGAAGCCCCCTGAGAAGAAGATGTGGTATGACATCATCATGACCTTACAAGTAACCGCTGTGTAGGGCATAAGAACAGTAATCCACTAATCAGATAATCGGCGGTTCGATCCCCAGCTCCTCCAGTCTGTGTGTCAAAGTGTCAAAGGGTGAATGAGATAGGTCCTGTAAAAGCGCTTTGAGTGGTCGGAAGACTAGAAAGGCGCTATATAAGTACAGTCCATTTACCATTTATCCTGGCGGTGCGTTTAAAACCTGACTGCTTGTAATCTCACATCGTAACCCAAAAAGTTTCATTGATTGATTGACTTCACTCAATAAATGAAAACACAACTTAATACTAAAATTTATCAGGATATCACAATAAAGTCACATGACTTTTTCCATTATTGTTCTGAAGTCAAGATGTGGAGGCAGGCAGGAAAAGGCGGCGACATATATATGACACTAATACATCGAATAAAAACATCAAAATGATATAATCATTACGTTGTTGCTTTAATAAGAAAGATAAATACAGTGTTATACTTCATGTTACAGCGCATCCATGCACTGACTGTGCTTCATTTTCAGTGAATCCCTTGTGCACCAGTATGTGATTTGAATCCCATCAGAGAAGCTGGACTAACATTCAGTGTCTCCGACCAAAGACCTTAGTTTGGAAGCATGGGCTGCATGATTTAACTGTGTTTGTGACAGAGGATGCTGCTGCTTCCTGACTTTGGTGTGTGTCAGGGCAACTGATGACTGAACAACAGAAGTAAGTCCATTGTTGGAAATGCAAGCCATAAATTGTATTCATCACTGTGCTTTATGTAATGAAAATCATTATAATGTTATCCTACTATTTAAATGATCTCTGAGTGACCTTGAATCCTCCATTAAAACCTGGGAGACATGCAGTACAGTGTCTCACACGGTTCCTCCCAGCTTGAGCATGTAACAATACAGAGTTCATTTCTAATTACTGTGGGAGCATAGGTTCTACCATGTTTGTTAATACTGACCTTGTGTGGAAGGAATCGGAGAGGGTTAGGCATCCAGCCGGTTGTGAGCAGCAGGGAGGACAGAACAGTGAGATCACTGAGCATGTGATTAGGGAGGAGGTGTGATGAAGAAATATGCAAAGACTTCCTATCAGAGAACGAAATATTCTGGGAAACATGCTCATCACTGATGGTTTTTACAGGTTGCACACCGAGAGGCTTGGTATGAAGGGGAAAACTTTCTTTCTTTCAGCAGTGTAAGCACAAAGCTTTAAAATACAGATCGAAATGTGTTAGAAATATGATACGCTTCTTTGCCAGGAAAAAAAGTGTATCATAGAGGTCTGAGTAGATACTGGCAGTAGTTTGACAGTGGAATAAGGTGTGGAGGATAGGTGGCAGGACCAGCACTACATGTTCCTGTTAACTCTGCTTCACCTTTGATTCCATTTGAATTTCCAGATAAAGATTATCTTAAAGCCTCACACTGTATAACCAAAAGCATGATACACATAACCCCTGTCCAAAGTGTTTGAGACTGAAGGCTACTATAAGCTCAAAGCTGGTGATTCTCTCTGGCAAATCTAAATTTGAGACATCACACTGACAGGTCAACTGAGAGTTGTTCCAAAGAGCAGCAGGAAGGATGACTGATTGACAGGCTGGTATCATATCTGCTGCTGTCATCAGCCTGTTTACCTGTGTTTGTTTTGGACTTGCTTATCAATAAACGGCCAGACCTGAGGTCCTGACGGGACCTTGTGGAACACCGTCAGCCTGCACAAATATTGACCAGAGTGCACGGGCACTGTCGTCATCAGCTGCGAGCGGGTCAGTGGCACGAGGTTTGCTGAGGAGAGCTGCGAGAGTGGCATGGAGAGTAGTGTGTTGCGACACGTTGTTTACACACTGATAACCAGTGGTGGAACGTTTACATTTACTCTAGTACTTTACCTATTTACACCTTAAGGTACTTGCACACTTGTTTAGTTTTTCATTTTGCTGTTTCATACCTCCACTTTACTTCACTTCAGAGTCAAGTCTATTTGATTAATTATTATTTATTTTATTAAAACATTCATTTGTCTCAGAGGACTGAGGATCTTTGTCTTCAGACTCTCTATTCAGAAAAGAAAACTTCAGGAAGAGCTTCTAAGATGGCTGGAATAATACAATATAATGTAATATTCTTATATTTTTAATAATTCTTAATAAATTAATATTATAGTATAATAAAACGTCACAGAGAAAACTTTCTGCTTTCTTCTGATTTATCTAATGACTGTAGCTGGTACTTTACAGCAAAACTTTAGAGGAACCATAAAATCAATATTATTAATTGCTATAATTTGAAATCAGCATACTTTAAAGGTCCCCTGTGTCAAATTTATCGGGCTCTAAATATTAAATATGGCAGAAATTGAATATAATATTCATAATTATGTTTTCATTATTGTATAATCACCTAAAACAAAGAATTGTTATGTCTGATATCTTAGAAGAGACTTTTATGTCTGCAGATGCCTCTTCCACAGAGTCAGCCATCATGTTTCTACAGTAGCCCAGCATGGACAAACACTGGCTCTAAACAGAACAGAAACTGCAGTTTCTGCTAATGAGTCCATGTGCTACTTTAAAAGACCATGTTTCTCAGAATAAGCTATTTTGATACTTGAATAGATTTAAGTGGAATGTTTTATTCTCGTAATGGATCATTGCATTAGGTCAGGTAGAGCACTGAATTAGGATTGTGTTGAAATCGTTCCAATTGTCTTATTTCTGCTCTTAGAATCAAAGAGCAATATTTTGTTTTTCCCATACAGTTTTGTCGACTTTTCATACAGAAACAAAAAAATTGCCCCACACCTCCTTGCCCTCCCCCTCAAGCAGATACAACTTCTCAACTGAACCTCTAAGTGTGAACCAGAGTTCACATCTCTGAGGAGACCAAGCGACCGTGTGTGAAACAAACCTTCAGTTCAGTTTTATTAGTTACATTGTAGGTTAACACACTCCACTGAAGTTCTTTACTGGACCAACACAACCCTTTAATGGAAATCTGTTGGTGAGCTGATCAAGATGCTTTGCAACCACATCACACCTCTAAATGATTGGATCTGTGTTCAGTGTACGAAAGAACCATAAATAACTTTCTTTATCTCTTTATTCCCCCTTTAACCATGTGGCACGGATGATATTATATTATGTTAAAGGAGAGTCTGTTCATTTTAATTGACATTCCATTCAGTCGCTGAACATCACTGTGCGTTGAGTGGATGCTGTAGTTTGATTTGAGAAACATTTACATAACGTCCTGCCCTGGGCCCCTCATTCATTTAGAGTTCCCACCCCGCTGGAGGCGCCTCAATTTGTAGGGACGCAGGCATTGTGTGTTTGTAGTCTAATGGGCTTAATCGAGAGTTGTAGATAACAAAGATGCTTAACATATGAAAACCAACTTGACACATGTCCCCACAAAGTACAGGGAGATTGATATGGCTTTTTTTCTCTTTAACATGAGTGACACAAACTCATGGAGGCCTTTTTTTCAGCATGATGGTTCAGCAAGCAGAACCTGCAACTCATTCAGTTCACTGTGTGAATAGATCAAAAAACAGCATCACTCTACAGTGAATGTACAAAAGCAGTACTAAGCAGAAGAATGAACACTTTTCTGATTGCACAGATATCCAATAACTGAACTACTCAAACTGCATTCAGAGACATCAGAAACAAAATCCAAACCCCAAACTGTCCCCTGTGATCAAAGGTGCCAATATTCTCGCTAAATATAATCATTCAATTTGATTCAAACATATTTTTGCGTCAACCAAGGAGCACTGAATCTTTCCACTGCTGGTGTTCAATGGAAAGATTGCTGGTATCAAATTTCATTGAGGAAGTCACTCAAAATAAGGTTTGGAATAAAATATCTTACCCTGATATTCATGTTAAACATGGATCATTGCATGCCTCTGTTTTGTTTTAAAGCAAATTTATGTAGAAATGAGCGATTTGTTGCCTCTAGTTTCAGAGTGTGATCCCACTGTTGTAAATATGAACAGCTGTACTTATGTTCAAAAACCTTCCCAGTGGTCCCAAACACCTGTGATACAAACACCAACACGCTGAAGCTCATAGTTGGAAACAAACTGAACTAACGTTAGCTAACAGCAGCTACAGTTGGCAGCAGTTTACTTCACTGTCCATCAGGAAACTCCATGATCCAGTTTCACCAAAATCAGTCAAATATTGCTGTTGCATACTTCTTGGAGGAGCACAAAGTTACATATTAGTTAGTATTGTAGAAACAAACCTAAAGGGTGCAGAGTAGGCAGTGCTGTCGCTACCATAATGCATGTTATGCACTGCGCGTAGGGCACCAAGTGCTAGAGGGGGCACCAATATAGCCCAATTATCATCATGTTATAAGAGTAGCGTAATTCCCTTTGGGAATACAACTGTGCGTAAAGTGTGAGTGGATGAGCGAGAGAGAGCGAGTGAGTGAATGAATGTGTGCAGATGGAGTAGCTGCAGGTTAGCGGTTGGAGTTAGGTGTCTCAAAACCCAACGCCGGAGCTCCTGTGTTATACCACTGCTGGAGAAAGTGAACGGGGTTAACCCCGAAGATGACATGCACTTCCACCCCAGGAGATGGCATCTCCCCAGAAGCTGTCATACGATGACTTAATTAATGACTTTGCAGCCAAGAAATGCAGACGTGTGCCTCTGTAGAGCACAACTGGCACCACAAAGCAATTATGCTCATGGCACCAAATTGCCAAGCAGCGGCACTGTGAGTTGGAATGACAGAGACACCATTCACCTGATAAAGTCAGTGTAGCATCAACATGATTTTAAATCTGTTAGTTTATGTTAGAAAAGTTACATAATGTCACTTTAAATACCACTTTATCACTCCCTTCATGTCATTAAGGGAAAATCAACACACGTTTCTGCCTTCATGGATTTTCAACATTAACAAACTTTTCGCTGCCAAAAGTCTGCTTTCTGTATCATTGGTTCTGCCTCAGTGTTCATGTGTCTCTGCTTTACGTTTGTCATCATGAGGAATTGTTACATTATCAAACTTTACTTTCTCATGGTGAAGAAACAAACTCTGCTGTTTGGTTGTCATTGCATAACTTTGGGCTGTTTTGGGATGACTCAAAATGTTTCCAAGGAATATTTCAGACTGTATTCTCAAAAGAGAACATGCTGCACCACTAATGCACATTCCTCATATGGAAATCTTTATCATCATTTCGGCCCTTGTTGTATTCTTTTAAATGTAATTGAAGACATAAACTGTTGTGCTGTTCACTGAGTTCTTATGTGGATGAGGGGTTCATTTAAAGCAGGGCCATTCCTATCAGAAACATATGTGGGAGCTACTTATACTGAAATTGCAGCATTCATCCCCCCAAGCCCCCACGCCAACACTAACACACACACACACACACAAACACACACACATATAATATTCACAATGACATCTTCCCATTGTAGGACAGTTACATAATACTCTGTAGATTGAAAGTCTGTGTACACGAACTAAAACCCAGCACTCTGCCTGCTAATATATTACCTGCATCTCGAAACACATGCCAGCACATAACTCCTAATTCCTTTCGCTTAGTGTTGATTGTAAGATTTTATAGACATTGCTACTTAGCAGCAGGGATGTGATCCTTCACTGCCTTCCCACCTACAGACACAAACACTTGTGTTTCAATGAAGCACCAGAAAAAAACACAACTTATTAAACCAGAGGGCAGTGATGGGAAAGCTACTTTGAAACTATAGAGAAGCTGCCAATCAATCCTGACTGGAAGGAGTGAAGTTATGCCACAGTACACCTTTGTTAAAGGTTTTAAGCTACAAGCTACCCATAAAAAAACAGGACAAGGGAGTATGTTTGTTTTATCTTTGGTGTGGACAATGTTTGCTGGACAGCCAAAATGGAAGCTAAAGATCATGTGCATACACCAGCAAACATCGTCCCTACGTAGGTGTAGGTTGGTGTTTAAAGATAAACACCAACCTACGCCTACAAACACATGAATATTTACTTTATTCAGTCTGTATCTGCTTAAAACAGGACACGTGTCACATGAGCATTCCTCTCATTTTAAACACTGACTAAATCTGAGACTAATAATATGCAAATGATAACCATTTTAAGTCTTTAGCTTTGTCCGTCCTTCAGTCTGTGATTTGGGCAACACAACTTAACACAACTCATGTTTCAATCAGCTCATAGATTTATGGCCACGTGTGTGTAGTGTCCAAGTTATATTACAATAATAACTCCTCATCCACTTGTGAAAAGAGAGGAGTGGGATCACTAATGTCAACGATGGTAAATGTTGGGACCGGTGTTTAGCTAAAACCTTATACCTGAAATCTAAATATCAATATCAAATATCATTTGAATAATGATAATTCTCGGCTGTTTTCTTCATATTTTTGGACATTCTGATCACTTTTGTTCAGTCACTGGAGGAGAAGGAAAAGTGTCAAATGTATTTCTCTTCCGTACAGTGGCGTATGATTTGGTGATTCCATGATATCTCAGAAAGATAAAGATCCAAAAAAAATGTCCCGCCTTGTCAGGCCTGAATCCTTGTCTTTTCATCATCTCATTTACTCATCATTCACCCCGTGTTGAAGAGCATCGACTAGATTTAAAGTCGACTTTACAGTGGTGCTGAAGGTGGTTGAATGGAGGTCAACGCAATCCAGCCAGTAGGGATATCAAAAGTCTCTGACTCATGCAAACACACACTCAAACACACACACACCTACACTTTTACCCTTGAGAAACCCCTTCACAGACAGCTGACACCGCATGTCAAAATTTCAAAGCATGCTAAATTCAGAGTCACCATGTTGTCCCGACCCTCTGAGCGCCTCTGTTTGATGCTTCTTTACAAAAGAGACAGTGTGATCACACTGGTTAGCCTGACCTGTTCACCATGGCTGATCACATATGTCACTGTCAGGCTCACCTAGTGGAGTTGGTGGCAATGGTGGTGGAAATTGGTACTTCCTATAGATCTATCAAAAGTATGGAACAACATAAAAAAGGAATCAGTTGCAAGCAGATAGGCTCGACTTCTCTCTAACTCCCTATTTGTTTGATTATCAAACTTGTAGACTTCAGCCCAAACTGACCACTGACTCAAGCAATGTCACTTGAGAATAATTATCAGACAGCTCTGTCTGTTGATACTGAAGGCTTTATACTTTTGCCACGTACACAGTAGAATAAGTCATTGCTTTTTGGTACACAAACAGTTAACAGATCTCATTCTCTACCACGACTCCAAAGAATTTTACAGTTTGAAAATATGCCCCCCTCCCATGCCTGACGGTGGTTTGGTCCACTGCCTACCTACAGCATATCCACAGGTCCTTTTTCCAAAATATTTAATATGAATATGAATTGTGAGCTCAAACAGCTGCTGGATCTTTTGTGGCAAATCTAACTGTCCTCCTCAACACAGCCTCCTTACACACACTACGTGGGCAGAGTAATCTTCTGGCAGCAGAACAGGAGCAGAACAGAGGTAGAGGTGTGGTAGATCTTTGCTAACAGGCTCTCACAGCAAAAGTGCAAGTTCATCATTGCAAGGATATTATTTCAGATGGAGAGAGTGACGGCGCTCCATCAGGCAGCACCACATTCATGGGTGGGAACTGAGTAGAAAATGAATGACTGGGTCTGAGGCGGCATGCCAGCATGCTAACCCACTCACAGTGACAATGCTAAAATGCTGATATTAAAGACATATCATTTGTCATGTTCACCCTCTGAGTTTCCATGTTGGCATGGAAACATTTTCTGGAGGTTTTCTTGTTTGAAAGGAGAGCAAAGAACCACTCTGAAGGATTCTGCTCTTCTTCAACTGGCTTCAGTCAGAGTTTGACTACATTATATGCTTCATCGATCACCTGCGATATACAGTCTAGTTATTATAATCTACCCAACAAGTTTATGACTCTAGAAATACATATTTGGTCTCCCAGTCATGCATGTATTTTTTGTACTATGTGTATGTTGCAGCTTGTTCTAACTACAAGTACTATAAAATTCATAGCTGCATTATATATGTAAAACACTGCTTTAATGAGCTTTTAACCACAGAACTACGCCATTGTTTGGACACAGAGAAGAAAATAATGAGGTGTAAAGTCTTTGCCAGCATCGTAACTGAGGTATATTTCTATCCTTTCTCCTATATGTATTCAAATTCTCCTATATCAACTCATATTAATGACTACTGGCAGGAAAAAGTACACAACTCAACACTGAAGTTATATGGTTTCAGCCCATCGGGTATGTGTACATGACAATAAAAAGCTCTTGGCCTCAGTGCATCAGTGCACAATGCAAAAACAGCTGATTTCTGGTCCCAGCTAGTCTGAGTAAGGTCCTATTTACAGTGGTTCACTGTTGAAATCTTCTTTTCCTGTGTGGTTTCAGGAGGAGAGGATATGGCCTCCACTTGTAGCCTCTGAGCACAACGAGACAGAGTGAGAGAGAAAATAGACGCTGCAGACGTCTCAGTGGACAGACAATTGCTAAAGAGTAGAGGTTGCGTATCTGCATGGGCGTAGTCTGGGTATAGGGAAAGGAGGAGAGAGTTAAAGTGAGAGAAAGAGACGTTAAAAGACACAAACTAAGAAGAACTGACAGAGCAGTTAACACATAAAGTGAGAAGTTTGAGGAATGAAAACAATCTCTGCGGTTGAAAAGAGGAAGCACACACTCAGTTCAAGAATTGCTTAAGACTGTGACACAGTTTAAAAAATAAAAGTTGAAACTCTCATTAACTCCTCAGAGACTTTGGAACCGATTCAACTGGATGTCTCATTACGGGGTCAAACGTCCAGTGTGGTTTCGAGGCTGTAATTCCTATTCCTATGTTTTAGCTAGAATGAACTGCCAGATCCCTTGTGGTCAGAAAGACTGTCCCTTACGTGGGAAGTGACTGATCCCTGTAGCAGCTTCTTTTCCTGCTGAAGAGCAATTAGACCAACAAGTTCTCCAAACTAAATGATGAAATATGTCATTTGTAACTACCAAAATGACCCCACGAGTGTTGATTTGACATCAATGTCAATAGGACGTCCTGACTTCCAAAACTGTTCATTACAAAAGTGACTCTCTATGCTCTCACTATGGTTATGGTTTATATTTAGGGAAGATTAGAGATTGATCATAGTCATGGTTAAAAGAAATACTGTTGGTGGGAGGAAAGCTGTCACACAGTTGGCAACCACCCAATCAAATGCGTTTTGACATGCACTAACAACAGCGCTCTGCGCTTTCTGCGAGACAATAGTCAGAATTTGCATGACATGTTGTTTTATCTGCAAGACAAAACAGAAATCTTAATCTAAATTCCACATACTGGTTTTTCCTGCAGCTTTAAACTTTATTTTTGTGTCTTTGCCCATAGATATAGATGTGGTGAATGTGAAAGCCAAAGCATTCATAATTCAAATTCACTGTGTGTTCTTTTATGTTTAATTTGTCACACTTGTGGGTAAAATCTTCACAGCTCTCTTCAAGACACTGAACAGAAACAGAGCTACATGAGCGTCCCTATTTTCATCGACCATAGTATGCATCAGTTTGGATTCGTACCACTCCTGAGAAAAAGCGTAGGTGTTTAACTTTCTTCACCCTTCACTGGGCGTGTAAACATACAATTGGCATCGGATGTCACTCACTTCCCAGGAGCAGCTACTTATAATTGTATATGAGGCACAAGAGCTGTGAGGAGTCACTTACATATTCCAATAAACCACAGACAGGAAAAGGGACTTGAAAGCTGAAAAAAAAACTACATAGTGGGCTGTTGATTCTCAGTTAGATCAGGAGCATGCACAACTATTTGACACTACAAGTAGTCATTTATTCAGTCAGAAGTTAAAAACAGCCCTTAATGAAACTTTAACGTCGGGCTGATGCTGTTTTGTGCTGCAAAGAATTACAGCAAATCCTGACAAACATTAAAGTCAGAGGACTCTGTTGGATAGCACGATGTTCACAGCAAGCTAGGCTGTTGTGGGAAATACCTCACTCTGACTTATAGAAAGATTATAAATGATTTCCTCGTACACGCTGTTACACTGTAACACAAAGTGCATTTACAAAGAGGTGCAGTGAGAGTGAGAAATAGAGAATACAGCTTGCTTTGTTCCGAACTTGTCTTACCAGTATTTAGGAGGAAGTCTTACAATAACACACACTCTTTAGCACACGCACATACTGTACAACCACGTGGTCACATGCGTAATGGTCCACAGATGCTCAGCGCTTGGCTCTCTGAAGAGGATATCCTGACGGCTGCCTGGTGGAGCTGCCAAATCTTCACAGAAACACAACAAAAGAAGTAACACAGAGACAAGGTGCAGATGAGAACATTATTCACATTTAAAATGATTTTTCCAGACAAGACTGGACTTGTTTCCAGCCGAGCTAACATACTGTACATAATGTTATGACTTAAGAGTACAATCAGTGCATGCATGTAGGAACAAACTTAAAGGTTCATTCAGAAGTCATTCTTTAACTCGCCTCGTTATCATTATAGCACTCACATCAAGCAAAGAGCTTTTTAACAGGCAGCATGATATCACTTTACCTTTACCTGGAGGTCTTTACACAGCTGTGTGTGCTCTGTGAACTAAATATTACATCTTGTGTTGCTGGATTAGCAGATAGCAAAGCTCAATTTTGTTCAAAGTAATGAACAGAAGGGCAGCTGTTAATGTTTGATGAGCTTGCAGTTGTATTTTAGTCTTAATCTTTCATCACATGAAGAGCAAAAACACTCAGCTAGAGATACTGATGGCACAGAGTGAGTCATGTTTTAACCGTGTTCCGACAGAAAGCGAGGTGAATTAAAAATGAAGTTGTTACATGCACTAATTGGGCCACTGGATGAGTCTATGAACCCACTTAGCTTTAAGCTAGCTAGCAGCATCTGCACAAACCATGTGTAGAGCAGAGTGTGTGTTCATGTGACAGCTCAGCCTCTGACTGATCGCAGCACAACATTCTCGGTCTACATTTCTCTCCTTCTGCTCTTGTCTCTGTACATTTATGAGGCAGATTGATAACAGGCATTCATAAAGCTCATGAACAACTATCACAGATGTGTCTTTGCCTCTAAAATTCACCTCACGTTCTGAATGAACCTTAAAACTCAGCACAGCACTAATAGAATATTGGACCATGGTTCTGGCACAAACATGCTCAGTCTTGGCTTAAATGAATAATACAACAATTGTGAAAATTTCATTTCGCTTTCCAAGACGAGAGATCGATACCGCTCTTGTGTCTGTGCATTGAGTGTGGAGCTGGAGCCAGAAAGTGATTAGCTGGAGAGCAGCGGAAAAATCACCATCCTACGTCTGCCCAACATGAAAAAATATACTTTCATTGTTATAATGAACAGTTGCGGACCAATACGCAGACATGAGCCAGGAAACCAGAATCTGTGAAAACAGTCTATTAAAAAGATCTGTGGGGGGTCCAGGGAGCTTGTGGTGGCAACAAATCCAGAAGTGGAAAGGATACAAGACAGGGCTGGATGTGGCAGGCATGGCAGGTAATCCTGGGAACAGAGACTGAACTGGCAGGTGGTTGAGCTGGTCATACAGCCTGAGGAACAGCTGAGCACAGACTGACATTTCTGGCAGTTCTGTGGCTGTGAAGTAAAGACACATGGGAGTTTAACCTGCCAAAGACAGTGATGGTGCCCTCACTGAGACCATCTGGTACACTGCCACCAGACTCCACACTCTGCATTGACTGCCTTACATTTCACATGGGTAAGCTGATACTTATTGAGCCTAGGCTGTCTATCAAGACACAGAAACAACTGCTGTCATACACACTGACACTCACCATCCACCCCAGACCTTACATTTCACATTAACATAAGGCCTACTGACACCGTCAATGTGTTACAATGACACACAGCTTTTAGGAACCAACATCTAGCTTACTACATCTTAAATATTCTGCATACTGTGAACTGTTGCACATTACCTGATAAATATTTTGCAGATTCCCGCATAAAACTGTACAGCTCTAGTCATTGAAACAACTATTGTACATAATATTGTACACATATTTATATTTTCTAGTAGTAATTGTTTTAACTTTCTTTAAAATAAAAAACTTTTTTTATTGTTTGTTCTACACCAAACACAGAGACAAATTCCTTGTATGTAAAAACTAAACCTGACTCTGATTGGCTACTGGCTGGCTCCAGAAGTGAGTCAGTCTCCATAAGCCCCATGTTAAAATGTCCAACTTCACAGCAGAAATAAACATGTTTACAGCCTGGTACAAAAACAGTTTTGGTCTCTATAGATAATTTCCCCGTTCATGACAACTTTCTAGACAACTCACCTGTTCAAATGATATTAAGGCTTAAAGTTATGCAGAATAAAGAGCTTGGCCACTTTGATTGACAGGAGGGTGTCTTCACAGGTGGTTTGTTGAGCAAGCTTCATTCAACCCGCCTCAGCTCCACCTACGCTCCACCTCTTTGCCCATTTTGGATTAGCTGGGAGGCAACAGAGGCAGGACTGTCAAGATGGCAGCAATCAGAGCCACCACACTGAGCTTCACAACGGCTCTTCAGAAACCTGTGGGTGGCATCACAGAGACTACGTCCATGATTTATATATACTGTATGTTTTGTACAGGTTAAAAAAATTTATACAATGTGTTAATAAAGTGTTAGTAGGCCTAACATAACAAAGCTAATGAATGCATCATGTTCTCATCATGTTCACAGCTGATATAAAGAGAAATATCTTGGATATGATTTATTAATATACATACACATTTTCAAATCCTAGCCCTGTGGTCCCTCTACCCAACATGCCCTCATGTATCAGTGTTCATAATAATGAAACTGCACCCTGACTAAAGAAATGACAGCACTTAACTGTCACTGCACAGTGTGTGGTGTTTGGTCAGTAAAGGGGCTGCAGCTTCCATAAACAGTGGATGCATTATGCAGATGTGAACAAGGTGATGTGTACAAAGCAAATGAGGAGGGGGTGGTAAGATCAGCCTACTGTCTCACTGTTTCCCATCTACCAGGAAATGTGGGTCCCCTGTGGAAGACTGGTGTGTCTGTGCAGGCTGAGGTATCTCAGGTTGCTTGGCAAGCGTATCAATACACATGCAATAGAGCATGTGGGCGCACAGATCTTCAGTCACAAAAACACGTCCAAGATAAACACCCCTTCTCCTCAAAGTGCAGAGCAAACACTCATCACCCCATTCTGTATCTATCATCATGTCTACAGTATAAATGATAGAGCACAGAGGTTCTGCACAGCTCCTGACAACCATGGCTCCCTGCTATCCCCAAAGCCAATTAATCAGCCCCAACAATCTGCTCAGCCCTAACTCACTGAACTCAAGTTCAGACATAAAGCACCTCCTGTAGAGCCATCGGCATGTAACCTTGAGCCTGTCTGAGCACCATAAAGCCATCAGAAAACAGCAGAACCTGTTTGTGTGATTTAGACATGACCCCTCACTGTGCTTCATGCGGCGCATTCGTACGATACACAAAATCTGTATTTCACTCAGACATTGGACTTGTTTTGAACATTTTGACAGTTCAACTGCTGTGTGGGGTGAACCGTGTTACCAAAAGCAATTAGATCAAATGGCACACAACTGTAACATTTGGGGAAATATTCTCATGCTGCCACACACGTTACCCAACTCATCATCCTGTTAGATTTGGCTCTTCAGATAGATTTAAGCCTGCACACTCTTGGTCAAGCCTTCTTGGTCGCAGCACCTAGCTGCCCACCATCAGTCGGGTTCTGCAGGAGGTGTCCGCTGTGTAGTGCTTGCTCATGGTTGTAATTGTTGGGTCTCAGTAAATGTTATAAAGAGTATGGTCTAGTCTTGATCTTCATGGAAAGTGTCATAAGATAACTTCTGTTGTGATTTGGCGCTACAGAAATAAAATTGAATTGAAGTTTCCACCACAGGATCCAGAATTCTTGACTGGGAAAGAGGCAGATCAGAGGCCGATTTATATAAGACTAATATTATCACATGACCTCCGTCATGTATATGGTAGGTCATTTTCAGTGGACTTTTTACTTTACAAATGACAGACGTGGCAGCTTCACACGGGATTAAGATCACAGACAACCTCTGCAATAATTAGGCTACAAATTACTATAGAGGCTTCCATAATCTAGTCCTGTGTGAATTGGATTTATAAATAAATCCAACTTCACTGTACATGCTCCTGAAAAGCTATTCCCACTGCTGTTGCTGCTGCAGTAACGTCAGATGTACTTAATAACACCATTCAAACAGAGTTTTAGTAGTTAAATGTAGCTGTTTCTGTGAGAGGCTAGATTTTATCATTGTCCAATTTTAGCATTTAGTGAGACTTAATCAGATATTATTGTGGTTTCATACAAAGAAGCAGAAAATATTTGTTAGCGCTCCCTACTGCTAAAATTATTGTATGCATTAGGTCTAATATTTTTTGCCTTGATTGGAGCCCAGAACCTCTTCTTCGGACAGTTAACACATTTTAAATCTTATTTTTCTCACAAAAATCTGGTTCATGCTCTGCCCTCATTAGTAACTTTATAAACTGCAGTTTATCTGAATTGAATAAATACATATTGTTCTTCAAAGTCTGGTAATGTACTGTACTTTTATAGTCTTCAATATATCTCATGAAAAGACCAAAGCCAACCAACAACTATTGTGTGTGCATCCTCTGCCTGATAGATTGTCTTCCTCTGTGCCACAGAGCTCTATTGTTATCCAAAACTATTAAAAGCACACTGTTGCCACACTGTTGCACCGGCTGACATGTTCCTTCATTACTTGAACACACAGGCTGTAGTTTATTTTGACCGTCCTGCTGCCCCAAATACTCACTAGAGCACCAAATGTGGATTAAGCCACTGCTGAAAACAAACGCACTGTTTCCTGCTGAGTAATGTTTCATAAATACTAGTCTACAGTGACCTGTAGAAATATCCTGTGAAGGAATCGCTGCTACCTTATTATTTTCTTATATTGAGATACTTTGTAATGCATCGTCACGTACTACTCATTTTTAGCTGGTCAGGAGCCAGCTGAAGCCCACAGCGGCTGTTCCCACGGTAAATCTATGAATTCAAAGCAAACAAGCATTCTCTGCTAACGAAATCAACCTTTCATAGTTAAATAAACTCCAATAATAACAGTGCCTCCTGTGTGTATTATATGTGGAAAAGATGTTGCTAACAACAACTCTTTATGTGCTCATATTTTGTGAAGTAGCTCAGGAGCCAAACCAGGTGGGGCCTCCTGTACAGTATGTTTATGTCTCTGAGCAGTTGTCAAGGTAAATGCTTCCACAGTGGGACGGATCATATGGCATGAATTAGCCCCCACCTCCCAGCTCTCTGTGCTCTCAATAACCCCTATCAACATGGAAATGCATGCACACACACACACAGATCAACCCCTACATATCTCCAGAGCAGACTCCATCATCACCTTCATCAGTTGCAACACTTGAATTGTCTCCTTATGGGAGGTGAGTCTTCTTGCATTTACTATTTTAGATGCAGCAACAAAGTCTGGTTCTCCTGTGTGTATCAGCAGGGGCTCAACAGTGCTGGAGTTCACAATGAAAATCATGAAGTGGATCTACAGAGGATGCCATTATGTTAGCTGTGATTATACTGGCTCACCTGGGACTTGTTGTATACAAAACAGCTCTGATTAAACAGTGTGTGTGGAGTCCAGACAGTGTTAGCGGCAGGGCTGTGCAGCGATCTTCAACAAGCATGTAAGACATGTCCGTCCATCCATCTGTCTTGTTTTCCATCCAATGCTTGAAAGACATGTGCTGTTGGTCCAAATCTGAGATGAGGTGCCCCTTTTATATAAAGGACAGTCACCGTAGAGTTATACTGTAGACAACATGATCAACAACCTCAGGCATATTCATTTCCTAAGAGAAACAAGCTGTATGAAAAGTCAACTAGACAGGAAGTTTGATTGAATCACAGTTCACTGCTGCTGTTGTTTTGGTGTGTGATTGAAACGTTCCATTCAAACGTTGGATTCAGACATTTTTTTGCTGTCCTCTGTGAATTTACAACTGGATATTATGTAGCTTCATGGGGGACAACAGGGACAATGTGAAGTTGCATTTATTTGCATTAGTAGAATAATTGAATAAAATAATACACACAAACTAATTGTGTTTCATTCCAACATATCGTCATGTGTTTCGTTTCGCTGTCCTGTTTTCATGCCCGCTGTCTGTCTGAATCGACGTGAATGAAGCAGAAAACGGACAAGAAACAGATTTCTGCTAATTCAAAGCTTTACAGACAAACAAACAAACCTGTTCTTGATACCTCTGTAATGATTTATTAATGGTTTCATTTATGTCTGGTGGATTAATGCTCCTATTAGCACGCTAAGTCCCAGCTCGTCAGCTTTGGCCTTTTTCCTTTGCTGCTAAGATCATTACGTAGATTCAGAGCTTCTGAACTATTTCTTAAACTGTCAGAACAAAATGGAAAAAAATACTTTATGTTCAGTGTCAACAGGTAACTCTAAAACCTGCAAGTTAAACTGTGTAACATGCAGACACAGACATCACCCTATGTGGCTTTTTCTCTGAAATGCAGTTTATATTTTATTTAGTTATATATAGTGAGTTTTATATTTTAAACTTATTGTCATTTAATTTGGCAAATGCAAAAAATAATAAAATAAATACATTTTATTTAGTGTTCATTTACTTTTTATTGTGTAATGCTTCACTTTTAAAATGAAGACAAATGCTCAAAGTGCAGAAACTCTCTATCACACACACACACACACACACACACACACACACACACACACACACACACACACATAACAATATTGTTTTACCTTTACTTCTTTGCCAGATGCAGGGTCCAGGATAAACAAAGGGAAGCTGCTGTAGCTCTCTCTTTGTCCGTTCATGACCGCACCACAGTAAGACGGCTCCAGACTTAAGATGCAATCAAACTCTGCACTTTAGCTTGCCTCTCCTGAGTTACCTCTGGAAAGTTTGCCTATAAGTTTGATGTTTTTCAGTGTGGTGCCTGTGAATACTATATATTCTTTAGCTACAGCAATGCATTCATTACCAATTAAACTCACTGGTTAGGGGTTAACATAAACAAGTTGTCAGTCTAGACAGCATTAAACCTGCAGTTTCATTGTCACTTGTACTTTTCAGGGTTGAGCAAGACATATTTTCAGCACTTTCCTACATGTGACTGTCAATGGCCAAATGTTTTGAAAAGCTACTAAGATGATTGGTGGTGTACTATATCCATAAACATCCTGCCGGTACATCGATACTGCATATGTGCAGCTCTCAACAAAGATAAGACTGAAGTGAGATGGCTCAGTTGTTAGCTACCTCCATAATCTATGCATGTAAATGGACTGTACTTATATAGCTCCTTTCTCGTCTTCCAACCACTCAAAGTGCATTCACCCATTCACACATTCATACACTGATGGCCTTGGCTGCCATGCAAGGTGCCAACTGCTCATCAGTTTGAGGAGCTAACCATTCATACACATTCACACACTAATGGCATAGCCTTCGGGAGCAATTTGGGGTTCAGTATCTTGCCCAAGGACACTTCAACATGCAGACCGGAGGGGATCGAACCGCCGATCATCTGATTAGTGGACGACCCGCTGTACCTCCAAGCCACAGCCGCCCCCTGTGCACGTATTTTCCTTATTTTGTCATATAACAGATTTATGTGTGCTGGACCATTTGGAGGTTGCTTCTGGGCCTGATGTGGCCCACAGGCCCACAGTTGAATAGGTCCGGATGTAAGTCTCACTAAATCTAAAAATAAGTCTCAAATCTGTGTGCTCAGATTTGAGTTATTACTCTGAGAACTTCTGATTTAGTGAGAGAATATAACTGTCTTCACATGCATGACGAATGTTCAAAAAAATGTAACAGAAAAGTGGAACAGAAAAAAACTGAAAAGTATCCTGAATTTTCAGATCTCTTCAGAACTTATGTGGGGGCAAAGAGGTGGCCACTTAGACTTCTAACCCCAGTATTTCTGAAATCCTGGCTACGGCCCTGGTGACAAGCATCGTTTTGGATTTGTGTCACCTCTGGAGCATGTACAGGCTAATAAAAGTACTCTGTTTGCATGTCCTTCAGAACCTCCTCTTCTTATTGGTCTAAAAGTTCTAAATACGGCAATGTGCAAATGAGTAAAGACAACGTACACGTTTGTTTCTGTTCAGCTTTATTTGTAAATGCATCTTGGATAGAACAAAGAAAAAATATATATAATATATTCATATGTACTGAAACGTTAAGTTATGTACACATTTAGGGTTTACACTAGAAATCTTCACAACCACTGATTTGCTTTAAGATATGGTATCAGAATAGTCTCTGTGTGTTTCCTGGATGCAGCGATGTACACTCCTGCATATTTACATACATTCATAGGATGTGATAAAATGCCTGTGATTCACACAGGCATTAATAATTCAAAAATTGAATGAAAGGAATGATGTACAATGTTGTGTACCCCTGCTCGTTGTCCCTTTACATACATTAATTACGCATGGACGGCATTGGCACACCCTTACAGATTCACAGCGGGGCGTGCTGCACGTAGGAAAACAATGTTTGAGAGCAAGTTGGGAATTCCAAAGTATGTCATAGCCTCAAAAGAGATGTCGTGACTACATTTTCCAGAAGCTCATCCTCCTTGTAGTTCAGCACCATGGTGTTTAGTGTGTCCATTGATGTCGCCTCAATGAAACATGACTGCCGGCTGAGGTCGAAGGGTGTCAGGGTGTCTCCAGTAACAGATAAAGTAGAGTTGAGGCAGATTTTGTGTCAAGTCGTCAGCAAAATAACAAATAATTATAGCAGACTGAGACATTCAGTTCCGACTGACATGGACCATATATGACACCTTTTGAACAGTCACTTTACATCCCATCATGGATCATTTGAAAAGCCTGATTCCCCAAAACCATTTGGCTCTCCAGTAAGGATTTTGTGGTACAGTAAGGCTAAAAAGCGAGACAAAGAGAAGACCAGCAAGTAGGTACACATGATTTTGCTTAAACAATGAACAAAGATCATTTAACACTGATCAGAAGGCTGATTTAACAATCACTGTGCACTAAACCTTTAGTTGTGTTTCACTTTTGCATTTCTTGTGTTGCTCTGTCATTCTCCTCCTCCGTGTGTCTCAGCAGGTTCACAAAGTTGCTGTAAAAATGTGAGTCCCGGTAGCTTATCATGAGATTTCCCTTATGCAATCAGTAGTTCATGTCCACATATTCTGACAGGTGCATCAACACAAAGTTGAATAATAAAGGTCCTCCAACTGTACTGTCAATAGACTGTGGTGCAAGGCAGCAAAAACTAGGACAAAGCTTTCGGAGAAACCCCACAGCAGAAACCTTTGTGGACCCCAGGAAGAGTAACTAGGACTCTGGTAGTATCTTACGAGGATCCGAATGAACTTCAGTCTGACTTCCTAAACATTGCATAAGATGAGGAATGTCCAAGACATTGGCAGCTTTCAGGAAGATAAAAGGCAGTTGTTTTTATCCAGGTAGAATGGACACGCAAGGCTATTACCAAAGCTATCCCATAATCCAGACTGAATGAAAATAAGCTTATCTTATCTTCTGCTGAGGCAGGCGATAAGGACAGAAGAAATAAAAGGAGTACAACATACCAAAGCACCAACAGCAACAACAACCTTCAGCTGATTACAGGATGGTAACCGTGTTGCTTCACTTTTGTACAATAAATTAGAACAATCACAGACTGCTGAAACGAAAAGCAAGGCGTGCTTCCACTCACAAACTCAAATTGACTTGATGAAGGCGCAAACACTTGTACGCACACCCATACGTTCACGCTCACACCTTGCTGTGGCCTAAGTCTGTATGCAAGATGATCAGTGATCCCAGTGATCCGAGCGGGGCGCCAGTTTGCGGAGCGAACTGTCCGGCTGTTTCGTGGAAAACGGTGGACTTTGATGTGTTTTGAGAGGTGGTCACTGCGAGCGAATTTCTTCTCACACACTGGACACTGGTATGGCTTGACACCTGAGTGGGACCGCCGGTGTCGAGACAATTCGTCTGACCGGGAAAACCTGAAGGGAAGAAGAAGAAGAAGGAGAGATGTTTATCATTTGGCAAAGACAATGGGAGAAAGTCAGAGGTGTGGACTCACGTCACGTGACTTGGCAAAGTCCGACTCGAGTCACAAATCTGATGACCTTAGACTCAACTTGACAAAAGTTGCAACTAGACTTAACGGTAATGACTCGTGACTTCACGTTTGACTTGAAAATGTGACTCAACTTGCTTTTCTTGACAACAGATGTGCTTTTAATCTGACAGCAGTCAACCACATTGCACAAGCCGGAGGGACACATCACATTTAGACACTCAAGTAAGCAGAAGTGTAAACTGTAGTGTTTGACACAGACCACACAGATCTACAGTATTTAAACCTTTGGCTTTTAGTTATTTTCATATTTTGTTGCAAATACAGTAAGCTGAAGACACACTGATTCAATAAGCAACCAAAAGTAGATTCAGGCTGAATTGACTGTGACTGAACCTCAACTCACTCCTGATCATTTGGCTTTTGTCCTGAAATATATTTAAAAAGCCATAAAAACAAACACTTCAAACATTATTTATGTAATTTTACTGTATTAACTCTAAATGTGAAAACATTTCAAATGCAATTCGACTTGCTTAGCACTTCACACACAAGTTTAGGACTTGCTTGTCACTTGCAAAACAATGACTCTGTCCCGCCTCTACACAAAGTGAATGATCCTAATTTAGTAGTCTGTCTCAGGTGTGTGTGGTTTGGCCAAGATGATCAAACTCCACTTGTGTCAAAGCAGTTGCATAACACATCCAGAACCTGTTCTGTCCATGAGGAAACTATTTGTCTTGGCTCCTCAGAACAAACAATGACAATGGATTTGAAAAAATATTTATCTTTAGAGCAACATGTGTTCTGAGGATATTTCATAGCTCAAGTGCCTCTATGATACAGTCCAAAAGAAAAAAGCCTTGAAACTCTTTCCACTGCCCCTGCACTGTTATATTGTCTTTTTGTTTTGGCAATTCCCTTTTTTTCCCAGCATGCACATAAGGCCAGAATTTTTCTCACCGAGTCCCACAGCATAATTATCCGTCACGAGCAAGAATGCTTCACATGTTGATGCTACAGCTCGTTTGCCTGTAACTCATTTGGACAAGCAAAACATCGCAGTGGGGTTAGCATGCGAGGCGTACGCTACTTGGCTGGAGCCAAACGAATGACAGCTCTGGGGCTTCTTCCCAGCAACCTAGTTCTCTGAAACTGACTGTCCCCAGCCAGGCTCTGCGTCCCAGATGTTGCACTGCTGACCTGACAAGATGATGAATCGATCGCACCCTGTAATTAAGCAGCAACACATAAAGAGCTGCAGTAAAAATCTGTTGTACTCTCTGTCATATGTAGATACAACAAGCTTACAGCTAAGACCTAAAGTAATGCTGCTGCTGCTGCTGCTGCTGCTGCTGTAATAGACATGATTAAGTTACAACAGTTGCAACATCTGACAGCAGTTTATACACTGCCAATAAAAACATCCTAGTACCACCCAAACACCTACCTAAGCAGAACAAGCAGAAACAAGCAGATCCAGTCTGCACAGTAACCTGGGTACATGGAACAGTTATCTGACTGAGGTTTTGACCCTCTGTCCAGTTACATCTTCTAACCTGGGGACTGAAGGGGACTGGGAACTCGTGGGAACCATTGCATGCACAGGATATATTTACTGTAATGTGGAGAGGTCAGTCAGCATAATCATCACAGGATGGATGTAGGATGAAATTTCAGACATGAAAATAAAAGAGGCTAATGGCTTAAACACATGTTTTATATAATCCGATGTCTTCCAGTAAACGGTGTGCATCCAAATCTGATCTACAAACTGTTTTACATAGTTTGTAGAGATGGTCTCAGTCTGTAAACGGTAACACTATCACTGCCACTCTGAAGTCTGATGTTCCACCATCTGGTTTGGATCTGTTGCTATGTGAAATGTATCAGAGAAACAGGCGGGATTTATTTCATCCACTCTCAGTCCCAGCTGAATCAATTGGAAGCACTTTTCTTTCTTTTACAGAGCTTTGTTTTCATTTCCTGTTAGCTGAAGGTGTTCTTGAGTCAAACAGTTAAATTACCAAATCCACGTTTCGTCTCATTAAGAAAAAACTCTGAAAAGTCTCCAAAAGACTGACTTTCAGCAGGAAACAGAGTTGGATTGGACGGGAGAAGCAGACAGGAATGAAAAGCAGTCCTGTCCAGACCTCTTCTTCTGAACTTGAAAGAGAGGGTTGCGCTGCATCCACTATGAGTGGATGTAAGTTTCTCTATTCTAGTTAAGCATTCCCCTCGTGTGTGGGCACATTACTCCCAGAAACCCCCCCAGGGAGTCCCCAGCTTCATTCCTCCAACAGTGAGCCTGTAAGAGCTGAGTAACACAGCCTGGGCTCGAGGATATCATAAGCTCTGTGAAGCAAAAATATGCAGCAGAGACATCGATTGTACTAGACAGCTGGACATTTAGCTGTCTTTTTAAGTTTGAGTGAATGGAAACACTGAAGCACAAACTTTGCTCAATCATTGTAGGCCAAGATTCAAATGATCAATTTAAGTCTCTCAACGTGTTGTAGGTTTTTAGTGAGACTGACAAAAGGTATGACACCATTGTTTTCAGCTAGCTGGGATGATCTACCCTTTCCCATAAGATCAGTACATGAGGGGAGACTGTTAACTCTATAAGCTCTACAGCTTCAAGTTGATTCCTACAGGATGTGACAAAGCAACTAGTCCTCATGTTTTATATAACTTCTGACAAACCTTGTGTAAACCTATGGTGATACTGTTAACTTTATACTGCTATTGGTGCCTATAATGCACATAAATGGAAGAAGACAGTGGTCTTACCCCTCCAGTTCTCTTTGTGTGATCTACACCCGGCAGCAAAAACTCTCAAAACCTGGGCTGCATTCTTGAACCTGAGCATCTTTCTTTGTTTGCTATGAAGTTATCACATGGAGCTTTAGAAGTCTAAATCGATTCATGGAGAAAAAAAAAAAGAATGAGCAATGAGGTAAAAAGGGTTAAGTACCCTGCAGCCTCAAACCCACAGGAGCTCCACAAGCTTTAGGTTTTACTTGGTTTTTGCTCATTTGCACAGGGGCCCTGTGTCAAAAGCAACTCTAAGACTTTAATTATATTAGTTCATACTGCACACATGGTGCACATTCCAAAATAAATGTGCTTGGGATGGGGTTAATAGGGGCAGACAGCTAATTGGGTTAAATCATGGTTGTGCTAAGTTGATTTTTAAAGTTTATGCCACATAACATAAACCAGTGGCTGCTAACAGGCACTGTAGATGGTTGATGCAAATGTCCTGATAGCCTCTCATATATCTGATATATCATCTGATCCACAGTGTCTGTGTTCTCACAGTATTATCTCGTCTTTGCGTTTGTTTCTGGAGTGACATTGTTACATTTGAATATACAGTAGCACAGTCAGTGCATCTTTCCACCCTCCCCGTTCCTCCCAGTCTATGAGGAACCTTGACTGATCCCTCTCTTCCCTTTCATGCAGCGTGGCAGCCTGGACGTTCCTAGCCCACAGTCATGGTAACTATTCAACACTTTGTCTTTGTTCGCTCCACTTCCTCACTGCTTCTCCCTTCAAATGATTGTGGCAAAACTGAAACAGGCCTTTTCTCCCCCTCTGTCTGCCTCTCTCCCCCCAATACCACCACCACCAAGAGCACTTTTTCTCCTGTCTTTTCTTTTTTATAAATCTCACTTACTCGCTTCTTCTCGCTTCAGTTGCTTCTTTCCAATTTTACCAACTTTTTTTTTTCCTTTGGTCAGCCCCCTCATTTACCCCATCACATACAGTGGGCTACACACAGATACACACACACACACACACACACACACACACACACACACACACACACACACACACACACACACACACACACACACACACACAAACTTCCATCCAAACTACATCCTGCCTTTTGTGTACAGACAAGAGCCCTTTGTTAGCTGGAACACACAGCCTGGATTACTACTGCACAAATTTCTGCAGCTCCCCTCTTGTATTAGGACACACACATGCATTTCAAGTACAGTACATGATGGTGGCAGGTTGCCAGATTGTTACTATATACAAAGCTTTTAGGGGATATTATTGATCACTCAGTACCTGTACGTAAAATGAAGGTTTATGAATCACTGAACGTTTGAAGGCTCCTCCAAGACGGATCCCTGCAAGCCGTGGCAGGTAGAAACCAAATTACATAACAGCCCACTGGTTGGAAATGTGTTAGAGCACATGTCCTGCTGTGTGTGTGGAGTGTGTCTCAATCAGAGGTTCCCCAATTGTCTAGTATTAAAGGGTTAATTAGAATTTATTGAAGTGGGTTTGTATGTGGTACCAGCACTGAAGCTAAGCAATGTCCAGCTGTGGGCAGCAACAAAACGTATCTGAGCCACCTAAAAAAGTGTTTATATTGATCGATGCTCGCTTCATAGCCACCAGACTTCACTGACAACAGTATGTTTTCCTCACAGAACACGAGAATTGTTATTCAGAGTTGTTATTGATGCTGATGAATCTAACATGCGTTAGATATCATAATGTTAGTTGCTGCAATTATTGTTTTTGGAGAGATCGATATAAGACTTCACTTTTCTGTCAGAAAGAGAAAATATTCTAAATATAGCATACACTTCATTTTTCATATTCATTTTTTTAGGTTTGTTAGGTGAAGTTTTTTTTTTTTTGTTGCTGCCCCATCCACAGTAGTGTATGGGATGTTTGATGTTTTCTGTCTACTCTAGGTAATGTACTTGCTATAGATAAATACCTCATACAACGCCACCTCAATGAACACAAGTTAAACCTATAACAATCATTAATCTTTATTCATTAAATTATGGTTTACATACAAGCTAACTTAACATTCATTCAATTTGTGCAATAACAAGCACAGGTGAGCAGTGCCGTTGTGCTGCTGATTCTATAAGTCATTTTCATCAAATATGAATTTCTTCTCCTGATAATCATGTTTCAGCATCACTAAATGCTACAACAACTGTAAGCTGCAGCTGAAGAAGAAGGCAGGTCAGAGGCGCACATCATAGCTGGAGCAAATTCAGTATTTAGTGACAATTAGGAACACAACACTCTCACCATAGTTGCTGAATTGATCTAACATGAAAGTGAACTGGTCACGAGGTTTTTACAGTGTCATCTTTGGCTTCATTCCACTATTAGCTGTGCATCCCTACTGTGCAGCAGAAAACAGTATATAAAAGTGTTGGGCTATTAATTCACAAAAATTCTAAATAGTTTGTTTTTCTTGACAAAGTTGACTTTCGGTTGTTTTTGATGACCTTTTCTAAAAGGAGCCACCAGTTGAGAACCAGCAGCTAAAGAGAGCATGGCTGACGGCTGAGGAGTCAAATGCTGCACTCATTTTACCACTTTGAGTCAGTCTCACTGGCTGACCTGATGTCCTCAGGAAAACAGCCAGCTCCACTCTGGCAACTGTGGGCGTTAAGTCACACTCAATCACACACACATAAACACACACATACACACACACACTTTCAGACTGATGAATGTAAAAGGATGCTTTACTTTAACGAGCAAAGAAATTGCCTCACTGATGAAGACATCCAAGTTTTCTCTCTCTCTCTCTGCCTCTCTCCATTACACACAGCAGGTTCCAAATTAGATCTTGGTGCGTTATACTTAGCATACACAAATACACACACACACACGCACGCACACACATACTGCCCCAGCAACTGCACAGCTGTTCGGTCTCAACAGGAGGTGCCCATGTTGTGCCCATGTGACTGCAGCCCACATGCTCCGTCCCAGATTTAGTTTACATCCGCAAAAAAAAAAAAAAAAATAGGCACCCCAGCTATTCTTACACATCCCAGATATCTCACTGCCTGACATGAAGTGTGATTGTGCAAGCAAACTCGTCTGTATTGCCACCACCTCACATCATCCCAATTAACACTTGGGAGGCTGCATGACAGCCATTAAGAGCTCTTCAGCTGCAGGGCTTAGTGAAAAGAAAACAGTCTGGTTGTTCTTCCTCTGCTGTTTTCCTTGAATAACTGTGAGCGCCCCATCATGTCGCTGAAGCATACTGCTGACATTCCACAAACAGAATCCCAGTAAAGCTTTGCCTCCATGGTAATAAACCCTATTGCACATAATGACATTTATGTTGAGCTGCTTCTCTCGTTTTTTTGAGTTGCTTGGAGCTTTGGGAGGGTGTGGGGGGTCTGCTTCTTGAGACCCTCTAATTACCTTCACTAGTCCTAATAGATGACCCTTAAAGCAGCAGGTCAGTTAAAGTGTCAGTTAAAATCTGCACCACACTCGGTTCCTTTGAGCTACCTGACACATACGGATATGCCACACTGACAAATAATTACTGCTGATTCCGGCAAACAGGCCACACTAACAAATGGGGGTTAAGCCCTTTTAAATCATGCATACGCATGCTAGAGTCTGCTGCTATTGCTCAGTCAAAAACAAACCTTTAAACAGCCTTTATATAACCAGTCATAAATATGAGTCAATCGCAGAGTCTAATCTACTAAAGTAACAAACACATAAACACAGAGCCACAGTGTTCAGAAATACATTCAATCAATCAGTTCACACTTCCTTTTACCAGTACCCACCTCCATCCACAGCCCTGCCAGTTGCAGGCGAAAGGCTTTTCCCCCGTGTGCCTCCTCAGGTGAGCCTTCAGGTGGCTGCTCTTGGTGTACATCTTGGTGCAGCCAGGAAATGTGCATTTGTGCATTTTGATAAGATCCGCCACCGGGTTTTTCTGGAACTTTTGACCTCCAACGAGAATCCCTGATCCCTGGCTGGCTGAGTTACCCCCGATCCCCAGAGGCTTGGCTGCAATAGGGACAGGAGCAATGCGCACAAACTTGGAAGAGACATTAAGGTTGGGGGAGGGCAGGACATGGGGTACCAGGGCAAAGGTCTGACCTTGGATGTTGACCAGTAGCTGCGCAATTTTGATGTCTGAAGCTGGGGCAGGCTGTGGGGGCTGGGGCACTGGCGTAAGAGGTGCTACTGCAGGCTCCTGCTTGATCTGAAGGGGCTGAATCTGTAGGATGACCGGCATCCCACTACTGTTTGTGCCACTGTCTGCTAATGAAGCTTTGTTGCCTGGTGCTTTCTTGGCCCCTGTGCTGGACTCATTTGTGGGGTTAACTGATTTGGTCTCACTGGAGGCAGCAGTGGCTAGGCCAGCAGTGCTGGAAGTGGGGACAGTTTGGTCTGAATACTTAGCCTCAGGCTCCAGCTTAGGCTCCGGGGAGGCCTCCCTGCACCACTCAAGACCAACTTCTAGACCAAGAGCCTCCTCCAGTCCCACTCCCAACCCAGGGCAACTTTCTCGGATCTCCTGCTTCATCGTTACCACCTCCATATTTTCCTCCAGGAATTCTTCGATCTCTTCCAGCGTGGGCTGGAAAGACCCTCCAAGTTGTTCCTCTGTCTCCACATTGGACCAGGTGAGAAAGTCAAAATTCTCCTCCTTTATGGGCTCACGTTTGGAGGGCTCATCTTTCCGTGAGTCCCAGTGAAAAGTGGACAATGGTATAGGTGTCACGGATCCTGTCTGCACTACACTGGCACCTCCTAAAGAGGCCTGGGACAGCAGGTGATCCAGGATGCTGTCCTGGCTCTCAACACTGGAGTTGCTGCCATAGCTGGAGCTGAGCACCTGGGAGTCTGGGCTGGAACAGGAGCGAGGGCTGGACGACTCGCTCAGGTCATCCTCCGAAAAAGGTGACGGCATCACTTGGTAGGAGCCCAGATCTGTCACCATGTCTGACAGCTGATAGGCCTGTGGAGAGCCACTGTAAAGAAGAAAAGTCCCCTCGTTAACTGGGGAGTTATCTACCATCCCTGGATACTGCCAAACTGCTGTCTCTTGTTGGACTCAGAGTCTGTGTTTCCGATGATTTGTAAGACAATTATTCCTTGTGCTGCTGGGAAAGTTAGGCCAAACAAACCCAGGTCACCAAGGCCACACTTCCCACCATCCAACACCTGGTGTGCTCTCTCGGGGTGGAGAAAGTAAGTGTCGGGGAAATACTCTCACAATCCAAGGACTCCAGCCAGGATACAGTATGTCTGAATAGAAATAAACAGAGATAGTCAGAAGTCTGTTAATCTTAATCCCACATGTGCCTACTGCTCAAAATCAAAAGAACTGTCAGACTTTAACGTCAGACTAAAATGTGCCATATCTTCCAACCCATGTGTCAGCCTATATGAAAGCTCTCTCTCTCTCTCTCTCTCTCTCTCTCTCCCATCTGTAAACATACATGTCTCATTAATGCATGTTAATGCATGTTACTAACTAAACTTCTTCCCCGGAGTTTCTGTGCTCTCTCGTGTCTGCTGTCATTATTGCTAACATATCTCCATTACAGTTTATAGTTAGTTAATGATTTGCTGCTGCTGTGCATCTGTGTCTCTCTATCTCTATCACAGGTTCCACTGCTACTGTAATCATTTTATCATTCATTGTAATTCATTGTCATTTTATCATTCACTGTAATTGTACAATATGTTTGTGTTGATTTGTTCTGTACACGTGACATCTATTGCACGTCTGTCCGTCCTGGGAGAGGGATCCCTCCTCTGTGGCTCTTCCTGAGGTTTCTTCCACCTTTTTTCCCTGTTAAAGGGGTTTTTTGTGGTTTTTCCTCACTCGAACCGAGGGTCTAAGGACAGAGGGTGTCACTCCCTGTACAGATTGTAAAGCCCTCCGAGGCAAATGTACTTTGTGACTTTGGGCTATACAAATAAAATCTGATTTGATTTGATGAGTCACATATTATATATTATATACATTAATTATATGTATTAATTACTAGTCACAATCAGCGTATGCATACAATGCTGCAGCAGCTTTTCAGGCTTGCAAGTTAATCACTGAATGCAGCTGTGTCATTTAAAAAGTTTCAAATCACAATATCAGTTACACAGCACAGTGAAATACTGTGTTATAGAGTCATTTAAACAGTAGACTGTAAACTGCACTCATGACACAGATGTCAGTTACGGTAACACTAAAGGGTGACGTTCCCTCCTCCCAAATACTTTAGAGTCCCTAAAACTAATCCAAAAAGCTACTATTTCATCAGAAATGTCATTTTGAGCTCGAAGGTTCGTTCTTGACCTCGAAGACAGACCATGAGATGCAGCAGAAAGCTCCAAAATAAATCTAGTGAGTAGACCTTGAGTTAAAAATGTTTTGTCAAGTTTACTTTTGTGAGTTGTGTCTTCATTTCTTCCTATCTTGTTAATCATCTCATCACCCCTCAGATTTATCCTGCAGCATGACTGAGGGGGGTCCCAAGCTCTCCAAAATGGGAACCACCGTTACTTTATAGACTACTTTGCTGTGTAAAATCGTCATTATGGAGAGAAAAACTATTAGAAATGTAAAGTGCAGTCAATCAATCAGGGTCGACTGATCGATTCTTTCTTCAAACAATGACTTGATGGTTCTGAGTTCTCAGATATCTCCATAACAACAGTAACAGTAACTTTAATATTGTTTGGTTTTTTTGTTGGACTGCTTGTCAGAAAAACTCTAACTCTTTTCTGATGTTTCATTTATAAAACAATGGATCCAGAAAATAATCATAAGATTTTTCACGTATTGAAAACAGATCTATATCATGGCACGACTACAGTAGAGACTTTGTCATTTTTATTTCATCTTTTGTTTAAGATGTTTTTATTCCTCTCTTCATATAACAGAGTTATTGTTCAATAACTTTATCACTTCTTATGGTGGCCTATTTCAGTATCAGACTGTAAGTTCATGACTAATCGATCAGGAGGCTGTAAGTTGCTTGCTGAGAGTGTCAACAACCGTACCACTTGATCACACTTGTTTTGATGCCGTCCTACTATAGGCTTCATAAATAGGTTATTTTCCTGGAACAGAGAGCGTTGGTCAAACTCACCCCGCCAACACCCCCTCCTCCTCCTGCTTTCCCTATCCGCCCTCCCTTACCAGGGGCCCCTGCATGGTCTGAGTGACCGAGAGTAAACCCAACCAGAGGAAGAAAAAAAAAACTGTCAACATTATTTTCAGCAAACGCCGCATGGGGCAGCCGGGAGCAGTGTGCGCTCCTCCGCTGCATGCGTAAATCACCTGCCCTGCTTGTTTACGGGACAATTAAAGAGCTGTAGATCAGTCACATCGCTGCCTCTGAAGTTAAGAAGATTTTCAGATTCAGTCATCAGATTCATCGCGTTAAAATGCAGGCTGGTGCGTTTTGCGTGCCTCGTGTGGGACACATTGTGATTCATTACACATGTTTGTGGAGGAAAGCTTGGACATCGTCTCTTATAATGACTGGGCCTTATATTTATAGCAATAACTCAACACAATTTCATGTTTCTATCTGTGTTATAATAATAACAATTGCAATTATAACCATTAACTGCTCCACCAGATTTCGCAGGCAGCATGGAGAGGAGAAATTAAAAATCCAAACTCATCTAAATTCATTAATTTACAGTCTGGTGTTAAACTGCGGCAGAGAATTCGAACCCCACGCTAGTCCACAGTGTCGGACTGTGGGACTGTGTTCTGTGTTGTTCTGGCCATCCCCACCGCGGTGCATAACGCATGAGTAGGCGCGCGTCTTCGCTCTCAACGTAAACATGTTTTCGTCAAGCCCGCTGCAGCATATGGCACCGAGGGGATCCAACACGCGCACGGTGCACCCCCCGAACCAAACCATCATAAAATAAACCTGCAGCCTTACCTCGTTCACTCAGATTAAATATAATCCCAAAGCAAAAGGCGCGGGGAGAAGTGTTTTTATCCGGTGCATCCGTCTGTTGGCAGAGCAGCTTTTGCCCTTGAGACTCGCCATGCAGCGGCAGCAGCGTTCAGACTGGCTGAGCTCTGGCTGAGTTGTACTATATGACCGTCACATGACTGCCTGTGTGTGTTACACGGTTACTGTAGTGAGAAATAAGAGGCTGCTGGCTGAAGGCTCGTCCCCGCTCTGCAGCCTCATTGGTCGGTTGTGGTGGGATGGAGGCGGGTCGTCTGGTGCTGTCACTCACAGGTTCTGCTGCGTGGAACAACATGTGGGACGCCACGGTGAAGGAAGGAAGTGGAGTAGTCAAGTGTTATCACGATAAATAAGAAGGTGTAGAAGTGGGCAAGTCAGAGATTCAGAGGACAAAAAGAACCTGTCATGTTTCCAAAAACACAAGATCACATCCATTTTTTTTTTAAAGATCCGATGTAAGCAGATCTGCTTATACAGTTGAGTTTAAGTTTACTTTGTTTGCACAGGTTAAAATCAGTTGTTCAGACAAAAGATTGTTCCACAAAACAGAGATTCTTTGTATGGAAGCCTGCAGACACTCCAAAAAGAGAAAAGTGGATCACATGCACATGTAGTATAATGCAAGCTGTATGTCAATAATTGTAACAATATGAGTTATCATGTTATAACCTGATGAGTTTGAATGCTGTAATAACATTGTGGAGGGGGCGTGGTGCATCAGCTGCAGGAGAGAGGTGTGGAGAGGGCTCAGGACAGCAGTCAGGTGAGAGTGATTGACACACCTGTATCCTGTTGAGCTAATCACTCTCTCCTTTTAACACAGTAGCCTGCTGGACCTGGGGAGAGAGAGACGCGACACAAACATGAAAATATTTTGTTACCATATTCTAAACATTTTTGTTTTATAACAATAAACTTCATAAAGCTTATAACATAATACTTGTTGTTCAATTGTCTCTACTATCAGTTTCTACTGGGAGCAGCAGAATCAGTCTGTAGGGACTACCAGTTCATTCCAGCATGGACCAAAGTATGGAGGGTGGACTGGTGGCTGGAGAGGTGCCAGCTCACCTCCTGGGCACTGCCGAAGTGCCCTTGAGGTATCAAATCCCTAACTGCTTCCCAGGGCGCTACGTGGCTGCCCGTCACTTCACCATCTCCCATGTCTATGAGCCCTTTGTGTATGTGTGGTTGTATTTTGGGTCTATATATGTAAAAAACTTGAGTGAAAAAAGAATTTCCCCACTGAGGGATCAGTAAAGGATCTATTCATTCTAAAATGCAGCTCAGGTGTTAGAGCAGGTCACGTAGTAATCAGAGAGCGAATCTCATACAGTCCACCACAGCTGTCACACTCACCACTGTGAGCTGAGTGAAAAGGTTGATGATCATCACTGGTATCCAGAACACATTTGAAAAGATCCTTCAGAACAACTCTAAACTGGAACAGACTGGTTTGTAACTCACTACTGGAATGAGTTAGTTGGAGGTGCTGATTGTTCTGAGAGATTTTACAAGATTCTGTTTGTAGTGAATACATTTTCTTGTTGTGATCTTGTATGAAATTTATTCTTAAGTCTCTCTTGGTAAACAGATCTTGAGCTCAACGAGATTTCCTGAGAAGATAATTAAAATCTTACCTAATCAGAACTACCAACAGACATACTCATTCTCAATTTAATGTATGTGACACATTCCAAAGGATCATGTGACCACTGTGCTGCATCACCTTTTCTTTTAACGAAACTCAGTGAGTGTTTTAGAAGTGAGGCCACTGAAGTTTTAAATTCTTGCTTGATATACGACTTCAGTTGCTCAACAGTCTGCGGTCTCTGTTGTCATATTCTGGGCTTCATAATGTGCCACACATTTTCTATTGGGGACAGTTCAGTACCTGTACTCGTGTCTTGGCATCGTCATGTTGAAATACACAGTGACGTGCCTAAAAAAGATGTTGTCTGGATGGCATGGCATGTCATGGGTCAAAGGTCGTGGGCATTCAGTGTTGGATTGCATTCAATTATGTGCAGAGATCAGGATTGTATATGGTGAAATCCATAAAGTTCTTGCATCTATTTACCCACACAGGTTTTCACAAAGTGGTGAACCTCCGCAGATAGCAGACCAACATTGAATCAACACTGAATCAATGTTGATCAACATTGATTTTTCATCAGGTTTGCACGCTGAAATAATAAACTTATTTCAATAATGAAAAATAGATCAAGACCGACATAAAATCAATGTTAGTTCAACTTAAAATCAATCACAGTTTTATCATTGAACCAACATTGAACCAACATTAATTAAACCAATCCCCAGGTAGCAGACCAACATTAAATCAACATTAAATCAACATTGAATCGATGTTGCCTTTATCACTTATTCAGTTTGAACATTAAATATCTCATCTTTGTACTATATTCAACTGAATATGAACTTTGAAGCTCTATGGAAAAAGGATTATTTGCCCCTAATGCTGTCCCGGCATGATTACAATAAAATATCAGCTCAGTTACTGGCTGGCAGACGGCCTATCAGAGGCCTGTCAGAGGTAAGCGTGGGTCACTGTGAGTCAGAGGCACTATATCACGATATCAGTAGCTGGCCTCACAGCAACATCAACACTTCCTCACACAGAGAGGAACTCACTCTCTCAGGAACAATGTGGGCAAATCAGTCAAGCTCGACAGGAAGCGTTTCTAAAGCATTAAGCTGTTCTTTAACATGCTGTTTGTCTAAGTAGTCACTCCAAGATTCTGAGAGACATCACAGAGAGAGAGAGAGTTTATTATTCTGGGAATAGTAGCTGTAATTAGGTATATCCACATAATTGGCTACGAGGTGGCAGACTTTTTTTTTACCCCACATTGCCACATTTTAGCGCCTGGAGGAAGGAGCTGAAAATAAACTGAGGCAGCGTCGTGTTTATAATTTTTCTCTCTTTGTGATGATTCTGTTGGTGATTACATGGAAAGTCTATCTGTCCTGATGGACCTTTTGTTGTTCTTTTCCTGTTTGAGACAGGGAGAGTGCTGACTGATGATAGGGTTAAATAAACACGTAGTAACAACAGCTGTTTTAAGACTTTAACTTACTGTAAGCAGTGGTTCATATGCACATAAGTGCTGAAAACATGTTAGAAGAATGATTAACCCACACGAGCCACCAGATTGAAACAGATGAAACATGGCAGTGGAAACACCACCACTTTTGTCCACAGGAGGTGCCAACAGATTCAAATTGACATATAGAATCTATGATCAGCTTGTTAAATGTGATGCATTGTTACAAAAAAAACACCATACAAAACAGCTACACCACCACCAATACATAAAAATACCACTTATATATTTAAACATCATTATATAGTATACAGCCTATAATAATAAAAGACATGTCTTCCGTTGCAGACTCACCACTCCTCCCTCACTCAAAGTTTACACACCTGAAGCGTTGCATTAACACACATTTCTTGGACAATATTTTGCACAACATTTAAACCACTATTGTACATACTGTCTTTTCATTGTCTCTAATTTTCTTTAAAAAAACATATGACCTCTTATTTGTTTCTAAATGCAGCACTCAGTGTGAAATAGTTCAATGTTTGATGAAGTTGATGTACTCGCATGATTCATGCAGTCGTATCCTCGTGGTTGAATATACTTATTGTAAGTCACTTTGGATAAAAGCATCAGCTAAATGTTGCAAACCAGAGGGGGCACTTTACCTTTATTATTGCTTATTTAGCTACTATTACTTCTTATTTAAATTAGATTTTCAATGTAGGACTTTAAGTTGTAACAGTATTTTTACAGTGTGGTATCGCACTGTAGCTTTTGAGTTAGAAGTATGGATGTATATTTTAAACACAAAATTGACCTATTATCACAATGGTAAGTTAGTGAACATGTTAACAAACAGTTGCCTTTAAACAGGGCAGCATTAGCATTCATTTGGAGTCGTGGTTCTGTTTCAGAAGGATGAAAGTCCAGGAACTCTGAGAAGTGACCACAGAGCTCAGACGCTATCAGCATTCAGACAGTAGCACACTTTCTCACAAATTACTGTGCATTTGAATATTTATTGGTAAGTTGGATGATGAAACGGGATTGCAGCTCCTTGAGGATCTCCAGCTTGAGGAGAAGATGATCTTTATGATCATGTTTCACCTGTGAAACAACGAGTCAGTTACATTAACCAGGAGCTTCATAAAAAGCTTCCTCTTATGAGACCTGCTCAGTAAAAAAATGTACAGAAAGCATATCGGTCTTCTGGGCTTTAAAAATGATTTGATTGATTAATAAAATCTTAATCCTGAAGCCAAGAGGACAACATAGCATTGGTGAATTACTGTGAGCCTTGCAGAGTGTGTTTGCTATCATTCACTGTATTGTACACCAACAGTTCACTCAGCAGTTTGAATTGAGATGATTTGCACGCTAAACCAGCATTTTTCTGCCTCAAATGAGGACCAAAAGCTTTAGCCAGTGTGGTCAAAGATCTTTACCAAAACAGCATGAAAACACATTTCCAGATTGGTGGATTAGTGTGGATTCTGCTGGCGAATACCACTGACAAGAAATACAGTCAAGCTGAAGCTGTGATTTTAGTATTTTGGAATGATAGTCATTTTGGGTTGGTAGTCAGTTTTTGTTGGATGGTTTGCGATCCAACATTTCTTTGCATTTCCATCAATTCCATGAATCCTTGACACCTCTTTAGCCTTTAGCTGCTATATAAAGGCTAGCTAGTTGCTATATAGTACTGAGCAGGTAGTGTACAGTGAATTTGTCAGAGCTAAAATAAAAAACGAGCAAACAAAAAAAAAACAGCCTGCTGCTGCCTGAAAAACGCTGATAATAGTGAACCAAAAAAGAAAAACAATTAGCTGAAAGATGCTAAAATGCTCTGTAGAGCTGAGGAGAACTTCAGAGTTCGTTTGACACTACACACAGTCATTCTTAATATCGATTAGAGCAGCTTTAAGTAAAGACTCTGAATCAGATTTTAAAACACAGTTAGCTAGAGTTCTAAAGTGATGAATTTGGGCTTGAATAAAACACGCACAACATTTTTAGGTAGTAAATAAGGACCGTAATGATTAAATGAGTGTGGCACGTCTGTTGCCACCGTAAGCCCTCTCAGCACAAAGACACTCTTGGAACCGGTAACCCTTTCTATTATTTTTATTAATCAGGGCCACAAACACCACACACAATCCAGCTGTTTGCAGGCTTCTGGTCACTCTCGCTGCAGTCGGTTCTGTGCATTTTCCAGTCTCTCTCTCTCTCCGTCTGGTCCAGCACGCTACTGTTAAAGGGGAGAGTGATTAGTTAACAGTGAACAGGTGTGCTCATCATCTCCCCTTGCGCTGCTCACCTGAGCCCTCTTCACACCTCTCTCTCTCTCTCCTGCAGCTGATGCACCACAACCCTCCACAATGAGAATCTGGAATGGTTCAATGCATCTGTTCTGTCTCCTCAGCTCGTTTATTTCTCTCTCTGTGTTACACTCGAACAGGCTTGCAATTATGCAAACTCAGCTATATTTTTCAGTTTCTTGTATGTACAGACCGTGCTGGGTTACCTCAGCTGGGCTTGGCAGACTACACGGTATGTCTTTGCAACATGTCAAATAGATATATTGTTGAACAGCCAGATCTAGTTCATGTGTCATCTTGAGATAAATTCAAATGTAATAGCATTTGAAGCATACAACAAAATTGAAGTAGCTGAATTTCCCTTTTTTCAGACCAACTGATTTCATCACGCATCATTGATATCCATGATTCCCTAAAAGAATAAAAAACAGTTCTATTTTTAACTTACTTTTTTACTAAACTATACTTTCCACCACAGGGAAGGAACACAATGTGTTTTTAATCATTTTTGGACAACAATGGAGCTCTGTAGCAGAGAGGAAGAAGATCTATCAGGCTGTGATACGCACACAAAAGTTGTTAGTTGAATCAGTTTGATTATTGTTGGTATCAGATTCTTATAGGATTTATTAATATAAAGAAAAGAGAATTTTTAAATCAACTGCAGATCATCTCTCACCATCATTCCCTCTTCATACAGTTGCCTCCTTACCACGCTGACCCCACAGAGTCTCCAGTGAAGTATAAAGTAAAGGGCTTGACCAGGCTCTGCATGGTACCTATATAGTAGAATGCATTACAGTAGCTGGATGTTATTAGGCCTACCATGTTGCACGACAGGCAGAGCAGCAATTTCTGTCTGATCCCACTTGACCTCTTAATCCAGCCGTCAAACAGCTGGAGCCAAAAGCCACGAGACTGCCCCTGCAGGGTGGCTCTCCCTGATCCACAGATTACAGGCTGAGTCTGGATGGATGAGAGCACTGCTGAACCGAGGATTAGTCGCGTGCCTTTGCCCTACTTCTTTCTCTCTGTCTCCATCTCTCCAGGGATGTGTACAGACTCTAATGTTCAGATGGTAGATGTTGAAATCTGGTTACTCTTTCCCTCCAGAGATGCTGCAAGTCTGAGGAGGCCACGTTACTGATGGAGAATGCAAATAAGCAAGATGATTTATTCCAACTACATGCGGCATGTGGGATCTCTCGACAGAAGATTTGACACCATTTCATAAATGTAATCAGTGATGACACATATAGACTTCCTTCTTTTCATTTCTAGAGTGACTCAAGTTAGAGTTAGGTGGTGACAGAGGAACCTTTTAATCCCAACTGGACATGGCTCTCACTTTTTAAAATATTCAATTACATAACCATATCTGATCTTTGCCATATCACTTTATATAATGTTGTAAGGTTTGGCTTGGTGTAAGATCAAGTCATATCAATACCACCTGTCATGTTCCAAATGTGTTCATTTGAACTAAATATGAACGGGCGACAAGCAAATGAGAGAGTCAGTCAAACTTAGTCTATATGATAATGTATCTTTTAGACTCTCCTCTGTGGGTGTACCAGGTGTGCAGGCCCTTTAAAGTAAGTGGAGCTCAGTGGAACACAGTACCAGCAGGTGTAGTGGGAACTGCAATTAGTCATGACCTATCAAATGGTCTGGTTTCCTGCCTGTTTACAGCCAAAGCATTGCACAATATGATGTGGAGACTATGGCAAGCCCTTTTATCAATAATAGCAATTGTAGATATTGTAGCTGAGAAACCGCAATATAGTGACTGAAGGCTGATGGATCTGTTACACTCGCCACTGTGTGTCGGCCAGAACACAATTGAACAATCCAGGATCTGATATGCTTCTTTTATTGTTGGCTTGTGATGTAGTTATAGTGATGAGGACAGATGTGGATGACCATTCTATTGGTTGTGGTTCTACAGAAACAAAGAGATAACAAGTACAGTGCTATCAGACAAACCGTGTAACTATAAAATACACCCTTTCACACCTAAATTACCACGATCTTCCTGTAAGGCTTAACAGGACGAGAAACTACTTATATTAACTTAAATGTCAATAATAACCTGCAGCCAGTGATGCAGCCCTTAATTAGACAGTTAGAACAACAAAAGAGGAAAGTACTTACAAGTATTCAAGAACGCACAACATTAATTTGGACAACTCCGCAGCTCTGTCAGCTGTGCAATACCATGCACACGCAACTGTACTCTCCGCTGTCTAACTAACTGGGAAGCATTAATACAGCCAGCCAGTAGGTGGCAACTAATCCCTGAACTAAACACACAGTTCTACAGTTATTTTGCAATAGAAGTCCAGCCTTTCTAACAGATATCAACGAAAGCTATGAAACTAGTAAGAATTTTAAAGTGTAGATAAGGTCTCCTGGCATGCTTGGCATTGATCCTACAAGTCTCTGAACCATTCTTCTAAAAGACCATTCTTCCTCCATTCTTCCTCATTTGTTGTCTGTGTGTCGGAGTTCACCTGGGTTGAGATATGATGACTATGAAGACCATGGCATGTGAGTGACATCGTTTTCATGTTCACAGAAGCATTAAAGCATAAAGGTGATCACTCAGAACAACTTTGTGTTGACCTACAGTGACAGCTGGACCCAAACCATGTCAGCAAAATGTCCCTCATAGCATAACAGAGCCGCAGGATCCCTCACTGTAGGCATCAAATATTCAGTCATTCAGGCCCACTTGTGGGGAATCCATTGAAGGATGACTCATCTGACCAGATCACTTTGTTCCACATCTCTGTAGACCAGTGTCCATGCTTTTGAACCACTGAACTCTCAAATGTGCATTCATCTTTGTAATGTGTGCTTTATGCACTGCAGCCTGACTATAATATCCTCTCTCTCCTGACGGCTGTTCTTGCTGACAGTTTGATCATGTCCTGCATCGACATTCTCACTCACCTGAAGAAGTCGGTCTTCTGTTTTTTCTTAGATATCGCTCTAATACATGAGCATCACAGTCATCAAATGTACTTCCTATTGTGTCTGATGCATGATGGTATGTTAATTGATTTAGCGTACCATGCAGTGCACCTGTGTGTATTCTTATGTTTCATTTGTTCCGTTTTTTCCTTTAACTTGTCACATATATCAAACAGGTGCGTATGAGAAAATAAACTGTGCACCTGAAAAAAAAGATGCTGCTTCAGTGCAAAGTCATGATTAATGCAGCACCACAATAATAGAATCCAGCTCCTCAGGATCTCATCTGTGCTGTGAAAATGTGAATATGTTAGTAACGTCAACTTGTGGCCCCTTTAAAGTTCCCATGAAACAGGAAGCAGAGGGCTAGTTGCTTCCTCATTTTGATGCATTTCCTGTGAAAACAGGCAGATAGGAGGGGACTCACAGATATTGATTACCGTTTCCAGTGAACATGATGGCTCCAGTCTGGCAGGGAATACAGTACCCTGCCAAAGTGGTTTTCTTGCTGGGTTCGGCCCCTGGCATCCTGCCAAGTCAATTCAGTTTGCTACATGGCTGACCAAACTCACCACAGTTAGTGGTTCGTGTCTTCTTTCTCTCAGGAAAGTCCGTAAATCTCCTCGTTATTGTAATGTTATTCCCTGTTGGCTGCTGAGCCCGGTTCTGTTGCCTGCTAATGGCAGATTCGGTTAACAGCAGTTAATTAGCAGTTAGCTACTTTAGCAAGTGGTTAGGCTAAAGCTAAGTTTTGTATAAAATCTGATCCAGTTTCACCAAAATCACTGAATAAAGTTCTTAAGTTGTGCTTTTGTACAGTAACCACCAGTGAGGCCCGGCCATAGATGACTGTAGCTCAGAATCACTCAGACTGTATCAAACAGGAAGCACTCCATTCCACCAGCCTCATAAGAGAGAAAGTGTTTCATTGGATGTAAAATTAGTACACGCCCCCAGTGCAGGATGACGTCATCAACAACTTTTTATGGTTATCGGAAATGACAAACTCTAAAATTCAATTGAATTCAATATTTTGTTTATATAGCGCCAAATCATCCATGAGAACCTGCGATGCATGGATGGATGCATGAGAGCACAGAAACTCCGGGGAAGAAGTTTAGTTAGTGAGATGCATTAAAGTGCATTAATTAATCTTGTAATTGGACCCAAACACCTCAGAAACTCTCTTTCTAGAGACTTAGTTACTCTAGACGGGATCACCCTGGCCTCCAGCTCCACTGTAAAGAATCTTGGAGTTGTTTTTGATCAGGATTTGTCCTTTAACGTCCACATAAAACAAATTTCGAGGACTGCATTCTTCCACTTACGTAACATCGCCAAAATCAGACTCTTCGTGTCTCAAGCAGATGCAGAAAAACTAATCCACGCATTTGTTACTTCTAGGCTGGACTATTGTAACTCTTTGTTATCAGGCTGCTAGGCTAGGTGGAAGAAAGCAGACCTTGAAAATACCATGAAGAATACCTGAAAATATTGAAAACATGACTTTGTGTCATTGTTGGTCCAGATACTGGAGGACAGAGGACAGATGGGACAAAAAACTCTTTAATCTCTCACACAGACTTTGGAGAGTTGCTGCAATTCCTGTCAGTCACCAACAGAGGTTAACAAAAGTCATGGACGACTCAATGCCTCTGTCAGATACAGTAGGTCTTTGCAATACATTGCATGATGTAATTTACAGATGCCCAGTGTCAAGTTCATATGCTTATCTCAAACTGCAAACACTGGACATTTTGTCATAGGCCAAAGATTTGTCTGTGGTCCGAGAGGGGATGAGCGCAGCCACGCAGAGAAAGAGCACTGTTTCTTCACTCTGTCAATACATCCATCAGATACAGCAAGAGATAAAAACATGTGATCCAGCCATCCAAGACTGAGCTGTGTGGAAATCCTGAGTGCATTTCGGAACCAGGAAATTTAATCTTATGTAGAGAAAATAGACTCTGACTGAGCTGTCTGGCTCTCACAGACACTTTCACCTTTATTACTATTTGATTCTTGAAGCTCCAGATAGATAGACTAGTATCTCCAAAACCAAAGGAGTAACATCATGGAATAGTTTATTAAAGAGTCAGACAGGAGATGCTTATTCTTAACATGAAATAGACCTTTTCCACAGCATTATAACCATTTCTTCTGTTTCCCACACTGTAAATGGCAATAATAACACCTGTGCTTTTACTTTTCCTGCTATGACAAGTCAAAATGTCTGCTGTGGAAAACGCCTCTTACATTCGACAAACTCGGCTGTCCTCTAATGAATTACTGCTCTGTGAAATAAGGTAATTAAATGTTTAAGTTCATGGATTAACTCTAAACATCTTTTAAACCACACTGAGCACATTATGAAGACAATGTTCCACACGTTGTTTTATATCTGATGCCAGAAAAAGGCTTGCTTCATGTCTTCTATTAATACTGGACCATGTCGACACAAAGTATTAAAAGTCTGGTGCCGTTCCTGATAATGTCATCTGTAACAGTTTCTGCAGATTCAGATTGAGATGTTCCTTTTTCATGCACCGTTGCAAAATGCTTGATGGCTCCCTCTAGACACAACAACAGTTTTATTGTCAACTCAACTTATTTTCAAATATGAATTCTCAATTCTTTTTACAGGGCATTCCTGCAAAAGACAAACTCTGAACACACTGATGGAACAAACAAAACAAAACAAAGAACTTCATTAAAAGTTTAAAAAAAAACTTTCCAATAAGAGCAATTTGTCGTAATCAAGCAGAGCCATGCTGTAAATGCTGCAGTGGTGGTAAAATAATGAAACTACAGTGTGTGCAAATTAGCCTCATCATCTTTTTTCAGAAGTCCAGAACCAAAAAACCTGGGGCTGAAATTTGTGCTGAGACTACAAAATCCAGTTAGCCCAGTTCTTCTGTTTGTATTAAAGTAAAAGCTGCGACGTAGCAGTGAGCTGGAAGAGCAGCTGGAGGGAACTGATGTCCTGAAATGACGACATTAGAGAACAGCTCGTGTAGGCATTAAAAGCTTAGGACCAAACAAAATGCAATACGATGTGACTGCACAATGTTAGTCCTCCATTCATTATCTGTGGGGTAGGTAGATGTTTTCCCCGCCGACATCACAGGTGGCTTCAGGAGTTTATTTCACATTAAGACCCAAAACAGCCAAAAGTCAGCAGAGCAGATAAAACTTTGTGCAGATGTTTAAACAGCGCTCTCCGCTGTGGACACTGACCTGTATCGCTTGTATTGACCACATGGATGATGACATATTTGAATGGGTGACAGTGTTCAACAATGATATACTTTGGTATATTAATAAAGACAATAAAGTGTGAACATGATGGTTAGACCTTTTGGAGAGAGCATTTCTCTGAAATCTAAGTCAAAAAACTTTGATTTGACCTCTGGGTTCAATTCATGCCACTACACTGATCTGCAATCAGATTTGAGCATCATCTAGGTCTAAGAACACATTATAATCCACCTCAGGTGAAGGTCGAACAGATAGATGGCAGGATGAGAGACAACAAGAAAACTCTTTATTATGAATCTTACAATATTTGAATGAGTGCTAGTGGCAGCAGTGGCAGCTGACTGCTTCTCTGTATGGAAACCATCAACACTCTATATGACTATGACGCCATCTGCTGGTTTGGAAGTACAAAGGGGCATGCTTGCTTTTTTTAGGATTTGGGTGGATTAACCCTTTAAAAGAGGGAGCTGGTTTCTTCAAACAGATGGGGGAAGGAGTGAAAGACCAACTAATATTAGCAAAATGTTTATCCCCTTTAGAAATATAGAGGAGCAACAGTTAGGTACAAGGGCCTATGGGAAATGTAGTCTGAATTAAAAGAACAGCACTGATAACAGTCGGTGACCAGGTTTCTCTGAACCACTTTAATGCGTCACAATGAGGACTGTTTGAATGTTTGCATTCTCTTTCAAATGGTGAAAACAATCTGAATTCATCATGACAAGATTTGACAAGATTTTTATCACATTATGTTTTTTTATTACATAATGATTTGTTATGTTTTTCATGTTATTACTAGACAGGTCTGCCCAAAAAGGGAGAAAAGGTAGAAAGGCTTCCATGGAGCTCAGCGATAGTCATCTTATTTATTGTTACTTTAATAAAAGTAAGCTTTGAAAGTGCACCATGGACAGACTCTTAATGAACTAGCAGCTATGCCAGGACCTGAACATAAATCAGAACGGCAGAAAAGAAAGGAGAAGAAAAAGGAGCTAAATAATGCAATGACCAACATATAACATGTCACTTCTTCTTGGTGTATCACAAAAGCCAGGAACGCTCCATCATTGCCCTAAAACACACTGCAGCCTCATACAACGTGTTTGTGCTGAATGCATCATGGCTGTGGTTTTTCATGTGTTTTTAATCTGTACAAAAAAGATATTAAACTAATAACTACTCTTTATGTGAGTATGTTGACTGTGTCGGCCCTGTGATTACTGATGAGTCAGATGATGAACCCACCCTGTCGTTCAGAGCCCGGCCCCCGCACATCAAAAACTTAATAACTAGATTTAAACCGGCATTAGATTTACACTACAATCTGTCAGTCTCCTTATACAGCATATAGTATATAGGTTTTTATGAGTAAAGTAAAAACTGAATCATTTCATACTAAACATTTAGTAATAACACAAACGTCATGGTATCATTAAAAATATCTCGTATCTTGTAAAATCAAGAAAATATGTTTTTGTTCTAACAGTAAATATTTGGTTGCTGCTGTGGAGCAACCAATCTTTTTGTGCTGAATGTTTTTCTCTCCTCACCTTTGGTACCGATACTTTCATCTTCAGTACTGAAAATGCGATGACTCAGCAAACACACACATTTTTAATAATTAATAATTTCTCACATTTAAAAGGCAGTGAAATGAAGACCTCGTGACAAACTCTTGTGATTGTGCTTTGATTCTTTAATTCGTCTGTGTTTGGCTCTGCCATTGTGTAAACCCACAGCTAAATAATAAATAAACAGATAAAATTATTACGAGAAGGTAGTAACTCATTACATACGGTATATAAACACATGAGGCATGATTTCAACGTGGACTTACTGCTGCCATAGAAAAATAAATCTAACAAAACGTTAAGAAATCAAAATAGCGACAAATAAAGCAGATAACCCGCCAGTGGAGGAATGCACAGCGTGGGGTGTCTGTAAGGCAACTGGAGCGTAGACAGCGCACTGTGTGTGCATGAGTGGCAATGTGGCACCATGGAATAGACACCGTTACTGTCCAAACCCACAGAGGAAGAGTCTCTCACATGAATTTGGTACAAAGTGGACTTAATAAACACATAATTATCGTCTGAACAAAGAATTCTCATCTCCTCTTCTCAAGGTGCATTATTCTGTGGACTCGTGTCCACCCCCTGCCCTCCTCTCCCCCAACTGTATCAACCACATGTCCAAGAAGGCTTTCAAAGTTCTGGGAAAAGACGAGGCAACTGTTTGATAGAGTCAAACATCTCAGGGTACGTTGGTGGTGTAAACTGGACAGTGATGAGGTGCCACTGAGGCGGATCTTCTCAGCAGACCTCTGACTCTGTGGGGGTCACTCCAAGTCCTGAAGGTTGATTGTGCTTCCTGTGAACTGGGAGTTGTCAGAGCCATTGTCGTCCTCCGTAATCACTGAAGGTTCCTGAGAGGAAACACAGTCACAGAGCTCAGTCCTCTCGTGTCAGACTAACCAAATATTACAGAAGACATCATCCCAGAGTGTGCTCAGACGTAGCAGCTGTCGGGTTCATCAGAGTGTGGAAATGGAATCTGTTCAATTCTCAAACTGAGAAGGCGCCAACAAAGAAATGCATGCTGCCAAGTGCAGAGCTTTGTGTGTTTCTTTAAACACACAACATTTTAAGACATTTCGTTCGCTTGTTTCTTCTTTTTTATGCATCTACATTTTATTTTGTCAGTGTCACATTTGATTTGAATGGAGTTGTGCTTCTCACTGAAGCATCAGAGAACTTTTCTCACCTGTAAAATGTTGACGGGCAGGTCGGTGGTGAGCTGAGAGTGGGAGTTGGATGGCTGCGAGCTCAGCTGGAAGGCCAGGTCGCCGTCACTGGCCGGGTCGTCCTGCGTGAGCACACACTTTGATCAGCAACAAACTTTGATTGAGACGAGTTCAACAAAAGCTCAATGCGGTCGATACCGTCCTATCAGATGATAATCAGGTCTGATGTTGGGGATCTCACCTGCAGCAGTTGAATCTGAACGTACTGGGCCCCGGTGACGGGGTCTCGCAGAGTCAGGCCCCCATTGGCTGCTGCAGCTCCTTCACTATAACGAGCAGCAGAGGGAGCCATCGGTGCTGGAGCAGTGGCCGCCTTCGCTGCTTTAGTTTTTCTCTGACTTGATCCTGAGCTCCCTGGATTGGGTTAAGACAACACTGTCATCTCGTTATTCTCAATCTAATTTGACTGAAGATTATAAACAAAAGATTCAACGTGTGTCTCACCAGAGGAGGCTGAAGGACCTCTTTGCTTCTTCTTCTTGGCCAGCTGGATGGCTCTGTAGTCTGTCCTGGCTGAGCCTCCGCTCTCCTGACAAACAGAATGGGCACAAACCACAGTCATGCTGCTGATGTTTGTCATTTAGAAAAAGGTACAGATTTTTATTCCACAAGGCCTTCAGTTGCTATCAGAGATTTCATTTTCAAAGTCTTCAACCAATGCTGACTCACATGACATCACTTGAGGATATTTCACACACATCTTCATGACCATAGCACTCACCAGGAAGCTGCTCGGTGACACGGCATTGAGTTCCTGGTCCTTCTGTGGGCTGAAGCTGCTGCTGTGCCCGGGGAAAACAAACTGGGTGAGGACCTTTCCTCCTTCTTGAGGCCCCAGTACCTCCACACAGCCCAGCAGAGGACCGGCTCCTCCCTGGCCACCCACCTCCACCACCTTTGAGGGCGAGGCCAGCAGTTCAGCAACGGGGGCCACTGCCAGGGAGGCTGTGGGCTCCACACTCAGGGCACTGGAGGAGCTGAGTGGGTGCTGCAAAGTGGGGTCCAGAGACGCCGGCGCCCTGCATGGTGAGAGCTGTGAGGGTTCCCAGGGCCTCTGGGGTAACCGTCTGCACGTCATCCAGATTGAGAGTGGCCTGTGGGGGCAGGACGTCACCCACTGATCCTTCCAGACCGTGGTGTGGGCCCATGTCAGCGCTGGCTGCCAGAATAAGAGGGTCTACAGCTTTAGCCAGCGTGGTGCTGGTGCCAGCACAGAGTGTGGTGCCGACTGAGGAGGGGTCGATGGTGAGGATGCCTGAGCTGATCAGGGAGAGGTCCATGGTGAACGTGCCATTAGAGCCGCTCCCACTGACAGGAATCCCCACTCCGATGCCGGCGGTGGGTGCAGTGCCTCCAGGCACAGTGGAGAAAAGAGAGCTGAGGTCCAAGTTGGTCAGCTGGTCGGCCCCGGTAATACCAGGACCTGCAACTGTTGTCGCCGTGGAGCTGATTAGCTCGCTGCTGGGGGTTAGGGTGGGTGTGGTCTCCATCTGGCTAAGAACATCTGGAATGGAAGAGATGGAAAAGTTACAGGATGGTCAAAGTTTTCTCCAGAAAATGTAAATCAAGATTGTAAATGTATGTTTAGTAAACAACAACAACAAAATATAACCCCTCTAAACATTACACTGAAATTCACTTGTTGAATTTTTGAACATTTTGTTTGGCACTAGCATCAGTTCAGCGTATCATTTGGCCACCTTTGAGTTGCACCGCTCTGATCAAGGAGAAAGTTTCATTTAAACGTCCCCCTCAGTCAATCAATTCCATTACAATCATTACTTCTGAGGCCACGAGCCAACAGTGGGGTTACTAACCAGGACTGAGGTGGTGGTGTTTGAGCATGTGGCTCTTAAGGCTGCTGCGGGAGGAGAAGTGCTTGGAGCAGTTGGCCACAGGACAGCGAGTCCTCAGGGTGCTCGCGTCCTGTTTGTGTTTCTTGGAGTGGATGTACAGGCTGCTGCGTGCTGAAAACTTGGCATTGCAGCCTGAAGAACACAAAGAAAATGTGACACTGTTACAAGTTTAAACTATTTATTTCACAGAGTGAAAGAAAAAAGAAAAAGCATATCTATGTTCACTTAACTGATATATACAATAAATAGTTGTACTGTGTTTTGTTTTGGTGCCTGTTTGTACCTTCTGCATGGCACTGGAAGGGCTTGGTGCCCAGATGGGTGATACTGTGACCCTTGAGGTGCTCTGCCCGGGTGAAGGATTTCCCACAACCCTCCTCTGTGCAGACAAAGCGACGGTCGTCATCGTGTTTCCTGATGAACACAGAGAATGAGACTGTGGTCAGCGAGAATCACAAACTGAAACATCGTTAGAACAACAACAGGTGGACGGACAAAAAGACAAAAACTAAACTGACATAACGTGTAGAGAAACATGGAAAATCAGGACGACCTGTTGGTTTTCAAAGACGACGCAAAACAAAGCAGAGCTGCAGTGGCAGTAGATGTTTACAGGAATGCTACAGTTCATGTTACACCACAAACATACATCGATAACACTGCGACAATACACTAAACCAAGCAACCAAGTATTGATTGTCAGTAACTGTCGACATCCACCCTGTTCATACTGAGAGAAAAGCACCTGTTAACTTAGAACACTACAGATCTCCACCAGATGTGTCTGTCTGAAACAGTGGAAGGTAAAATATCTTCAAGAGATGGTAAAGCACCAACTGGAGATGCAACTAGCGGAGATTTAACGGGTTTATTCATCATGTGTCGTGTCTGTTCTTCAGTGGATCAAAACATACTGGCTGTAGAATTCATCTGCAGATACTAGAGATCAAGGTGAGACCAGACCTAGCTGAGACACATGTGGTAAAATGGCAAATACAGCACTCAACAGGGGCACAAAACTGAGCTGTTTAAACTTGGAACTTGCTGCAACCACGAAAGAGATCATGCAGTCATAACATGCTCAAAGGCGCATTGGGTTGACGGGTCCGGTAGTTTGCGAGATGCTGCAGACACACACATCCAAATGTATAATCTCTGCCAGAGGAGATAACAAACACTCACCGTTTATGTCGGAGCAACTTAGACATGCTGGTGAAGGACCAGCCACAGCCTTCTGAGTCACACACAAACGGCCTCTCACCTGGAAACAGGAAATGAAAAGGTTGTTTATGAGTGCACGGGATCTACTGAACTGCACTCGCTGCGGGGCATATCTGACTCGGTGACCGGGGAAGTCATGGAGGACAGAGTAAAACAGGCAAAGCTTCCAGCGGGTTGATTTTTTTGTTGCAGCAACAAAGATGCATCTGTCCCATGCTGAGGAGCAAGTGTTAGCACCGCCCCTGCTAATGAGAAGAGAAAGAGCCTGTCGGTGCACGAGACCCTCAGGTCCACAGAGAGGCTTGAGGAGTTCAGGCTTGTGAAGGAGCTCAGTTACCACAGGTCAGGCTTCAGTTTGTATACTTTAATGACTTTCTGTTTCTCCTCTTTTTGTCATCAGGAGGAATGTGCTGAGGCTCTATACCGGAAGAAACATCTTCAAACCAAAAAATGTCTGATATAGCAACATAGTCTAATCTGTTGTCTTTGCAACCCACACCTGCTGCTGCACTTCCTCTTCAAAATAAAACAAAGGCTCTTTTAAGAGGCGCTCACTTCTTCTTGAAAGATCTTTCTCCTGTTAAGTTGGATGACTTCAGCAAAAGTTCAGTCAGGAGGACTACGTTTTGGTTAGACGTGTTCCACTTTGTCTTCCGTGTCTGGTTGGTTGCTTCGTTTCAACTGGCCACACGAGTATTTATTCAACCCAGTTCACTGAGCAGCACGCCGTGCACTTTGCGTTGCTTGACGCAGCGACATGGTGGCGGCGTGGTACAAGCCATTGGAAATCATTTGTTTCAGAGCCAGTGGTGCCGTTGTCGTGTTGTGTTTGGAAAGGCTTTTAGTTTCCGGTGACTTGTTTTGTAATTACAAGGTTTTGTAATTATGCAGCATTAACAGCGGCTCTTATCTGAAACGAGTGAGCAGAGAGCAACACACTCACAGCGTCATGTGATTAAGGAATGACTTCTTCTTTAAAGAAAACAGCTCTGACATCTCTGCAGCCTGAATACTCACTATTTTTTATGTTTGTGACACAATAAATAATTGGTAGAGGAGAACATGAAATGAGAGACATTGTTCTATGGTCACACCACACACATCGTCGTATCGCAAGCCCTGATCAGCGTTTTCAGTCAAGATGTGACTTCAAAGCATATTTGCTGTTTGTTCTGGCAGGAAGCTGTTTAGATAGAGTTCATGAGTTCATTGTTTCATTGTCTACCAATGAGCTTGGGTCTGCCCGAGGTTTCTGCCTGTAAAAAGGAAGTTTTTCCTCGCCACTGTCGCCAAGTGCTTGCTCATGGTGGAACTGTTGGTCTCTGTAAATAATATTATAAAGAGTACGGTCTAGACCTGCTCTGCATGAAAAGTGTCATGAGATAACTTTTGTTATGATATGGTGCTATATGAATAAAACTGAATTGAATTGTAGAATTTAAAAACCTGGTTTCATCTGAGACACTTCTCACTGACCCAGTACGTTCAGGTCCAGTTAAAGAGCATTAGAGACTCCCTCCAGGTATACACTGATCTTACCTGTGTGACTTCTCATGTGGATTTTCAGACGACAGGCCTTGTCGTACGTCTTGTCACAGCCTGGGTAGTTGCAGGTGAAGTGGCCCGTTTCTCTGAAGTGAGTGCGATTGTGGGAGAACAGGGCACTGAAGGTGATGAAGGTTTTCTCACAGCCTGCACAGGACAGAGGGGAACATGGAGGAAGACTATGGTAAACTGACAGTGCTCTCTGTATCAGGAATAATGCTAACACCTGATCTATTAGATTCTTAGATCTAGCTTGCTGTGAAAGTGTTCCGACATAAAGTCTGGGGAAAGCTTTTCAGTGGAAATCAACTGGGATTTCCCAACAGATGCCACTGTGTGCTCTGTCTAGAGAAGATGCGACTCCTCCACATTCATTTTCTCGCTGATCTCTTTGGAATAAAACATCTTACTGACAGAACGTGACGGTGATGTGTACAGTTTACAACCATCAGCTTAGACGTTAGCGGCTAATTCAACAGGCTATCCAGAGGTAATTTGCTTTGCACCAGACCATCAGCTATCAGCAGGTGAAGTACGTTAATTAAGGAAATCGGAGAAATTCTGACAACAAATCATCCAACATTCAGCTGTTACCTGGGAATTCACACTTGTGGGGCCTCTGCGGCTCGAAGTGGACCCTCTGGTGATTGGTGAGGCGCGTAGCACTGCGAAACCTCTCGCTGCAGATCTCGCAGATGAAGGCATTATCCTGCTCATGGACTTTGACATGAGCCTTAAGGTTGTAGACTGTGGTGAAACGCCGGCCACAGCCTTCGAACTGACAGGTATGAGGCCGCTGCTTGTCGTGGGACTGAAGGTGCCGCTTTAACTTGTAGGAGGTGGCAAAAGCCCAACCGCAACCTTCAATGCTGCACTGGTAGGGCCGCGGGTCCTCTGCATGGTTCAGGAGGTGAACCTTGAGTTTCTGACGCGTGTCAAAAACACAGGAGCAGCCTGCTTCTGGACAGCCAAAAGAGGCCATGGTCTCTTTTTTGGTCCTGATTAGCGGTGCTGTCTGGAAGTCCCCGTTGTCACAGTCTGCTACAGTGGCTTTAGGGTGTGGGGTGAGATCAGCCTCTGTTACAGCGCACAGTGCCCCTGTCTCCTGCTTGATGATGGGACATGAATCCAGAGAAGTGCCTAGCTCTGACAACGAGCAGTCATCCACCAGAGCCAGCTCAGAGTCACTCACAGACAGACCGGGTCTGGGCTCTTCCTGTTGGTTGGAGCTGGACACAGCCAGCGTGCTGATCTTTCCGATGGATTTCGTGCCACTGTCATAGTTGAGAAGAACAATATCCTCATGATCTTTCATGCCAAGGTGCTCCTTTAAGCTGACCATGTCATCCTCTTTGTGCACATACCCCTCCGGTGGGGCAGCGAGAGTCAGTATCCCGTTCTCTATGGTCACTATGATGCTTTGGTTGTTTATCGTGATAGTTCCGGAAAAGGTTTCACTAGCAGGCGGACTTGTGGAGGCCGTGGCGGGGTTGGCACAGCCCTGCAGCCCCGTTGAGTCTGAAATGAAGTCCGATGTGTCCATGGCTTCCACGATGCCCGAGTTCCCTGAAATCAAGGCACCGCTCTCGTCAATACGGGAGTGCGACGAAAGCTCCCTGACCAGCTTAGTTTCGTTGTTTTCGGTACAAATCTGGCCACAAATCTTCTCGCCATATTTGTTTGTCAGGACAACGTCTTCTACGGTTTGATGGTAGACAGTCTGTTTGGCACTAGCCACAGCAGAACTGTCATTTAATAAGTTGAAAACCTGCTCAGTCTTTTTCAAGACCTGGGGATCGAGACCGTTCAAGCTGTCGTTAGATTCACAGAGAATAACGTCACTGCTGTTTCCAACCTCCATGGAGCCAGCGGGACTCGACTTTTTACCTTTCATTTGATCGCCGTCCTCAGACGATACATCCGCTCGGTGTTTGCTTGCCTCGCCGTTGCCATCCTCCTGAACCACGTTAAAAACAACATACAATTCCTTGGTGGGTTTATCTGCCCTGTTAACCGTGTTCAAGATCCCCGGCGCAACGGCGCTGTGGCAGTCCAGGGAGGGCTGCTGCTTCAAGGCGCCGTCCTCACGCTGCTGCCGTAAAACTGGAAACGGTAACGTTAACTGCCGCTGCGGCATCGACTCCTCTTCCCCTTCAAACAGAGGCAGCGCCATTTGCATCACAGTGTCCCCACTCTCTACGCCATATTTCCAGGCAGTCCTAACAAACTCATGCGAACCGAGCAATGAATTTAACTCGTTTTCCTTCTCTGTGTTTAAGTTATGAAGTCCGACACTCGGTCTATTAGCCAGTCCGCTGGTTCTGTCGGTGGGCTGCGGTCTGCTAACAGACGAACAAGCCGCCCCGCTGCCATTTTCCGCCAGTAGGTGAAACGGAGATGTCCTCGGCCTGGTGTTGCTGTTGTTGTCACTTTGTGGCTCAGACGACTCCAGCAGTCGATCCGCTTCGTTTTCGGTGGAGATGAAACGGGGTATCGAGCCTGTCGCTGTTCGGAGTGGAGATGGAGTGGTTCTGTGTAGGGCGCCATGTTGAGAGTGAATGTTTTGGGCATCAGAAAGCCCCTGGATTTCCATCTTGGTATCCCTGTAGCAGCGACACAGAAAAGACCCGCCCTAGTAGCGGGAAGCGGTCCGGATGGCCGCTACGCAGTTTACAGCAGGCCGCGTGCTGCGTTCAGGGCCGGTATGGGTATGGAACGACAATCCGCGGAAAACTATAGTTTGTTGTGTTTACATATGTATGCACTACCATAGGCTTGTGAAATAGACGGTTTTCTGTATGAGGTTCGGCGATACAACTGATCACACCCAAAGATATTTATATATTTTTAGGTATTTATGATATTTAGGTGAATAAAGGAATGTAAGTCATATGATGATGCCTTTAATGACGCGCACACACCAAACTCACTTTCAGTTTGTCACTTCAGTATAAAGTAGCTGTATGGCATAAAAACGATTACATCGAGTAATTAAGAGGTCCGTTTGTGCAAACACTGTGCTCAGTGGCTCCGTCAAAATGTGAGGTAGGAGCTACGAGAGAGTCCCTGAAGGCCGCAATGGTATCATTTAGTTTATTCAAAGTGCGGAGTGGATTCTGTGGATCCGAGTTGGACGTGTTATTATCACTGAGTGCAACTTATCAATACATTAGTATAATCAGTTCTACTAATAATGCTTTAACCTTTAACTAAAATATGAAGCCAAAACTCTTCATAACGTCAGAAATCCACCTAGTCCCACTCAGTGTATTTTCACTATAGATCTACTTCCACTGAGTGGCAGTGTAGTACTGTAAAATTCTCTTCAAAAGAAATAGCATATCTCTTCCGTGATTAAACCAATATTTAAAGCGCACAGCATCCCCAGGGTTCAGAAAATGCATTTGCTATTTGCTATAATTGAACCTATGATTGTGATGATGGTGGAAGCACGTAGTGTTTTCACAGATATTACAAAGTTTAACAACTTTCTGTAATAAGTAGGCTAATAGCCAGTATGTATTTTTACTGTACTGTCATGTAAAGTAATCAAAGGGACTTACTGTTTCACTTACTGATGTGCAGTATAGTCCAGCCATTTTACAACTCTATTTTTCAGTAAAGAGTTAATAAATAAAAGGCTGAACATGAATAATAATCGTAGTTGTAATAATAACAGCTTCATATGACACCTAACTCTTTTTTACTTTGATATGTTGCAGGCTAAAGGAAAAATAAAACCCTGACAGACAGACTGGGTTGTTTTCCTCTGCATATGGCAAACCTTTATGACCCGCTGCACACACGAAAGATATTATTTGCAAATATTCCCATGAAACCTGCAATGGCAGGCTAAAATATAAGTTTTAACGTGAGTAGTAATGAAAAGGCCCTTCTCAGAGTGCCCTCCCTTCAGCAAAAAGAAACAATACATGATGTCTCGTCCGTAATCATGTTTGTAGTCCCTAACATGATCCAAGAATTACTGTCAAAATAGTAACAGACTACACTGTTATGTACAGACTAGAGATGAGCCTTAAATAATATCTTTATTTGGTTTCTACGCAAAAGCTAGAAAACATTGACAAACCTAGAACTAAACTGCGACCCACACTAATGGAGACAAAAAAAATAACAGAGACATTTAGAGTATCAGAGAGGAACAAAATGGAAGGAAGGAAGACCGTTCACAAAATATTCTGTACATCACTTTAGATGTATTTACATGTCACCCGCAGGATGAATGCAACACGCTAGACTGGGGAGAATCAGTGAGCAGTATATTGTTTGTCAGTGTAATGAACTAATACTGTACACACTGTATAGAAAGTTCAACATGCTTCATACAAAAATATCCAACAGGTTATGTGACTTTGGGTTGGTGTACATGTCATAACACACACACACACACACATGCATGAATGTTTTAAACACTGTGTGATACAAATCTACCCTACTATTCATGTATCTCCTATATGTTTTGGATTATTACATTGGCAGTTCCTTTATGTATACTGTACACAATAACAGTAGAAATAGAAAGAACGCTCCTGCACAGTACACAAGTCGACACATGTAGGAATGTTGTTTGAAGTCACCTTCGGATATGAATAAAGATACAGATTTTCTGAACAAGTACAATCATTGGCAGCATATCAGCCAAATAAGCATGCAAAATAACACAGATTTCCTGTTTTGTCATATAAAAATAGAGTCCTCCCTCGCACATACTTGTAGGATTATGACAGAAATAAGGCCACATATCCATTTCCTTTCTGATACAATGATACATGCTTAATAATCCAGACGAATCCATTCATTATTGTTATTATCGGCGTTGTAGACCTCCCCAACTTGCTATTTTTGTGATGCTGTCAAGTCGACCCTTAACAAATGTCAAAGACAAAAAGATTTGACCGAAATGCACAATATCCGTTTTCCGGAGCGTACGTGAGGAAAGGAGAGTACAACCTGTTCCAGTAAAACAAATCTGGGGTTGTCTACACGAGCACTAGCTCAGTTTTGCTTGAATCCTTCATGCACACAACAAAGGCATGACAAATGAAATCACAAAAAAAAAAAAGATGATGCTGAAGAGCCCTGACTGACAGCCACAGGAAATATGCAGCCATATATCAAACACCAGAAGTGATGAGGTGAGTGAGTAGTCAGCACATTGCAACTCCTTGAAAGCAGCACTACATCCTAAACTTCACTCTCTTTTTTACTTGTTCTTTCCAGTAAAAAAAAAAAAAAATGAAGAAAAGTAAAGGTGACCCTGACGCTTTCAAACATTCTCTGCTACATATGAAGTATTCTGGCCTCCTGTGAAATGTGCACTGACCAGCTCTATTCATTTTAAACAGGTACATAACCCAGACAGCTTGAGAACAAGAGGCACCCACCTTATGAATGATTCATCCCAAAATGACAGCCCCAGCTGAGAGAGTTGCAATTTAGAGGAAGGCGGGGGACAGCAGGGCACACAGGCATGGTTATGTTGAGCTTTGCAAGCGAGCCTGAAATCATCTGTACCTCCTGTTACTGTTAAATTGTACGGTGGATGGAGGAAGTGGAGGAGCTGGAGTGGAGGGTATTTCAGTCTGTTGTCTATCCCGAGCCAATTTCATGGCCTTATATGTTTCCTGCTTTCAGGAGGTGCTCCCTTTGTGGGATTAGTTTCGACTTGCCAATGCTCGGTCTCTGAATGTTGACCTTGAAATGTAGCGCATTCACCACCGCTTTACATAAAAACACATTTGCATTTCATGTTGAGCACACAGTAATATACAGCATACATTTTCATGAAGCAATAAAAAGAACCGGCGTCCATTGGCTCTCAGATGCCACAACCAGGACAGGGTTTAATTTCTGCTTCTCTATTTTCAGATCCCCAGGTTGCTGTCAAGCCTTTAAAATGCCCTGAGAATAAACAAACAAGGAAAGGACATCAGCCTCAGCGCTGTCTCTCTTTACAGCTGATAGAAATCAATTGCCGGGCTACTTCAGGATTTATTACTCTATTACAGCAGACACTCTTATCACTGTGAGCAGGAACGCTGTCACACAAACTGAAGTAGGGTGGACGGAGCTGGAGACTCGACTTCTGCAGAAGAAGCTCTGTTAGCAAAAGAAAGTCTGTAGTGGCTTTTGTTCGTTTAAAATGTTAGAATTGACGACTGAGGAAAAAGTGCTAAACTACTTTTGAAGCCTTGGTTTGTTGGAATTGAATGTTGCCCCTGCAGAGGGTGTATTGTGATAGATGCTGACAAAAGCCAGAAATGTTAAAAGTGTATTTTTTACACCTCCAGTCCAGATCTTGTTGGGGGGATCCTCACCACCAACACCTTTAAAGGAATGTACTCTCTTCTGAAAGGTGTCCTTTTCAATTCAGCCTACTGTGGAAACAGTCTTCAGAATCCTGACTTGGTTCCTGTCAACCAACCCCGAAACCATGCAACACACACGTACACACACAGACACAAACACACATCTCCCTTTGCTCAGATCTCCAACTATAATAGTGCTCTGCTCACTGCCCTCATTTTCAGGCGTGCACGTTGCGTTCCTTGGGAGCAGCAGTGGTTGATGTGGTGGTGGTGGACATTGAAGGGGAGTCAGAAGTGGCGGGGAGAGGGGGCCGGGGTTCTATCCCCCGGCTCTTCATGAAGGACAACAGCTGGTCGGGGATCTCTGCCAGGACATCCTTTGCCAGTCGTGCCATGCTCAGAACCTGGTTCCCTGACCGGTCGATGTAGTCCCGGAAAGGAACGAACTACATGAGAGCAGAAGAAAATGGGTGGTGGTGATGATGCCTAAATTTTGTTTTTATTTGAACTATAGCCTAGTGCTGGTTGGTATGCAGTTAGTCATGGATATTGAAAATTGAAAATCCATTTAATGAAATTCAGTTCTTCTTTTATATTCCCGGAAGTAAAACTAACAGTGTTTTAGACAAGACAATTCACTAGTAAAAGCATGTCCTATAAAGAAAAACAGCTAACTTTCAATTTGTGCATGAAAAGATAGAGGACATTTCTGTCATCGAGGCTAGCCAAACTGCCACTGTCTGAACGTGTGTGTCTGTGCGGTACAGGTTGAAATCAGTACAGTTAACTTGCAAAGGAAAATGCAAGTAAATGCTTGTTTCTAACCACTACCATTATATGAATATAGGAATTGGTTCAGTAGGTGGCGCCAATTCTGCAGCCGATAAACAAGAAGAAGAGGGCGCAACAAGACATAATCAAAAGATTAGATGGTGATGTAGAATACACTTTACCTGGACGATGTCTCTCTCTGCAAAGCGCCCCCTGGAGGACACTCTGACCTCATCCCCATCCAGCTCCTCCATAGCTGCAGGCAACAAACAACATTTTACTGTCAGGATGAACATCCTGTGTTTACTTTCCTGAATTTACTAAATAATACAGTTGTAACTGAGCAGTTACACAGGGAGGTACAAGTTACAAAGCATTTAAAATGGCATCGGTGTGGCTAAGGAGCATTTATCCAGCATACCAAGTTTTAAATAGTCAACGTATCAGTCTGATTCCTCTGCATCTTATTAAAACATTTATATTGTATCATGGAAGTTGAATATTTTTATTGTATTATTATGTCCTTGGATGCGTTGTAAGTATTAAACATGTTATTATTTTACTGTGGCTATGTGGACAGTCTGGGACGTTCATTTCCTCGTCTGACCAGTGCTCATGCAGGCAGACGATGAATATCTTCTCAGTCCACTGTTAGTCTGGGTCATTATTATCTTTTTTTCCGCAAGTACTTACAAAGAAAATCCTAGTTTTTCTCAGTCATTAGAGGAATTCATTATAAATCAGCAGCACAAAAACTTGAGCTGTCTGGCTAACTTGACTCACTTCCAGTGTAAACAAAGTTAATTATGCCTCACAGGACAAACAGGAAAAAGTTCAGCCACTCAAAATACATTTTTACTGAATGTATTTCTCTTCAACCAGTCCTCTAAACAATAATTTAAACATTCCTCCAACTTAGTAGACAGTACAAGTTCTTTGTCTGCTTGTATGATAACAAATATTAATATATACTAATGTGTTAGCATTTAGGGGTGAACGTCGTACAAATCCATGCAACTCTTTCTTGAAGAATAGAGAAATGAAATGGTGGTCTGAATCAAAAATATTGTTCTTTAAGCCTCGACATGGTGCCTGTGATGTTGTAATTGAGGGAAAGAGCCATGCAACAGTCCTCAGGGACTAACAGAGTTCAGATCACAGACAGGTTAGAGGTCCTTGTGTACCACATCTGTTCCCCTGTTTCTTTCCAAGTGGGAGGAAGAAACAATAACTTATTCTGTAACCCAACCTCATTAGTGTTTATATGGGCCACAGAAAGGAAGGTAAATTTCCTGACAGGGAAAATATCAGAGTTCTGCATCAGTCTATTTATAGTTTGTGTTTTTCAAAGAAAATCAGACGAGTGTGTGGCAAACAATCTGTGGCATTCCCAAGAGGAACCCTTTTCATATTTATATTCATTTAAAAAGGAAAGGAAAGGAAAGGAAAGGAAAGGAAAGGAAAGGAAAGGAAAGGAAAGGAAAGGAAAGGAAAGGAAAGGATGGGAGACCGGTGAGGCTCCACATGGCACACAGACGTGGCAGATGGTGGTTGGGAGCAGCAGGGGAAAAGAGGAGAAGAATGGGGGGAAGGAATCATTTGACATGAGTGTATAGGAGAAGAAAAGGTAAAACAGCGGACAGACACAGACTGGGGCAGAGAGAAGAGAGGATAGAAATAAATTCAAGCTGAAGGTAGTGGTAGGGAAGGGGGGTTCAGGTGTGCTAGGGAAACCTTGGCATGTGGGGGGAGGACCACAGAGACACTGAACCTCTTGCTGCCCTGAATATTAAATGGCGAGTGAGTGTGTGGCTGCACAAACACTCTCCACTGAGCCGTCACTCTCAGAGGATGTATGGAAATAACACTCCAGCTTGCAGCTCTGATACACATTCACTCACTCACACGTGGACATGTGTCCAGTACAGGGTTTGTAGATTGGTGATCTAATGCACCACCTAAATGCTGGCATCAAAGCACTTTTACAACACATTCACCCATTCACACTGATGGCAGAGCGGCCATGCAAAGTGCCAATGTGGTAAGCACTCGCACTGATACTAAACTCATCATACACACACATTCATGCATCGCAGCCACAGCAGACCTAGAGCAGGATTTCTATCTAAAAAGAGATGTGTGTACCTCAGTACTTTCCAACTTCCCTACCCTGTCTGTGACACTCAACCCCAACGACCATTGGTTTCTATTGAAGACACTGCACAAATACAGTATACAGTAGTGTACTGTAGATCCATTTTTCAAGAACACTCAGTAATCTCTGCTGTAGTTTTAAATGAATGTTATTCAAACAAGAGGAAATAGTGCATGTGTTGTGGACTACTTTCAGTGGCGGATTAGTACACATTTGTTGCTTAGGATAGTATTTGGGACAGCAGGATGGTGTAGGTGGGACTGAGTCGAAAATGAACTACGGCCTTTTTCACAGGATTCATTATGAAAATGATACAACGTCATCAGGCTTATTCTTCAGTGTAATGTATTCACATAAATCACAGGAGGTTCAATGCAGTGCACAGAACATCCTGTAATTCCTGCTTCTTAAAAGCTAAATCTCACTGACAAAAGACGTCATGCTATAAATGTCACAGTATATAAAAGACAACAAGTCTTTGCATAAGTAATGTTTATTTAAAATATATGCAAGATGTGTGTGTCTTGATGTTATTCACACATTTCATTTCTATAGCTCTATAGTATTCTAGTCTCTATGGTAAGGTTATACAACATTGTGCTGTAAAGTGCCAGTGTGATGTGTCCTGATCCTCTTAAATTCCCCACAGGGATCAACAAAAGTTCATCTCATCTTCAAACACATTTTGAATGAAAGCAAACACATATACAAACACACTTGTGGCCCAGTTTTCTTCATTTTAAAAAATATATCTTTCAATTAAATTCATGTGAAATGTATTTTTAGCAGCGTGGAAAGACCAATAAGCATGAGGGAAAAGAAAGAGAGAGAAAGAGATGAAAAGAAACCAACGAGAACAGAATGGGTTACAATACATTTTGGTTTAAAAAGGCTGATCTGCACATGGAGCTCCCTGAGAGGCTTGGCCCTGACTCAGGGTGACTGATGTGTGGAGGTCTACTAATCCAGGCAGCAGACCCGGGCGAAACAGCAGCTGAATACATTTTCAGCACAAAAATCGCAGAAGGAGCAGTTGATTTATCCGCTCTTTCAAGCGACACGTCTGCTTCTGAAGCCTTTCAGGCGTCACAGAGGGTAAATCAGACACACATTGAGAAGTCCTGTATGTTAAGTGACAGAATGTGCAAAATGTTTTGTAGGGCCCCTGACTGGTGAGTAAAAGGTGTATCAAAGATGATTCACCAAACACAACGGTGAAGCTCTGCCCCTGTCACTTTCATTTCCCCAAGTCTCTCATACTTTAGTCCTGCCTGATGAAAGTGAAGTGATCCATGGAGCTCGGTGATTAAACTGGTGACGGAGGTAAATTAATCTAAAAATAAGTTCAGTGCACGTGTATTGTCTTGTTCTCTTAACTCTCTATGCTCCGTTCTGTGCTTTTCCTGTTATGCTCTCTCATTTCCATCATTTTCGCTGTAAATCTTCTTTCTCTGTCACACTCAAGCATTCACCTTTGACCCCAGCCTTAGCCCCGCTCACTGAATAATAGGTCCCAACGAGGGCTCTCTTCTTCTTTCCGCTCAAATAATTTCCTGTTTTACTTTCCTTCATCTGACTCCAATCATTTCACCAATTAACTTTTAGAAAGTCAGCTATGTATTTGAACCATGCTCAGATGGTGAGCACATGATGAGTCTCTCTTTCTTCTTTAGCACAGATCAAACTGCAGTCCTGCTGGGAGGATCCGGAGATGGATTCATCAGCTGCTCAGTTTTAGAGCAGGCCTCTGAGTTCAGCCAGCACATCCTACAATATCATATTCTGAAAGTGCAATATGACATGAAATGTTGAAGTAGGGTTCTAAGATGTGATTATAATAATAATCTTTGCAGGAGCAAAAAGGTCAAATAAAATATAGTTTTGAACGAGGATTAAAGGGACCCTGTGGAGCTTTCTACATTCAGTGCTACTGAACACATTGGCTGTATCTTTGAGGTCTAACAAATGTGTGCAGTGAATTTTCAAAACCAAGTTTTTAAGTATTTAGGAACGCATGTAATTTATATTCATGTTTACTAGACTGCAGGCTTCTTCTTCCCTGCCTTGATCAGCAGACTAGTCTATGTCTATATCTACATCTACATCTACATCTATCTATATATATATATATATATATATATATATATATATATATATATATATATATATATAAAAATCTATATACATGTATATATATATATATATATATATATATATATATATATATATATATATATATATATATATATATATATATATATATATATATATATCTACATGTACATGTACATCTAAATCTATATCTCTATATATATATATATATATATATATATATATATATATATACATGTACATGTACATCTATAAATCTATATCTATATATATATTTACATGTACATCTAAATCTATATCTATATATCTTATATTTATCTATATCTACATCTATAGCTATATCTATATTTATATCTACATCTATATCTACATCTATATCTAAATCTATAGCTATATCTATATCTACATCTACATCTATATCTATATTTCTCTCTCTATATATATATACATATATCTAAATCTATATCTATATCTACATGTGCATCTAAATCTATATCTATATCAAAATCTATATCTATATATCTATATCTACATCTATATCTAAATCTATAGCTATATCTATATCTATATTTACATCTATATCTAAATCTATAGCTATATCTGAATCTATATCTATATATCTATAGCAAAATCTATATCTACATCTACATCTATATCTATATTTACATTTACATCTATAGCTATATCTATATCTACATCTATATATCTATATCTACATCTATATCTACATCTATATCTATATCTATATATATCTATATCTATATATATCTATATCTCTATATCTATATCTATATCTATATCTATATCTATATCTATGACTGCTAAATGTTCCTCTATGTTCCCCAGCTAGTTGTCACTTGTGTCTGCTGTATGTTTCTGAACAGGAAGTGTAAAGTTGGTTTATTGGAGCTTTTTCCTGACAACAGCTGCCTGCTGCTGGAAAACAGGCTGAGTGCAGTTTGCAGACTAAAAAGCCAAAACAAGGATCCAAAAAGAGACTAAAACTCTCTGTAAAACTGAGAGGAACTGCTGAGTGCATATTAACAAAATATTTCACATTACTATTATTACTATTATTTTTACATACAAATATTGATATGTGCAGCTTCAAAGGAAAGCCTGGGTTCCATGTTTGTGGTCATGAATTCTGCTGGTTATTTATGTTTGTTTGAGATCTGCGAACAGACATTATACTAAACTCTGATGGTCAGACCTACGTATGAAAATAAAACCTATGATGTAACAAAGTGCAGTTTTCCTTCCACACTAAACTGTGAAAGAAAAAAAAGTCAGCTTATTGAATTAAAGACGTGCTGTTATTGGCTGGTGTTTAATTACATATCAAGCTTGGGGAAATGTTCTCTGTTTGAAAGGAGGAATTTCTCTCCGTGTTCAGCAGTCAGATGGAGATGTACCGCCGCTGGCTTTGAGGAAATAAATAAAAAATAATAAATTCACAGTGTGTATCTGGCAGGATTCTTACACATTTCTTCTTACACAGAAATGGACACATTTTGTCAAATATCTATACACAGTAATCACCATCATCATGAAATGAGGATGGAAAACTACAGCACCAGACTGTATAAGACAAACCTCATAACTCTGTACATCAGCCCATCATGACCCTGCAGATGTCCTCCTCCTGACAATCAACATTCTTTTCTCATCAAGCTCCTTCTCTCTAACAGATAATGTTCAGTGCAGGGAAACATCTTTATTTGAGCAGTGTGTGCTCATCATGGTTTCCAGTGCAGTAGGTGGTGTCTTAGTACTTTTGATTGGTGTGAAAGAGGGCAAGTTAAACCATTTGACTTCATATCTCCATGGAAACAGATTTTGTAAATAAGAGTAGGTATCTGATAGACGCTGTGTCTGCACATGGCAAAAGTGTTCGTAATACCTCCTAAAGTTTAAGATCACTATAGCAGGTTCTGTCTGTCAGGGCTAAATTAAAGAAAAAATAATTACATGGTTTCAAACCTCCTTCTTATTGGTTATGATAAACATTAGCTCACACACCTCAAGAGAGAGAGTGACTGGCCAGATCAGAACAAACAGAATTTTCAATCAGGTTGAGAGGGGTGGTGTGAACCTTTGAACGCCTTCAACAGGAGAATATTAGTGTCTAATAACCATGTAAACACTTAATCCTTTTGTTTCTCTCTGGATGAAAGAAATACATTTTTCTGTGCATATTTCCCTAGGTGAGATGCGCCTATACTTATGAGGGTTATGAAATAATAACGCAGAGGCTCAGTAGTCTGAACCAAGACCGCACATTTTTTTATTGCTTCCAACATTGTCAGCAGAGGCACCTCACAGATCCACTGCTTCTGTTTTCTACCATCCACAATAAAAAGCTTCTGCAGAGCTGCTTCAGAGAGGAGTTCACTCAGAGCATTTCACTAAAAGGCAACTCAAGAAAACAGTAACCATAGAGGACATGAACAATGCAGGAACTCTTCCTCTTCTTCTTCTGTTATATATGCAGCACATTAGATGCTTCACAGTGGGAGGAAAGTTCGATTCTGATTAAACCTGTAAATGCGCGTCTTATTGGCTCACTTTATTTAGCGTCCACGTAGACAGTTAAGTTGGACTCTCTAATCAGAATGATTTAAACCGGGTTAAAAAAATATTGTAAAGGCAGGTAAGATTGTCCAACAGGGCAAATCAGACAGAGAACAGTTAATCCAGATCATCTAAAAACAACACACAGGAAGTGAGCACACCTGAAATATTTGTAGTAGTAGTATTTGTAGTAAGTCTATGGTCCATTCAGCCCCACTCAGTACCTGTACACAGTACAAACTCACCTCAATCATTAGCTCATTAAAATGACTTGTATACTTTATGTCATACAATAATACATTAAAGTCCTAGTGTTATTATAATATTATTCAATATTGTTGCCATGATACAACAGTATCCTTTGAGAACACAGCAGTATCAAGAGGTATTCTGATTGGATTGATCCTGTCTGGAAGCACCATGCCAGTGGTTTCTTCAACTAATTAATTCGTTAATTCTTGAGTTGTTCTTGAGTTGAGTTTAATGTCCTGGATCATTCTAATCTCATCTGGACTTCTCATGCATGCACCTATAAACAGGTTGGGTTTGCCACTAAGATCTTCTTTGTCTGTTTTGCAGTGCTGTAGCTGACATTTCTCCTCTGGTAAATTATTAAACAGTGTGGATAACTGACTGATATTACATGTAAGTCAGGGTTGGTGAAGGAGATCAGTTCTAAAACCTAGACCATAGAAACTATGGCAACAAAGAAATGGCTCCTCAGCTGTTTTGGTTAAACAGACGATGAAGCTCCAATCTGACCAGTACACACACACACACACACTTACCATCAAACTCAGCAGGTCCCACTCCTACTATGATGATAGACATGGGCAGGGAGGCTGCCTGTGGAGAAAACACAGAGGGGTGTGAGCCAGACTAAAATATACACACCGTGCACTGCTTGAATATACAGTATATAGTGTAGTACACTGTATATAGACTGTACATCCTGGTTACACTTGAGAATAAAATGCTTTCATGTCTTTGTCCAAAGAGTCCAGAGTTCACTTGCTGATCTGATCTCAGATCAGCTCTTTAACGCAGACTCAGTTTTCTGGGTCAACATCTTGGTACGTACAAAACATTCATTAATTTTGCCAGATATGTCTTTCTATCTTGTTTTTTTACCCTCACATGTTGCTTTTCTGTTGGTCATTTCAAGTAGCAGTAACTGATTTTTTTGGCCTATTGGCAGAGCAGAACAAGCTCTAAATCAACACTGAATGAAGCTGCTCATGTGTTAGCAAACAGTGGCCAATTTACACATCTATCAAACACAGAGCAACACTAGTAAATATTCAAGTCTTTTTGTCCACGTAACAAATGTAACTCCAATATTCACTTTTATTTCAGCCTGCTTTGGTTTCAGTCAACTCTTATACTATACTACTCTATTGCCATATTTCCGCTGAATGGTACGGCTCAATTGGAACTGTTCTTTCTGGTTTCCATCAGTACCTGGTCATTTTTTGGTCAGGGTTCCAAAACGAGCTGAGCTGATACTAAATGGTCGAGTGAAACTCTGCACACCACTGACTGTTTAGAGAGAATCATCGCCAGTATCATCACGTACATTCCTGGTTCCTCGATTCGAGATGGCTGTGTGAATGTGTGTGTGTGTGTGTGTGTGTGTGTGTGTGTGTGTGTGTGTGTGTGTAGTATGATAGGTTTGGATAGGAAGAGCTCTACCACTCCTGATGAGTTGGAACCTTGCATGGCAGCCTCTGCCTCTCAACTTTAGGTTTCTGCAGGGCCATTTTGTCTGATTGTATTCCAAACAAAGCCATAAAAAGTAAACTGCATTATTCTCTCTTAAATGTGTTAGCAGGAACTGTGGAAGTAAACTGCATTTTTATCAAATACTTCCCCTTAATTAAATTCCACAGGCCTGTTTTATGCAAATATCTCACACACAGCCTTTTAAACATGCATACACACACACACACACATCTTTCTCTGGTGACTCCAGTGTTAATCCTTCAGGATTTCTGGGGACCACCACAGTTTGGATAGGAAGAGAACAGGACAGGATCTGTTCAACTCCCCTCCTGCTAAGTCCTGTCATTATCTCTCACACAGGCATATGATGTCTTTCACCAGAACAATGATGATTTTTAGATGGATTTTAAACCCAAAATGTCATATTGCATCATTATCTACCTGACGTATGTATGATATGAAGACATCAAATGTACAATAGGTAAAATATTTATGTTTTTTTTTTTTTGCTAAAGGGGGCAACAGTGTATTATATAGATATTTGTAGACAATAAAAGGTGCCTTTGGCTTCAATTAAAAACAGCCTGTAAACAGCCATGTCAATGCACCAGTTGTTAGTTTTACATAAACCTGTGACTTGTTGGCTATTCTGTTTTTGTCCTGAGCTGCTGAAATAATTTGTTTGATATTCTGTATTTCCTTTCCAGTTATAATTTAGCTTCCCTTCCCCAGATGTTTAAAGGACCACTCTGTAGGATTTAGTGGCATCTATAGACATAATAACCCCACTACTCGCCCTCCTATTCCAAGAGTGAAAAGAAACTTTGGTGGCAGCAAAACAAGTAAACACGTGTAAACGCCAGTGTTTAGTTTGTCTGTTCTGGGCTACTGTAGAAACATGGTGGACTGTAGAAGAGAACCAGCTGTGGCTGTAAAATATAATGGTCATTCTGACAGGTAACAAAAACATAACAATTCTTATCTTCATTATATCATAATTTTATTACACAACCGAAAGAAAAGATAGTTATGAATATTATATTACATTTCTGCCATATTCTGTAAATAGAGCCGTCTAAATCTGACACACTGAAGATTTTCTTTCACACATGCAGTGTGTGTGTGCAGTGTTGTGTGTACTCACATTGACCACAGACTCTTTGGTCTGAGCCATGTCGGAGATGACGCCGTCTGTGATCATCAGCAGCACAAAGTACTGAGAGCCGTCAGTCACTTCTGCGGCACACCTGACATCATGACACACACACACACACACGCACATGGAGAAGTTAGGTTAACTGATCGGTGTGTCGACATGAAGTTTACAGTAACATACAATAACAGTTTTGACAGCAGAATGATTTTGTCCGTATAGACAGATGAATACAATAACACCAGAATGATACAGAATGGTGTTTTTCTCTGTAACAATGGATCTTGTTTCTTATGATGGAGGTTCACCAGACAGAGTACTGAGCCTTGAGTCTGAACACAATGCAAGTATGTTTGTAAGTGTTATGAATAAACTCTCATAGACTGCGTGTTTGATGATCTCTATTGTAGATTTTGTGCTTAATGTTTCATGATTGTCCCTATGGACTCAGACACAGGGACTTGACATGCGTGTTCTACACTGAGGCTAATCAGGTGATGTTCTTTTAACCTTTTGTACTGCTTCATTCAAGTTTTTTTGCCTTGAAGGTCTCTGGGCGAAGGCTCGCTTAATAAAAAGATTTCGCACAGATTTGATTGAATGATTAGTTGATTAATTGATTTGTCGTGGACTAATAAATAAATTGTAATCCCAAATTCTCTGATATCAGCTCCTTAAAGCTAAATATTTGCTGCTCTCTTTAGTCCCCTATGACAGTAAACTGAGGATTTAATTTGAGGATTCACCATTTTCTGACATTTTATCGACTAAAGAATCAAACAATTAATCAAGAAAATGGTCGAGGAATCAGTACCGAAAATTAACGTTAGTATTTCATACTCATTTCATATTTATTGATATCTGATATTGTACTCTTTCCCTCAGGATAAAGAATGCTTTATCTTGTCTGTGAATTTGTAAGAAAAGGTTCTTTATTCTGTGACCTTAAATAGACTAAATGTCATTCATATGAGCATTTGAATGGAATGTACGTCACACTCTGTCTAACTGTGCAACCATCAGATCCTCTGCATGCTGTCCAGTGTGTAGGAAATGCACATTAAGGACTTAATGTAGAGTCCTTCCCCGCCAGCACACACTTCTCATGGAATAGTCTACATAAAACAGTGTTGTATAATGGAGAATATTTGTTCTGGTGTGTGTGTGTGCATGTGTGTGTGTGTGTGTGTGTGTTCCAGGTAATGCTAGGATCCCAGCAGGGAGAAGGAAGACCTGCTGTCTGACTCACTGTTTGATTGGCTCACACTCTCAGTCTGGCCCGCGGCTGAGAGCAGGCAAAATGGCAAACTGTCTCTCTCTGCCTACCATCCTGTCTGCTGGATTAATCTGTCTGTCCACCTGCCTGTCTCATGTCTCAGCGTCTGTCCCTAATGCATCTCTCTCTCTCTCTCTCTCTCTCTCTCTCTCTCTCTCTCTCATCCCCAGCTCTCTCTGTCTGTCTCTCTCACGCTCTCTCTCTCTCTCTCTCTCTCTCTCTCTCTCTCTCTCTCCCATCCCCCAGCTCTCTCCCTCTGTCTGTGTAGAATAATGGGAAAGTGTATGAACAGGAGCAGAGGAACAAATTGCTCTGTTACCTTGTAAAGTAAAGTCTGCAAGAAGTGCAGTCACTTCAATTATCCTTTTATTTGGGAGACGTTCTCTTTAGTCTGCATCTTATGAACAGACCTGCTTTTATATGTAAAGTCTGACTGAAACTCATTAATGCTGCTGTAAATGCCTCTCTCGACTGATCTTGTTGATTGTAGCACACGAGCAACACCAGATGGATGCGTGATTCATAAAAAGCTTTTTGGTTTTAACTGGAGAGAAAGAAAAACTATGTGACTTCTCTGACCTTTTAAAATAACAGAAACTGCTGGATAGCATCAACTGTGCTGGAAGTGCAGACAAAGAAGCACTTTTGATGGAAGGGTGACTGCTAATGTTGATAACTAATGCTCAAATATGCTGTTACCTGTACATGCTACAGATAAAGCAGGTGACAGGACTGATGTAATGGACTACTGTAAGCATTTAGAGATAAACTCTGAAAAGTTTGTTACTGAAAAAGGTTAGTAAAAAAAAAAATCTACCAAAACAAAAAAATTACCAGCGTGACAGTCAGACCCAAAACAGCCTGATCCGAATCTGACCAGACCCTGGTGCAACCTCCTCCACCACCATCCTGTGTGATTCACATTTCAACTGACCTGTTAGCCACCAGGCAGGAGAGACGATCCACAGTGCGCTCCCATTTTGTAACTGAATATGACTGTGAACACACGCCTTTTCTGATTTTGACTGTGTGGAAATGTCCTTACTTCACAGATGATGAACAAAGATCGGGCTGCTGCTGCGAACTGTACTCTGACTGGGCTGTAATTAGTACATTTGTCATAACTGTAGGTGACATATATTGAAAAAAAAAGAATATTTCTAAAAATGAAAAGTATCAAGCGCAAAAAAAAGTCAGGAACCACACACGAATAAACAACAAATAAAAAGACAGACTGCAGATATAAAAGGCTCAATCTAAGGTAACAAAAATGATTCTTATTTTCAGATGATTATACACTCTATATACAGACTATATAAAAACAGAGCCTCCAACATTAAATGAGGTACGGTGAACTTTAAACCTTCTCAAATCCTGTAATGCATCACAGTATGCAGCTGCTGGCACTATCTGAAATGTTCCCAGAGGCACTTCTACGTGATCTATACCATAAATTCTGCTGACTTCAAAGATGTCAGTGCAGAACTCAACAGCAACTCTTCAGTCCTGCAGGACGAGGGTAACAAAATGTCGACTCTTTGATCGGGTTGTGTGTGCGTGTGTGTGTGTGTGTAGGCTGGTTGGTTGTTTCCAATAATAACATAAATAGTATTTTCACCATCCGTCACAGATATGCAGTCCAGCTCTCCTGCCCACAAAGACACACAATGTGGCATCAGACAACACACAAGAGCACAGTATACAGATGACAGCTGGACAAAATAAGCCGTAAAGAGGATTCACTATGTGTAAACACACTAACTGTTGGATAGAAGCAGCATATTTTTCACTGGCTGTGATAATATGATCGCTATTCCAATACTTTTCTGCACATGGCAAACGTAGCTGCATGTAGCCTTGTATATTTATGTATATATAGATTGTGCCGTGCATCTTCCTCCTTCTCATCTCGCCTTGTCTTCAGCACTACTCTAAACCTCCCACGTGGATAACAACAAGAAAGAAAAGGTGGATGAAGAGGAGGAGGATGAGGAGCAATAACAGGAAGACACAAAGAGGAGGAAGAAGAGACAGATTGGGGGGGTTAATTAAGAAGAAGGGAAGGAGACAAAGCAGCAGAAGCAGCAGAGTGTGAGAAACAGAGAGCAGATGAGACAGCAAAAAATGAGGAAAGACAAACAAGAATGTGGAGGTGGAACAAGTCAGAATAAGCGCTGAAGGTATGGAGGGAGGGAGTTGAAAAGAAAAAGAAGAAAAAAGGGAGAGATGGAAGTGTTGTGCATCTGATGATCAGAACGCAAAGACTATCTGGAGACATGAACCAAACACACAAGAACGGCAGAAAAAGTGCGAGGAGGGAAGAAAGTTTGATGTTCTCTCTCTGAATGGACTTCTGAAGCTCTTAAGCCCACAGCAGAACAACACATCACATTTGATTATGCAACCACAATCACACTTCACTGGGACAGGATATTATTGCTTCATATGGGGGCTAAAAATACAATAGCAGGTAATAAGCAGCCAAAATCCATTAAAAACTTAACACCGGCGGTCCTCCAAAAAAAAAAAAAAAGTTTTATTGGTGAAATTTAATTTGTTTTTAAAAAAGAGCTTGTAGGCTGAGATGCTGCTGGGTTCAGCAGGGAGACAAGGTTCTGCCTATTTGTGTTATTTGAAGCACTTACATTGTGGGTGCATGGGGGGAAATAATAATCATAAAATAATAAAGTGCACTTAATGTGTGGGCTAGGTTCAAATACTTCATGACACACGCTACTGAATGTAAGATACAGAGACAAAAATCAACCAGAGAAGAAAATGCAAGGGAGGCAGGGGGGCAGAGTCATAAAATGACTACAAATGTGTTCAGAGTCACATTTAAAGCTCTGGACTTTGGAAAATTATGTTTGCATTATTAATACAGTAGTTGGTTATTCAGTGTAATAAATGAATAATAAATGAATGCCAAATATGCAAGTTTAAATATATTTATGTGAACTAATATTGATAAATAACTGATATTTGTAACTCCAAATAGCCTACAGCCATAGACAGATTATGAGAAAATAAGCCCCTCCACACACACACATGCCCCAGATTGATTAAAGACAAATTCTACCATGCTAGAAAAGTCAATAAATGAATGTTTGGTCCTCTCCATCAGCTACAATCCTTGTAGTTAGTATACTGTAGAGAGAGTGGACTGTGAAAAACACAAAGACATCGAAGCTAAGATGTAATACAAATAGAAGTGTGATAAATAGCAGCGATTTTACTCATCAGTGCTCAGTGTTTTTTGTTGAAACGGCAGCATGTTTTGTGTGTTGACTCAGTTGGTTGGTGGTGTATCTCTATAGCTGAGGTTTGATGGACCGGTCTGAGTCAAAGGTTGTTTTTTATACTCAACACGCTTCAGCTTATGAGTCACATTCTCTAACCGAAGTAAACAGAGTTCAAAAGAGTTCGTCTTCAGCGAGTCATCTCTGGGTGAGGAGGCTCACACAGTGTGCATGTCACAGAGGATGAATGGGGGTACAAAGTATTTGACTTTGACACTGGAAACCACGACTGTGCTATCTCTTACCAAGAGTGAGTGTTTGTTTGCTTTAACCATGACACTTTGAAAGTACTTGACTTGACTTGACTTTAACTTTCGTTTATTCCAAAGTTTTTCTTTTTGTTGGTTTGGTCACCTTGAAAAAGAACTCAGACGGGGGAAGGTAAAATGAGAGGTCAGACGATCGGACAGGTTTTAAAGCAGCATAAATGCAATAGAGTTACTATAGTGTTGTCATTCAAGAATGAGTCTCAGCCTCCAGTAGTAACCACCGGGTCTCAGCGTAGGTGATGAGCAGAGTATCACTAACCTTTAAGGCACCCTGAATGCCTTTGTACCTCTGCTCTTCCCTAAACACTGGAATTGAATACAGCTTCATGCTGGAAGCAGCAATGTTTATGATAATCTGCTAGCAGAGGTCAATGAGAAGTCATGACATGTACATCTATTAACATGAGCTCAAGTCCTACATGTCACAAAAATCTCAAGAGAGGTCAGGACTCATTTCCAAATCCTGACTCTTGAAATCCTGTGAGGGACACTGCAAACATATGTGTGATGAGTTAAAGCTGCTGTGTGGTAGCATTTGGTTCTGTGTGTGTTGTGTGTATCGCTGACCTCTAACAAATATGCCAAGGGTATTTCCTTCATCATAAAACATTTACAAAGGCATTTTTTCAAGCATTTACATCCATGTTTGCTGTCTTCTGCCACCTGTTAGAATAGAAGGGAACAAGCAATACAAATCTATATCACTTCACCTGTGCACAAATGTTTTATGAGGGAGGAATGTACTCCACAAATTTGTTAGACCTCACAGATACACACAGTGTTTTTATTAGTAACACTGTTACAAGAACTCAACAGGCCCCTTTAAAATCTGAAAATGTCTGGAAAACACTGTGATTTCTCTACAAAGAAGATGACAGGCAGACAAGTTTCTAAGATATGTGTGATGCCCACTAAAGTGTTATCACATTTGTGGTAGTTTCTGTAATTGTATAATTAATGTTTTGAATATTTGTTCAGGGGTAATCAACCTGTTTCCACCATCCTTGCACTAAAATATTTTATATAGCCAGCAGGGGACAGTGTGGTGCTTATTGTGCTCCGGGGGGGCTTTACGTCAGTTTGGTCCGCTTTGCAGCTTTCCTCTTTCTGCTGAGCGAGATGAAAAACGGACGCAGAGTTTGCCCTGTCTCACTTCTTTCTCCTGTTTCCAGAGAGAGCATATAAGCTGTTTACATGGTGCCAGCCAGAACCTGTAACATATGCGTGTCACGTCTCCTCCTTTCTGCCGTCAAGCCACCACAGATATTTACTGTTTGTATTCATGACATGCATACAAAAACAGCTGGCTTTCCATGATGGCACAAGATAAGTGGCACATGCATATGAAACACATGGAAATTTGCAGATTTTATGTATGAGAGACATTATGTAAGAGTGCGTATGACGGTATGTGTTTGTGTGTGATATAAGAGTGTGTATGTGTGTGTGTGATTATGTGACGCATGAAGATGTGTGTCTCTCTCCGCATGTGGGTGTCTGTGCATCTCTCACCGAGCCACCTGGTTGATGACAGGAGCAAAGTTGGTCGGGCCGTACAGCTGAACAGTTCGTAGGCTCTGGAAGTACGCCTCGAGTACACCATCGATGCCCACACAGTTTGGGTTTTCTGAATTTGAGTTCTGCAAGAGAGAAAAAAAACAAAACATTGAAGCTACTGGAAGGAAACAACACAGATTTTTTTGTCTTATCTTGAGAAATATTGACACCAGAATCCTTCTACCATGAATCACGTCCCTTAAACCTGAAGTGTAAGAGTCCAGTCAGTCTATAAAGTCCTCAGGTAGGCACTCTCTTAATAATTTAATAATTTAACTTAATAATTAATCATTTAAGTTTGTTGTAGTTTGGCCCAGGGCACTGAGAAATCAGTATGTTCGAGTGTCCCAGATCTACCCCCTCTTTACATGCACCCACACTTTCAACACACCCCTCTAAAGCAAATTAACACTATTCAACACTGACGACTGGCCAGGGTGTACTTTAAAACTGATGAACTAATTATGGTGCACCAAAGCATAACTTCCAACAGGCCAGTAGAGTCCTTTGAGAATTGGATTCAACACACTCTCTGTGTATTCATTTGGAGGTTCATTGGCACCAGTTCAATCGGCCTGGTTTCATTTGTGTGACTGCTTTTTGATACACACAGTGACTTTAGAGAACACCTTTCTAGTAAGAATTCTGCATGGCATGGATTCTACAAGGTGATGAAGGCATTCCTGGTCCTGGGGGTTCTGGTCCATGTTGACGTGATACCCTCACACAGTTGCTGTTGGAAGATGCAGGTTAAATGAAATAAATCCTAATGAGGAAGGAATACAGAAAATTAAAGGTTCAGCGTGTGCTGTGTGACCATTGTCAGAGGGCAAAAATGTATGGAGCTCTTCTGAACAGGCACACAGTTTCACACAGTTATAGAGAGGAGTGTGATACGATGTAGCTGAAATATGGGGACATTAGAACTTTATTCATCACCTCCGTACACCTGGACAATCACTTCCTGAAGTAGATGTAAACGTTGGCTTGTCAGTTTTTGAAAGTTGACAGAAATGGTCAGCTGCAGACTCTCCAGTTCCAACATTTGGAATGTGGAGGGAGGGGGTTCAGATAACCTTGTGTGGTTCAGACCAATCAGCATCCCGTGAGGGATTACTGGCAACTAGTGTGAGCTAAGGGCTGGTTTAACATGACGTGTGCATGTGACAACCTGTGTGAGCTGTTATATCAGAACTGAAGAGTATTTCCTCATTGAAAGAAGAGCAAAAGAACAACACTAAAGGATTCTCCTGATGGAAAAGATATCTTCATCCAACTGGCTTTGGTAAGAGTTTGACTTTGTTATATGGTTTGTTGATCTGATTGGTTGAAGTTTGCCAAAGTTTGATGGTTCATCCAATCGTCTGCTAAATATTTTTAAGTTTCTCCAAAAAGCTTTAAAGCTTTAAACAGTTTTGTATAAATCGCCAAGGCTATCCAAGAAGCATTGGAGCTCTACTGATGGACAACATTTTCTAACAGAACCACTTCAAAGTGTTCTTTGTGACATGGCATGTTATCCTGCTGAAAATTGCCATTAGAAAATATATTAGCAGGCGCGCACATAATGCACATAGTCAGCAACAATACAGTCAACCCAGCCGTGGCATTTCAACAATGCTCAGATGGTATTTAATAGCCTGCGTGCCAAGAAAATATTCCCCACATTATTACACCGCCAGCAGCAGTCTAATCTGTTGACACAAGGCAGCATGAATCCACTGAATCATGTTGTTTACTCCAAATTCTGAACCCACCATTTGGCATGTGCCAGCAGAAATTAAGATTCATGAGATCTTCTTCTGTTCAGTTTTGGTGAACCTGTGCCCACTGTGGTCTTCTGCTGCTGTAGCCTGTCCACTTCAAGGTTCCACGTGTTGTGTGTTGCCCGTTACATCGTCTGCTTATTCGGGACTGCTGCCTTCCAATCATAACTCACTAAATGATTTTCATTTTTTGCATCTCTCTGTAACTTGCCATTTCTTACCGCCCTGTCTACAACCACCAATCAATCTGGATCATCCGATCCCGTTATGACAATTTACACATTTACACCTGCACCACATGCATTACCACTTATCCAAATAGAAAACCCAGACATGGCTCAATGTTCAAAGTCACGTACATCAGGGTAAATGGTTGGTAATTGGATTTATATACTTGCACCTATATAGTCTTCTTCACCCATTCCTTCACTGATGATTGGACTGAATAGCGACTGAACCTCTTGACCGCGTATCCATGCTTTTATGCAGTGAGTTGATGCCACATAATTGGACAAATTTGCCTTAAATGTACAGTATGCAATTTCTGCAACTCTGGGATCAATAAAATCAAAACAATAACAAAAGACATAGTTTGTTAATGTTGTGAAGTAGCATGGGATCATGGGAGTCTTCACTGTATACCAAATTCCTTCATGCTAAGAAAGAACTATGTAATGTACTGTAAAATGGATTTCCCCTGTGTTGACAGTGTGCTAGTTTGGCAGTTGGCATATTTTAAAGAGGAAATGATAGATTTGCACTTAAAATGACTGTGAAACTGAGACTTTGCAACATTTTAAATAAATAATAAGTAATAATGTTTTTGCATGGTACTCTTACTTAATTTTGCTTTTCAACATGTGTCACACCAGCATCCACAATAACTGGAAGCAGCTCCTCTATTTCTGCTTTGCATTGCACTTTATGGTAATTTTAATCTTGGTGCTGGCATTTTTGAAAATGCTACATTTTGTTATTTTTCACTGTGTAGGCAGTGCAGACTCAAAGCCTGAATAGAATTAGTGTAGAGTGTGAAATAGAGACAGCTCAATGTTTGTTTATCACGGTGAAGGTCCCTGGTGGCTCTGTTACGGTCAAGGCTGTGTTTTCTCTGCACGGCATTATTCATATTCAGCACATTTCTGTGCTTAACATGATCCAACAGGAATACAATGTGTCTTCATCCACAGAGCGTGACAACGACCTCTACGTATCACCAGATCTCAACCACATTCAGCATTCACGAATCACCAAACAACAATGACATCTTTAAATACCACACGTCCGTGTTTCCTTTGCAGTGACATAAAGCTGTAGCTGTTGACAGCCAATCATCTTCTTCTTTTTAAAGGCAGGTTCACACACACACACACACACGCACTCTGAGGTTTCCTGCTCTCTCTCAAAGATTACTTTTTAATTATTTCCTCTGAGGCTGAAGTTTTTGTTTAATAATATAGATTTCTTTAAAGCATCAAAAACAGATTTGGAAGCCGGTGTTAATTAAGCATCGACACAGACGAGCTGTGCAGCAGAAGTTCCGTATTAATCAGTGTAAAATAACATTCACGAAAGACAAATATTTTACTGAATGTCCCTGTGAAAGAGAGGATGCTTCAAGGTACATCAACTCTTACTTTATTGCAAATGTTAGCTATTTCAATTTGCATATGTGCTGCTGATTAATTAATTAATTATTCTCACCTTTATCTGAACCAGGGTTGGTGTGTTTAGTAATAGAGGCTTTCTGCCAGCTTCCCTTTCTCATTTTCTAAATATAAACAGCATACGTATTCACAGGCTATCATGTCTCCACACTCATGAACTGTCCTATGTAAGCCATATATTAAGACAAGATACTAAAACTTTGCATTGGATGAACTTTAGATTGCTCTCTGTGCTCCAAGCAGCCTCCAGACAATGGGTTCCTAATTAGAGTTTCCTTAGCATGATGCAGCGGCGGGATTTGTCACGCCAAGGTGAACTCTAATTGGGAAAGCTGATCAAGCGGCTGCTCACACGGAAAGGAGCAAAGTTACACAAAGTAATGAATCTAGACAAGCCAGATGCTGACGCTCTCATCAGCAACTGACTTCCGACTGGGAGGGAGCCAGGAGGATCATGGGATTTGACAAACCTGATTGAAAACGACATTTTCAGGTCAGTGAAAAATTCCACTAGTCCACTGATGAAAGATCTGAGATGTGTCACTGAGATGTTTACACCCGAATGAAAAGATCTGATTATATTATCATTAAAAAACTCTTAATCTTATCCTGCAGCTTTGGAATAGCACCAAATATAAAACTCTCCTATTTAATGTTCTTCTTCCACCCACTTTTCTCCTCATTTCCTCTAAAGTAACTGTCCAGGGGGAGAGTTGTTTGGAATACAGGGATAAGTCATTTTTCTTTTTCATTTTGCTGCTTTGCTAATTGCCATTGTTGCCATCCTATTAATGCTAAGCTAAGCAGTGCATCATCAAAATGTCCCTCTGTGCTTCTGTCTGTCTGCTCGCTATTCTTTCTCCATCACTCCCATACCATCAAACAGACAAACTTCTTTTCTCAGCGTGATTCACAGTGTTTTCTTCCTCCCACCTCTTGTTCCTTTCCTCTGCCTCAGTCATCCACTTCACAAGACTACTCCACAATGCCTACAGCTTCTGGGTTTATGTAACCTTTCCTTTCATTGACTTACAATTGCATCCTTTGTGCTGCTATAACGCACAAAATGGGGACCCACACATAAAATCATGGTCAAATCTTTACAAGGAACCATTAACTAAACGTAAAAATAATCGTGTTACAAAGTCTTGAGGTTATAGTAATTTAAAGTCCATGTAAAGTAAGAATAAATATGTGTTCTGAGTTTGTCAGACCAAAGAAGAAAGTGTTATTAACCACCCAGCCAAATTTGAATGATTAAAAATATCAACAAGTTTATGAAATTAGGTGTTAAAATCAGGTAAAAAATTAATTAATTCTCAGCTCCAGGACTGTGGAGGCGTGTCCTCTGAATGTGCTGAAGTCACGCCCACTCACGAGAGCAGTCAAGCAGCCATTTTAAAGTCTGGACGACTGAAACGTGTCAGATGAGTTCAGAAAATGACATGACTAACTTTGAAACACTCTCTCTGCTAGGGGTGCAGGGGTATGCTCAGGGTGGCCTCAACGTGTCATCGAGCCACCCTTTAAGCACCGCCCACAAAATCCTGGACTGAAAACTGGTGAAAAACTGTTTGAACCTCTAACTCCACATTTCAGTAATATATCGTTCAAAGTCTTTTCACATGTTTTCAACAACTATTTTCCAACATATTTAATGTGTTTTGAAAGATATTTCAGAATTGCCTTTACAGGAACTCCGCAACTACACCACTAGATGCCACTAAATCCTACAGACTCAAGATCAGCAGGTTTATTCACAGTATTCTTTCTTTTTTTTTTTTCCAAAGTCAATGTCTAACATCTCACACTAATGAACAGTCTTACTGTCGGACACAAGATACTGGTTTCTTTTGCTTGACGCGCCTTGACAGTATTTGACTGCATCTTTATTTTATTTTTATTTTGCCAAAGGCAGCCTTGAAGAAAAGTCTAAAATGGAAGTGGAATCTACATCAGCGGCCAACGAGACCTTCAGTCTGACACATGGACACACTTCACATCCTGGCAGCAATTTAGTCAGCACTGACACAAGTCAGCCACAAATAAACCCTTTTAAAAAAGCAAGTTCAAAGTTAGAAAACATGTTTCTATTACAAATGCAACAATAACGTGAAAACAGATTCAGTCTAAAAGCAGAGGTACCTAATCATTGAACATCACAAGATGTGTTGCACTTAAACAGAGGCATCATAACTATCTTCTCTCGGTCGCTGTCTGTTTTAACATCACTGTCTCTTACCAGTGGGAAGGCGTGAGAGATCTTGCCATCCGGTGGAAGTTTAGCTCCGAAGCCGTATGCTGGGAAGAGTTTGTCACTGTCGTAATCCTGTATAATCTCCCCCACAGCCTTCAGAGCCATGGCATACGCATTCATCTGGTATGGACTCATATAGTGCAGTGAGGTGGGCTGGGACGGATTACCTGGCATGTGGCAAGATTAACATGATCAAGAATGTTTTAGAGAGTCAAGACATGCAAAGTCTTTCATCAGATTATAGATGAAATCGGATTATTAAAGTCATGTTCACTGAAGTTATGCCTGAATAAAGTCTACATTATCATGATTATTATTGCAGACATTTCATTTTGGGAACGTTGACCATTTGCTTATATTCTTCAACCACTTGGCCATACAGTTACTGCTGGATACTTTGTGATTCCTCCAAAAAATATGCACGTAGATATGATGCCTTAAATGTCTTAAATTAGTTTCTTAATTTTTAATATTGTAAAAGCAGAGGTTCATATTCACAATACTACAGAGATGCACATGAAGCCAATGCAAGAAAATATGACACATTAAGAATATGTTCCATTTGTACACCACAGGTGAAACAGACAGATTGATGAAGGCTTGTAAGAACCATGTCATACGCACGGTCAAATACTGTCATCATAGTCATCGAGTATTATAGAAACATTTCAAACATTGCAGGTCAAATATGTTCACTGAACAGATGTGTGGACATTTCATGCATGCACAAAGATGTAATGCTGTCCTACCGTTAGATGCTGTGAAGTCTATGGCCACAGTGAAATTGAGTTGTGTCCTGGTGGGAGATTGAGCACATCAGTATCATTCGAAACAGAGATGTGAGGAATGTGCCAGCATCTCCAGATGGGAGCGCATTTACAGCTGTTCAGGCTAGACTGAGAAACTCATCAACGGCTCACTGCTGTCACTTATAAAGCACCAGGCAGGGGATCTGCACCACCATTCAAACAATGCACGCTTTTCAAGTCCATTAACAGGGCTTTCAAATCCAAGTGCTGACAGCCACAGCTTTGGGTGCTCCACTCCTGCTGAAGACTTTCTACGTCTGTCTCCAAGAGTTTTATTAGTGTTACTGAAAGTCACATACTGTGTTCTGTACATGGTTTGGAAAAACAATGGTGTTTCAGATTTGCCAAATGCAGACTGCCATTGATTTCTGTTCATTTCAGTATAGTATATAGTTGACTTCAATGTACCACCTGTCAAAAAACCTATTTTAAATACTTCTATGAAGTCAACAGTTCAAATTTCGGTAACTTTTGTTTCCCAAAATGTTTCTCCTCTGGGGGAATAATCAATACTACAGTACTACAGAGGACATGACAACATGGTTCTCAGTGGGAACTACAGCCCTGCGATCAAACCAGACATAATGACTCTGGAGGTGTCTCCACAAGTTGAAGTTCATTGTACTAAAATTAACAGAAAACCAGCTGGTTGGAATGAAACATTGAAACATTCAGCAAGCTCAAAATATAATAAAGCAGAGAGGCAGCAGTTTAATTTGAACAGTTATCTGAATGTTACTCAACATTAGAACAGTCTCCTTTATGATATAATGTATTATTTTGTGGAATAAATGAATGTATAAAAAAATTCAGTCTAATTTTACAAAGCTCAGCCTCTGTGATCTTTGCTTCCTAATGAGTTTCATGCTCTTCTAAAAGGGCAAAATTCTCAAATTAGTCACTGAGAAGGACTTTAATGTCCATCTGATGAATCTCTGACATGCTTTGGAAAATAGTTGAAAATCATCATTCTTACATGATTGAAAATGTCTTCATAAATAATAACTTGTAGGAAAAAGGCTAAAGGCGCCATCACTTCAATCAAGAAGAAAAATGCCCTTTTGGGGGGAAGCAGTCGTTCCTGTGAGTCCTTCAGCACCACAGAAAAGAGAGAAACTGATTATTTCAGTCATATGAGTACACTGCTGATAGAATTCATCAAAATATCGTAACTAATCAACCCTCCTCTGTGGAAATACATCTTCATATTCCTGAGAATATTTTCCCTAAGAAAGGTTTAAGAAAAAATCTGGTCCTCTTTGAATGTTGTATCTGTCGTTATGACCAGAAAATTCTTGGAAAAACTACAAATCACTACACTACAGTCTTTATACCTTTAATTTCTGTTTCTGAAAACTACATAAATGGTAAATTGACTGTACTCATATAGCGCCTTTCTAGTCTTCCGACCACTCAAAGCGCTTTACAGTATGTATCTCATTCACCGATTCACACACATTCATACACTGATGTCATTGGCTGCCATGCAAGGTAATGCAACAGTATTTAGGAGCTAACCATTCACACACATTCACACACCGATGGCGCAGCCTTCAGGAGCAATTTGGGGTTCAGTATCTTGCCCAAGGACACTTCGACACGCAGGTTGGAGGGGATCAAACCGCTGATCTTCTGATTAATGGACGGCCCGCTCTACCTCCGAGCCACAGCCGCCCCCACATAACAAAAAACAAAACAATAATTTCTGATTTCTAACATTGTCTCAATGTGCTGTTCCCACCTTCACCTCACCTCACCGCAGTCCTTATTGGGATTACCATATTTGACGTACAGGCAATTTATAATGGAAATAATGATATTTAACATGATGATATGGATTGCATTCAGATTTGAGCATCAGCATGAGCTATGGCATTTACAGGCCCAGTTTTCTGTAGTATGTCTAAGTTCATGTATATTTTGCTCTTTATATCCATAGTAAATTTGACTTTTTTATGTGCAAAGGAGGAGGAGAGAACTTTAAGTGTGGTCACCCCAGGGCACCGAACTGTTTTAATCCAGGCCTGTGTGCAGATTAATTTCACAGTTTCACTTTCCGGTGTGATTAGGCCTGAAAACAAGCAAAATCCCTGGTGAGCCTAAAGTCCTTTAATGGCTTTCCATAGACACCGATGAAACATTAGAGACTGAGCTCTTACCCTCCTCTGATGAAGTCGACAAACGTGTATTCTGACTCCACTTTGAAAGACAGCAGAGTCACCTTGAAGACAGAGAGAGAGCGAAAGGGAGAAGAGGGAGGGAGAAGAGGACAGAGATCAATGTCAGAGTCGTGGTAAATTCGTTTACTGCTCTGACATGTCACTGCTGCTATGACTCCCATCAAACATGTGACAGCTGCTGATAAATAACACTCCAACAGGTCTTACCGTGCCTGAATTGACGTATTTCTTCTTCTTGCCTTTCTTTTTTGGATTCAAAACCTTGACCACGAGAAAAGGAACAAGAAATTAGTTTTCTGAACAAATATGTCGTATTCAGTACATGTCTGAGCTCCCGTGGATGTTGATAATATAACAGATGAGAGCTGGAATTGATAATACAAGAAATATTACTTAAATGAATAATTTATGACACTGTCGAGGAACTAGGCTACAGAGTTGCACATTGTTACATTTTTGATATCCATCACACTTTGAGAAAGTTTTGGAGAAAATCTTTTTTTTTTTAAATTATTTGCTGATCAAGTTGTTCAACTTGTTCTTTGCTATTCTTGTATTTTACCTCGTAGACGTTGAACTGGCTCTGGCCTCTGGAAAGTTCTCTGTAGCTGGTGGTGAACTCTCCGATAAAGTCGTGACTGGAAGAAAGATTGATTTAGTCAAGAACAGACACCGAGACAAGACAGAGGAAAACTATTACAAACTACTACTTAAAACTATTACATTACATATACAGTATATATATTCTATTTATTTATACTACATCTGCACCATGATTCCTAATTTCCATTCTGTTTTAACAAATAATGATAATTCTAAAGCATATGTCTTTGTCCAATAAAAGACACCAACACACAGTGGTTAAAAAATGCAAGCAAAATAATTAAGCTCATGAATATATTTTTATTCTGTCACTTTGGAAGCAGAACAAGCTGTTTGGCTATCATGTTGCACAGTTGCCCGCTGACATATCCAGCTGACATAAAGTAACATTAGCATTCGTTCTGAATCATGTCTCCAGGCTCACCCACTGATCCGATGTCATTGTGGGTGCCGACTCTTAACTTTTGAGGTGCTATTTCTGTGAATAAAAGCACACACACCGGTGGCCACGGCAAACTTTTTGACCCGTGGTATTGGAAGTTGGTTGAATGTATTCCTAACATCCCAAATATGCAATATCAAGGAAATGAATTTGCATTCCACTTGCAAAACTGAAGCTAGTTAGCCATTCGAGTCATGACGCAGAATAACAGAGTGCTCAGGTAAATCATTGATGGAACTAAGCTAACAACAAGCTGCTCTTCTTCAGGATCACTCTGATCACATTCACACCTGGAAGCTGTCCAGCACAACCACAGTCTGATCTGCCGGCCACTGAGCAGCTCCACTGAGCAGTTGGTGTTAAAGGCCCTGTTCAAGATAACAAGCTCACTTCTCTGACCTTTAGGCCACCACTGCTGGAAGTGAAAAAATATCACGAATCGTTAGGAATATTATTATGATTTTTTGTTTGTTTCCACCCACACAGATATATAATGTAAGGGGCACTGTCACTGAAAAAGTAAATAAAACTTGCATTTCATAAGTGAATACAACATTATGAACAGATGTCAAAAGTGAATATTAATGTTATTGTGACCTTCATTGGACTTTCTGATTTATCACACTTGATTCATTCTGATAATATCATGGTAGTCAGACAGACTGAATTTGCTGCCATTTCACCACTTCTTCACCACTCAATCTGCGCCAGGAAGATGATTTTCATGACTTCAACACATTTTCATCTGTTACATGAAAAATATCTCCTCCAGCATCATCACACTGGTAAATATCAACTCCCTTCATGCCCTCAGACCAAATCTGCATCTCAATATATCACCACCTGAAGCTGTGCATGACACCAGTACTGCCTGTGTAATGCTGGTATTTAGAGGGAAATCCTCAAGGAGCAAATAATTGAGTTCATCTCCCGATGGGGTAAAGAAGGAGGATGAAATATAACAAGGGGGGTAAGAGAGGAAACAGTTACAACCCAGCAATATGGGAGAGGTTTAGGTACGAAGGCGATAACTAAGTGTAAGGAGGGAGAGGAGCAAAGCTGGAGCTGCTGCGTTGTTTGTTAATGTAGCTCTTGGTTTCTCTTCTCATGCTGTCGTGCTTGTGGATATGATGTACTGTCCACCCTCCTTACTTGTATTATATATTACTGTAATTTACCTGTTAAATATTTACATTTGAAAGACTACTTAGTTCTAAATGATGTTCATGTTGACTGTTATTCTACAGAAGATTATACAGTTCCACCTTAAAATTTCATCCAAATGAAATGCTGGTAAAAGAAAGTGAACCTGGACCTTCACCCTCCTCCCTATGTAGTAAAGATGTGTCTTATGAGCCGTTCCATCACCTGTCTGTACGGTATAGTGTTTCACTGTATATATGTGGTCATGTGGAAGTGAGGTTTTTAATAATTATTAATTATTTAGTATATAATTTTTATTAAATTGCAACTATAACACAGTGTAATTGTGTTTTAGTAGTTTTAATTATGATAATTCTGCATGTCACCTCTCCACTTTCATCAAGTATTACAGAACTTACAAACATCTTTTTGGTTAGTTTTAAGTATTTTTTGTGTAACCTAATGTAGGGACCCACACAGTCCTCAGTGGAATACAAAAAAAGCCTGTATATAAAAAGAAAACATAAGAAAAACATAAAAGTTGAAATATTATGTCTGTAGGGGAGTAAGACCCAAGGAGCTAAATGGACTGTTCTAATGTTCTAATGTGAGTTACATGTGCTGTTTCTCTGCAGGCTGTGCTTTAGGCTGCTTTTACACACCTGACTGGATTGGCCTGTGGAGAGTGTTGTCTATATCGAGCCACCTGCTGTAATTTTACCATATAAAATGATGCTCAGATGGATGAGGGTAGTTATGGAGATGCATGAGTTTAGCAGCTCTCTAAGACTACACTCTCTCTCTTAATCTTCATTAATCTCATCTGAATGATCTTACCTGACATTCTGTATGCTAACCAGTGTTGGATCTGTTGTTCTGAGCTGGTTTGCTAACATTCAGTCTACATTCAGAAACCACCTGATTTAGTTCAGACTTTGAGGCTGTTTGAGCGCCACAGCCTCACTGTGATGACAGGGCTTCTGTAGTGCTATAGACTGTATTAAAGATGGACAGCATGTGTCCATGTCCTCCCACTGTACAAAAATTGGAGACAGCACAGTAGTTGTATCGAGATTTGCCCACACGCCTTGCTGAGTCAATCATGAGCAGATAACTAACTATGGTCAGTAGCTCTAAGCTTAAACAAGCTTAGAGCTGAAACATGTATTATATACAACTTTATTTATTTATTTATTTATCTTCTTATTTAATTTATTCTGTGGTATTTTTAATCTGTGAGTTTTTGCTCGTAATTTTGTTTTACAGTGCTGTGAAATGACAAAGAGATCTTGAATCTTGAATCTTTTTTTCTATTTCTACACACGTTAATACAGAATATGTGACGTAGCTGTGGAGAACACGGTGAAGATCTGAATTATGTGTTCTAGTGCAGCTTTGATGAAGCTGGGCTAAATAACAAAAGCAACATAACAAGCAATTTTAGCTGTTAGTAACATGCCAATCAATGGTGGTAATAACAAGAAGAACACTTCTCAAATGTAACCTTTTAGCATTGTCTAACTGCTCTTCTCATTTACAACCCTACAGGGACTCTGCATTGATAAAAACAGAATGCAATGATTTGTCAACCCTTTTCAATCTACTATTTAATTGAATACAGCACGATTGATAATTAATAACAATAATAACAATTCATTGAATCCAAACAAAATATTTTATGTTCCATTGTGCTAAATGTAAGATTCTTTACTCATTCACATTCCAAAAAAGTCGACAAGGGGCCAACAAAAGACTCAAAATTCACCTGTTTGGAACCTTCCACAGGTAAACAGGTTGGTGAGAGTCTCACGACTGTGTATGAAAGGGTGTCGTTCACACCAAGAATGTTGAGGTTCACCACTTTGTGAAAAACGTCCAACAGTTTAAGAATATTTGCCAGCACGCAATCACAATGAAATTATGGATTTCACCGTCTACAAGCCATAACATTATTAAAAGATTTAGAGAATCCAGAGAACTCTCTGCACGTAAAGGGAAAGCCCCAAAACAACACTGAATATCTGTGACCTTTGACCTCTGCATCAAAAACTGACATGACTGTGTAAAGGATTTTGCTACATGGGCTCAGGAACACAGTTTGTGGCTGCATCTACAAATTCACAATGCAAAGACTCTACAATGCAAAACATGCATTGTGTGACATGGACTGATGGAACATGGAAAGTGAGGTCTGATAAGTCCACATGTCCACAATAGTTCTTGGGCTAAATGTCCACTTTACACAGCGTCCCAAAGTTTTTGAAATCAGTGTTACATCTTTCTGCACTTTTGTTTTTTCACTTGTGAATTATTATCTTTTGTGTTTCCGCATCTACAGGACGACCTGGACATACAGTATTTGTCTTTCCATAATAGTGTTAGCAGCTTGTGTACTTCCACCTATAACATAGACAATATAACTATATAAGGATCCTTGCATTCACACCAAGACAGCACACTGTGGGAGAATGGTTATTTTGACACAATCATGTCGATATTTTAAAGTTAAGGCCTGAACTCTCTGATAACGGCTTGTCATCAAAGTAAAACTTATTTGGCATGATGCCCTGAGAAGAAAAGAAAAAGAACGGAACTGTCAAACAAACAAGCAACTGACAGAATGAGTGCCTGATGACTGTCAGACCGATGTACTTTTCTGGAACACTGCAAACATTTACCTTTACTTACCTGCTGTCTTGCACATTGTGTTGTAGTGATTTGGAAATCTGGACTGGGGCTTTATAAAAGTACCACAAGAATTTCAAATGAATCCTCTCTCTGAAATTTATGGACAGCAGTAAGTAACACAAGGCCAGACAGCCTGGAAAACCCACACAAGGTTTCCAATTATGCCCACAAGTCTGTGGAAGGAGTCCCTACAGTAACCTGCTGTCAGGGAGAAAGAGAAGCTATGTCAGTACTGCAGTCAACGCTCATAAAGTCTGACCTTGTATCCACTCAGCTGCAAACTTTCACCTGCAACTTGTTTTTGATTTATCCCCCAGCTTGTGCCAGGCGGGTGGAGCCCTCCATCTGTTCTAATACCTAATAATTTGACTGAAAGAACTGCCCTCAGATAGACTAAGGTGTGACATTTGAGGGATTCAATCTGGAGCTGAAAATGAATAAAAGAAAAGGAAAAAAAGAGAGATAGCAAGTAACAGAAATTACCTCCCGTCTCTGTCCCAGTCGTAAACGTCCACCTTGACTGTCCTGGAGGGAGGTGAGACAGACAGATGAGAGAGAGTGTAAGGGTGAGAAATTGAAGTAGCAGAGAGACAGAGAGGCAATAAGTCAGGAAGTAAACTTAAGCAGTGGCACAGTATGTCACTGACTCCGGTGCTGCACAGCATCCACCTTGCAAATTCTGCGTCATATAGCCAATAGCATAATCAAATATTATATAATATCAATGCCTCTCACAGTATCGAGTACAGATACCCACAGTAGAATACACATGGGTTGTTTAGTTATAGTTAGAGTTCTTGAGTTTTCTGCTTCTTAGAAGAAGTTTTTCCTTGTCAGTGTCGTGCTTGCTCATGGTGGGAATTGTTGGGTCTCTGTAAATAATATCAATGGAGCTCAATGGCACAGAGAAAGAAGATATGTCAGACTGAGGGTACAATCACAGTTCAGAGTGTAGTTGGTTTTTCATGGTATTTGCTGAGTAAAGACTCTCTATGACTATCGTCTGGGTTTTTATCATTGGGCCCAGGCTGTGTGGTGGTCACTGTTAAAGAAGATTATGTCTGACAAGCCAACACCTTCACTTCTAATTGAACAATGGGAAAGTTGTCTCTGCCAGTTCAGCATATTTCTGTCGTGTCTTCTCTGTAAATGTCACTGTCTGACACAAAACTGTTAGATTTGAGAATCGAAATGAGGTTTCAGGTGTCAGGTTTAAAAAAAACATGAATTAGATTCAATTTAGGATAAAGTTTGATCCAAAACATGGACCGATGGTTTATGGACACTGTCATTTCAATAATTTAGACATTTGTGTGACTGTTGCTGGATCACCTCCAATGTTGGTCTCAATAACACCAGCACTGGCCTGAGACTGACACCACGGCCGACTGCTGGCATTATTCTGACCAACACAGAGTCCAACCTCATCTTCACATATTCAGCAGGTTCTGTCTTTACATGCACTTCACTGTTGTCACAGAAAATCATCTTTAGAAGTCAGTATTTCCAAACATTTCAAGTATTCTAAGTTTTTACAGAGGCTCTCAACACGATCATTTATGACGTCATTTTTGTCTTTTTTCCATCACTCTGTCTTTGTGCAATGTTTTTGTGAGAAAGCCAAAACTCAGTAGACCGTCCCACCAGATGACATAAAATATTGTAACTCTCCAGTAGCTTCAAAGTCAAACTGAAACATCAACTCTGTAACCAGACTCTGTGTTTTATTCACATGCGGTGAATGAGGCATGATGTACGTGTGCGTATGTGATGTACATCTGAGTGTAGTTTGTATTGTATGCATGTTGCCTTGTGCATTTCGTGATGTCCTGTCATTGTGTGGATGTTAGAGGACTGCAGATGAAAATTAGCCTTAGGCTAACTCTGTTATAATATTATACATATTGTATATTTTCCCTTACAATAAAATATTTGCAGTTTATATTCTTTGCTCTGGTTCCTTGTTTTTTGGACACCTTGCTTATCCACTGTACTTTCTCAATGTCATATTTACTGCCATACTTCCTCCTGAATGAAATATGAAATATGAAGTGTTTGAAAGTGTTTAAAACCAGCATGATGAAAATAAGATCATCAGACCTTATTAACACTCCATAGGGATTGGTAGGAGTGGATTGGTAACCTCTGACCCCTGTGCAGTCCCCTCCCCTCACCTGTCATAGTCTCCGTTACAGAGTGCTCGAACAGGGATGGTGAATGGCTGCCAAACAGGGTTCAGATTGTTCTTGATCACCTCAGTCTTGTGGCAGATGGTGAAGCTGGAAAGACAAAGAGACTGCTCAACATGACGATGACATGTTTAAAAAACTTAATGAGAGCTAAGATGGACAGGAAATCTGTCAGAAGGTGGTTTGACAGAGAGTTTTTGCTCTCTGGGTGAGTTTCTAAAGGCACAGAGAGTCTCATCTGGATGAAACCTTCAGCAGAAAGAGAACAGACCTACAGGGTTTTGATCATGACCCGTGTGTGAGAAATATTGAATGCTACAGTAAGTACAGATTAGAACTTTCTGTCTCAGTGTCAAGAAAATCTATTAGCCCTTCTTCCATCCGACGGGCAAGAAGCTTTCAAGCTTCTCTTGGGACTGGATCCAAGAGAGAAATCTGCTGGCAGATTCTCACTCGCTGTCAGTAACAAGGGAAGAGCTGCGACAGAGGAGCGGCACACTCGCCTCAGCCGGAGGATTAACAGATGGACCGAACAAGGAAGGATTTACAGTCATTTAACAAACACACACACACCTAACAAAAACACACACTTACGTCCCATCCTCATTGCTTCTGTAGAAGACGAGGAAAGGGTCAGACTTGCCAAAGAAATCCTTTTTATCCAGCTTGTTGGCGCACAGCTGCATGGTGGCTATGTCCTGGGAGAACAAGAGCAGTTTATTTTGACACATCGAAGTTTGGTTTAGTTCAGTCTTACAGCTGGACCTTGAGTTAATCCACATTCTTCACAAGAGTCATTTGTTCACTTGGAGTTGAGCTGTATCTCTTAGAAGACTGATACTTTCCTCAAGCCCACGGAAACACTGAAAGCTCACAGGTTAATGCTTAGACCATCAAGATCTTAAACTCAGGCTCTCCATGATACACACACAGAACATATGTCCATATTTTTATATTGGATAAGAAATATGCATGTTATTTTTAGACATATGCACTTAGAAGTGGTATTACAGCTAAAACTAGTATTATTGTCAGTTATTAGTAGTATTAGTAGAACTTAAAACTGACAACTGATTATTTAGTGGTGGAAAAAACATTCACTTAAGTGTTTTTCAGAGGTTAATGTTGTACTTTGATACTAGTTACTTTCCAGATAAATGTTTTTCTAAACTTGTGTTGTTTCAGCTGTGTATGAGACATTTCCTCTCATGGATTCATTTGAATAACTCACTATATTATATAATATTCGAGCCCTGAAGAGGTCCAATTACCTAATACGTAGCAAATATTAGATTAAAGTCCAAAATGTATACAAATTGTTGCAGCAGAGATATTTTTTATTCTTTTCAACCCCCATTAATCATCTGGAGCCCCTCGGATTTCATTTGGATGGTGCTGATTTGTTTATGATATGCAGATGGAAAATGTATGCACACCTCCTTTGTGTGTTTCCTGAAATCATTTTCTTTCATTATACTGCAGCTATAGAAAATACTGGTTTCTGATTGGATGGCTGATGTCATTAAAATCATATTAGCAGACCCCCAAACACACTGAGGGGCTAATGTTTTCAGTTTTCAGGGGCGCTACAGTGATTGATTATTGTTAGTTTTTATAGTCAGTATTGAACACAGCAGCACTGTTTAAACCTCATGCTGTGAACGCAGTGAGATGCTGGTGAAACTTTTTGATAAGTGGGAGCCCCCATACACACAGTGGACTCTGACATGCCTCCACATTGTCCATAACTTTGTAATATCAGGTCACCTTGTTGTGCATTTATCACTTACGTTACCTTACATCAGCTTGATGCTGATGTTTACTATCATTTATGTGTTGTACTGTTTTCAAGCGATGTCATCATGAGATATACACATAGAGAACAAACCACAGTAACTTGAGGGCTAATTTGGATATTAATGTGAGGAGCAACGTGAGGTGCCATGATTGTTGACATTGAAAAAATAATGGGTGGAAAATGTTCAGTATCTCAAGAAGCAAACCTTCCTCTGAGTTCACGATGTATAATTAGCTGTTTGCATCTTGCCACCTGGATTTTAATAAGATGCTGGAAAGTTTTACCCAGGAAGAGACATGAGTTTTAAAGTAAGACAACTCACACTGTTACTGCACATGTATTGCCGTTTAAAGAACAGTGCCGAAATGTATTAGGCAATATATTTCAGTCTGAGACACCGGTCAGTGATTAGTGTATAATTACCCGAAAATAAGTATCATGAGCCTTTTATATGTACAGACGCAGCAGGTCAGCAGAGTCCGCCAACAGACAAACTAAACACTGGCTCTAGATAGAGCCTTTCGCCTTATTCATGAATTTTGTAGCCACTGCAGTTTCTCCCACACACTTGGAAAAGGAGGGTGAGGCGAGTTGTATTCAGTTGGTTGAAATCCGCAATCTCACTGCTAGATGCCACAAGTCCTGACACTGGACCTTTAAAGGCTTAAATATTAAATATTTCATCCAAGACTAAGCAGGGATGTTCTTCCAGAGTTAGGCCTCATGAACCATGACTAATAAATGTGAATGTAAACTTTGAGTTCTGCCCTCCAGGACTCTGCAGTATACCATCATCACTGCTTTATGGCCTGCAGAGTGAGTTTAACCCTCCTCACATTCATATGCATGATATGGTATGAGGAAGGTTAAACTTAATTCTGTGTATATATTACAGCAAACTGCTTCCTCATTACTCAAACCATCCCCAACACGGATGTGATGCATATGTTTGCATGTAAAACTGTATACTATAATACCATGGTGAGCATGTTTGTGTGCTCTCTCTCTCTCTCTCTCTCTCTGTGTGTGTGTGTGTGTGTGTGTGTGTGTGTGTACTTGCATGTGCTTCTCTCTTTGATTGGAGTGTCTAATTATTTACCCACTGTGGCAAGAAAAGGGAACTATAAGACTGGATACATAATTCATGAGCAGCTCTCATCATCACTTTGAAGCAAAAGTACAAATTCACTTTCTTTCCACTTGATGACAAAATTGTTCTGGAGTGTGAGCGGTCGTTTGAATTCACTCGGCCAGGTTAAAAATAGAAACACACAACGTGACTGTCATGAAGTCTGTGCTTAACTTTCTGACCGCTGTCTCGGACTGTTTATATAACTGTGTGCGTGTGTGTGCGTGTGTGTGTGTGTGTGTGTGTGTGTGTGTGTGTGTGTGTGTGTGTGTGTGTGTGTGTGTGTGTGTGTGTGTGTGTGAGAAACAACAGTCAACAAGTCCTCCAAATCAAACAATAAAAATGTTTGTTCTGGTCTTCTGTATGATCTGATACTAACCCGGCATTATTTGATGTTAGGGCTCTCGGCTGTGAAGATGATCGAAATAATCATTCACACACTTCTTCCCAGTATTGAATCCCACTGAGAGAGAGAGAGAGAGAGAGAGAGAGAGAGAGAGAGAGAGAGAGAGAGAGAGAGAGAGAGAGAGAGAGAGGATGACATATAACCAGTCTAATACATTTTGCCTAAGCAAACAGATGCTGTGCCTAAAACTGACCAACCTTAACCATGGTGTTGTCAGACAGATACAACAGGTTCATTTTCCACATGTGGTTTGTGACAGTCTTCGAAGGCACAGGCTGATAGAGGTATCAGATGTGTTGTTCTAGAGGGCTTGTTGGTTTATAGCTGCACTGAAGGACATGAACCTGCAGACACATGAGGCTCGCATACTGTAGATGGAGGTGTTCCTTTGCTACAGATCACATAATCAGACAGTAACCCTCCATCTGCTGACTGCAGCCAGTCACATTACACCCTGACCTCAGATCAGATCCTAACATCCAATCACAATTATCATAGGAGGAAAAAGAGGACTTTTGCTCTGGAGACACATCATCAATATTCTGTCTGATCACAGCTCAGTTCCTGCCTCCTAATGTCTCTCAGGGGAGATTGGACTTTTCATTCAGTGATGAATTACGGAACAATCTTGGTAATTGTATTGAAATTGGATCTGGATTAGAAAATGAGGCCTGGAGTCATTTCTCAAAGGGAGGAATCCCCGTGTGCAGCATGGGCTCAGTGCTGTTTTCAGCTCTGCGTTTAGGATGCTTTGTGGCTGCTGTTGTTCCTTTACTTCCTCTAACAAACAAGCTTTGAGGAATTTTCTGCCTAATCTACAAAGCCTCCCTCTCTAAAGACGTGTTCAGACTGAATGCAAAGAAAATGTTAGAAGCAGATTGATTGCATACAGTCAACATAATTTGGTTGTAGTTGGTTCGTATTGAGGCAAAAAGGCATCTCTGTGAGACTGAAAATGTTTTACTGATCCAAAGCTGCATGACTCCACTTAATGAAAACATCGTCAAAAGAGAAAAAAGGAGAAACTGAAAACTGTCATTTAGTGTATGTAGTACAAGGAAGACATTTTTTCAAAGATATTTTTGGGTCTTTTTGAATCTATATTAGATAGTAGCAGCTGAAGAGTGACAGGAACGTGGGGGAATGACATGCAGCAAATGGCCACAGGTCGGATTCAAAGCCTTGGGCTGCTGTAGCAAAGACTGAGTGTCTGTACATGGAGCACAGTACTTACTTTAAGACATTTGACTGTTTCAACAATGCAATAACATTAACAGTATAATTAGTGGACAGATTTTCTAGATATATGTAGTGTCTAAAACATGCATTATTTGTATTGGCCACCAGGGGGAAGATGATTGGCTGCCAAAAAAAGAACGTATTGAGCTTTATGGGGAAATGATCCGACTTCTCACTTGATTTATTACCTCAGTTCACAGTTTCCTCATGAGTTTATGGTCTCAGTCTCTAGATTCAAGCATTCTTCCATACAGCATGATGTTCATTTCATAAATGATGGTTCCATTAAAGCAAAATAGACAATAAAGCAGGGTATACTTTAAGGCGTAGCTACATTGTGATTGACAATTCTCAGTGAGTGCTGTTTAGCTGTAACTGAGCTGAGTCAGAACCAAGCGCAGCCCAACTTTCAGTATGTCACCCATCAGCTCTACGCTCTCGTCCAAATATGGTCACTGACTGCATCATCGATAATGAATGAGTTCAGTTCCTTCTAAACTTTTCTATGTAAAGTTTTTCACTTGTGTGCATTTTATTTTAATCATCACTAGTTGTGCATCGCTCTGGTCTTTGCTTTGGTGTACACAGGTCCAAAAGCTGACACTATCTTATAAGACCACACCTGTCCATACCTCCAGAGTATCTCAAACTCTGTGTGCGAAGAGATTACACACTGAAAAAAAAAGATGCATAAGTTTTCAAGTGAAGTCAAGCCCAGAAAAAAACTGTTGAAAAACCTTTATCATGCACTTGAAAATCCCCTATGGCTACAAGTCACACTCACAACATGACACAGCGATTCGTTCCATCCACTCGAGGCCGCGCTGCTGCGAGCAGGTCGCCTGATGCTGCGCTGTGATTAAAATGCCGGCTGAGATTCAAGGATGTCACATATGCAGGCACAAACACACCAGAACACAGGCACAGAATCTGTAGGGAACCACAGATGATAATATTGCACACACACACACACATAATATATTCTCCTAGAGAGACTGCTTTCTCGTAACCTTGAACCGTGGTTTCACCACACTCATTCCTCAGTCCATTCCTCAGCCTCTTTTGTGAAGGCAGTCACGTAACCCCAGCTGCACGAGGGCCAGGTAAAACACCTTCACTTGAAAGAATTCATTCCAACACTTCCTTCCTCTGTGTGGTTTTCTTTTTAATCAATCTGCGCTGACCCTCCCACTTTGACGAAGAACGCTAACAGTGATGTATGAGCGTTTGCAGGCTGCAATCGCTTTAATGACTTTTGCATGGTCGGGTCGGGCAATGGGGATACAGTATGACATACACACATACACGTACACACACACACACACAATGCCACTCTCCTTAGTTTTACAGTATTCCAATTCCTGCAGCAACACTGCTATTAAAAGCAAAATGGTGGTAAAGCTGCAGCGACTTGACAGGAGCAGAAGCCAGATGGAAGAAATCAATACAGCAAAGATGGAAAAAAAACAAAAAAAAACTTAAAGATGGTAGTTATCAAAAAAGTGTGTGTATCAAGTCCTTCAGCAGGAGTTTTCCCACATACTTTTTGTCCTCCTCCCACATCTTTCACTGCCTGATGTGGGTCCCCACTCCCACACATGTTATACAAGCTTTAAAACACACACACGTACACACAGTTGCACAACTCTAAACAGACACAGTAATATACAAAAACTGACCAAAGAAAAGACCCAAACTCTCCTTTTGATTTAAAATGAAATTTGAAACTTGTACGTAAAGTACAAACAATATTCTAAATCAAAGAAGCACAGACCGTCTAGACTTATGCTGACATTTAGTCTTTAGTGTCAGAGTTAAGCAAAAAAAAAAAAAAAAGTTCTGTAAAGACTTCCAACTAATGCTGCAGTCCATTGTACTCATAAAAAAAAAGTTCCCTTGGTTCCCCTCAGTTTCCTTAAATGTCAGTTAGGTCTGGTTGGTCTGCAATATATTAATGTCACAGACAAAGTTCACCAAAGTTGAACATGGCACACATTTTTCTTTGCCTCTGTGTGCACCCCCAGTGATTGCAGCAAGACTATTGAAATAAATTGTCTGTTACAGATGCTGGTGTGGCCAAGCCCTTAGAATGAGACGAAGAAGAAAGCTCTGTATCTGTATCTGCATTAAGCAATGTATTATCTTATCTTGGGCATAATGACAGGCTTCCTCTAAGACTGGAAAGGCAACATCTGTAGACCAGCATATTCATTGGAAACAATAAAACTGACAATAAAAGTGATGACTCTGTCGACTCGGTGCCGTATGTGCACAGGCGCAGCCGCTATGGGTGTCAAAGCAGGAAGAATCAACATTTGGAAAGTTTCTTCCTGCGGTACAGCCTGCTGCTGCTGAGCAGTCATTAATCCTTCAGTGTAGTATATTCCTTTGAGATTCTCTTTGTTTTCTCAAGACAGGAAGATAAAAGAACAACATGAAAAGAGTTCTGATGCCAAAAATAGTTTTTAGTAGTTCTTAATGAAAACATGCAGGTAATTTAAGACACTTATTTAACTCCTACACTACTTGCCTTTTTACTCCATGACATCTAGCAAATGGCTACAAATTCATCTGCAGACTCAGATTTTACATTCAAGAGATGACTTAATCATGCTGCTGTTGTCAGATGTATCTCCAAAATGTAAACTTTTCAGCAAACATAATTTAACTCGATAAAAATGTAGACATTCAGGATTCCCTGCCTCTGAAGCCCCAAGGAGCATCTGAAATCTATTACAGTATAAATCTTGCCTAACATAGTGCAACGCTCATCTCCACCGCTGTAGTAACTCAATCAACTGAGAAAGCAAGCAGCAGTGGAAAATTGGATAGAGTTGTGTACAGCTGAGTTTCTCAGGATTACATGCACATTATACAGTATAACGTCTCTGGTGCCACTTAAGGACATCACGTTCTTGTGCAGAGCATAAAACATGATGGACTCGGGTTCTCACCAGTGAATGTGGGTAGCAAGCCATCGGCCTTCTGACAGGGGAGGCAGGGGATCCCTGTCATAACTGTAAATAAACGCATGGAAATGCAACACTCTCGAAGCACCGTGGATCAGTGTAAATGGTAAATGGTAAATGGACTGTACTTATATAGCGCCTTTCTAGTCTTCCGACCACTCAAAGCGCTTTTACACTACATGTCTCATTCACCCATTCACACACATTCATACACTGATGGCATTGGCTGCCATGCAAGGTGCCAAGTGCTCATCAGTTTAAGGAACTAACATTCACACACATTCACACGCCTGGATGGCTTCCACTGCTGCCTGTAATAGGTGATGGTGCACAGTGTTGATGTGGGGGAGTGTGACTGAGTTGACATGTTCATGCATACATAAGTAGGTAGAAAAAGTAAATATAAACACACGCACTCTACTGAACATGAGAGAGTTTAGACGCTTGACAAAGTGATCTCACTTTGTCCCTGCTTAATCCTGAAGGATACATTTAGTTCGTTTTTTTTAAGAAAGAAAAGAAAATCAGCATTACAGACTTCAGTGAGGACTATTTACCAGGCAAAAAAGGACCAACAAAAGGACAAAATCAAGTTGCATGATGGGAAATGTAGGATCTAGTAGTTTTAGTGCTCTACCCAACTAAAACTCATTTCTCAACCTCTGCTGCCCCAGTTGTCTCTTACCAGTCCTGACTTTATGAGTTCAGCCCTGAATTGCTTAAATACCCCTTTAATACCCCTTTGCTCAGTATTTAGTATACACTCTACGTAACTGTACTACACCATAGTACACACCAAAACAATAGCTGAGATCTGGGAACACAGCTCGAAGTTAAATGAGGCAGATCAAACAAACCATAACTTTTCTTTAAGCCTTCTTTGTCATCTCAGATCAGGTAAAAAAAAATCTTAGTTACAGAGCTACACAAAGAGTGTCAATAATATCTAAAATCTTTGAGTGAAGGATTTTGCAAAGGTAGATCTTTAATCTTCTGGCACCAGATGTAAAAAGCAGAGAGATGGTGCAGCTCCTCAGATCTTTAACAGTAATATCCATCAGACAGCAGATCATTAACAATAGTCATCTAGTATTCATGAGCAAAGATAAAATGCTATCAATAAAATATCTCAGCCAAGTGCTGAATAACTTCAGAGTTTCATCAGACTGAATGAAACTGGAAGTTTTATGTCTGAAACGATAACTTGGTCTCTGGCTTTGACATCATTAACACAGTCTAGCTCTTCTTCCTCTTTGTCCTTGAAGTTTCTTTTTCTACAGCCGAACCCTCTACACTGAAATAATCATATTGTTCATACTGCTGTTCACGTTTGAGCTGAACTTTGCTCGATAATATATTCTTGATTATTGTTAATCACATGCAAATCAAATACATCTTTTACCTTTATTTTAACCAGGTTAGTCCCAGTGAGATTTCAAACACACTTTCTTCAAGGCAAACCAGGCCAAGACAGTGGCATCAAAATACATATTCATGTTAGAGAGCACCAATATGCAATAATGTAACAAGCAGAATGAGGTCAAAGTGATGGGAGGTTAAAACTGTCTATATATACTGGAGACACAAGAAGGTTCATCATCATCATCAAGAAAGACCATTTTAATCATTCATCATAAACCTTTAAAACTGGAATTATGGAGAAGTGATGGTTTGTATTTTAAGTGGCAGCTGTTATATTATTTAAAATAATATGAAATTGTTTAAAAATCATTGAGGATAGGTATGTATGTATATACTGTATATACATACATTATACAAGTCAATATATATTTTGGCTTGGGCACATATTTTTTCTTTTAGCTGTTTACCAAAATATATTCAAGCTACAGTTATATAAAGAACACGAGCTTAGTGCAGACTCTACTCACATGTAAACTGGAAGAATGTTTTTGCATGTGCTCAAGGAACCAAAAGTGATTGGACAGTTGACTCAAAAGCTGTTTCAGGGATAACGGTGGCCTATTCAGGTAAAAGGCATAAGAGAAGAGAAGAGAAGAGAAGAGAAGAGAAGAGAAGAGAAGAGAAGAGAAGAGAAGAGAAGAGAAGAGAAGAGAAGAACATCTGTTTGCATTTGCATTTGGAAGCTGTTGTTGTGAACTTACAACATACAGTTAAAGGAGCACTTAATACAAGTGAAACAGGCAATCCTTGGAATTGAAAAAATCCATCAGAGAGATAGTGGCAGTATCAGGAGTGGCCAAATCAACAGTTTAGTACATTCTGAGGAACAAAAATGGACCACTGAGTTCTGTCACAAATTATGATGGATGACCGGAGTGAAGAACACTCTCCAGCAGGTAGACATGTCATTATCACAGACTACTATATGGTAAATAGTAAATCGGCTTGTATTTATATGGTACTTTTCTGGTCTACCGACCACTCAAAGCACTTTTTTAACACTTGTCACATTTACTCATTCATACACTGATGCAGAGACTCATATTGCTCATGAGGAGCAATATAGCACATCTGATCCAAAGCACTCATAATGATACTAACCTCACTCATACCCATACTCACACACTAAAGGCACAGCCATCGCAAGTCCATTTACCATTTACCACACAGCAATTTGTGGTTCAGTATCTTGTTCAAGGATGCTTCGACTAGACTTTGCCAGCATAGACCTTGATCAGCTTGTGCCAGAATAATGGGGGAAAAAAGTATGTTTGATTCAAAGCACAGTGGAGGCCATGTGATAGCATTGGCATGCATGGTGTCCAAAGGCATGGCCACTAGTGTCAGCCAAATTCAGCAAAGTTAGTTGAATGGCGCTTGAAAGTACAAATGGCAAATGACTCAAAACATACTGTGAAAGTGGAATATTCTGCAATGAGTCAATTACCTCATCTCAACCTGCATCAGAGGCATGAACACTAGCACAGCAGTAACCCAGCATCTGGTGTCGTTTATGGGTTCTAGACTTAAGGCAATCATTGGCAGTTGGACAGAAAAAAGTATATCTTAATCATTAATTAAAAATAGTTACATTTGTTAGGCAGAAGGGTTAAAAATGTTGACCTCTTGGTTTGGAACCATTGTAATCTCAGTGCTGTTCAGTGAAAACCACATGTTTCTTACTGATAAAAATGGCAAAGGAAAGAAAAGTTGGTAATCATTCTTGCAGTAATCTCTGCTTGTGAAACAGATTCTGCAGCATCAGACGCAGAATGGGTAGTGAATTTGTTTTTATCTTCAGTTAGCTAACGCCATTAGCTAATGCCTTTAGCTATTGTACATTAACTCTGTGATTGACAGAGCTGCCTGCACTACTCCTGTAGGCTTCTCAAAATGAAGACAGAGTGAGCATGTCGTGTTTTAAAGTCAACAAAATGATCAGGCCCTAATTCAGAACTTCAGTTCAATAAAACTTCTCAGAGACCACAAGAAGTATCTTCCGTCATGCTATTTAGAAGGCAAATAGTACAATAGTACAACAATAACTCATGAGTCAGCTAAGTCAATAAGTTGTCTTCAAAATGCGATGATATCTGACAGCTACTAAGCACACAGAGTAAATGTGCAGTTGATATTTAGACTAATTAGTCATTTAGAGCCTTACCTCACACACTACTTCCAGCATTCACGCTAAACTTTGGTACCAAACACAAATTGTGCATGTGTAAATGCCTGATATGATGAAATTTGCCTCTAAAGTCAGAATATAACACTTAATACTTTCTTTTTTTTCCTGGTTTACCTGTGAGTCTTGTTTTGATAGCCATCAGAACCTTACTTAATATAAAGCTACATTGTTGAGATTACTTAATAATTGAATAATGTTGGCAGCAGACAATTAAACACTATCATCAGCATAATAGTGAAGTGATTTTTTTTATTTATATGACTGTGACTTTTATCAGCGTTTCTATCTTTTAGTCAAGATAAATAAATTATTAATAACAATTATAATTAATTTCAAGAGTAATATCATAAAAAAAACATTTTTATTATTTATTATTTATTATTTTTATTAATCAGTTCCCCTCTCTCACCAAACAGTCATGATGTCCAGTGCTTTTCTTGGTTTATCATTGGGCAAATTACAGCACTGAAAATATTTCCTTATTATATACCAAAAGTGACAGACTATTATGAAAGTAAATCATGTGAGACTATTAGCATATAGTTTTTAGATGATTCAACATTAAGCACTCTTTACACAACTTTTAATGTTTTCCTCACATCATGTAATATAGCTGCAGTACATACAGAGAGAAATAAATCCCTCATTGATCATTTTATACTGTCATTTCCACCTTTAAAGCCATTCTAAATAGAGAAAATGGAGCACCCTCCTCTAAGCCTGTCGTTAGGCTGCAGTGATGGTCTCCAGTCTCCAGCAGTTTGCCCCATATAGGCTGCTCCTCATCATATCCAGTCAACAGCAAGACAGAGAGAGAGAGAGAGAGAGAGAGAGAGAGAGAGAGAGAGAGATGTCCTCTGTGGTCAGTGTGATGGCTCTGAGAGTGGTGCCACATCAGTGACCCTGGTTTCACCGGATTAATTGTTGCCATGGCAACATATAATTGATAATAATAATAATAGCTTGATTCCAGAGAATTCCTAAGAGATGATGTTTCAGTGTGAGGGACACATATTGAACAGCAATATACACACCTATTGTATAGCATCATGTTTGTAATGAGGCTGGCCTACAGCAGACTGTCTTATTATAAACGTATTTTCATTTTGAAGACTATACAATTACCAGAACCAATGGATAAACATCCAAACATAATAGTACCCCAAGTATCCTCATATCCTCATCCCTTCCCGCCAAATACCTAAACAAAATAGACCAATGAACCAAACAAACAAAGTGGAAAGACAATGAGTTTTACTTTAAAAAACATCCATGGACACCCGTACATGTATACATATGCAAGATGTGTAGAAAAGAAACACAATCAAAAAAGAAAGACAAAACCAAAAACAGTGACAGATTGGTAAGCAGCAGCAACATGATTTGTCCATAATTTATGATGATCTATAATGGCTCAGGGACAAGTAAGACTAGAAAGATCTAGAAAAATACATCCGCATTTTTCTAGAGTTAATCTCTCTAATAGTAAAAATCCTGTTATTGGGCCCGGGCACAGTATTGTTTCTGCATTTTTTAAAGATCTGATTGAAAATCAGATATGTCATTTAATACAGTAATAGGCCGAGAGGTCGAATTCTGTTTCCTAAACTGATTTTGTTAAAGAATGAACCAAATCCGAGAAACTTTTCAACAAATTGCATTTCCGTAATGATTGCAGACACATATTTACTAATTAGAGAGCAGCATATTTTTGAAGTTGTTTTCAATGGAAGTGTTGCATAAACACTATGCTACAGACACCAACCGCACGATAAGTGTCTATTCTGCACTGTTTATTTTCCTCCACTTTATATATAATTGCAAGCTTTTACTTTTGAGGCACTCATTCAGAGAGAATTCAGAGACACTGAATTGGGTTGTCAAGGTTGAGACTTCACTGTTAAATGACTATTAAAATGTCTTCCTTTTAGATCTGCTCAGTGTCTGCAGGTCATCTAAGTCTCTCTGAAACATAAGTGTACTTGAACCTCAGTGTTTACTCAGCTGAAGTAGCCTCGGGTCATTCAGGAAGGTGTTGGAGCTGCAATGTTTTCTCTTTTTTCTTTGGACTTCTTCTTCATAGTTTTTCACATCATAGGTACATCAAACCACACGTCTTACTGGAAGGCTGAGGAACTTTGTGTTAAAACCAGCATTCTGCTTGATTCAGGAGAAGATGTTACCAATTCTGCCCCAAATTCTCTGCTCCTCAGAGCTCTGTCGTGGAGATGCAGACATATAAGAAGAGAGGCATGAGTATATTTTGTGTGTGTGCACATAAATTTATGCATGCAGCAAATATGGGTACAGCCCTCACGTGTGTATCCATTCCTGACAATGTGTGAGGTTGTCCCTCTGCCAAAGTGTCTCCCCTGGTGGGGGCTTTCTGCATGGGAAGGGTTCATTTTGATTACAAGCGAGGGAATCAGAGAAGAGATGGGGATATGAGAGGATGTAGGGGGTGGTGGTTGGTGGCTTGGGTTGGGGGTAACCGGTAATGCTGGCCTCTGCCACACACACACACACACACTCACTCTCCTGTCACCCACTGATGGGGATGACAGGGCGACAGGGCCACTGACAGCATGAGCAGCTCATTCAATTACACAGCTCTCTGATGAAAGGCTTTCATGTTCTCCAGAGAGAGCAGAGGATGGAGGGAGCAGAGAAGGGAAGTGGTCTGCATTTGGGAATAGGCAAGAGGGGATGTGAGTCACATTGACGATAAGTGAGAAGCGCAGAAAGGAACTGAAGTAGGAAAGAGTTAGTGTACGAGGCGAACGTGCGCAGTGGAACACAGAACGCGTGATTGGGAAATGATAACGGCATGTTCACTCAAAATGACATTCATCTGAACGTCATCTCTGATGTTTGGTCAATGTCAGAGCAACACCAGTAGAACTTGAGTGACACCAAATCATATTCCTCTAAGAAACGGTATTTGTGCAGATTTTTTACAATTAACCACACTGCTATCATTATGATTATAAAGGATTATGTCACTTAATGCAGTGGCAGGGCTCTTATATGTGTATCTCTTATATGTTTTAATAGTTTTCAGATGATAGCGGAGGCATGGCATCATCGTTGACTTTGTTCTCCTTTGTTCTCCTTTGTTCTCCTTTGTTCTCTCTAACAATTAGTTTCCAATGTTTGTGCCCCCAGCTATTTTTCTACTGCTATATAAAACACAATACAGTATGTTACCACATGTTAATTTGAGCTCAGCATGTCTAGCAAAATGGTTGTGCTCGCACTGCATCCTAAAGTCAGTTGTAGTCAAGAGTTTGCATCTGATCTGCCACATGTAGCCTGGACCTGTAGATCAAACAAGTATCTGCTTGTTTCATAAGTTTCAAAGCACACTGTTTCACATTTGGGTAACCCCCTCCCTTTAAATCCCCACATTTAACAGGAAGGCCTGTTTCTTTTGACTTATATACAACTGTGCAGAATGCTAGGTCACAAGATCAGGGTTCAGGCAACATAATTCAAGTGATTTGTTATTGTGTTTTATGTTTTCTTGTTTATATTTACACTTGAAAAATCTACATTTTCAGTCATATTTAATAATCAAAATTAATTATTAATTAAATAATAATTAATTAATTTTGAATTAATTTAGCTAATCATTTGCAATCCCATTTGCATACCGGATGACCCCATAATGGATCTCAACCCGAGCTGAGGAAGCATGCGCTAAAGCAGGGGTGGGCAATTCATTTTCCCCGAGGGCCACATGAGGTACTGCAAAGGTCGCGGAGGGCCGGACCAATACTCTGAACTAAATTCTGCTTTGTTTTTGTCATTTCTGTGCAGGTACATATGCATGCACGTACGTAAGTAAATCGCCTTCAAAATAAAAGCACTGTGGTTGTAGTGATTTCCTATTACCGGGTAACCTCAGGTGGATGTGGCCCGCGGGCGCCTAATGCTCAGCGTGCTCTAAAGCCATATGTAGAATTTGTATGTGACTGCAATTTACAAATTACTGAAGTTTTGTTTGCAGAAAAGAATCCTTGTAAAAATTATGGAAGTTTATGTGTTCCTTTCAGGCTGACCCCCTGTCAGATTGGTTGCCACAGTGTCTGTTTTGATTCTACCATAAGGGGGTTCACAGGAATGTGAAGTAGATGAATATGTTCTCATGTAAATAAAAGAAACTATGTGGACACCCCTGTTGTTCACAGTTGAACTAAACACTGCTGCATGGAGACTGCAAAAATCATATACACATGGCTATTTCATTTCATTCATTTGACACTTATTTTTTCTTCTCTTTCTTTATTTTTTTTTCTGATGTTGCATTCAATCTACAAGAGGGTGGTGTGTTCTGAAGTATGCATGAGGAGCACACACACTCTCACAGCATGAATTGAGAGAAATTCCAAGAAAGTGATCTTGGGTGAATGCAGGACACAAGACTCTTTTATTCTTTTATTGTCATAAAAAAAAGAGGGTCACCGCTTAATCATACCATTTTCTTGAATGCACTGGCAATAGCTGCTGTGTTGTGTGGGTGCACAGGTAGCAGGTAGGCAATGAATGGAAACAAAAAAGAAAGATGAAAAAGAAGAGCGAAAAAGGATTAAAGTGGGTTATAGCAGTACTTCCCTCTTCTTCTTTCTTCCCTCCAATTAAAGGCTGCACTTGACACAGATATCTCTACTTCCTGTCTCTTTTGTTCCATTGCTCTCTCTGATAGTAATTAGATAACGAGCAGCTACCCTCTACCAAACTGAAAATAAACTCTATTTATTCATCTGAGGATGTGCACATGCCTCTATGTGCGAATGCAAGACAAGATTACCTCCCCTCTATACTATGAATGAAGGAGTAAATAAAATGAAAGTACAGCCTTGTGCTGTTTAATGGGCCTGATCTGAAACCAGCCCATGGAAAACCTAACCAAACATAACATGCTTAAATCATTTTCCAGAAAAACAAACAAACAAACAAAAGAAAAATGAGCACCTGGACTTCACAAGAAAAATCCATGCTTGAAGCTACGTTGTTTTGTGTTCACCAAAAAGGTTCGGCCCAATCAGCATCCCATGAGAAATTACTGGCAACTATTCTAGTCAGAATATGTAAAAAGCGACTTTCTGCTCGATGCTCAAAAAAGAACGCAACTGAAGGATTTTCTTAACGAAAAATATGTTTTCGTCCACATAGAGTTTGAGTATGTTATTTGGTCCATTAAAGTTCGCCTGTGATAGACAGTGACAGACAGATGGTTCATCCAATCACCTGGTTTATTTTGAAAGTACTTTCCTTTTCCCAAACAGTTTCCAATGATGACTTCATGGATTGCTCTCTGTAACAAACCATCTGGCACAAAAAAAGAGGCCTGTTACCTCATAGTTATTTTTGACTCAGTCGTCTTTTGATGCTCAGATGACTAAAGTGTTGCAGTCCTGCTTTGTCCAACAGAGACGCTTAACCAAGATCAGGTCATTCCTTTCATCTGCAGATCTGGAAAAGGTCATCCATGCTTTTATCTCCTATTGCAACAGACTTTATTCAGGTATCAGAAGGTGAAACCAAAGACTGCAACTTACACAAAACGTTGCCAGGCTTGTAACTCTTAGAGAGAAGCGACCACATTACACCAACCATTAATGTCCTTCACTGATTACCACCACAGCCTGAACCAAATACACCCATTCAGAAGAATCCCTGAAACATCGGGAATCAGGATTGTTCCCTTCGTATGGTGAGTGAGTCAATCCCCCAAATGAACAACTTCAAGTTGCTATGCAGTCATTATCAGGCTGTTTGCTGTTTGTGGTAGTTGGACCAAAGCAAATGAACTTGCCTAGCCAGACATCAGAAGGGAGGAGCTCCTAATTTAAAAATGTGATCACAAAAGGAACACTGCATGTCGAGACAGTTTGAAGAGAGAGGTGTTTTTTTTTAGTACATAATTTAAGACAAAGCGTGTCAGGCAATCAGTGTAACTCGAGATGGGGGTATGTAGGTAACAGAGAGACAGAATAGCAGATGAGAACAGGAAGAAGTAGAAGTGCACCCTTCGCCAGCGTCCCTTTGGAGCCCATCATGAAAAATAAAACATGTCCATTGGCCTTTTTCATAAAAGGAGGCCAATTCATTATGCATGTTTGTGTTTCTTGCTTCACCCTCCTGTGAAATGTGACGAGAAATTTCACGCAGGATGACAGGAAAGCTTTTTAATTGGCAGTGAGGGTGAACTGTGGGTAATTCTCTTTACACTGGTACTAAGTGGATTATTAAAGAGTTTTAGAGCAGATAGCAACAGGAACAAGAGGAGATCTAAAATATTTTACTGTTGTTGTCTTTCTGGAAGCTTTCCAGTTTTGTGCTGGTTTGGCCTACATACAAAAAGCACTGAAAAATCATGTTTTAAAGGAAACCAGGTCAGAGTGGATGGATTGACCTGATTCCAGTGGATGAGACTGACACTAACCTTATGTAGTGTAATTTTTGTGGCCAAAAATACAGTGACCAGACACCACAGTTTGTCTGGGATTGTTCTGGTTTCAGGCTGGGTGTCCCGAGTCCCAACAAACATCTCTAAAACACTAAAATGTCCTGTTTTCACAACAACTGAAATAATATATTAATGTTACACTGATTTTCGGTGCTCACATCTATCGTTTATCATGTTCTGTGTAACAGTTAACTGTCATACTGAAGTGAAAGTTAGCTCCAGGGGACTTGATCCTTCCTAAAGTACTCTGCAATAGAGATGCTGTGTTTATGGCATTGAAAGGTAAATGGACTAGTATTTATATCACACCTTTCTGATCTACCAGGGACTCAAAGCTGCAACATTTTTTTGCATTAACCCTTGCATTGCATTAACACTCTGAAGGCAAAGGCTGCCGTGCAAGGTGACACACTTGGGGGTCACATTTGGGGGAGTCGGGGGATCGACCTTGCTACCCTCCATGACTCTACCACCTGAGCCACATGTGTATCTGTGCTTAGATAGGTGTGCTAGCTGCTGAAATTATCGTTTCCCCTCCTGTGAGAAAATGACTCTAAACCAACTTGCTGCCCAACTTGCAGTACGTCACCCACCTCCTCCACACTCTCATCCAAATATGGTCATGTCTGGCTCAGAAAAACTAAGATGGAGGCATCCATAACGCCAAACTAGAGGCTTCAAAACAATTGTCCACAAACATTGGGTGACGTCATGGTAGGTTTACACTTGCACCCAATCCAAAAAGACCAAGACAGTTATAGGAATGACTGGGAGAGATGTTGGTTGTCTATCAGTTTTTTACACTACAGTTTATTGTAAAACCACATACTAACACACCACTTATCAACTGCTAACTTTCACACTGACTTAAGATGACAATTATCTGCTTTTCTCATTAATCTGCAATTAAAACAAAGCAATGAGAAATTAGAACACTATGACAGATTTTGAGTCTGGATTTCATCAGAGAGTGGCACATAATACAATATGTGGCAGAGCAGCATCCACATTGGTATTGTCTTATACAATATGCATGGTGTCATTTCAGATCCAAAGTGAGCAGTCTGGACTGAGCTCTGGTTGAGACAGCATCCTATCTAGGTTAGACCCAAAGCCCAGTGAGCAGCTATTAGGCTGGCTTTAATAATAAATGGCCAGTAGGACTGAGGTTGAGCATCTATAGGTGTGTGTGTGTGGGGGGCTGTGAAATACTGAGGATACTGAGAACATGTTCATCAGTGATTGGTGCAATCCCTGACACGCTTATTACCCTCATTACATTCAAGGAAATAGCTGATGGCAAGTTGCTGCCAGCATCAAGACAGAGGTCGGAGAAAAGGAGCGAGGAGGTATAATTTATGTCCTGATGTGGAAAGCTGGTGTTATTCGAGAGAATTTGAAGTCTTTCAGGCTCAGCTTGGTGAATATTTACCTCGGCTATTTTAGGATCGAGTCAATTAAGAGAGGCAAGAACACGGCTCCATGATTGTAATAAAATATCACAGCTGTTCTCCTTGCTATTTAGACTGATTAATAAATAATCGATGGGCTGTATAGTGTAAATGCTAACTGAAGGGTTATGAGAGGTGTTGGCCTGGAGCTATTGGCTGGATGTGAGGAAACAGAAATAAATCTCTAGAGACACGCTGACCTCCTTTCGCTGCTCCTGTGAAGTACGCTGGTGGGGGAGCGGTGATGGAGAGAGTGACAGAGGGAGATACAGAACAGGGTTTCCCACTGCTAACCTCACACTGTCTCATCCTGTCAGCCCTCATATACTTTATGTGAAATGGTTTAAAAACAATCTGATCTGGATCATTTGAAATGAATTTTCTCTTTTTCAATTATTTCATGGCTTATCACCACACCACCAGTCATGGGAATAACGGCGCTATAAATAACGGCGTTAGTAACGGCGTTACTTTTTTCAGTAACGAGTAATGTAATTGATTACTCTTCCCATCATTATAACACTGTTATCGTTACTGACAAAAATGCGGCGCGTTACTATGATTGAAGGCAGCTGTTTTTCATCAGACCAACTAGCTCTCTCAGCCGAGCGGCAAAGATTTTTCTTGTTCCTCCTTCTTGGTGAGGGCGGGGGCACGAGACAGTCGCATAAATGATGACGATTGGCTGAGGCTGAGTAAAATTCCATGGTAAGCCAATCAGAGGTGGAGTTGGGCGGGTGTTGCTTACACAAATTGTCAGATACACAAAGACGACACAGGACATTCACGTGAGTCAACGAGAAACAGGACTGGCGAGCCCGAATAATCCAGAAGTAGCCTTCTTTAAATGGAAGTATAGTATAGTATATATCATAAATAACTGAACACGCACATGTATTTTAAGTTCCGTCAAAGAGGGATGGAGGTGGGGTCCAAAGTCTTTGACACATTTGAGCATTTAAAAAATTACTTGAAAGTAACGCAATAGTTACTTTCCAAAGTAACTAGTTCCTTTTATAATTTGTAACTCAGTAACTACTTTAGTTACTTTCTGGGAGAAGTAACTAGTAACTGTAACTAGTTACTTTTTTAGAGTAACTTGCCCAACACTGCACACCACACCGCTGTAGAGGGGGATCTATGGGGTATTTATGAACTCTCTGAAAATTAACGTGTTAAAAGTTAAACTTTTGACGTGCCTCATTTATATACAAATCTAACTCATATTTAGATATATGAATATAGATCCAGATGTTTACTCATGTGTATAAGAAGTCAAAAAGGTCCGCAGGGGTCATGTGATACAACTATGAAGCATTCAATCAAACAGCAGCAGTGTTTCAGGATTCTCCTGGACTGGATGGTGACACTATGAATTGCCAAAGCAGGCTCACACATTTATTGAAATTGATTTTAAATTACTGTTAGCTACCAGCAACATGAATGTTTGCTTAAAACAGAAAGTGTTTTCATATAATTTATGAGTATTGTGTAAAGTGTATTCATAGCACCGCTCGATTACCCAGCTGCTTTAATAAAGCTCTCCAGTGTCAGTGTTGTTCTTCCCTCCTCTGTCTTTACAGCGAATGTGCTGGTTGTTACGTTGTGTCTCCTCCATGCTGTATGACAGAGCCTTCATGCAGTGCCATAGCTGCACTGAAAATGGACAATAATGTAGTGAACCTGAAGCAATGCATTTTTTAAGCTGTACAGTATCAATGCAAAGTCTGTCTCCAGCTAACTGAAGCATTGTGTAATGCTGGGTTGATAATTTGGTCCTCACAATACAAACACTGGACACTCCTTTTAAAGCAGTATCATTTATATTTTAATCTGCAAAGTTTGCATTATTATGAATTTAATATACTTGCTTACTGTCTCTAATTTGCCATTTGAGCTACTGCTAGGGGAATAGAGAAAAAAAGAAGAGACTGCATGACTCAAAGGTCACAAATCAAACTTGAAAACAGTAAGCGACAAAAATGTTCCAAACTATTGTGCTTCTATCTGTATTACTGCAGATGGACTCGTGTGTGAACACACTTGATCAAAGTAAAATATAGTGAGTGAAGTAAATTGAAATTTAAAAGCATGTAGTCTCCAGGGAAAGATTTACTTTGATGTGTGCCTTTTTTAGGCATCAAACTACCAGAATATGATTGTCCCTATTTACCACACCAGAGTTCATTGAAGGTAAACAGAAAGTGACAGATATAATAAGAAAATAAGTACTACAAACGACATTTAAAGTTCAGCAGCAGAAAACACTTTCTTTCTTTTATGCTTCTTTATTTTCCAGACACATGCATCAAAACAGTCCAGCTGACTGGAAACTAAGTGGGATATTTATTAAACCTGCAAAATTTAGCGAGTATTTACTAAGACTACAGATGTAAATGAGCCTGGCTGCTAAATGAGATGATCTGCAGCTGGGCTCATTTACATATGGCCCTCTAAATTAAAAAAAATACATCTTTAATAAATACCCCCCCTTAGTTTCCAGTCAGCTGGATTACAGGAGCACACTTGAAGACCTGAATTTAAGAGACACACAGTTGTTGATGAGTGAGATCTGCTGCTGCTGCTCTCAGAACAGAAAATGTTCTCCTCTCCACACAGAACAAGTGGTACAAAAAGTATCAAACATTACATTGCAAAGGACTGGAGTGATGGGATTACTGTCCTCACATCAAGCTGCAAACAGCTCCTTTTGAAGTTTTCACTGAATCATAATGGCCACCTGTCTGCAATGACGAGCTATTTCTAGTCAGCATATGGTTTTAGTCACGAATAGTCGCAGACAAGAAATGATGTTTTGGCCCTTTCAGCAACCCTCCGCAAGGAACACATCGGAGATAAAAAAAACAGACAGAAAAGATGAAGCCACAAATCGAGTGAGTGTGATCAGAGAAAACAGCTCAAACTCAAGGGCTTTCCACCTGGCAGAGTATCTTTTGTTCTCATGTAGGTATAGAGAGAGCGAGCCTGGGGGAAAGAGAAATATGACTTCACTTGGCAAAGTAGATGCTTGAAGGCCTTTCAGCGCTCTCTCTGCTTTTTCTCTCTAAGAATGTTTTTTTTATTCGCTTTTGTCAAACTCTGATCGCTCTCCAAATTCATTGCTTAAAACTTTGCTGTTGCTATTTTGTTCGTCTCTGATGATGCGTCCCTCTTAACATTTCAGGGACAGATACACACTGATTCCATATGTTCTCAGAGGCTCACACACACACAGTGCTTAAAATTAAGGATGATCCGTTGTCTAGTGGACAGTAAAAACAGCCCCTGACACACATGATAAGATGTCTGGTTTCAGGACCGGTCTTAAGACATCTTTTTGTCAGCTTTCTCAGCTTTGTCTCAGTCAAAGAGGACTGAAGATTTTATTTCAAGACTGTTCAAAACTGCATAGATATCACTAGATTGCCTGTGCAATGTCTGATTTATTTATTAATATTATGCATCATCACTGCGATTGGGTGTAAAACATATAAAACAGTGTCGGTTGACATAAAGGTTCACGTCCTTCAGAATACCAGAGAAAACATGAAGCTGCAGACAGAAAGTCAGTGCAGGGTGTGTGTGTGTGTGTGTGTGTGTGTGTGTGTGTGTGTGTGTGTGTATGTGTGAGGGATTTTGATGTTTGATGGACTTTGATTTAACACATGCAACAAAGAAATAAAAGAAAAATAAAGAAAGAAATTAATTAATAGGTTAACATTAATTAAATTAATGAACATGATGATGATTCCACTGCCTAGCGCTGGACTGCGTTAGCACGTTTGCGCAGCGCGCAGTCAGGCACAGGCAGCAATCTGCCCTCTCAGTTTCTGTTTCTGTGTTAGCTTCCTTTGAAATGGCTGACATAAGCACGCTATCACAAAACAAGACATCATTTTCATTTTTGTGAACGTGTGAGTTGAAGTTTGAATCAGAGGGTGGTTGTGGTGCATTACTGGCTCCTGTGCGTTGAGGAGTGTCCAACTAATCCAACAAGCGACAACCTCCATGGCTGCTAAATGAAGTGCCAAAAACGGTAACACCTTGAGTGGTTAGCTTGAGGTTGGCTACAGAACATTTCAACCTCTATAAGCACTCATATTTAAAACTTCACAACACAAGTAAGTTTCCAGCCTGGTCCAAAAACAGTTTTGGTCTCTGTAGCTAGTAATGCTGTTTCAACATGTGAAACCATGTTCCATTTGAAATCCATAAAGTGCCAGTTGGTATAAGGGAGCTTCAGCAGCAACCATGGCCCGAAGAGACGAACAGAGCATAATACTTTCAAGCTCAGAGCCAGTAGGTTAACATTCGTACAGATCAACACTGCACCATATAGGTCATTGTCAATGCATGTGTTGTTTCAGGACAGTTACAGGACAAAGAAAAAAAGTTAATTTCGACACACACAAACACACAGACACACACAGTCCATGGCAGGGAGTCATAGCACCCACTTAACCACACAAGCTGTTTGGAGGTGTAGTTGTAACAGCACTGTGGGAGCCTGGCATACATGCCACATGGAAAACAGGCCTGAGGCCAGAATACAGTGTGACTGACAGGAGGAAACAACTCTGAATGTAAGATTTGATGAATGGAAGGAAGCTGAGAGACTGACACACATTTTAAATGACAGTAAGATACTGTATGTCTGAACACATCCACCTTTACAGATAAGTCTAGAGATATTCTATATTTTTGTTCCTGTCAGAAAAACCCATGAATAGACCCAAACCAACAGTGATATGCTAGACTAGACAAGTATTGTGTGTGTCCTCAGTCTGATATATCTTCTGCCTCTGTGCCACAGAGCTCCACTGTTGTCCAAAACTGTTAAAAACACCTGGTAGACATGTTCCTTCATTACCATGAACACACACACACACTGTACTTTATTTTGACTCCATCTCACACACACCGTCCTGCTGCCACAAATACTACCACCAGGTGTAGATTAACTGCCACCGAAAATAGTCCCCAACAAATGCACTACTTCTTCCTCCTGCCAAAACATACAGCCGTCAGTTGTTTAAGAAAATGATATAAAACATTTTTCATGAAATTAAATTGATTATTGAATTAAATTATTCATAAATTATTCAGTGTGACTTACTGTGTACTTGCCAGATATGGTCATTTTGACCAATAAACAAGGTTCAAAGGAGAATACTTACCTGTAGCTCTCCCTATGCTACAGGTAAGTATAGGAGAGCTACAGTAGTAGCCTATTGTACATAGGCCAAAAAGGCCTATTGGCCAGTTTTTGTGTTTTGTAGGTGTGAGTCTGTGTTAAGAGTTTAGAAAAAGTATCTGAAGTATGGGTAAGCGCTGTTAATACCATAATACCATACAATAAAGTTCCAGACAGGATTTTAATTCAAGGAGGTCCAGTGAGTTTGTTGAGAAACAGCAGATAATTGTGGGGTGGTGGTAGGGCTGCTGCTAGCTAATTTGGTGCCCTAAGCGTAATTCTTTTGTGGTGTTTTGAGACACTGTGGCCTTTATTTGATCACACACTGCAGCCTACACTGTACATTTATTCCTAACCTAATTCTCACCGCTTCTTACCTGCAGCTCCTCCATCCACAGGCATAAACTGTGACTATCCAAGTGGATTCATGGACTAAACTCTGATACCCTGTGTGTATTCTGACTTTGTTTATTTCATGTACCCAGCTTCTAAATCTGAGTTTGACTCGCAATTTACGCTGAAAAATAATGACACAAAGAAGTTTAATTTGATTTGTGTCCGATGAGAGAGAGAGATAGATAGATAGATAGAGAGATAGAGATAGAGAGAGAGAGAGAGAGAGAGAGAGAGAGAGAGAGAGAGAGAGAGAGAGAGAGAGAGAGCTTTGGTCGAGAGACATAGAGTAACAATAACAGAGAGCAAGTGGTTAAAGCTGTTAATCAGAGAAATAAAAAGTTATTTCCTGATTGTTTCACAGCGGTTACATTCAGTATTTACATATAGACATACCCACAGCAACCCACCTCAGCTCACCCCCCCCACCACCACCAGACAACCCTGCTAGCTACAACTTGCCGCAATGCCTGATCCTGTGTGAATCCAAGGGAATTACGCTACTCGTATAACATGATGATAATTGGGCCATTTTTTTTTTTTTTTTTTAAAGATATTTTTTGGGCCTTTTTCAAGCTTCATTGTATAGATGCAGCTGAAGAGTGGGGGCCGCAGGTCGGATTCGAAACCTGGGCCGCTGCAGCAAGGACTGAGCTAAACAACACCCCATAATTGGGCCATTTTGGTGCCCTCCCCAGCACTTGGTGCCCTACGCACAGTGCGTAACGCACATTACGGTAGCAACGACACTGGGTGGCGGTAAAAACTCCCCTCGAGACATACAGCCATGCCAGAGGCTCTGAGTCTGTACTAACATCTAAATGTGCAGATTAGCATGATAATTTACCAACAATGGTGATACTAGCATGGTATAGCAAGTCTAAGGTTTGACATCTGATTCTAGCATGTTAGCATGCTAATACAGTATTTTTCAGAGAAGCCAAGAATTGGAACAGGTGAACTGTTGGCCTGATGGTGAAAATCAACGGATCAAAGTTTTTATAATGTAGAGACATTTTAGTGTGAACCAAAGTGGTGGAGTGACCAACAGTGTGATGTCTACAGCACGAGCTAGCATGGTTAAAGATGAGGCCTTTTTTAAAAAACCATTTACTTGTATTGCATTTGCATCCGTGGTTCAGGCATGTAATCATATGTCTGGTATTCTGGAACAACAACTGGTAGGACGACCTGGGAAGACCCAGAACACAGTGGATGAATATATATCCCACCTGTCCTGGGAACGCCTCAAGATCCCTGAGGAGGAGCTGAAGGACATGACTGATGAAAAGGACATGTATGAATGGATGAGTTCGTTTGTACTTGGTGAACTTTTGTCTCGTGTCTCCTTGATTGTCAGCTGCATGCTCTATCCTATAAGTCCTCGTACAATAAATACATTATCTATCACATTTATGGCCAAATTTTAAAAGTCAAATTAAAACATGAATATCTAGACTGAAGATTCAAGGATGTAGCAAAGAAAAGAGAGAGCAGCCAGCCTCAGTGCCACTCAGTTAGTTAGTGAGCCTAAATAAAATATGCTGATCACCTGCAGGGTAAATGCTGCTATAAAAAGCCCAAGCCAGCAAAAAGCTTCCCAACAAAAAACCCTCAAGGATCCCTGAAGATTCCTCTCCTCACTGATGCCGGCCGGAGCAGGACTTGCCAATAGAAAAGGATGGTTCTCTTTGCCAGCGTCTCCTCACAGCACGGGTGTGACAGGGAGACGGTGGGTGGCATGCGATGGCATCTTCAGCTAATTATCTATTTGGACAAAGATCAAACACCCCACTGTGGAAATTATGTTAAATGCTTATGCAAGTCAGAGCATTCGATGCGCCAGAAAGAGTGTTTACAGAGAGGAGAAGCAGACAGAAGACACGAAGCACTGATAAGATGTAAAAAATAATTTCAGTGACACAGAAAAGTGCCGAATAGTATATTACCAAAGTTCTCTGCAGATTCGGATGCTGACACTATTATCAAACTAATTATTTAATAACTTATCAAACACATTTTAGGTGTGTGCATGCATGTTTATAGCAGTGAATGAGTCTATGCACTGTGGGGTTAGGGATAGAGAGATGAATGGAAAGAGGAAGAGAGAAAACGATTGCATGGAGCACTCCATGAGCAATGTCTATTCAATTAAATTGATTTGTATCTGTCAGCCTGTTCAGTTCTCATTATGAAATGACAACATGTACTCCTCTAGGAAAGTTGTTGTGCTTGGGATCTCTGATGTATTCTTTTCTTGTCAGGCTTAAAAACTTCTCCCTCCGCTCACCTCCACAGTTCGCACTCACTTTTTACTTTCTCATGCTTTCTGTGTTTTATTATTTATGCACAAAGACATCATTCAAAAGGAAAATGAGTCCTTAATGGCGCACACCACAGTCAGGGGTCTTGGTATCTAAAGGCTGCAATTTATTGTGCTGTGACTGCATTCAGCCTCACCGCAGCCACGAAGCACTAAAAAAGTCAGTCATCAGAAGTCAAAGTGATCTGCAGCTATTTCAACTCTGATTTGTCACAGAGCTGCAGAGACCAGAGAGCAAGAAATTAAAGTTTCATTCAACTTGATATATCCAAGGTCTTCTCCTAATTACAGAGAGGGAACAGTTTAATTAAGAGGGTTAAAACCAGTGGTCAGTGATGAGATGAAGAAAGCCCTCAGGGGGAGGGAGAAGTGAATGAGGGGAGAAGGAGAACCTGCCACCACATATTTCATCTGAATCTTAATCTTATCAGGGCTAAGAGGCGCTCACGATGTGGAATGTAATTACAGGAATTTAAGAGGCAACGAGTCGCCACAATGCTGCTCTGCACATCTATGAGGCTGAGAGAAGAAGGACAAAGCAGCTAATAAAATACCTGTCGGCAGCGAACATCCCAGACATTTTCAGTCAGACTACTACTACTCTGAAGTGATTTAACTGTCTGTCACAGTGAGTCAGTGTAATAACTTTCAGAATGCTTTCAGTCCAGGGATGAAATCCACAATCTACATGAAAAAGCTTAAAAGGATATGTACATTTATTCAGTCAAACCGAACAATGAGTACAGAAATGGAAAAAAACTGTTTTTCAATAACTCCATCATTGTATTATTTATTTCTCACATTGTAACCATACAAAGAAAGTCATTCGAGCACTGCTGAGAACACCAGGCGTGTGTTTTAGTTGGAGGTTGGGGGACTGGGTAGTGGTGGGCTATCTTGTCACCTTCCGTCACTGATTTAGCTCAGACCCCCGGCTCATACATCTCAATAAAGCACCTCGACAGCTTGTTCCTGCTCTAAATTGATGTTTGCGGGATTTAATTTATTTTGGGAACGTGACTCTATATCTTCTGTACTGGAGGAGATTTAATTATGCATGTATGGAATAAATAGGCAGGCCGGTGTAGGAATTCATCTTGGCACAGTGACCTATGGAGGGGGGCTCAGAGTTATTAAAACAGAGGGAGAGGAGAAAGAAAATGCCCATAGGAATGTTTTTCACATCATCTTATTCCATAATGGAAACTAACGAAGCAAACACATTCTCAGTGTGAGTGCACGGCTACAGAGTCTCCCGGATCTCTCAGGAGCTGTTAAAGAAGACATTTAAAAATGCATGAGCCATGAAGGTAGTGAGATGTGAGGATTTATTTTCTATGGGATGTTAGTGAATCACCTCTCAGGGCATTGTGGAGAGGGGTCAGAAGTTAAACTTGTTGGTGAAAATTGCCTGGAAGCCAAAAAATAAAAATGGATTTATGGATGGCCAGAAAGTTTTTGTCTTTATCTAATCTTTAGGCCATGTGTCAAAATCTAGTGTTAATACTTTTTTTATCTTAGTGTACAATCTCACCAAAAACACTAACGAACATGTTTGGTTTGTCTGTTCTGGGCTCCTGTAGAAACATGGCAGACTCCATAGAAGAGAACCTGCTCTCTGTGTAGATAAAGGGTTCATTCTAAGATAACACAAACACAACAACTCTTAAAACCAAATTCTACCAGAAGCGCCGCGCCCCGTGTGTGTTGCGGTCGCCGCAGCGATACGAGGCCGTTTTAGTCAGTGTTTCAAACCCCACCGGTTCCGCTGCAGTGTGGTTCAGAAGCGTCCCAGAAGCAGGAACTAGGCAGCGGTTCTATTTTTGACGGACACCGCGAGCAGCCCGTGTTAATCTGCACAGTGCAGCTTGAGCTGGCCGGAAGCCAGACACAGAAACAGCATAGAGAAGCCAGTGGATTTTCAAAATAAAACACCCTGTGCAAACTGCCAGTCGTAAAAACAGACAAAAGCGAAACAAATCAAATATGTAGCATATTTACACATGTAGAAGCATGATTCAGCAAGATTTAGTATGTGCTGGTTGGCTTCTGGACTCAGTGGGTTGAGGGGAATGTGTGTGTCTTGGAGTTTATTAGATGCCCACAGCTCATTTCTGTCCAGGGGTTCTAATCCCTAAACCCAGTCTTTTGTCAAACAAAGCAGCAGGGAATTAGAGCAGACTGTGGTGGAGAGGTGAGATACCTGGAAACAGGCTCTAAGGAGGTCTGTCAAGGTTCACTGCCAACTATTTCCCACACACTCTGCTCTCATGAGTCCCCACAAGATTAATTCAAAGCTCATCTCACTTCCACCAACCTGTGTTTGTTACTCCATCACAAACTACAGCTCTGTCTGAGGACTTCACAGCAGCCCCAGCCTCACCACCCAGAGTCTCCCACACAGGAAGTCACGTCTTCTTTCCATGGCAACCTCCTCTCCAAACACCTCAAAATAAATACGACAGGCACAAGGACGCACAGACGACAGATCGAAACACAAACTTCCTGCTCTGTCGAAACTCATCTAACATATCAAAGACAAAAGTACACACTTTGATGTTCCTTTCAGAGATGTGAATCGTCAGGTTCCTGTCAGATGAACAGAGCAGATGTTAAACTCTGGGTGGGCTTAAAACAGTGGTGTCATCAATAGAGAGTCTGTTAACAGATAGGGGAGATAGAGTTTGATCAAAGAGCTGGGCTCAGGCCAGTTTGCTGTATCAGTGGGACGCTGGATGGGCAAAAACATCAAGCATCAATCTACATATGGCTTTTTAATATTTAATCAGACGAACTGTCAATAGAAAGAGATTTACATCTGAGAGGCGAAGCCCTCATTAGGCGTGAAAGTGAAATAAAGTGTGCCAGTTGATATGTGCGCTGCTCATTAACAATTCTTTTGTCAAACCTCAGATGAATATACCATGTGAGGTGTTTGGATTTGCTGCCACAACTTTGTCAGCAACTGTATTTGAAGAGGGGAGCCGCGTGTCAGCAGATATCTGCAGAGCCAGACCCCACAGCTCAGGCGGACAAAGAGCAAATCAATTACAACTCTGACGGACTGAAGACCCCCCATCGTCTGCCCCTCCACTATGCACTCCTTCACATCCGACAGCAGAGCGATCTTCAGACTCACTGCGCTGTAAATAGGAACCACAGGGACAAGCTGGGCTCTCTCTTCACCACATTCAAACCAATTTGAATTTGTAATGCGTTAGGCGGCGGAGGGGAAATAGTTGGAGAGTGAAGATGCCCCAGTTGTGTGTGGTGTCATTAAAAAGAACGAGGAGGAAAGAAACGATTCAAGGAGCAAGAAGATTACTTCTTTTGTGAGTGCAAGTCTGAGGCAGTTGGAGAAATAATGAAGATAAAAATACCAAGGCATGAATATGTATATGTGCTATTCTAATATTTAAAGATACAGTGATGAGGTGAGAGTACTGTGTGACAGCCTCTATGTGCTAAACACTGAAGAAAATACACCTGCGATGGACCAGCAACCCTTCCTGAGCATTTCAATGACCCTAACATAGATGGTCATAAGTGCCATATTTTCATGTTCACACACACCTATTTTGCTGGTGGTGTGGTTGCCATGGATACCATTCAATCATCGCAGGTCCGGGCTCCCTGAGACGTCTCTTGATGTCAGCAGGCGGTGTGGTAAAAATAGCAACAGGGAAATTAAACTTGTAGTACTGATTCCATAGAGCTTGTCATACATTTACTGTATATATATTTTTAAATCTGAGATGTTATTCAAAATCATATAGAAAAAAAATGTTTATGTGGAAATTTCTGTCTCAGCAGACTCATCAAAAGGAATAGGTACCATGTACACTTAAATTTTGACCAGTTTTAGTGATTTGACAGGAAATATGACTGATGTGAAGAGCTCACTGTCAATCAAATCTGATCAATACACACAATCACACAGTCCTGATGAAACAAATTCACTTCACTTTGAATGTTCCTCAAAAAAAAAAACATTTCAGGAGGTTATTTTAAAGATTTATTCTATCATTCTTATTGATTCATGACTATTTAAACATGAACTCTGCCAGTCTGATAAATGTCACTGGAGTCACTTGGTCAGGGCTGAAATACAAGTTTGAAACTGAGAACAATCTGGAGGCGTGCATTTAGAAAGAGGTGATCTCACCAGACCTCTGTAGCATGCTACATCAGGCTACATTAGCTGCTACATACCTGAATCTAACAGACCAATTGATGAAGAGTTGTGGGTAGGGACCAGATTTTCAGTGTGTGGAATAAGAAAAGAATGATTGGATGATTCCAACCAATTTATTAGAGATTGCGATTTGAAACCAAGCATTTTCTGAGCTGTTAGTGTCACAGTGAAGTGACTTGTTTTAAGTGCACCAATCAACAGATGATGATCAGTCTAAACTGGTCTGCTGCTTTAAAAAAAAAAAAAAAATCTATAAATCTATATAAATGTCTAGAAAACTGAAAACAATGAGCCTCACTGAACCAGAATCTCACTTCACATCACATGCTTCAACAAACACTGCTCAATATTTTAATTACTGCTCCTCTGCGGTTACTGGTGTGCATGAAAATGTCTTCTCATTAGCTTTTCTACTGTATATCTGTCCCTGCTGTCCAAAGAATGCATAGGGATTGACATTCATGTGCATGTATATTTTTTGTTGTTACAAAACAGAGAAGGAACCAGAAATCGCTCAGAATTCAAGTCATTTATCAGAAATTGATTCATGAACAGCCGTGTCAACCGTGTCTGTTCCTGTTTAGTAATCCTAAATATCTCACTTACTGCACCTCCAATAAGCCTTTTTTTGGTTTTGGTCTATGTCAAGTGTCACAGCAGCTCCACTACTAGAACTTGATTGTGGAGTACATTACTAAAGCGCAGGAGGCGGTTCAGTTTAGGTCAGCAGGTGGGTGATTGCTATTACAGACCCATATTTCAGCCCGCGAGCACTTAAGCTGCCTAAACAGAAGAGTGTGCTTCGTGACTTGGTGCTCGAGGTGGGTTTCCCTCGTAATCCTGTCCTCCACGCACTAAATGCCACAGGGCTCTCTTCCTCTCCCCACCCGGCATCTGAAAATAGATCCTTGCCGTGGCTCTGATGTCATCTTAAGCACAGGAGAATAGAGCAGCATGGAGGAAACAGCTCACCCAGCTGGATTGTTCAGCAGTACAGAGCACAAAGTACACTTCATGCTCTCAGTTGCCTTGGAAACCCATCTGCCATTAAAAGAGGATCAATATACTTTTATAATTTCCAAGTGTGTGTGTGTGTTTTCAGGTGTATGCGTCCGTGCTCTAAACTTAAAACTTTTCCAATAAATCAAGTTGTTTATTCCCGTCCTCCTTCAGGGTATGACTCCTGTCAGCACTTCTGATATAAACTGTTTCATCTATCAGATGTTTGTGTGTGCATTCTGAACATTAAGTAGATATTGATGTGTCAATGCGCTCCATCATTGAGATCCTGTGTAAATACAATCTGCAACCAACCACACAGACACATGTCTGTGAAAACAGGATATAAACATTTTATTATGATCAACAATTTTTTAAAATATGCATTTGTCAATTTCACAGTCAGACAAGAAGATTTACATTCATTTCATCTGTGTGTGTTCAGTACAGAGGTACTGCAGGTCCACAATACATTTGGCCTGAAGCAAAGGAAACACTGACCTGGCAAACACACACACATTAACATACTTGGCTTTCAACAGATTTTCAGCTGCTTTATGTTGGAGCTAGCAAGCTAGACACAAATAGAGTGAAGAGTCCAAGAATTTTCATGTGAAGTGATCACAGTGTTCAAACAAGACTTTTGAGATGCAGATGTTACCTCGGCCAAGGAGGTTGGGTTTGGTTCTGTTTGTTTGTCAGTCAGCAGGATTATGGAAAAACTACTGGCCCAATTTTCATAAAACTTGGTAGAAGAGTGTAGCATGAGTTATGGACACAAAAATACAATGCACGTCTCACTTTAAATGACTTAAGTGATGTAACTTTGTTAGACTTAAAGAAGTTCTTCTGTTCTGACTGGCTGAGTAGTTCCTCCTAATGAAGAGTAAATGAATTATGGCATATGCAGTGTCCCCTGAATATGATTTTGAGTTGTTAGGAAGGAAGGGTTGTTTTCACCTTCAGTGTAAATACGCTAGAAGTTTTCCTCTGCTTCCAGTGTGTGTGCTACGCTAGGCTAAACACACCCTGCACACACACGCACACACACACACACAGACATAAATGACATACTGTACTATAATATCACTGTTGTTGAACTAATCCATCCTCTGCATGTCTCTGCTTTCTGGGTTTGATGTGAACACTGTAGCTGCTTTTATATAACTGGCTGTTTATCAAGTTAGTGTGACTTCTATCCAGGTTGTCCTGTAATCAATAACTCCTCTTTGCTCCTAAACACACTCGCCTCTTAGTAACACAACCCACGTCCCTCGTATAGCTTCACTTGATGGGACCCAGCCAACAACCCCCCCCTGCCCCCACACACACATACATACACACCAAAGTTGTTCGAATCCAGCACTCCCATCCAAGGGCATCAGAAGCTCTTATTCTCATTGACAAGCTGTCTGAATTAGGAAAGGCTCCCGCAGGCTTCAACAAAGATAAATGACATCACGGGAGCAGCAGCCCAGTCGTCTCTGACAAACACACGAGGGTCCTGGACAGAAATATGATTTATAGGTGGCTGATCATTAAGTGTGTGCTTTATGACTCTGAAGAGGAGTTTTCCTTTCACCACTGAGGTCGTTTTCATTTCAGCTATTGCTTTTCACCAATAAATGATATTCATATTCAGGACGTGCAGTATAACAGATTTGATTCGACTTTGGTCTTCATTCACAATAAAACAGAATATCTGTTCTACCTGTCCTCTGTGAAATAATACCTCAACAACATCTTCATGCTTCAAACACACTCACACACACACACACACACACACACACACGGCTGCTCAGCCCGTCATGATGGCTGTGTAATTATAGATAGAACATGTGGAAGCCCTCCAGGCTCTCAAAACACATAAACAAGAGGCTTGGCAAAACAGTAGCCTCATCTTATTTCACATCGTCAGCCTCAGGCGAACACAGCGCTCAGCCCTCTCTTCTCTCCAAGGTGGGAAGACAAGCTGCCTTTTTGTCAGACCTGCTGTCAGCAGCCGAGGCGATGATGACGGATCGATCAAAGACGGACAGGTGACGCTCAGAATTTCATCAGAACTGTAATTGTATTTTTCGTATTCTTACAATAGCACTAGGGTTTGTAGAAAAACACAATATTTTGAGTGGTAGGGTGTCATTTTTAATCTTTCATATTTCACACTGTATGTACTCCAGTATGTAGGCCACATTTACACCTCCCAGTACAACCACAGCTTTCCAGTACTGGCCAATGAGGAGCTCCGGTTGAAGGGTAAAAGCTTTGCTGAAGGACAGCTTAATGCTATCTGAAGGGGCTGGGGGCTGCTTGTGCGTTTCACCAGTCAGCCTTCTGACCTCCTAATTGTAAGAGGAGGTTTTGAGGTCAAGGTACAGATACAATAAATACAGTATGACTTCCAGTATGCAGTGCCATCAGTGTCCATAATGACTCCCAAATCATCTTTTCACTCTAACAGACTGACAGATAGCCATGAACAAGCCGATCTAAAAGCCTTGCTCACATGTAAAGATACTGAAGAGAGATTCCAGCATTAGGAGCAACTTCATCTCTCTCATCAATATGACATCTCTAACATCTGCAGATAAAAACCTGAGCTACCGGTTCAAGATACACGACCTGCATGTGATTTAGAATCCTAAAAAAACAAGTCCACATAGATTTCAGTTCAAATATGACCGTTTATCCAGAGTTCAACTGAAAAAGAAAATGTTGTTTCTGTTCATCATCCAAAAGTCTCCTCTCATCAGAGAACAAATATTATAAGTCATGAATCAACATATGACTAACATTCATATTTATACTACAGTTTACTGACTGAACATTTATCCTGGGACCTTCAGGCATTATAGATATAAAGTTTCATTGACAGTGTGACATTGACATTAAATGACTACATCAAATTAGATCGAGCAGCTTAACTTTTAGAACTCAGTGCATGGCAGTGTCAGTCAGTCAGTCAGTTCACCACTTTAGATCAGACTGAAATATCAAAAACTGTTGAAATTTTGACTTTATCTTGGCATCTATTGGTTGCCATGGGATTTCTAAATACATTGGATACATACAGACATATATATACATATATGTCTTTATATTTAAAATGTATCTTTATAAAATAATATGCTATTTCTATTCTTTCAATTTTAATTAAATAATCTTGTCACAGAGGGGGGGTTCAGGAGTGGACGGACCCAAATGCAGACACGGGTATGGAGAGCAGGTATGAGGATAGAAAGAAACTTACTTACTGGTAGGGACGAACACAAAACAGCAGGAGCAGGGTAGAGAAACAAACTAAGAAGCGGCCTGTGGTCCAGGCAGAAAAACAAAAACCAAAATGCAAGAACCAAAATCAAAGAACCAAAGTGGGAACAGAGGCGAGCTTCAGAAACAAACGGGAGTGTGCAGACACAGAGTGAAGACATCAAACGGACAGACAAGGACACACAGAAACTAAATAGACATCCAGGTGAAACAAATCAGGGACAGGTGCTGAGGCGGGAAAACAAGGGAGGAAGTAGACGTAGACAAGACACAGACAGGGTAGAACTACAAAATAAATCAGGAAACGCAGAACAAAGTCTAAACTGTTACAAATATAATCCAAAAATGAAAAATCACTTAAAATGAAGGAAGTCAGCAGTTTAAGGATACAGATAAAAACTCAGCTTTGAATAAACAGTGGACAAGATGAAGTATGATAACTGACCAAATGTATTTCTTTTATTCTCTTCAAAAGTAAAATGATCTCATGTTTATGGTGTAGAAACAGAGACCAGCTAAACAAAACAAGGCGTGCAGGAACACATTTTCAGTAGGGGGAGCTGCCTTATGCATATTAATGTTTACTATGAACAGCTGATGGATGGACTTGTGTTGAAATAATATTACAGCAGAATAAACAATATGATCCATACATTCCAGGATATTTAAACCTGCAACAAGCTCAGCTGCTGGTGATTCTGTTCATTACCATTCTCTACCTGTCCACCCTACAGTCACCTGACCCCCACCCTTTCCACCTGCTCACCTCCTTCCACGTTCCCTCGTCAGCCCTTCGGTATTTGACCCATCTCAACTCACTCCTCGTTGGCTCGTCAGTGTTGCTATACTGCCAGTGTGATACCTGAACTTGTGCCTGGTTGGTTTCTGTTTTTCCTCGTTACCTGTTCCGGGGTTTTGACCTGTTGCCTGTTCCTGACCTGCCCATCAGCCATGCCCTCTGCTTTTGTTCAGCCATTGTGACCGCGTTCCTGTTGCCAGCCTGTAAGCCCGTTCATGACCACTGCCTCGAGCTAATTTCCTTTCATCCTACCTGGCTTGCCATGTGTTTGTTTGACTGTGCATGAGTCCTTCTCCCTTTGTTGCCAGAATTGGTGACACTGAGATTTGTTTCAACAGAATAAGAAGGAGGAAAGCTGCCAGGATAGATAACATGCAGCCTCACTGTCACTACTGTTTTTTAAGCTGATTTTATAATATCTAGAGTCAAAAATCAGAATACTGAGAAAACCCAGTGACGTGCGATCAGGAGAGGCAGGGAGGCAGAGCCTACTGTCAAGATAAAATATATAATAAACAAATAAATTAAATGTTATATTTATCAAATGGTTTGAACTATAAACTAATTTTCCATTTAACTTAAACAATTTTGATTGTAACTTATTAAAAAATTGCTGAATTTTTGCATTTCCGGTTCAAATACGGGGAAGAGACACACGGTGCTGCAGCAGCAAGCTGAGCCTCACCTTGGATTGCGCAATCCCTCACACACTGTGCTCAGCCATGCAATGAGAGCGTGTCACTGTCTCTCTGTATGTCGCCAATCAAATGTTTCAAACACTTTTAATATATACCCCCCTGACTTTCCATAGTTTAGCTGGTGTCAAATTAAAGGTGTCTATTTACTTCTTGCATGTCTGTGTATATAATATATGTGTGTAACCTGTTTCACAGTGAAGAGGCACTAGGTGAGGCAGGCAGTTCTCTTGCTGCATGGTAGGGGTCAGTGATCTCCACTGAGACGGAGAGACTTTTAAAACTGAAAGAAGACAAGGGAGACTTGTAGAAAAAAGTAACGTCATTTATGTCCAGATGGGCACATGGACTTCATTTATAAGTAAGGGTAAGACCATAACAATGTTTTTTTTTCAATGAAATGTGCGTCACGTGGGCTACATTTTGTATGTGTAAAGAATGCTGATATGAGATATGAAACATAACCCGTTAACTGCTGCCGATCAAATGGTGAATAATCTACTCTGTTGGGTTCATATATTTGTAAATCTGATTCTGATGGAGTCAGTGCCTCACCAGCCATGAACCTCACCGCACGTCACTGAGAAAACCATATATGCATGTTTATCTTTAAATTTACATTTTGCACGCTTCAAAAGCAGTGTGATGTGACTCAGCACTTTATTTGTTTAGTGACAAATCATTTGTTCTGATTGTCACTATTTCAGACTGAGACACCTGGAAAATTCATGAGCAATAAAGTAGCTTGCATTACTTTGACAACTGGTAACCTTGAGCTGTCGTGTTGTTTTGTGAAGCATAACTGCAAATGAAGTTACATGGTCATTTTGATTTCTTCTGATTTGATTTTTAGTTCTGAAAATGATCATAATTACCATTTTAATGACGTGAAACACGATTTGAAACCTGAAATGAAATCCTGTGCCAAAGCTTTGCCTGTCATCAAGGCGCTCCACTTTGATAACCACTGCTGGAGATTCACCACCTTCACTGAGCAGCGTTGCATCATTTGACACCCACAGCATACACCGTGCAGACAGGAGACATGGTCAAGGTACAGTAGCTGGATGTGCCCCTCTGGTGTGAGGAGAATGTGACACATGTCAAAGCTGCAAAATTGTGCAGTGATGTATCATAACACATCGAAGCAACCGTTGTTAGGGCTTGCAAAGGTGTAGTAGTTCTGCTGTGGACTTTATTCCGTTCAACATTTGGCCCACACTTAGCCCTGAAAAAGCATTTGAAGTTACTGTCGTTGATGTAGGCAATAAACAGTAAACAGTGTATGAGAGCGATGCTGCAGTTTGTCATCTGGTAGTGTGATATTGGACTAAACAAAATGACGGCACATTGCTAGAAAACTGACTTCTCCATCTTCAAATGCACATCACTGTTTCTGTTGAGTGACAAATGCAAATCTGCATGTCATTGTTGAACACATGACTCATGAGTCCATGAATTTGGCAGTTGTACAGGCTTCAGTTGAAGTGAATGTGAGGAGTGATTAGCAGCAGCAGCTTGTACATTGCTTTTAACTGTAGCCCTCTTATCTTCATTCATGTAATTACCAGGTTCGATGTCATCCCTTTGACACTGTCTCACTACATGGATTCCACAAACTTCATGCAATGTTCATTCAAATTACGTTAGTAATTCATCTACAGGAGTCCAAAAGTAGCTGCTTCTCTGATATCTGCTCATGTTGTGTGTGGTGTACTTACGAGTGTCCTTTCCAGCCTGCTGCCAGTCGAGCCGATGATCTCACCCAACGTACAGAACATCTGACCCAGAAAGTCCTTCACAGAGGAGACCAGCACAAGGTTAATACTGCACAGTTCAGTCCAGCTGCACACATGCAATTTAACATCAGTGCATCGTTACTGCCGCTGGATATTTTAAAACCATCTTTATGTTTCATTATATAGATTTTTTTTTAACCTTTATGCCACTGCATCTTTTCATTCATTCACTTTCACTAGCCTTAACACAGCCATATCAGAAAAGTCAGAAAATGTCAACTTATGTGCATTTGTCATGTGAACATTAGGAGTAGGGCACATCCTGATAAACAGTTGACTGTGTTATTTTTCCAGTCTGATGCCATTAACAGTGTCTCAAGATGATGTAAGCTCCAGTCAAGCTTCAGTTATGGGAAATAATGTGGGACACATCATAATATTACATTTACTTATTTCATGTATTTTTCTGAATCTCTCCACACCGTGTTTCATGTATGTCATCATTCATTCACTAAAATAAGTCTTTCTTTGCACTTTGTGTTTTTGTCCTTAGATCTTTTCTAAGGAATCAGATGGGCCTCGATATGAATGAATGCACACAGAAAGATTCACACAAAGATTCACTTGGCCATAAAGTATCAAACCATCTTTGCACACACGCTGAGGTAGGGAGCGGAGCTGTCGCTAAAGTTCACTGAAATGAACAGGTGACTGAGAAAAAGACGTAACATTCTGTTGTGGGATTTTGAGATTACAGCCATGGTCTCAGAGATGAGCCGATCCACTCACAATCCAGCCCAGATGGTCTATTATCTGTGGAACAGTGTGAGTCTCTTCATTGTTATAGGAACGCGTTCAGCAGTCATGGAGACGCCATAAAGATCATCCAGCTGCATGTTTCAGACATGTTCAGTTCAGGAAATGTCCAGGAGATAACAAGGAAAAACTAGAAAAATTTCTAAAGAAATTTTGAGTGTGCCTGATTCTGGCCCCGTCACCCCCATACATTATTATTGACACTGCTCAGCAAATACAGTATTAATACAACAAGCTGTGTCATCATTGCCTTTTTAATGGACTCTTATTTTGAAGGGACTCTTATTTTGAAAGACTTTTGTCTTGTGTTTGTGTGTGTGTGTGTGTTTGTGCTTGTGTGGTCTTGTGTCTGTTAATGAGAGAGTTTTACAAAGTCTTTTATTTTGAAGGGACTCTTATTTTGAAAGACTTTTGTCTTGTCTGTGTGTGTGTGTGTGTGTGTGTGTGTGTGTGTGTGTGTGTGTGTGTTTGTGCTTGTGTGGTCTTGTGTCTGTTAATGAGAGAATTTTACAAAGTCTTTTATTTTGAAGGGACTCTTATTTTGAAAGACTTTTGTCTTGTCTGTGTGTGTGTATTTGTGTATGCATGTGTGCGTGTGTTTGTCTTGTCTGTGTGTGTGTATGTGTGTGTGTGTGTGTGTGTGTGTGTGTGTGTGCGCGTGCATGTGTGCTTGTCCTGTGTGTGTCTGTCTCTGTCATTAAATAGCTATCAGCGTGTCTGTGCTTGTGTCTGTTAAGAAGAGAGAGCCTTTTATTTTGAAGGAACTTATTTTGAAAGCCTTTTGTCTTGTCTGTGTGTGTGTGTGCTTGTGTGTGCTTGTGTCTGTTAAGGAGAGAGTGTGTATCTGTGTCGCTGTCTCTCTGCCTCTCTGAGTATGTGTGTGGAGGGGTATGTCTGTCATCGGGCTCAATTTGACATCACAGAAGAAGGAGATTGGAGAGATTGAAGACTAGTGGTGATACACCAAGGATGGAGATATAATCAGTCCCTCCAGTTTTTCGCGATTTTGCGATCGCGTGGATTACCGCGTAATCGGCAATATGCCACATATTTTCGTGAGGCCGCATATTTCCTACTCTGTCGCACAATTATTGCAAAATAACCAAACATGCCGTCCCTGTTTTCCACCATAGATCAAATAAATGACTCTGCCATAGAAGTGTCTTCCACACCACCTGTTTGACACACACACACACACACGTGCAGCCATTTTCACACACTGCCGTGGGAACGTTAGTTAGTGATGGCGACTACTAACAACGAGCAAAACAATATCCGGCAATTTTACATGCAAGCGGAGGAAAACTATTTTGTAGCCCGTGTAACAAAGTCCTCGACCATCGCCGAAAGTCAACTATAGATTAGATGGTTAATTATCTCGCCTCACTCAGTACTGGGGTAAATGCGTTTTTACACTCCAGTACTAATGTTAAGATTCTTACAGAAAATAAAAAATAAAATAATAATACTGTTTAGACTTTTTGATGCGGTTTAAAAGTAAAGAAAACAACAAAAAGGGGCGCAAAATTCTTTGCAAAAAATAAGAAAATGCCCCCACAAAATCAGTCATTTTGATCACAAAAATGACGAAAAAAATTGTGAAATCCTGGTGGGACTGTAAAATGAAAGTGTGTGTGTGTGTCAGTGTGTGTGTGTGTGTGTGTGTGTGTGTCTGAGTAATTAGTCACAGGTGCGTGCATGCATGCTCTCTCCCTCTCCCTCTGACCGCTGAGAGGCACAGAAAATCTCGAAATGAAGCCCCTCGAAGGTGGCCAAAAATACCCTATAAGGTGTGCCACAAATCAAAAGCCGAAATAACCATCAGCATCCTCATCTCGTGGACCATTTCCGTGCCGATTTTCAGGCGAAAATTGTAAAAACTTTGGCCTCAGTAGTTAGAGAAAGAACAGGTGCTCCCTGCTCCTTTTGGAAATTTCTCTTCTCAAATTAACATGGGAGTAGATTGGGCAGTAGGTGCGTGTTGCTGGCGCATCTTTGTGTCTGACCCCAAAACTATAAAGCTGACAGCTTCAGCAGTGTTATCACTGCGACCGCCTCAAATTTTCCTACGTTTTGAGAGGTAATCCTGTCTGTACTGTGGCATTTGAGGCCACGGTAGTCGAATCGTTTTATTTTTTCACTGATTTTTTTCTCTGCTCCTCACTCTAGCTGATGATGTCATCCACTCTAGCGCAAACATTCCGCGCAATACACACCCATTATAAACCCAGAAATTTAACAAAATTGATCATCATGATTGATCAGTGATTGAACAAAAAGTATAAAAGGTGTCGATAAGTAAAGTGAATCACTGACGAGAAGGCAAGAGTACCTACATGTGTAGCTCACGAGGCACTAATAATGAGCGCGGTGAATAGTATATAGTGTGCTCTTTCAGGCACACTCAATAATATGAAGGGATACGACACGATGTCAGCCTACCTTCTGCTCATCCAGGTGGGCAGGCAGTAAAGAAAGTCATACACAAGTTAGAGAAAAGCTGAAAAGACACAATGAACACACCTCAACTCGATATAAATGATTTTTTTTTTTTTATTATTACACTTATACCTGATAGTACTAATTAGTAATAAAATATTATACATAAAAAATCAACTGTTCTGAGTTCTTACTGTAGTCAAACATTAGAAACTGACAAAATGCAGCAAAAAACTTAATGAGTCAAAAACATAACTGAATTCATGAATAAATAGTAAAATATGTAAAAAAATGTATTCCCCATGTTACCCAGGTAGCCAACATTTCCCAGTTTCTTCACCACATTTCCAAATTTCCATATCCTCGTTGGGTGGGATGGGGATATCAATGTAACTTTCTTAGTATAGTTTGCAAGCTAGCTACTACGGGATTATTCAGTGTGTCATCAGTAAGTATTGTATGGATGATTAGCATTATCTGTATTGGTGTCTTAGGACAAACATAACTGTAGATATGGATAGCTAGCTGAAAGGACTGGTGCTCAGTGTGATTACTGCAGCTAGCAGTGATTTTACTGATGCTAGCAGGCCACACAGTTCGCCACTAATGGACATACACGGACGTCACACCCTGTCAGGTTACTGTTAAGAGAACTGGAAATGCGGTGAGGATAATACGTTGAGCAGGGAAAAGGGAATAGTTGAGATATTAACCATATGGTAAGAATAAAAACATGAAAATGAAATTAGCCACTAGTTTCAGTTTCTGGACATTCAGCCAGCTGATTGGAAGTTAAGGGAACCCTGACGTATAAAGCTTTATTTCTTTTTTCTTTCTTGTATTCAGATTTTTTTGACTCATCTGATGATTTATTCATGGTCAGTTTCAGGATTCACAGTGGAAAATATTAATATGATTTCTCAAAGGCTGCTTACATGTTTCGAAAGGTTGGAGCTCCTGGTATCCACATTGTACCTGCAACAAAAAGCAGTGAACTTTAGTCATTTTTTGTCTTAGAATACACACTGCTGTAAACCAACAACATAATACCACAGACATCCAAATAGGAAAAGCAGCTAAGAGAGCACAGCCCTAGAGAAAAAAAAAGTGTACTTGACAAGCAGCACCTGACAAAATGTACAGCTCTCGTGGGAATACATAGATAAAAATCTGTATGTATGTCAATTAAAGAATTAGATGTGGTATAGATACTGTAGGATGGATATATACATATATACTGTATATGTATAGTGAGTGATGAAAAATAAATTTATGGATCTGGAGCAGCATTGCTATACAATGAACTCTGGGATCAACACGCAGGCTGAAGTCACTTTCTCTCTGGCAGATGTGCCATTTCTTTCTCTTACTCGAGGCTACTGTCTCCCCGAGCACTTCCTCTTAGGAGCTGTCACCAGGGGCTGTCTTTGAAAAGGATTCTGTTCATGTTTGACAAAAGAAAATCCACTCGTGTGTCGAATAACATTACACAGAGATCATGTATTCTCCATCTCCTCATCTCTCTCTGGATCTCTCCATCGCCTTCTCTGTGCATCTCGTTAACTATCAGCATCTTTCTGAAGTCTACAGATAGGATGAAGACACACTGAGCTCTGCAGAAACCAGAAACACTCTTTTCACCTGGTTTGTGATCCCTTTCCCCACTTCAGTTACAGAACCACATATTTAACCTGACAGTAATTGACATCCTCACTCCTGCAGGAGTTCCAAGGCAGCGGAAAGTAAATGGAGCATGGAAATACATAAAGAGGTTGTAAAATGAATTCTTTATTGGCTCAGAGGAGGAATAGCATTAAGTACAGTACTGAGCTGGTTACTTCAACTTTGTTAGAAAGATGCACTGTACATCTCAGTAGTGCTCTGTTCTCATGAGAGCAGGCAAGCTTGGAGAAGAAGAGTGACGGAGCCTCTTTATTGTGTTTGTGGTGAAGCCCTGTGGACTGGCTGCTCCCGTTAGCCAGGGGTGAAAGCAAAGCTACGACAAAAATATTAAAACATTTCAACAGTCTTCAGTGTCTAGAAGACTTTAAACAGCAGTTACTGCTTTTTCATACACTGTACAGCAATCTCTGAATTTCAAAGTGAAACATCAGTTTGTCCCAAGATCCTCTGCATTCTTTTCTATTCCCTCCTCTGTCTTTACTCTCTTTCCCCTAATCCCAATATTTGTTTTACTTCACAGCATAGTGATGCATTGGTTAGCACTGTCACCTCACAGCAAGAAGGTTCTGGGTTCTGGGTTTGAACCAGTTAGCCAGCCCGGACCTTTCTGTGTGGAGTTTGTATGCTCTCCCTGTGTCTTTGTGACTTCCTCCCACAGTCCAAAGACATGCAGGTTAATTGGTGATTCTACATTGCCCGTAGGTGGGAATGTGAGCGTGAATTATTGTCTGTCTCTATGTGCCCTGGGTGTACCCATAGACTTTTTAAAACATGGGCGTAGTCTGTTTGATGTCACCCACAAGTTTAAGAGCTCTTGTGAAGCTGAAGTGATGATGGAATGGGTGAGCCATCTCATGTCCTTGTCATCTCTGTTGGAAGTTGCACATGTGATGTAGGGATGTAGCAACCATTAACGCCAACCTCCTCACTATGACTTAATGATCTCTCCTATTATTCTCTCCTCTGCTTTGATGATTCCCCTCATCCTTCACTGTTGTTGTCCACGTTTAATCCCTTTTCTTTCTTCGGTACTTGTTCTTTGTAGCCCTGTGATGGACAGGTGAGGGTTCTGCATGGTCAGAAACATGGCTTTGCAGCATGACAGGACTGACAACTGTGTGACGAACTGACCAGCAAACCTTGCATCAGGATACGGTCAGGAGGCAAGTTTGAGAATTTTCAGAAACAAAGTCCTGCAGAACACACACATGATGGAGTTATTTTGGAAACTGAATATAGAGGCAGTACACGCTGAAATGACTTCTATTGCCTGCTGCTTTCTGGGTTTCATTTTTTCTCAGTGCGGCTTATGCCAAGTGTCGGGTTATACGGCTTTGAAGAGGAAAGTAAAAGCCGGGGACTAATGGAAATAATGGAATTGAGAGGGAATATAAGAGAGCCACCAGCTACGTATACCACCAACTGTGGAACTGTAGTTTGTCCTAAAGTGCAAATGCAGAGCTCTCTGCCATTTAACAGGCCCGCCAAAACACGCACTCTCACTCACGCGAACGCACACACACACACACACACTTTCATTATATCTCCATCCTTGGTGTATCACCACTAGTCTTCAATCTCTCCACTCCTCCATTTCAACAGAAATCCATCTCACCCCTCAACGCTCGCTTTGTAAAAATCTCCTTCTCCTGCGATGTCAAATTGAGCTCGATGTTGAGCTTGGGTGGGATCAAATGAAATTACCACACAGTAGGATAAGCCTGTGAGCGATGGCCAAATGAGATTTGAGTGCGGAGGAGCAATCAAGTAGCTAAAAAATCTAATGACCTTGATTTACATGGTGGGCGGCAGAGGAGCTGGAGGGCTCCTTAACAGAAATGAAGGTGAACAGTGGAAACAGTTTGTGTTTTGAGACGGTGTAAGTCACCTTCATATTTCTTCACGTCTCTCTTTCTTCGTTTAGTTTGGATTTCTTTGTGCAGCCCACACGCTTACATTCAGATCACACTACGTAGGACTGCATGAGTCTTTTGTGAATTGAGTTCCACACATTTGAACTGCACCAAATCAGAATCTGCGTGAGGGATTTAGTGTGAGGCATCCTTTGTACCAGAGACTCCTGAGATCCTGGTTTATTAAAAAACTTGGATTTCTTCCTCTTCATGTCTTTATGCCAAGACAGTAACTCATAAATGGGAAAACTCAGCAGTAAGAGCATTACACCGTGCAAAATATCCAGCAAGGTAATTAAAGCTGATTCATGTAGTCATCATGGTGGTGATTAGTGCAGTGGAATCACATTACGCTAACTAAAGTACGCGTCAGCCAGTGAAAATCAACAGTGTAATGAGTGGTTGCATTCTAACAGCCATCATGATCCACCATGTGTGGAGGCCGACTACACTGAAAAAAGTCTGAGTCAAAGTTCATCTGGGGACGCAACTTTAAAAGAGCTTAAAAGTGTACATCACCCAATGAGCTTACCAAGGCTACTAAAACAGGGCTCCTTTATTATAATCAATATCAATAATGTTAATGTATCTATTAGCGAAAAAATCAATGAACGACTGAAAAATAAATTAGAATGATGAAAGTAGTTCCTGAATAAATGTGAATCAGTGAACTTCTGAGCCGGTGCACTGTGATGCATCACTTTGAGAATCAAACTAATGGTACACTTATTAACTTTTTTTTTTCACCTTCTGAGCTTTCAGTCTCATTTCAGCCTTCATCAGCTGGCTCAGATGTCATCATTTCACAATCCATTATTCCATTCATGTGCATAATCTTCACAGAGGACCGGGGTTCACGTTCAAGTTCAAAAGAAAGATATTTGACCCCAAAATTTGTCCTGCAGTCACCAAACACATCATGTGTTGGTCCTTTTTACTTGTCACATTATTTTAAACTCAAGAGGACTTTTGTCAGGATCCTATAGGACTGACCCTATAAGACTGTTTTATCCGTCATCTGATTGGTTAGCGGTCAGGCACTGACAGGTTTTGAAGTGAGCCTGCTCCAGCAGACAATTATATGTTCATTGTTTTACAAGGCCAATTTAAACAAAGAATAATATAATAAATAATAAAAAAGAATAAATCTGTTTTGTGTTAAATGTAATTTATGAAAATATGGCTGTATATGGTTGAACTCAACAACATCGTTGTGTATAATGTGTAAAGCTCATGTCAGTTCCAGTGTGCCTTGATTTCCACATCTGCTCCACATGTTGTAACGTGTGTTAACTGCTTTCCCACAAATTCAATAATATTCATGTGTTTTTTCTGTAAAGGGAATCTCTGTAAAATGTCGCAAAAGACAGTTCTGCTCCATTAAAGCTACAACCTGGCTATAATTCCAGGTACAATAATGAAACTTTATATATGTGCAGATCACATGTGCCACCTACATTGAAATGACCTTAACAAGAGAAAGGACATTGATGGCAGGACACATTTTAATTGCTTCATTACAGACTCATTAGTTTTAATGGCATTTTAAACGTTTCGAGACAATGAACATCATTACAAAACTCACATTACTTCACTTGAACTTTTTTCACTTCAACAGTTCTTGATGCATCTGATATCTCACTATGTTTTGGTGAATATTGTACATGTGCTTTACATCATACATTGGCAGGTTTCAGGGCCGCTTATGAATTCATTTAACAAGGTGTGTATTGAAATGTGAGGGTGGTCATGATGTGATTTACATATTAAGTTTGCATCATGGATGAAGCCTCTCTTATTCCCAGTGTGGGCTTGGAAACAGCAGCGTACATTTAAAAACCTAATTACACACCACTGCATGGTATGTTAAGTTAAGGTCTGACTCATCCCTTAAGGGCGCAGAAACAAAATGTAGAACAGCCTTAATTACATTTTTGTACAATCACTGATGATTGCGACACCTGTGCTCTCAGTGTGATGGAATTTACACTATTAGCACCCAGAGCAATGCTACCGCTTACTATAAGGGCGGCTGTTACTCGGAGGCAGAGCGGGTTGTCCACTAATCAGAAGATCGGCGGTTCGATCCCCGGTTCAATCCCCTCCAATCTGCATGTCTAAGTGTCCTTGAGCACTGAACTCCAAATTGCTCCCGAAGGCTGTGCCATCGGTGTGTGAACGTGAATGGATGGTTAGCTCCTAAAAAAACTGATGATGGCAGCCAATGCCATCAGTGTATGAATGTGTGTGAATGAGATATGTAGTGTAAAAGCACTTTGAGTGGTCGTAAGACTAGAAAGGCGTTATATAAGTACAGTCCATTTACTATTTCTGTGGTGGACTTGCTTGGTGGCTCTTTAATAACCTCACACTACTACAGTACAGGTTCATTGACTGAGACACCTCTGATACTGTCTCAAACCTGAAGTCTGTTGAAGACTTTAAATATAATAATCATCTACGCCCTCCTGGTCCCTCTTCACTTCACCTTGTAACCTGTAACGTTATTATGTAAATACAAATCCCATCACAAGGCATTTGCTCTCGCTGACTCAGACTCTTAGATTTTGGTAAGTATATGCCAATGAACTGAATCACAGCTCACATGTTCACAAATCTGAAATTATACAGACCTAAGAAAACTGCTAGCTGAGCGGCTGCAGCTTTCAACTTTAATGTTTCAATGTGTTCCATAAAGCTGCCCAGCTATTTGTATTTGTTGACCCATCTGAGATTATGATTATACGCCTTTTCATCATTTCAGGTGAGGAAGATAAGGGAACATACAGGAGCTAGTTCATTGACTCATACACACAGATCAATGAAGAGAAACAACATCAGCCTCAAAGGTTCATTATCCGGTCTGGGCAAAAAACAAACTACGCTTTTTAGTGATGAGTCATGTCATAATACGAACCATTTCCTCTATTTTAAGCTACAAACTGCTCCGTACAGCCTCGTCATTAGATCAGATTAAGTTGATGGCTGTGGTCTGTAGTATATGGCACTCAGGGTTAAAGGGTATGGGGGCTGTGTTGGTGAAGTTGCACCGTACTAACACAGTACAAAATACACGACCTCGACATTGCCCGGTGACAGACAACTGAAAGCAACTTTAAAGTCAACGAGTCCCAATAAAATATAAACCAACAATGAAAGTATCCTTTTAACAAGTGTTGTGTGTATCAAAGATACACTGATATGTGTATCACATTCCTATCAATGAGCCACACTGTGTAACCTGTTCCTTCATTATCATGAACACACACACACACACACACACACACACACACACACACACATATACAGTTGTTTGTTTTCAACACCCACAACCAAATACTCATTAGAACAGTGCTTCCCAACCTTTCAGGTCGTGATCCCCTCAGAATAATGAGGTTGTTGGAATTGCAAGCCAAGTTCTAATTAAAGATACTCTTCATTCTTGATCAACCATCTAATTCTCTCTAGTGGAAATATCAATTGTTGATATCAATAATTCATTTCTGGGCAATGTTGAAATATTCACTGTAGATATATAGAATTGCTCACATATTACAGATATCATACACAAAACCCAAGATTTCTAAAATTCACTTATGACTTCTCAAAATCAAATTGTGTTCTACTGCTGACATAAGCCATGTGATGTATCATCTACCTACAATAAAGTTTAGTGCATTCATAGTACACACATGCAGTTTAACTACCAGCTAAATCTGACATTCAGACTATAGGAAAAAAATCACTGTGGATTACGAGTGATGATACTTCAAATGATTTATTGCTTTTGTTGTCACCATTCAGCTGTTCAGTCCATTCATCTCCCATTCCTTATGGAAATAATACATCACTTTGCTCCACATCTATTTATTGTGATTCACTGGGCTAAAAATAACCCGTGTGGAGAGGTGGGAGTTTAATAATTGATTCCCTCTACTGGGATGCTCCCTTTTATTGGAATCCCCTCTCATGATCCCATATCAGGGAGACCACAGCACTCTCCTGGGGCTCAATACAATCCATATCCATATCTGGGCCATGCCGGATTCCTGTTTTATTTCTGTTTGCACCACTCTCTGTTGTGTGGGAATGTGAGGCTGTATTTATAACAATAAACCAGCGCCTACAGATGGAGCATGTTTTAAGTCCATGACAATATTACATGTATCAGTGATGTCAGAAAAACACAATGCCAATAATGAATCAATGGTCAGTAAATAAACAATTAAATAATCACAGAAGAAAACTTCCATCCAGAGCCTCAAATACAGTCTGAAACATGAATTTGTGTCTTCATCACTACTGAACCTTTATTGTATCGTTCAGGTTAGTATTTGGTTGCCAACCATGTTCTACTTCCTCCATTTCTTCCATTTGGATTTGCAGGTTATATTAGAAATATTTTGTTACTATGTTTCCCAAAATCTAAATACAAACAACTTACTCTATATCTTATTCTCCATGGCTCATCCCTCCTCATGTTATCATTTTACATACATATAATATGTTATTATGAATCCATTGTGTAATGTGCATCATTAGTCTACTATAGGCAAGTTTCTCAGAACAATAGAATACATCATGGTTGCCCTAGCTCCCCCTATCACACAGTGGTTTGTTCCATTAGGTTAAAGCAGTCAGACTCACACCTGACATCAGCCCTAAAGCAATGAAAACATGGCATCAAAAAGACAACAGGAGTCTGGTGCCGAGAAAAGGAAAAAGAAGAAACAAAGGGATGTGGAAAAATGTTATTTAATAATATAAAAATATTGTTTTCCAGTTGTAATATTATTGTTAAGTTGTTCAATTTTATTGAAGCAGATTGTACTTTTACTGTTATTTATTTATTGTTATTGTAATTATCTGTGTTGTTTAATGAATAATATATCTCTGGTATCTCTGGCACCCCTGAGTAATTTTTTATTTAATTATTTATTTTTTTGTTGGGGGGGGGGGCACCACAAAGCAATAGGGCACCAGTTTAGGGCACCAAATTGGCTAGCAGCGGCCCTGTTTGGCTAACATCTCCTCACAGACAGCCACAGCTTCTTCTCCTGACTCCAACATTCACTTTCTTGGAGTGCATGTGAAGGGGACATGGACACAGTGCTGATGTTAACAATGACAGACAATGCAGGCAATTTAGTGATAGACCTGCCATTGTGGTCTTGACTGGTGTTCAAATGTTCAGAAAAAAAATGTCCTCGTTGTCTGAGACACAGACAAGACAAAAAAATACAGTCGATTCTGAGGCAAAGACCGTCAATAAGAGGTCTTGGTCTGCATTTCCTAGATGATACAGGTTAAAGGCACTTAGACTTTGCTGAAGTGCGCTGCATGTTTTGACATTTTCTGAAGGTTGACAAAGAGCAGGAAGAATTCTGAGTGACAGCAACATTTTGTTTTTGTTTAATTTACGATTCAAACACCTTAAGATGACTTAAGTTGTTCTGTAGTAGTGCAGATACTTTCATTAGGAAAAATGTGTCTTGTATTTTATACCCCTTTAATGACTAATCAATGATACATCCTCAGCATTAGTTCCAGACTTTCACTCGTGGTTGAGCTCTCCATTAGTGCTTCAGGGACAATGTTCATTATGTCAAATGTTTTCTGCAAAAAGGGGATAGAGCAGCAGTAAACTATTGATTTAATGAAAGAACTCTTTCCTCCCTCCTGAAGTGAAAACACAGAATATGAAGACAAAGAGTGCATTCAACAGGAGGAGCACCACAGTACAGCAGTAACAAAAGATTTGCTGTCGCGATTCAGGTAGCATCCACGGTGACTACCAAAGCCAATGATGCACGACATTTCAGGAGCTTTGAAGAGTGGCTTTTGAATGTGTGTGTGTAGGTGTGTGTGTGTGTGTGTTATATTTCGCACTACTTAATAATTCAGAATTAATGATTTACTTTGTCAGGAGATTAAGACTCCTCACTAAGCGGGGCAGCTGCTGTCCCAAGGGAAGAAGATTCAAACTCAACACTCAAAGCCATTAAAAAACTTGGACTCTCATGCAGGCAGAATAACACTGCAATTGATTTTCTGACTTATGAATTCATTTCCATCTCGTTCTTTTTAGTCATTTAACTTTTAGAGCTCTGGGAATGCTACAGCTTTACAGTTTGTGTGTCACTCTAAGGCTTTACGTGTCTCACAGCAGCCCTAAACGTATGATAGTGACACGGATGAAGTCTTTTTTTCTTCTAATATTAGTGATAGTGAATTTCCCCAGTGTGGTATCATTCAAGCCTGTCTCATCATTCAGTATCAGAGATAAGGCCCTGTTAGTAAATCCACCGATCACAGGGATTCTATTGAAATGAATTGATTTTACAGTAGACCATTGTGGTTTTAAATGCAGCTGTGACCGGGCCTTAACACTAAGCTGAGGCTTCTCCACTGCTGTAATACTTGTCTTTATGTTTCAATACAATTTGTGATATGAATAAAAGTTTGAAGACTTACCAGAATCTTCATCAGGTAACTGAATGGATTTATTTTTATTCTCTTTCTCAAAGATCATTGGTCGATATCGGATAGATGACTCCCTTTCCAATTAAGAATGTGTTTATCAAGCCTGACTAACAGTAATGTGGTACTTTGGTCAATGTGTGTGTCCATTTAACTTAATTAAACATTGAACATTTAACAGTGAGGCTGGCATTATTGGTTGGTTGGTTGGTTGGTTGGTTGGTTGGTTGGTTGGTTGGTTCAGTGCAGGACTCAATGAAAATGTAATGTCACAAATACATATTTTCATGTCAAGATGTCCTGAATAAAGTACACTCAAAAAAATATTTAGGTCTTTATTTATGGTATTTCAATTGCATAGAAAATTTCCACCCATTTCAATTCAATTACATAGGTTTAATATAAATGAATAAGTTGTTAATAAATCAACTAATAAGCTTAAAGCAAAGCAAGTAATAAGATTTATGTAATAGTACTAATAAACTCAAAATGCCTGCATTCATTTTCTCTGTTGGGTTTGGGCAAACAAATTGGCTTTATTAATACTCAATGCATAAACATGGCTACTACTACACTACTGTGTAGTGGAAGCACATTGAGGTTATTAGTTCTATTACATAAATCCTATTACTTGCTTCACATTAAGTTTATCAGTTAATTTATATTAAAACTATGTAATTTAAATGGATGGCACTTGTGTATTTCAATTGTATAGAAAATTTCCATCGATGAATTCAATAATATACAAGCACAATTTGTGCAACTGAAAGAAACACTTTGTTTCTTTCAGTTGCCATTCTCTTGAAATCCTCTAAACGACAGCCTGAAAATGCATGGCGATGAGTAGCTGGCTGCCAACAACCGTTGCACAGTGCAATAGCAAACAGTGCTAAAGAGATAACTGCTTTTAAAGTCATTGATTCAAGACTCATCACCAGTTAAAGACACGCTTTCAAGAGAGTACGCAGCACAATGTAATGGAGATGAGAATCCCTGCCTCACTGGGCTGATGCACATGTGTATGGAAACAGGGCTACTAATGTTGCAGCTCTCCTTTGCCACTAATTCTTTAAACTTGTCTGTTGCTGTGTGTGTGTGTGTGTGTGTGTGCACTCAGCCAAAGATCTTTTGTGAGGGCAAAGCCTCCACTCTGTCCAATCAGAGACTTGTTGTTGTTCCAGTAACTCCAACAGACTGATATGTCTTCTCTCTATCTGATGACATGAGGTGAAGATTCATCGGCGTCAGAACCTTTTAGGTCAGCTTCATATCATATCAATAATTTAAGCTATCATTGTGTGCAAATGTCACAGCAGGTCACCTGCTGCTGTGTAAATATAAGTATTAGAGACAATATTAAAAGACTCAGATCAGGATCAGGGTTTGAAACAAGGCTCAGTGTGTTCTGAGTACAGTACAGTATTTATAGCAAACTCCAACCAGGAGGAAATAGTTCATTTTTTGAGGACTATGTTCAGCTGCACATTAATCCCCATTTGGTTCTCTAGTGAGAATTTGTTGCAGCAAGATGGTGTGTGTGGGACTGAGTCACAATAAACGTGTGTGTTCATGGTAATTAAGGAACATGTCACCCAGTGCGACAGGGTGGCTCACTGATGTCTTTTTAATGGTTTTTGGACAACAATTGAGCTCTGTGGCACAGAGGAAGACGATGTATCAGGCTGAGGATACACAAACAACACTTGTTAGTAGATCCAGTAGTAGACTTCAGTCTTTACATGGGATTTGCTGACGATAAAAAATGTAAAAAGTCATAAATGAAATGTTTTTATAGAACTGATTTTGCCTACATCGTTGCTTAGTTACCTTCTGATGAGCAGAAATGTGACATTTGATGTGTGGGACACTTTGATTTAACTTCACTTCACTCTCACCTGTCTGCACTGGACACAAATGTAGAATGTCTACTGAAATGACATTTAGGGTCTAACAAACATGTCAATTCAAACTGCAGCTGCTTTTGTTACTGACCGAGGATTGGGATTAGTTCAATCAATGTCGCAGCCTAGTGCTGTTGATGTTCACAGTTATTGACTACACAGTGATGGACATAGAGGTGAGGAGCAGAGATGATCAATAGGAGGGATGTAATAGACTCTTTGGCCTCTTCTTGTACCTGACCCCACGCTGGGTCTGTCCACCGAAGACCCTGCTGTAGCATCGATCTCCCTCTATGAAAAGAATGGATGCAGTAAAAGTTTTCTACCTGCAGTCTCCTCTGTGAGTGACTTCAGTTTTTGAGATGGATCGGCAGCAGATCTGTAAATAGACAGCAGCAACAACGCTGTTCTCTTTTCTTTGAATCCTCTGGGATTAGCATGGCCTCAACATGCAGCAGAGCTCGTTGTGCTCATTTGCAGAATCTAAAAGTAAATTTCCCTCTTAATTCTCCTCATAAATACTTCAGAACATGTTTGAACCAAACAAAACAACTCTCAGATAAATAATGAACAGATTCAGAGGAAAAATAGATTGCGACAAACATAAAAAGATTATAAAATGCTGAGTTTATACTGTGAAATGCTTAACCGGTGATATGCTCAGTCCACTTTGAACAGTAAGACTGAATCATCACTGTTTGTCAGCAGGCTATTTCAAAACTGTAAGAACCGTGGAGGAACCAGTGGTGGATGTGTTGACCTTTGATAAAGAAACAATTATTTACATTTCAGCAGTGATTCTGCATTCAGATGTCTGCCTCCAGACAATCATCTTTTTTATCCGAGACTGTTATACCAGCGAGGGTTTAATTACCTTGCTCAAGGGCAGTGTAGTAATGAGGGAAGGGCAAGCTGTGATTGTTTATTTCCCCTGACCCGATTCACATCCACAAAAGTCACAATATTTCTGAGCAGGATTTCCGTAGTAAACTGAAGAAAAAATAAATGCTGACATTAGATTATTTTACACTAAATTGTGCCTGTGGTTACAGCTGTGTATGATCGGCACAATCATAAAGTTTCTTTTAAAGTTCAGATGGGTCATGTGGATAACATGATTTACTTCTTTCTGATGATAGCATGCTTTACTTTCTTATGGAGCCACACTGAGGTATCATTTTGAGTTTGAATTTTACTGGACCGAATAGATCAAACTATTTCCATGAGTTAAACACAAGACTCATATGGTTAGTTACAGCGGACTGTGTGAACTGATCAGGACTGAGACCTTTGACCTATAACGGAGCAATTGCACCAGACGCTAAGAGACAGGAAAGGAAATAAAACAAACTACAGGTTCAATACTAAAATCGCCTCCCAGCCCAGTGTTGTTATTGTGGGTTTGATAAGGACTGATGTCACTCACTGGGTGGATGGGTCAGAGCCATTTTTAACCACTGAAGGAGAGCAACATGGATACGTTTTCCATCTTCTCTTTGACCCATAAATTATTCACATATATTATCTTAAACAGCTAATAAAAGACATTTCTACAAACCAAAGTTTTGGGAATGGATAGAAATTTCATCTGTGCTAGAAAGTCTCAAAAAAAGAGGCTGTCTCATAATGACAGTGTCAAAACATACAAATGTGTCTTTACAGGATAAAGCATCTTGAGGGTACAGTTTTCAGCATTCACTCAATTTTCTCCATCTAACCTCCATGCTTTCCCCATGGCAACCCGAAAAGATGCAGAAATGTTGTAACATTCTGTTCAATACTGCTGATTTACAACATTTTGACGAGAGTCATCCAGTCAAAATGTTTTTATGGTAATCAGCTTTGACTGGAGGCTTATAAACCTAGTGGGTATGAGTCAGCAGGCCAAAATATGAGGAGGTTTGATTGAAGTCGTTCCCTGGTATAACAAAGGAAAGAAACAGCGGTGCTGTTGAGGGAAAAGGCGTAGATGTTCCCACTTACACATCAAAGCGAAGGTTCTGCTTCTCTTCAAAGAAGAAATCAAGGACAAACTTCCTCACAAAGTCGGGGTTCAGCGTGTTATCGATTACTTCTGTCCGACCAAACTGGAGGAAAGAAAGAGTGGAGAAGAAAGTCAAGACCATGCTGATCAATCTGTACATTTAGTTACAGGGAAAAGACACAAACGCTGTAGGAGGGTAGCCCTGTTGTTTTGTGTCTTTTGTGGGTTTATAACCAGCAAACGTCTGAAAGAAAGTGACATGCTGTAAATCAGTCTTAACCTGATTAAGGCAGAGCTCAAACTCAATGAACCATTTCAGTGTCTGATCTGATTATGTTTCCTGGAGTAAAAATGACCATTTATGCTGCGTCTTTCCAAATGTTGTTAGAGAACATGAATTATTTTGATTTTCTTTAGTTTTAGAAGCTTCAAGTTAGCCATCAACTGCAGGGAGAGCCGCCAGGGATACTCAATTTTAAAATCCAGCGATTTACATAATCAATTTAATTATCTCGTTATCCAAAGATAACAAATGATGGCTTTGCCGAGCCCATTAATCCTGATAATTTGTAAAAGGGTGGAGATAAAATTGATAAAGGCAGAGCTAGATATTACTCTTGATCAACACAATTATTCAATAAAGCTATAATGGGCATAAATTGGATCCTGGTGTCATCTCAGGCTCCCTCCAACAGATCAAACATATGTATGAAGAAAAATCATTAATTAGAATCTGAGATGCAAAATGATGCAGCAGCTAAAATACATGAATGTAATATAAAATTAAATATAGGTGTCTATAGAGGTGACAGGTGATAACTGGGGTATGCATATAAATAACTACTTTCACAGATAAATATGTACTGTGATGTGCACAGGTCCAGGTTCGTTTTTGTTACTTCTGAATGAGCCTTGGATATCTACAGAGGGAGCGAGTCCTCCTCTACGAAGTATAATATTTTGAACCACAATGTTTCTACAGCATCCCAGAAAGGACAAACTTAACTCTAGAGAGGGCCCTTGGCATTTTTCAGCATTTCACAGCCACCGTAGGTTCTCCTTCACACTAGGAAGGAGAGTGTGACGTGTGAGGCAACTGCACTACAACTACACATCAGCAATTAAACTGCTAAATGCCACTAAATCCTACCGGTCCTTTATCTATGTAGCCTGTTTACTCATGGTAGAAACACATAAACCAAAAAAAAAAGACCAAATCTGAACCGGTTAACAAAGTCTGGCAGGCTTCTGCAACTCTCTTTGGTTTGGGTTTGAAGCTGCGTGGAGAATGGACTAAAACAGTGTCGTATAACATAGAGGAAGGTCTCCTCATCCCTCCCAACACCAGAGAAGTTTAAGTCATGTGCTTCATACATGTCATGATTCATCTGCTAAGTCAGTTTTGCACTTTGTCACATTTTGAGGTTTCCACCTCCGCCAAGAGTTAAAAATGTTGACTACAGTGTACACAAAGATATCCCATCATGCTCTCTGACAGGTGACAATGATGATGAGCTATTGATTTGTCTTATAAGCCCCTCCCCTCCTGCTCTCCTCTGTCAGTCAAACTCTACACAGAAGAGACAAAAGAATCTCCTCCATCAGGTTTCAAATGATCACACTACAGTGTGATGGTAAAGATGAATGGTAGTCATACTGTGACTGGCAGTATGATAGATAATCAGACTGTTCAGCATAATATTTGATGATAACAGACCTGCCTTCCTTCTAAACACGTTTTAGGGTTTAGAAATGAATCAATGATGTCTTTTGCATATTGTTACTTGGGATTCTCTCTGCTGTGCATGCAGAGTTTGACTTTCTTTGTGCTCACCTTAAAGCTCAGTTTAACACGAGAATGTACCAGCAGATTTATTACATCACAACTAGTTTGGAGCCAGTTACAGTACAGTATGCAGCGTACACAATGTGATGTGCAAACTTGAATCCTCCAGGTCAAATACTAAAGTACCAGAGCTAAATACAATCAAATTAACATCAGGGATGTTTAGAGGAGCTGAGAGTTTGTGATGGTCGACTCGTGGGAGCTCCAGATGTGCTGCCCATGTACCTTGTCTGCATGATGTTTCAAGAGCGTGCTATGATAGATTTTAACTTGACATTTAGTGAGGTAGTCACTGTTGCTTTCAGAAGGACAAAATTACAAAATAAAGTGAGTGTATGCTACAGAAACATTCTAATGTCAGCTTTATTTGTCATCCCAATGAACCATATCTTAATGCTATGTGACTATGACGTACCTGTATGTTAATGCCAGGTGGAAAGAGGATCAAACACCTACATACTGCACTGTGCAGTACAAACACAGAGAAAGACTCCTACAGTGCTGCAGCAGTTTTGGGGTAAATCGAAGCAGTGCGTTGCTGTCGTGGACAGAAACTTAAAGACTTGCTGCCACCACTGCTCAGCTGACAGCTGACAAAACAGCCAGCAGTGACAGCCTCACCCCCACTGATCCTAAAAACAGAGCCCTTTGTTTCATATTTACTTGCTAACACTTTTCTCTGACATGCATCAGGGGACGGGACAGAGAGAGGCTCGCTGGATTTAGGAGCCTGAAGGAGGGTGTGTGTGTGTGTGTGTGTGTGTGTGTGTGTGTGTGTGTGTGTGTGAGAGAGAGAGAGTATGGCGAGGTGGGGGGGGGCAGACCTCTTGGCTCACTGTTGCATCACTATCCTTTGATCCAACCGTGACACTAACATGCTGGAAGACTGTACTGCATGCTGCCCATAAATAATAATACACATGCCTGTGAGAAGTAGATTTTTGGTTCCAGAGCTGTCACTATCTTTTGGCTTCTGTTTTGAGGAAAGCAGACAGCAGAAATATAAATATGGATTTCATTATATTACTTTGTATCCTGATTAGATTGTGCGTTAGAATAAACTAAAAGGAAATTTGCGCTCCCTGTTATCACAATGTTATGCTGTCCAAAATATCTACTTTTTATTTCTATTTTGTGTTACTGACACGTGTACAGTAATTAAAGGGATGGTTTTGGTATTCTGAAGTGGGGTTATATGAGGTACTCATCCACAGTAGTATCGTAGAGTAGACAGCAGTCGGCGCGGTGGTTTGGAGAGTCAGACAGGGATCCCAGCATGGAAGCAGAGGTATGAACTGCTGTGGACGGCAATTCAATGTGCAGTTGGAAGTTCTACAGTTCTACAGAAAAAGGCTGTCTGACAGCAGGCTAATGTGATGAAAATATTCTTGATATAGCATACGCTTAAACAGATATGGGTTTTTTGAGGTGGGCCTTTTTTATGTGTTTTTATCTCCAAACTGAGGGCGTGCTGCCTGTTGTCCACTGCTACCTCATACAACCCCACTTCATAATACTCAAACTATTTACTATTACCTTTAATAGTGTTAATGATAACTGACCTCAATTTACATTTGTGGGAATTCCTGGTTCAATGTTATGGTTTACTGGGACACTTAAACGGAACCAAACCATTCTTTTGGTTATTAGCAACCAAATCACACCAAAGCTTGTAATAGAACTGCTGCTCCATCGTGTCAGTGTCGTGTTTTGCCTTGTCTAGGCATCAAAAGTACACAATCTGCAGTCAAGTTAGCAATAATTAACATGCAATGGCTGGCTAGACTTTCAAAATAAAGCTGGCTGAGAAACATTTCATGTGATAGCTGCAGTTTGGGTAGATTTAGGTACCAAAGCTACTACTAGATTTAAAAAAAGATCATGCTTTGGGTTAAAATAAATACATAAACATACATATGGAAGTTACGTTATGTATGTGGCCTAAGTCCAGTACGTTATGTAAGTTAACTTAAGTTAAAATAAGTCAAAAGTGACTCTTGGTTTACATTGGAAATGATTCCCAGTCTCCTTTGAGAAAGTCCTCCCTTTTACATACACTGGTGCAATAAAAATAGCTTATATGAAATTACAAAATACCTCCAACAAACCTTCACTGCGACCTTATAAACTGTCATTTCAAAAAGAAAATGAGAAATGCTTAGAACTCTATGTGAGAAGAAAAATGTCAGTTTTTCATGCCTACAACAGTTTTCCTACCCAAGGTCATGGGTGACCGGAGCGTATCGCAGCAATTTAGAGTACCCAGCTCTCCTAATATGCATGTCTTTGGTCTTTGGGATGGAATTGGAGCACCCAAAGAAAATCCAGGGCCAGGAAAGCCAGCACCTTCTTTTTATACAGAAACAGTACTAACCCCTGTGACATCTAGCTATGCAGTCTCTTTTTACCTCCAGGCAGCAATATATGTGTTATGAAGGTATGCTAAAAATAGAGGGTCATATATTGAAGCCATACAGCCGATTTGGTCCATGCAAGGCCAGTGAGACTCTTTTAACGTTAGGGATGTCTACAGTTAGCATATATCTTTTCAGTAGGACAGTCAAGGCAGCACAGAGGCTATTGAAGAGACCTGTGGATTTTGTTGGATGCAGGACCATTCAACAGCAAGGCCCCTGAGGGCTCATTCAGTTAAGAGGGCTATAGGAGCTGCTATTCTCTACAAACTGCAGAGTAACATTTTGAGAATTTAGAAAAACAGATAGAAGTATTTGCGAGCATTTGACAGCTGGGTAAGCCCCAATGACAGTATAAAGAATGGACCGAGAGCCTGAGTGACGTCACCCGTACGTTTCCAAAGCGCTGTTTTGAAGCCGGAAATATGCTACGCTGGCCACCGCCATGTTGGATGTACTGCTTCTTCCACCTCACGGCTAATCAAATATGAGGCAGGACCAAAGATGCCTGGGTGCTCAAATAAGCCATCTGTAACAGCACTTACCTGTCAATCAAGCGGCAACGCTATTAATTATGCACAACTTTGAGCCTTAATATCATCTGAACTGGTGAGTTGAAACAAATTCACTCCCCTCACAGTTGTCATGAACAGGAAAATTAGCTATAGAGACCAAAACCGTTGTAAACATGTTTATTTCTGTTACTGCATGTGCTGGAACTATTTCACTATTTCTTGGCAGCTTCTTGAAGTCTTGTTGGCACATTGAGGTTGCCAAGTTTTGTACCATCATGCCTGCACAGACACAGACAGAGCACAAAAGTACTGGCTAGATGGATAAACTGTTATGAAATAGTTCTAGCACACAATAAGCTATGCACAGAGCTAGGTTAGCTGCTTCCACCAGCTTAGAGTCTTTATGCTAAGCTAACCTAACCACATCCTGATGCCTGGTACTGGTCTGTTATATAATATAAGACTGATCTTTCCTGTTTGTTTGTTTGTTCTTTGGTTGAATCTTATTTTACAAAATGTTAAGTTAATAACTAAATTAAATTAAGTATATCAGTCAGTCTATTGTGGCTTGGCTTTTTCTTTGGCTTGGCGTCATTTCTTCTCAAGAACAATTACAAATTTGTAAATTTAACAGATGGTGGTGTGACTAAGAGAAATTTGGCATTGAAAAGAGAAATGTCTTTGCTGGCATTCGTTTATAGTGAAATTAGAAGGAAGAAATTCAGGAGTGTGTCAACATGCTTTTAGCAGAGAACACAAACAATATTAAATTCAGCCAGTCACATCATTATTCAAGATTAAAAGTTTCAGATAAGGTAAGACAGCTGTACCACCAAGATATCTAATGTGCTACCTTAAAAAAAAATTCAAGCTGAAGGCAGAAGTATAAACCATCCTGCTCGTGTTATTTCATTACTGGCCTTGTGACTTGTGTTGTGGTTTTGTGAAGCTAAAGAGCTCCTGCGAAGTGCACTTTATACAATTTACTGTATTCTGTGTTGCTGTCACTGAAATGGTTTTCATAGTCATAATGAGCTATTACTGAAACACAGATGAAGAAGATAAACGCATAACTTGTCTCAGTTTTCTCTCTCTGTGGCCGTTTCTGCCTCCGACTATTATTCAACTGTCCACATAATGAACTAATACTACTCTCCTTTTTGACAATGTAAATGCAACAACATCATAATATTGACAGGGAAGAAGCTTAGTGAGAAAAAGGTCATTGAACCACCAGCTGTTAAACACAGGAGATGAAACTCCTCCAATCATATATAGCACAAACTTTAACTGAATCTCTCGAAAATCAGCAAAAGAAAATGCAAATTCATGTCGATCCATCTTCTACTGTACTACTATGTTACATTACTGTGTTACATTATGTAATAAAAAATTATGTAAAAACTGGGTTGAACACACACGCTCCTCTGACTGATCCCACAATTCACTGCTCTGGTTCATTTTCTTCATTAGCTCTAGTTTCCCCTTCTCTCTGTGCATTCATATTAATTGTTTAAGCCTCAATTTCCCCCCACAGAAGATTCTTCCTGTGTCTTTATATAGACTTGAGATTCAGTAGTGTCATCTTTCTTTGTTTGAATAAACCTTCGGCATAACAGTCAGCTAAACAATGAACCATGCACTTCCATCGTGTTTGTCATTCTACCTCACTATGAAGAAGAGATTTGCATCCATACAGATAATGTCCTGAACCCCCCTTTGACAACACGTGGACAGAACATTTATTTAGAGATCAACTTTTCCTGTACGCTGATTTCATATTTATTTAAGCGGAACTATTCCTTTGAGGCATTCCCTGCACAGACATTTCTAGATTAACATCAGAAATAAAAACATGAGCCTTTCAGTTGATTAAATCCCTGCAGCCATGTAAAGATGTTTTACACCATCAGTTACTAATCTAAATGTAAAAAAGGCATCCCCACTGCGCACAGTGATCTGATGTAGGCACCTGGATCATACTATGAGCAACCAACACCAGGCTGCCGCAAAGTAATCAACAAAAATACTGAGTGCTCATGCTAGATATGTCCCTATTGTCCTTGCACACTGCCGAGTTGCGTCACATTCAATCAAACATGATGCAACACAGTAGTAGAGGAGCATCTCCTGATCTCAGAAGACTCATTCTCTCTGTGGCGGATGAGTAAAGCGAAGCCTGCGGGGGGGTTTCCGGCACACAACTATACATTTAACTGTGTATGTGTGCACGTGTGCCTCCCGGCAGCATTGTACTGTGAGCAGAAAAGCCTAGCAGCATCGAGGCAATCAGGGCAGCTTTGCTCTCTAGATGAGCCGGCTGCATCTTAAATGAACTGTCTACAAGGAGATGGTAGACTGAGACAAAGGAGGACAGAGAGACAGAAAGAGGGAGAGGGAGTTTGTCCCAACAGAGCAGGGATCCAGAACACCCACAATGTGGACACAAAATGTCAGTTAAAATGGGGATAGGGATCATTATTATTGTTATTTCCCAGAAGTTGTTCAAAAAGTAGGTTAGCATGGCTGTGTGTGCCTCCTGGGGGAGCAAGTTAGACTGTCAGACATGAGCTAATGAAGCAAGAGAGAGAGACGCGACAGTGTCTGGTGGAAACACTTAAGTCTGAAACATATTATAGTCAAATAATTTATTACTTTCCAAGGCCAGACTAAGTGTTCTGAGGGCAGTCTAAGCAGGATCTGACAACACTGTCCACTGAAAATATATGAAAGTGAATTTGAGGGGGCGTGTGAGACACAAGTGAATGTGAATCTGCATAGGGTGGTGCAAATTAAGGTGAGTTTGAGCTATCACACACACACACACACACACATGGTTGGTGTATCATTAGCTTGGTACAGCGAGCTACTTTGAGGCAAATGAACATAGACACTGAAAAATACAGGTGCTAAATTGACATGAATAAAAGTTGTACTGTGACGATACTGTGTATCACCAGATTTGGTCTATTTGTCAAAATCTCTCAAAATGTCCACCAAGCTGTGAAAACATTTTATTTGGTGCACAATGGTCGCTAAAATCAAAAAGTATATCATTAAAGCTGTAATAATTTATTTTTAGCGACTCGGAGGAGAATACTCCATGAACTAGAAAACACATTTTAAGACCTGATGAAGTTGTTTTGGCAGAGAAACATTAGCTTTCATTTCCTGTCTGTTTCTGGCTAGCTGATGTAGCATTTCTAAGCTCTACATTCTCTCTACTTTCAGCTCTTTTTAGGCCTCCACCAACTCTATAGGAAAATATCTAGGTCTGCACTGCTGTATGTTTGACTTTCTTCACTAGCTAGTTGCTAACTTCGGAGACATTTTTGCAGAAGAAGCGATACTTTCTCTCAAAGAATGCCTAAAACCAACCTTTGTTTAGGACAAGGACATTCGGTAGTGTGTGATTTATTTCTGTTGCTTGTCAGGAGCAATGGCATTGGAGTGTAGTAGCATTGTCGAACTTTACAAATGTGCAGACTGGGATTGATGGGTCAACAAAGCATGTGGTTACATTCTGTTTTCTACCAACAGTGAACGTGGGTTACTTCAGTCCATAACGATGTCTTTTCCAGAACAGTAAGCAAGTCCTTTCTGTGTCTAAAATCTAAGCTAAGACACCCTGTGGGGTTTTTCTTCATATTCACTTTTACTCATCAAAAAGCACTGCGTGAATGGTTGAGGTCTAACAGGTAAGAAGAATTCATTTCCTTTCTCCTAAAACTTTTTTTTTTGAAAATCTTAAATCCAGAATTGCACAAACATTCATGTTTACCAGCTGGCAGGCTTCTTTCCTGTTTTTACTGATGTATTTCTGAGATTCTTGGTGCAAAATTTCCATCTGTAGATCAGTAACATAGTACAAAACCATTGTAATGTGTGCATGCATGTGCATCCTTGTTTCTGCTGGAAACGGTGATGAGAGTGAAGTTAGCTGGCTGTGCAACCAAAACAATGAGCTAAAAGGGGCTAAATTTTTCTTTGGCAGCTCAATGGAGCATTTCACCCAGAAAAACTGTAAAACTTTATCCAGTTTAGCTCCAACACAATACCAATGGGTTGTTTTGACACAGCCTTTGTTTTTATTTTGCTTCTTTTTTAATTTTCACTGTTGGTTATTTACCCAAACTAAAATATGATTATTTTGACCTAGAGCTATACACAAGAAGCTCAAGTTTTACCTTCAAAACTGCAAAACTGCCCCTCATAAGTGAGTCATTTGATTCATTTTTAATATAGAAAGTATTGATTAGTAGCACTTTAAATATTTAAATGATGACAGAAATAAACAGAGAAACAGAGTTTACATTTACAGTTTGTTTGAGGGACTCTGGTGGCTAAGAGGCCCTGATCAGCTGCTTAGTTTGCATACGCCTCAGGCCAGCTCTGTGCATTTCCCAATAATAAGTAGCACAGGAGATTACTATTTCCGTAACACTAATTATACATAATCTGACATTGCATTTGCAACCCTTGATTTCCTTTCCTTATAATCAGTTCATACTGAACACAACAAAGCTCTCTGAGATTTCCCAGACACCAAATGCCACAGAATATCTCCAGGTTTCTTATTTAATGACAAGAAGAAGATGCCCTGTAAACAGACACTGTCCACCTTCCTGGTCATTCACAGGAAGCAGATTTTTTAGAGAAAATAGATTATTTTGGAGGTGAACCCGAGCAGAAAGTAGAAGTAGAAGTAAAATTATTTCTAAAATGAGCAAAGAGAAAGGAGTACTATATTACATCTTTGGGGTAACAAGCCTAACACTGACAGAGACGCGAGGTAAAATAGGAGATTGGTTTCATATAATGGAAAATGAGCTGTCTCCCTGTCTCTCTCACACACAAACACACACTGACAAGAAGTAGCTATCTTTTAATAAGCTCTGTTTTCGACAGCTTCTCCTTTTGTTTTGTGAGTTTTCTGCGCAGTTGCTTCTCTGTCAAACCTTCAAAAAAAAAAAAAAAATAGAAAGTTTGTTTTTGGCAGAGCAGTAATTATTTATTTCTCCACATTAGTGTGAGAATTAGATTTCTGCTAATTGCATCAAAAATCGCCCTGAGCCAAATCTGCCAATGTGTTCAGACAGCCCACGCACTACAAGCCAGTGACAATACTGTACATGTGTTGCAGGGAGGCTGCTTGTTTTCCTTTTGCACATTGACAGACAGCTATGCTACTGTCCAAGACGTAAGAGGAGGAGGCGGGCAACTGAGTGGGACCTGGAGCCATATGGAAGATCTCTAACTGTGGCTGCACTCCAACCTGGCAACCCAAGCCTAAAGAAAGCTGTTCTTCAATCAGTCCAGATTTATATTTTTAAAAAACAACTAAAGAGCAGGGGATACATTCACAGTCAAACCATGTGCTTCTGATGCTGCAGAAATCAATGGCAAAATGCCCCGGAAGCTCCACAGCAAGAAGAGAAAAGCTTTGGCTCAGTGCTGAGATAGAGAAGCAAGGAGGGGAATAAAAGTTTAGGATGGTCCCAGATAAACTTTTATCTTCACACAGACGCAAGAGGCATTTTATGATATTTTCCAACTGTGATGTCTTTACTTAGATGGAGCCTTGAGAGTTTATCCTGCACGGTTTCTAAATCTGTGATAGGATTACTGTGCTTTCGCTCCAAGCGACGTAATATTTTCCCAGCGACTCACTCTGAAGTTTCAAAAGGTGAGCTGCCACTGTGAGCGTGGTTTCAGTCATTCACTGCAGTCAGGCTGAAAATAGTAAAGCCTGCGACCTACATTATCAGACAGCGATAAGGAATCAGAAGTGGAAATTTAATAAAAAAGAACAAGAGAAATTATGTCAAGGAGGATTACCGAGGGTGTAATAATGACGAGGTATTACAACTACCTACAACTTACACACCATACAGAGCTGCTGATCAAAGACATTAATGATTTCACGTAAAAAAATTATGATTAAAGATGATTTTATTGTAGCTTTATTTAACTTATACTAAACAAGATTTGAACTGTCTGCAGTAAGCACACAGGAGCTTTAAGTGTCATTGATATCTGAGCTGATTTTAAGGTTAAATGTAGTCCAGCTATACACTGATTAGGACACATTTAAGTACATATTTTATCACAAAATCTAACCAAGCTGAACGAAACAAATGTGTTCTTACGTAAAGACGAGTGTTACTAAATATTTACAACCAGTAACTTGCAGAACTGTGCAGTAGCTGACTGAATCTGCTGACAGAGCTGACATGAACTGATCAAAATGAAGTTTAATGACAAGAATGTAAAATTAAATGACATTACAAACACCATAGAACTTACACATAGAACTCTCCATGTATGCAAAATAATTTTGCAACAACTGGCTGCTGGACTACAAGCTGACTAGAAACACTAATCATGCATGTGTGAAGTCAGATTGAATGTTCAAGTGTTTATTATAGGAGATGAGTTCTCTCAGCAGCTTTACATCCCGTTTATAACATGTTGCTTCTTTATCTCTATTCAAATGACCCCACACAGGAGAAGCAGGCGTGCATGAATGGGCGGATGGATGGTTAAATTACATTTACATTTAAACTGCTATTTTGTTTTTGTTTGCTGTTTCCAATGACGAATTCATCTGCCAATATGTCCTTTACTGTCATTTACTTTGGAATGGTCTTTCTTGTTGTGAGAATAAGAAAGATAATGATGAACACTCAGAGGAAATTGATTTTCTGAGTTATTACTTGTTCATCTTTAAACATGAACATGAACAAAATAAAATAAACAAAAGAGCTACAATCAGCGTCTCCTTAAACAACTGGGTGGTTATCATTGGTCCATTGCTGATACTGGTTCATCACCAGTAGAAACATCTCAGCCAATTAACATAGACAGATAACTGTTAAATCTCCTATTCAAATCTTCACATTTTGGTTATTTCCTGTGATTACAGAAGAAGAAGAAACGGCATGGAATTCTCATCTGTACAGCATCTCGCCCATTTGTCAGATTTTTCAAAAAGCGAACAGAAATTCAGCCTTAGACAAGATAAATCTGTCATCTGTCTCTTTCTCCTCTGCTGCATCTTTTTTAAACTAGCTCCTGCACTGAGCTGCAGCCACATCGCTCTTTTACACATTTAAAACAACTCAATGTTCCCGTTGGTTTGTGACGCTGGCTGCCAGCTGAGATTACAGGCAGCAGAGCCATTTACCTGCAAACTGATCCATAATGCTGTATGGGTGCATCGACCACCGCTTTACAGTGTGTGTGTGTGTGTGTGTGTGTGTGAGTGAGTGTGTGAGTGTATACAGCTCTGCTGAAAGCGTCTATCCTCTCCCCTGTGAGATTGATTGAGGCTCACTCAGATCTATGTGTATGTGTTTGGATCCCCATTGAGTTGGGGCTGATTTTCTTTGATAGCACAAATCACAAATTACTGCAAAACAGAGTGAGAGACACTGAGGCCGAGGAGAGAGAGTAAGATGAGGTTTTCTATATGTTTACACAGCTACAGGGTTCCAGGGCTGACCTGCCAAAGCGTCTCGCATGATTTTCCAATTTATGAATTCCTATATTTGGCTGCTCGGGCTTCACAGAAGGGCTTCGTTTTTATTACATCCTGTTTGCTCTAAAACACTCTGATCAGTGTGACCGTCACAGGACTTCCTGTCTTTAGTTCTGACCTTACTGGAGGAAAGGCTGGTTTTCACACAGAGTTACAAGCGGTTTGTATTTTCATTTTCCATTTTGTTGACTGACTGCGTTTTGTTTCGTTTCATCACAGCCTTCAGTGTCTTTCCGCTTCTGCTCTCCAATACAAGCTGAGTCAAACTCCTTAAAAGAAACCCTTAATCCACCCTTAATTAAAACACAAAGTACTTTTCTCACCAGAGTTGAGTGTATTACTGTGATATGTAAGAGGTAATTTTGATATTCAATGCTTGACGCTGCAGGCACTGCTGGATTAGAGCTTTTGTTTACTGTTAGCAGATATTGCTGCAGCCTAAAACCTTTTTCTTGATTAGCACCATCACAGGGGAGTAAGAGGTTCTCTCAGTGAGCAGTTTGTGTTTACACACATCTGATATGACTTCCTGTAAATGGAGCATTAAATAATATTTAACAGCATGTCATGCCACAACATGGGCAGAGGATGATCAAAGATGTGAAGTAGGATGTAGGCTGTAAATCATTTGAACTGAAGCTCAGCTGGATTAATATTAAAGGAGCAGTGTGTAGGATTTAATGACATCTGGAGGTGGAGTTGCTGATTATCTCACCTTCCCCTTTCAAGCATGTAGGAGCAATTATAACACGTAAGCCCAATCCACGTTTAATTTGTCCTTTCTGGGCTACTGTACATGGTGGATACGCACCCGCTGCCTGTAGATATAAAAGACTCCTTCTAAGGTAACAGAAACATAATGATCCTCATTGTCATGTGATCTTTAACTAATGAAAACATAGTTACAAATACTATATTTCATTTCTGCTTCTAACTGGGTTCATGGGAGATTTTTCTGAAAGCAGCTGCCAGTGTAATGAGAGTTGTGAAAGTGAACAATAAAAAATAAAAAAACTGTTGATGGTTGAGTCCATGAGTCCTGCATTTAAAAACAAAACAGATGAACTTGATTTAAAGGCGCTTCACTCACCTCTCTCCACTCCTTGGTCCCCAGGCCTTGCAAGTACAACACCACCACTGAGAAGAGAAACAAATACATGTTTTGTAATGGAGCAATCAGCACTGCAGTGCAGCAACTAAACTGTGCAAAAGTGTGCCTTGATGATCATCCTCTCTCTTGCAGTTTATATAATATTAAAAATGACTACATCTACAAAAACCCAATTATATACACATTATTATATTTTGTAAAAGACATAGAATTCTCTATTCATGAGATATGAATGAGAGTCAAAGTGTTCTGGTTGTCCCTTTGAGGAGACTGTGTTTCTACAGAACAATAACTAGGTAAGGCAGGAAGGGAAAACCCAATTTAAATAATAATTGAAATGAAGTTATTAAATGCATGAGCCATTAAAAAAACTACAGTAACCACAGTAGGAAAAAAAAAGCATTAGCATTAAGGATGCAGCTACAATGATGAATCCCTTCCAGTGTTTTTGTTACAGGAAGTTGACTCATTCATTAAACATATTTTCATCCTTTCATATAAACACATTGTGGACCGTGTGCCACACATCAGCTCATCAAATACTGCAGCCCGGTCAGTGCCTCTATGTAAATTATGGTTAATATAAATTTGGTTTCGTTCATATATGGACTTTTTCACTTATACTACATCACCTGAAGCTACACGGGCAGGTCCAGACCTGATTCTACATGGGTTCCTATAGCATCATATTTTAAAGCACAGGGCCATTTGACCAACAGGCCCAGGTTTATGTGACCAGTTGGTATTGACAACAGGCTGGAAGTTAATGCTTCCATTCAGTGTTTGTCACCAACATCCTATCCTAGAGGTCTAACCTACAACACAGTACGACACAACCATGTCATAAAAGCTTTACATGCGCTGTTCTAAACACTTAGGAAGGATAACATGCATTTTACATTATCACTTTGTTTGATATTTAACAATTCTGCTGAACCTAGATGATGTTCACTGGTAAATAACTACACTTATGGAATGATCATGGTCATTAACTGTTGGATTGGGACTGACTGTGAACTACATGCGCATGCACCACTCTGAATCTTTTTGCTTTGCTACATAAAGAACACACTACTTCCCACCTTGGCATCTTGGTAGGGGACATATATCTGAGGGATGTTGCACTGAGGCAGCGATAGACTGCAGAGTTAAAAAACAGACAGCTATGGCTCAGGAGGTAGAGCGGGTCATCCACTAATCAGGCTGCACCATCGGTGTGTTTGAATGTGTGTGAGTGGTTAGCTCCTAAAACTGACATAGCAGCTAATGCCATCAGTGTATGAATGTGTGTGAATGGGTGAATGAGATATGTAGTGTAAAAGAGCTTTGAGTGGTCGAAAGACTAGAAAGGTGTTCTATAAGTACAGTCTCACAGACTCAAACAGAAGCTACAGGACTTCGAAGTTCTTCAGGAGAAAATACACCCTGACAAACTGACTGACAGCTGATTTGGTTTTTTGGCACTTCTGTGCAGAACAACACAGACTGATCTCTGAGACTAGAGATGGAGACTGAATTACACAAAACAAGAAATGCCACTTTAAAAAAAAGAGAGAGGTTATAAAGCATGCAGGAGAGTGCAGCTTGTGTACACACACACACACACACACACACACACACAGTACAGGAGCTTTCAGCATCAGGCCGCTGTGTCTCAGCTGACAGCTCAGTTGGCTGTCCAAAACACTCAGGGACTCTTCAGGCCTCCTCAAGGTTAAAAGCAGTGCATCGCTTCCATTAGAACACAGCTCCCCTTCCCCCTCCCTCCTCCTCACCCTCTACCTCCTCACCCACCACCTCCCCTGGTTTGAGCGATCACTCTAAGATTAACAGATTACAGATGATGCTGAATAAGAAATGACATGAAGTTTAGTTTCTCTCCTCCGGCTCACTCCTCTTTTCTACACCTCCACCACTCCTTTTTAACTACTTTTCATCTCCTTTCCTTCCTTTTCTCCTCATCCCTTTTCTGCCTTACTCTCCTACTCTTCCTCTTCACTTCAGCTACTCCTATCCCCTCCTTGTCTTCTTTTCGCATTTTCCTCCTCTTCTTCTCTCAACTCCCATCCCTCTCTCTTCCTCCCTTCTCCTCTCTTTGTCTTCTCTCCCTTTCTCACATTCCTCCTCTACTTCTCTTCTCTCGCTTGCCCTTCTTCTCTCCTGTCTCCTTTCATCTCCCTTTCTCCTCCTCTTCTTGAACCCTTATCTCATCTCCTCTTCTTTACTTCCCCTCCTCCTCTGCCTCCCTCTCTCCTCTTCCCCCCAGTCCTACTCTTTCCTCTGTCTCCTCCCTTCCTCTTCTCTCTTCTCCTGTCTCCTTTCCTCCCCTTTGTTTTCCTCTTTTTTCCTCTCTTCTTCTTTTCTTCTCTCTATTCTCCTCCTCTCCTCCTCCCCTGTCCTCCTCCTTTTTCTCCTCCTCTCCTCCACATCAGAGCAGAGTATGGTAATAGCAGGCAGTGTTTCTGCTTCAGTGGGACAGGAGGACAGTCGACCAAGATGACCCAGCCACCATTAGGACCCGTACACCGCAATTCTCTCTGCTCTGCAGACGGGGGAAAAAAGAAAAGGAGGAAGGAGGAGAGCAAAATGGAGTGAAGATAAATTAATAAAGACCCAAACAGAGAGAAAGAGTCAAGAGGCCGAGGGTTTAAGGACGGTCGGCTTACTCATTCCATTTGGTAGAAAGAGAGAAAGTGAAGCATTTATGACCAGCTGTGAGTGTGTGTGTGACAGTGCGTGAACATGAACAAGCGTCCATCCATCACAAACACATGCACTATGTATGTATGTTCTTCACAGCACTCTGAACATTGACACTGTGTGTGTGTGATGTACATTTACTGTATGTTTGCACTGCGGTGAAACTGAAGTTTGACGATATCATAAGGTGACGTCAGCCTTCTCTTGATAGTCACGGCTCTTCAAATAATAAACCTTTTCAACCTGGACCTTATTGTCTCGTGTTTTTGTGTCAAAGTGAGTAATGAGGACAAGTTCTGAATCTGGTGCAGTATTGAGGGAGAGTGCTGCAGCCATGAAGCAAGCCATGACATAATCCTTGCAGGCAATTGTGCACCATCAAAATACATCTACTACAAGTGCTTATTTTTGTGTCTGACAACACAAGCCGACAGAGAAATGTAACTTTTCTGCAACTTTTCTGTTCCTTCACTTTTTGAAGGAGGAATCTCAGTCTGAAATCTCAGGAGAAGTGAGGAGACCTGTTGCAGGAAGTCAACAGTGGATAGTAGAAATGCACCAGCCAGGAAAAGTTTGTTGTGTTGGGGTACAGACAGAGTACAGAACGAGACTTCTCCTTGAGTGAAACTTGACACAGAATGAATCAAGTAAATACAAGGTACGTACAATGTTTCATTTCTCTAAAGGGTCCTTGTCTGCCAAAAACAAGTATATTTACGTGGAAGGTCAGAAAATAAGGTCCAGGTTAAAAAATACCAGAGTGCAGCTCATAACCACAATTAGGAATGCATGTCAATGTTTGGGAAAGTTTAGTGCTACCGCACAACTTCAATAAAAGAGCTGAGCTATTGAAAAACTATTTAAATCAGTACGATGCCCCACCATGCTACAGAGAGTGTTCCATTTTCCATTTACACTTCCAACTCCTTGACTCCTCACTGCCCTGTAAGAACATCACACTGTGTCCTGCTGACAGGAGAGAATAACCAGCCAGGCAACGTTTCCTCATTAATTTACTACTAGTAACTTTGTTTGGAAAAGAGAAGAGAATTAACAGCTTATTTATCATGTTTCTGGGTGAATCGTAGACCCTCCCATGATGCTCCTCTCTGGCAGAAGTACACAGAAAGTTGGCTTGTGAAGGTAGGCTAACTGTCTCCACAGGACAACAGTGAGAGCTGACGAGGACCGCAGTGCAGATGGGAGTGACTTAAAGAAAAAGGGACACGCTAAAACACCTTTAGTTGAAGGTACATTTTGGTTACTTGGGGTAGATAATTGTACTTTTAAATATCCATATAGCAGGAAAGGGTAGACTACCATAGTTTTGTAGCCAAAAAGGTCGAATTCTGCTCTGTAATGAAATGCAGTTACTTGCACATAAGACCAACAAGTGCCAAGTCAAGGGGATGTAATGTTAGAGTAAATTAAAAAGGAAATCCAACAGCACTGATGTTAATGCATAACTGGTTCATGAGAACTCGTGGAGGAGCACTGTGAATAGATGAGATTCTACATTTCTGTGCTAAACTTCAAAGCAGCAGTCAATTGGCTGTGGTATGGGCCTTTTTAGTGTGGAAGCAAAGATTTGTGTGGTGGATTATCGGTGTGAGGAAAACCCATCACAGGGAGCTTTGCCTGGTCAGCGCTGCCCGCCTAAAGGATGTGAGCAGATGATTGCTGGAATCACAAATCTAATCTCACAGGCATTTTCTACAAAGATGAAGGTCCAGCTGAAGCCCACTGCACTCAGCCAGCAGAGACTGTACGTGTAGGCATCCACGCTCGCTGCAGGAATAGTTTAGGAGAATGCTTTCCTCAGAGAAATGGGGCCTGGTCAACCGTCAGCATATCCTCTAAGTCACGCTCAAACAGGGTGTGTATGTAACAGCCAATCATTTCTTTCACATCCATGTTTGTAAAGGAGGGAAGGCCGAGCAACGCCTTCTTTATATGCAAGAATTGCTGTTGCTATTGATGTGCAGCACAAATTCTGCCTGTGAAGCCCATCTTATCTGTTTGTGTAGGAGGTTAATTGATATTGTGTACGGTGTAGATTTCTGTATTTTTCTGAATTTTTATGGTTGAACTGTAGACAAGTTTCCACGCTGTGGACAAAAAATTATATATTCATATTGGTATATTTATATTCGAAACATAAAACCACATTAATTTAATAGTGTTGAGCTGATAATAGGTCCGAGCAGATTTATGAAGTGCTCCTGAAATGCAGAGCTCTTGGGGGGAACATTCACATTTGGATGTGACCTCTATTAAAATAAAGAGAGTGAATAAAAATTTCCAACCAAAGGCTGCCATTCAAGCTGATCTGAATATAAATTCAGAGAGCTAGCCTTAGAAATCAGACTGAATGCCATTTCACCTCATGGGAGCCATTCTTTGTTTGGGAGCGGTTGTTATTTTAACCTAATCAATCATTAGCAAGTGATGTTAGTGATAGATTCATACAAACATGCCGCCCAAAGTGCTTCACAGAGCAAAAAGTAGAAACAGAAGATTAAATTAATGCGTAAGTAAAATTTGGCCATACAATGATAACACGTAAATTAATAAATAAAAGCCAAATAAAAAAATTAAAAAACAGAAATAAACAATCTGAATCTAAATAGGCAGATTTACAGTTTTTTATTTCAGTAATGCTGTGATCAGAGAAATATGGCGGACTAAACGTTGGACTACCTGACCGATCATAGTTTGCCAGAGAAGAAAAAAATAATAATAATAATAACTCAGGCTTGTCTGTTCAGCATTCTTTCTGAGCGGTATTTCTGTATTTGTATCTCTTCTTTGGTCTCCACTAGCTAGTCATTATACATTTTATCTGTCTACTCTTTGGTGGCGAGCAGCGATTGTTCAGTGTTTCATCATCAGAGCTCTTTCACTGAAAACAGCTGCCTGCTGCTGATGGAGATGAAGTTGATGAGAGCTGGAAGACAGAACAATACAGTAAAGTTGTTGACACTACACGCTAAAGCTGAGTTGAACTGCAGTCAGGTGACTCCTACCACATTAAACATTTGTGAATATTAAAATATGGATTAATGCAGCTTTAAGTGTTTCTTAGCCTGAATAACTGAACAAGTACAATCAAATCTGTTCATTTACTTTACATGAAATTATCATTAATAGTGGCATGAATTGTTAAGGACACTAACTGGCATCATTAGAATTAACACTGTTAATGGTAAGAGACTGAACAATTCATGGGCCAATGTAAATTTAATTAGAAACATCCTCTTCATGTTGTCTGATGATACTGCATATAGTGTATATTTGCTGCTAATGGGTTCTACATATTTATAATGCTTCACTATGAATCTTAATGATAGTTTTCTTTGAACAAATGAAACCAACTTCAAAGTGTAACATGACCAAGTACTACAGTAAATTATGAATGAGGAAGCAGCTGTCTATTGACTGCTAATCAGACAGCATGTGACCTCAAACAGACACTCATCAATCAGTCAGTGTGTAAAGAATCTGTTACCATTTATTGACTCGATCAGTTTATCTACAGGCAGAGATCTACCTGGTGACCGGGTTCAGTCATTCATCAGCAGCTGCCAATGCTGTGTGACATTATCGGTATGTATCGACCCCGTCCTGTTGTGGCCGGACGCCTGGGTCACATAAATGGGTTCCATCCAGGGGACATGAAAGAGTTTAGGGGTCATCGTGGCCACAGAGAGTCCAGCTTCCCTCTTTCCGCTGGTGGGGAGGAATGGTTTGAAGTTCAGGACCCCTCTGATACAATCATTACCCTCCATCATGGCTCTCCACCTCCGCCTAGTCCAGGAAGAAAGACTAATCTATGGTATGTGTCAATAAAGGACCCCTGGCCCACTCATTGACTGTGTGCAGGAGAGTGTGTGTGTTCCTGCTTCCCCTACCAAACTGTAAACCCAGAAGCATATTCTGTCCAAATCTGCAGCTAAATTTCTTCCTTCAGTTGCTATAATACACACTAGTTCACATTTTATATCTGATTGTTAAACATAGAATATAATTACACATAATCTCCCACATTTGTCTGGGGGTGGTATACCCTCGTAAAGTAATCACACCTCAGAAATGGGGCGCAAAGACGATGCTAATCCTGAAATCGAGTTAAGAGGCTGGACATAAAGCAGATAATTGTCAGAATCTTTCATTTAATGGCTGCTGCAAGTCGAATGAAAGAACATCAGCACATTAGAAGATATTGTTAATCCTCCCTGATAGCCACAGCAGAGCTCCTTTCTGCCTGCCTGTCACTGAATTTAATTCCATAAACCCTCTGAAGTGATCGTGATAAATGTTGACATTTATCTTTTTTTTCCTTGCATATAAAGAAACGTTTCATAAAATCAGAAAGTTTATTTGACATTTTGTTTTTATCATAATTATTCTGGTGCCCATGAACCAGATCCAAATCTACAGATTGACATGAGATAATTAGGCTTCTATCACAGAGATATGCTTGTGAGAGTTTGCTACGAGGCTCTGAGATTAAGGTTCTGTGAGGACACACAGACACTAAACTTCTCAGTTTGGGGAAGTGTGAAATCTTGTGAGATGTTACCTCAAAATAATTTCAGTTGGTTTTAAAAAGCTGCAAACAAAAGTCTCAAATAATAAGCGTGAGGCCCTGAATGTTTATTTTATTTCAGAAGTGCTATGTCCACTTCTCAGCTAGTCTGAGGTTGCAGGTGTTAAATCATTATTGCTTAAATGAGTGGTTCTTACTGTAACACACCAGGGGACCCCAGTATTGTACATTTTCTATCTCGTCCTGCTCTGTGCACACCAAGTTAATTGAATCAGGTGTGTCCAATTAATCAGTGCAGACAGGCACTTTTAATTAATTGAAATGTAGGATTTAGTTAATCAGGCGGATTAGGGGCCATATGTTGCATGTTTACCTTTTAAAAACAATGCAAAGCTTGATAACCAACTGGGAAAAAGAGGGCGACTACTGTTTTTCCCAGCTGGTTGGACTTCAGATTAGTATGTGGTTATTTTATCAATTGTCACCACTAGAGCAAGCAAAATATAAATGATTATACCAGGAACCTTAAGGTGAGACATGTGTAAATGGATGTGTAATTTCAGTATATATTTATCTATTTATTTATATATGATTCCCAAATGAGGGGCGGCATGGTGCAATGGTTAGCACTGTCGCCTCATAGCAAGAAGGTTCCTGGTTTGTTGTATTGTTGTGTGTGCCCTTGTAGCCAAATGCTAACCAAGGATTTGATTCCAGCTCGGGACTTCTGTCTCTTTACGGTTGACTATCAAGTGAACATGTCAAAGAAAGCCTTAAAAAAGTTGAATTGCTGCTACATGGTGATGCAGATGCGTATATTATAAATGAAACTTCATTTCAAGACAATAATAGCAGATACAAACATATCATTTTTTTTTCTTCTCTACAATTGAAGGTAAGGATGAATGCTGGATATACAGTATATAGAGGATATATTGTGTGTGTATAGATAGATTTTAACACTACAGCATGCTTTCTGTCAGTAATGTAAAATAACCGTCACTTTCACATCTTCATCCACTGCCCTGAACTCCTTGTGTCAGAGCTTTTTCTGCTCTGTCCCTCTGCAAATCTACAGGTGGAGCACCTCTACCGGAGGAGGATTCACAGTTTAACAGTTTTTTTCTCTTGACTTTTTGTTGTGTCAAGTGGAAGAGCCCACACGGGTTTTGTCAAGTTGTAGTGTACGACTAATGTTCAAAGAGAGTTTCTTTTCTTTTGGTGATGGTGCTGTGTGTGCTTTGACATGGAGATCTGAGGCTCCTTCATCTGTGCTACATAGAAACACAGACACGCTGGAATACACCACCCAGCAGCACTTACACATACACACTCACTATCAAGCACACGCATGTGTGGACACACTGATGACACACACACACACACACACACACACACACACTAGAAGCACCAAAGGACAGAGTACTGTACATTTCACACACACACTGAGGAGTCCCTTAGGAACTGTTTTTGTAGTTGCATGTCCATACAGCATTTTCATGTTCAGCCCACCAAGTATCAAGTATGAACCAGTGTATTAAAAGGACTCACACTAACTTCACTGTAGAGATTCTGGAAATTTGGGAATAATAATATACCCGACCAAGCAACACAAACTTTATAAAACTTTCCACCAGAACTTTTTTTTTTTGAGACTGTAAATCATTTGGGACGCAGCATTTCATTTACCGGGCTGCTGCTTGTGTGTGTGTGTGTCTGTGTGTGTATGCTCTGGGAGACATGACCATGTTACTGCTCACTGCGCTTGACGTGCACTGATAACGTGCATGAAGTAGTGATTTAATAATCTCTGCATGAAATTGAACACGTTCGGTTCGAGCGGCGTGTTGTGCGGTGCGAATGGCATTTGGGATGTGAAATGGCTTCAGAGCTGAAATTAGAAATGAGAAGTGAAAGTTGAATTTGATTAGACGAATGAGAAAATGACAGCAGTTACCTGGATCTGACTTGGAGAAGGTGTCCATGTCTAACAGGTTTCTGCAACAGAAGGAAAGAGAGTGTTTGTTAGAGATTGGAAGGCAGTTCTTCTGTCTGTGAGACCTCACTTTGTTTGGATACAGTCATATGTTATATACAGTCTGAGTCATTACCTTAAACTTAGACTTAGCACCTTTCTGAACCACCAACCACTCGCTTTTTCTACAGTCACTTTCACCCATTCTCATATACTAATGTACTGATGTGTGTGTCTTGCTATGCAAGTGCCAACTGCTCATCAGGAGCGGTACAATGATACTAAGCTCACACACACATTCACATCACCTAGTATCTTGCTCAAAGACATTTTGACTTGCCTGCAGGAGCCAGGAATCAGACCAACTTCTGATGAGCAGACAACTCACTCTGCCATCTGAGCCACAGGCACCCCGTTAAAATACATTACGGCAACATCACAGAAGTCATAAAAAAGTCAAAATGTTGCATCATTTGCAGCCAGCGTCTTTGGCTCTGGCTCTTCATGTTCATTTGTTAACAAATACCATGATGTGAAGCCACGTGATGCCACGTTCATGTTCATGCAGTTCGAACCATAATTATGTGCAGGAAAACCTCCCAGTGGGGACAGTGAAAAAATTTTTAAAAAAGATTCAGCCCATTCATTATGTAACTTGTCTAATAATAATCAGATTTCAAATCATTTTGATACTACGCTGACTTGAAATAAGGTGAATGGTGTATCTGTCATTCCTACTATGTGCCCTGTACACCTGTTTCACCGGTTTCACTGATTTTGGTGAAAATGGATCATAGTTTATGGAGAAAATATGCTCCACATCAATTATGTCATTTTTCAATGCAAAGTTGACATTGTTTGAGATGTCTGGGGCTAAGCACAGCCTCTGAAACATATAGGACGGTTCGGAGGGAGAGCAGCTTGTCCACTGACAATAAGATTGGTGGTTGGATCCCTGGCTACTCCAGTCTGCATGTTAAAGTGTCCTTGGGCAATATACTGAACCCCACAAAAAGCTGTATCCTCTGCATTGGAGTGTGTGTGTGAATGGTTAGCTCCCTTCTGATAAGCTTCTGATTGACATCATTCAAGGCAGCCTGTGCTGCCAGTGTATGAATGCGTGTGTAAATGGGTGAATGTGATGTGTAGTGTAAAAGTGCCTTAAGTGGTAAGAAGACTAGAAAGGTGCTATATAAGTACAGTCCATTTGTCATTATGGTGGCCACTTTGACAAGGAAGGTGGTTTTCTTGCCGGGTTTGGCACCCCAAGCTGAGTCAACTAATACCACCTCAGTACTGCACTTTGTCCTTATAACATTCAATGACATCTTTATGACCAGTCTGAAATGTGCCAATGCACCTGAGGTCAAGAGAATTATAAAAGACAATTACAATGATCTCATGACAGTCAATGTCAAAAACCAACCACATATGACAGTATAATGAAATGTTAAGAAATCTCAATAATTTGATATATATATTTGATATGGTGTGTTTGTGGCAGGTTATGATGTCTTTGTCAATGTACATTCATAAAGACTACTTCATGTTCATGGCATCATGTCATGTCAGTCTTATGTACACACCGCTGTGTTGTTGCTGACTTAACCATTCATGTTGTACTTCATTCGTCACTTTCAGAATAAAGCACAGTGCTTCATTATGTAAAATAATATATATATATAATAATTATAATAATTGTCAGTCAACATGCATTTAAAGCTTCACAAACAGGACAACATAGCAAAGAGTTCATGTATTTGTTTATGGATGGTGGCCAACAGCTTTGTGACTAAAAAAAGAAGCTCCCACTGAAAGCCATGCAGCTCTTCCACCAGCCTGCAAGAACACCTTCCAGTCATTTCCTTCCCTCTGAGCAATAAAACACTACACACTCAGTCAGTCCTGTGTGTAATTAGTGTAGTGTGGGAACAGTTTGTGCATATTTCTGTTTATTTGTGTTGTGGATTTTCTCCAGTCAGCACAAGCAGCAATAGAAAAACTGGAAAAGCGTGAGTTATGGTGCAAACTCTGGTCAATAGTATTAGAGTTGACACATGAGGATTTCATGTTTCCCCATTTTGTGGCTGCATCAGGGGAAATGAATCATACACAGTCTCTCACACACACACACACACACACACACACACACACACACACACACGTAAAGAGCATCATAACATCAAATCATTGCCAGGATTACGAATCAATTTCCTTCTAACAACTTGACACATTAGTGAGAATTGACTGTGATAACAAACAGTGTTCAATAAAGAGGCAAGGAGCAGTAACTGACAGATGGAAAGGCTTCTCTCGAGAGGGCTTGTAGCTGTCAGGGTGACGAGGAGCGAGTCAGAGCGACCGTGGGGAGCAGCACAGTGTGCGTCCTCGCATGTTCATGCTGGTCTGTTCGTGTCGACATACATGTTCATGTTCATGTTCATGCGTGGGCCTTGGAAAAGTTTCCCCTCCTCTGCTGTGTGACAGCTTGCAGTGTTAAAACCCAGACATGTAAGAGCCATATGGGTGCCACACATTAATAAATACTTTCTTAACAGTTTTCACTTTTACCCAACAGTGATGAGACTGGAACTTTCAGGTTCTGCCTGATCAAAATCTCAACATTATTACTGTTATTACTAAACTGTTGAGCAAAATAACCCGGTCAACATACGGCTATGTCAGGAGGTTATACGGGGAACACAAACATTTAAAAAGCTATTTAATATTGCTTTTATTTCTGCCTTTATAACAGCCTTTAATGAACATCATTTCCCACAAGCCCAAGACAGTCTATGGCTAAATGTCACTAGCTTGACAGACTAGCCGGTCGAGTGGGGAGCTCTGAGAATAGACTTGTCAATCTCCATCGTCCAGACATAGCTGTGACAATAGCACACCTTCCTACTGTCTTTTTAAGGTGATCCCAAAAGAACAGAAAGAGGTGAAGATAAGGATAAATAGGAGTAAGGGAAAAACAGAACCCCTAAGTTAAAAACTTCAAGGGAGCTGTAGTTTTTTTGTATGCTAACAAATTCATTGCAATTGTAAAAGAAAATCACAGTACTTTGAAATCTAATATAAAGTGTTGTAGCAGATAGTCATCCTCTCAGAATATGGGTAAACTAAGAGTAAACCAGAGGAACATAATCAATAAAACGAACCCTCCATGAGAATTTGCATCTATAATATAATTTGTATAATTTGCATGTATTACAGAAGCTAGCCGAGCAGCAGCTAGCTGCTAACTAAGAAGCAACAAGACTGTGGTACTGAATGAATTCTTACATTGTTTATCATAAAACCTACATTGCAACAAACATACATGGACACAAATCAACATAAAACAGCAATAAACAATAACTACATTTTACGGTACATTTTACAGTACTCTGTGTTTTACTAAAATTGTTGATGTGTGTGAAATGTAACCAAACAAGATGCACAACACACAAACAAATCTGTCTGTCTCTGCATGTTACTGATCAATGATGGAACTATGGTTAAACAATTAACAAGCATGTTTTAATTGAACACAGTGTGGTACTGATGGTAGAAACGGGGATACATGGAGTGTTCTCACCCACTTTGTCACATTCGACGGATCAAGTCGTGCTCATCTATAAAGATAATCTTTGAGTTAAAGATTTGCATTTGCTTCATTCACAACTAAACTTTCTCTTTATTTCTTAAAACCTGATGCAGAACTTCCAACACGAAGGCCTAAACAGATGTGTGTCGTAATTACATCATCAGGTGATTAGTGTTAAAGACAGATACAGTACATAAATAGTCATTAATCTACATCTTTTAGTTATCAATTAGTTTTACTCCATGCAGCCATCATGTAGCTGTTTATTGGTGCATGATTGCTGTTATAAATAGCCTTAAAGATGTGAGCGTGTGTCCCTGTGTGTCAGACTATGGCTGCTACACCTGCAGGGAACTGAAGACATTTCCTGAGGGATTTGCTGCCAAGTCTGTTTCCTTTCTTTAACATGCTTAATCACGTCATTCCTTTCGCTTTCATTTACGATTTATCTCACATGATGTGTTTTCCACAGTATGCTGGAGCCGGCTGGTGACTGGGTATATAAAGTGAAAGATGAAATCATAACACACCAGTGGAATATATGAAATCTTAACATAAGAAGCAACTGGTGTTAGTCTGTAAACATCAACAGCACCATACCCTGAGAATAAACTGAATGCTGAGGCTCAAATGTCTGTTTTTCTGCAAATGTTTCGTCTCTAAATTGCCCTGCAATTCTCTTTGGGTAAACATGTGTATTGAGGCATTTATTAGGGGTTGCGTGTTAGCAGGAGCGCCATTGCAATAAGACAACAACTCCCACGTCTATTAAAAATGAGGGGCAATGAACTGCTAGAGAGAACATGCTGCTTTTCTGCAGAAATACCAAAACAGATTTATACACTGCTGTCATTCATCAGACAGCAATGAAGGGTTTTGTTTTGTGCTGCACTTTTACTCCTCAGCTCAGAATCTGCTTCGTCTCTGAAGCTCAACTTCTGTAAGAGACTGATCTCATTTAGGTGACAAAGATCTTTGCTTGTAATGTGGCCTTGGGCTTGAGACCTTCAGGATATGACATGGGGGAAGTTGGGTATCCAATCAGAGCCCTCCCCTGCTGTGATTGACATTCTCCCACTGAGAAGTCCTGGCTCCCTGTGCTCACTGACCTACCTGGCATTTCACTCTGAAAGCACCACAATGGCACTTTTTAGCATCAGAGTGTGGAAGGTCACAGTGGCAATGTAGTTCTTAAATGCCTTCAAAGCACCACGATGGAGCACTAAACTTTTAACACTCACAGTTCAATTACCTCATTAAAAATGATTCAAATTAAATCATTGGATGTTAATATACAAAGATGTGTATATGAGTCATATCTCAGATGAATGTGAACACAGATATCATTTGACACATATTTTTAGTCTAACTCCACAGCCTTCCTACGAATGATCCTATATTTTAGTTTTCTGCAGTATCAAAGTCATTCAGTGTTAGATATACATCTATAGGTTCATTGGAAACAGGAAGTGCTCATGACTAATGACAATTTTAATGGTGCCAATTGGCCTATGATTTTGACATGATTTGGCAAAAACAAATGTGGCTAAAGTACGTAGCACACATCATTTGGATTATCAATTAATCTTCCTATAAACCAGCAGCCATTTGGGCACGAGATGGTTGGGTCAATGCAGGTGTTGTCAATGACACTAATTAAGGTTCCAATCCATTCAGGTCAAAATGGCTGCTGTGTCTTCACATGTCTTCATGTTTGGTTCTGTCTGCATTGTAAGTTGTATTCAGTTTACTGTGCTAGAAGACAATGAAAACCTGAACGTCATTCACAAACTAGACAGTGAACTAAACAGTGAATCTTTGAAATGACGCAAAACGCAGGTTTGATTCCACTGCATACTTTTACACGATTTTTAGCCTGTATTTGTTCACACCATTAAACCTGTGCCAAATGACCTATTAGCAGTTACTGTTTGGTCATTGAATGTACAGACAACTAACTCTGGATGATTTTGATAGTGAAGAAAGCTAAAGAAAAAAGCATGATTCTCAGGCAAATTCTGAAGTTCTTCAGACTGATGTTCTCAGTTAAAATGCGAGGACATTCTTGTCTCACTGTATTTACAGCAGTAATGTGGAAATAACCCAATCCATGTGTGACAGCTCACGCAGAGGACTTCAAAGCTTAATCAGGTACTCGGGTTGTTTTTCTTGTCCTTTGTTCTGCTGTCTCTGTAAATTAATCCAGTGTCATTCGCTCTGGGAAAACTGCATTTCTTATGCTGAAACTGAAACTTTTTTTTTACTCAAGCAGACACATAATTACCTCTTCTAGCACCACCTACAGCAAATCACTGTCTTTTTGCCTTAATTCACATTTGTATATACCCTGTATGCATACGTGACACCTCTATATTTCATTTTTGTCTATCTGAACACACATTAATGTATCTAGTGTAGTGTAGCCCCTTCCCCAGAGCTCACCAAGTATCTGTAAGACACGTTCACCTGTCATAGCAGGACAGGGACAGGTGGATTTAATAACATTAACAATGGCTCTGTTACTAATAAACTATTCCAGTGAGTCAGCATGCATAATACCAAGCGGCAACTAGAGTTGTTCCGATTCCGATACCAGTATCGGAAATTGCTCCGATACTCCGAAAATGCTAGCATCGGTATCGGCGACTACTGGAGTCCAGGCACCGATCCGATACCACGTAATTTTTTAATTAGTAATCTATTTACTGGTTAGCTCCGTTAAGCTGCCTGCTATTTTAGACATACGAGTTGACGCGAGGCTTGGAGCTAAGCTAACTAGCAGCTAACTAGCAGTAGCATATCATGTCGGCGGTGTGGCAGTATTTCACGCTGGATGCTCCCACCAGTAAGACTGCGACATGCAACATATGCAAAGAAAAAATCTCGAGGGGTGGCACGAGTGTTGCTAATTTTAACACCAGCAACTTGATTAAACACCTGAAGATGCCTTTTTTATTTAAAAATATTGTGGCTGAACTTTAATTTTTTTTAAAATAATTATTCCTAGATTTATTTAGTCAAATTGCATTTGCACTACTGTTTTTTTTATACTGTTCTATTTAAAAAATAAATAAACGTGCTGTATTTATTCATGTTTTACAAAGGGTTTAACCTGAGCCAGGCCTTACCACAATGATAAGCATATCACAGTCATGCAGGCGTAGTATGATTTTTTTTTTTTTTTAACATACTGGTGTCGGATCGGTACTCAGTATCAGCCGATACCCACAGCACAGGTATCTGAATCGGTATCAGGAGGGAAAAAATGGTATTGGAACATCTCTAGCGGCAACCTCCGTGGCTGTGAAGTGAAGCCAGCACTGAAGTGCCAAAGCTGCTGTATCTCACAAAGCCACTTAAGGGTGGATCCAAAAATGAGTCAGCCTCCATAGGCCCACATGTTATAATGTCCAACTTCACAGCAGAAATAAACATGTTTACAGACTGGTACAAAAAACTGTTTTGGTCTCTATAGCTAATTTCCCTGTTCATGACAACTGGTGAATTTTTATAGAACTTCCCTCTTCAAATTATATTAAGGCTTAAAGTTATGCAGAATTAAGAGCACGGCTGCTTTGACTGACAGGTGGTTGACGTCACAGGTGGTTTGTTTGAACAACCAGGCTTCATTCAGCCCGCCTCAGCTCCACCCAGTCTCCATCGCTTTGCCCATTTTTGGGTTTTGGGAGCCGGCAGAGGCAGGACTGCCAAGATGGAGGCAGCCGGAGCCACCACTGAGCTTGGCTCTTCAGAATCCTGTGTGGACACAGGATTTTATATAGTCTGTGCATATGTTATGACATTAAAATGTCTGCCATAAAATAGGCGTTCAAGGCCTGTGCAAAAAGCAGTGTGACTGCATTTCCCTCAGTTATATGGAGCATTGTCCTCCCTCGTGCTTTAAGCAACCAGTCCTTATGGCAGCGACCCAGGTTTGATTCCAGCCCAGGCTCTTTGCTCTCTCTCTCTCTCTCCTCTGTAATTAAAGCTGAATTTCTAAATGAATTCCATCACATATTCAATAATTTACAGCTATCAGCTTCCCAGATATGTGTGTCTAACTGACTTCACTAATTTCACTTCAACAACATACTGTCATTAATAGAATCACATAAGCAGGCCTAAAATCGTAAAGTACATTCCCAAAATCCCATTTTTGTCAGTTCCAGGTATTAGAGAGCTGAAGTATTTCCATACATCTGACATCCCACTAGTCAGGGATGGATGGTGGACGTGTATTGGGGTTAATAGGTGCTTTACTTGCACAAGAGGGGAGGTCATTTATTTCTTACTGTCTCATTTAAACAATCCTGTGCCAGCGGTAATGATTGCAGACTGCACGGTGGCTGCCATGCTCAGCTTGTCTAATAGGATCTAGAGGAGCAGCGTTTGGGTGGCAGGCAGGCAGGCAGCAAGGCAGCAAGGCAGCAAGGCAGGGAGACAGGCAGACAGGCAGGCTGCCACTTATGTAAGACAGAAGAAAAACACAGCTCGCTTCCACACTATCGGCCTGCCTGTCTAAGCCACATACACTGACACATCATCTGATAGAGCAGTTTACACACAGACACACCATGCTCACACTCTTTTCAAACCTGGTCTGGAGCCTTCATACTGTCACTGACAACTCATCCAATTAGATTTGTGTTTTTACACTGCAGAATCTTTTTCTGTCATTACTGATCTATTCTTTGGCAAAATACACTCTCTGACAGCTGTGGACACAGCAACAAGTAAACACATCATCACATCGTCTGCTTGATCAGTGCGCTGATGAAGGCTGTCTTACCTTACAGTACGTGAAGGACACATAATGCTGCCTGGATCACAGTTATATCTCCTTAATAAGAAAGTGTTGTTAAGTAAAGGTAAAGGTCAATGTGTGTCAGATTTATGGGGCTTTATTGACAGAATAAGGTGTTCATTGGGTTAGGGGTATTGACATTGATGCTTACATTGAAGCTTATTATTATTATAAAAATGACTCATTGCACACTGAATGCACTTTTTCAATGAACAAAGTGCAACATTTCTTTGTAGAGAACAATGAATGTTCAGATAACTAGCCTAAAGAAGAGCACAAACTGTTAACCATTCTTCTGTCCTTCAGTTAGAACAACAGTTCTCAGCCTCATTCCTACACACTGCAGTTCACGACATTCTCATTCGCAGCTGTGGCTCCTAAGGGATCCAGTTGCTTAAAGCTAGCTGCAGACTCTGTGGTGTCACAGCTCTGTACTTTGTATGCCCACCAGACACATGACTTCTATGTAATTGGGGGAAACAATTCTGATTATATAAAGGTCATATTTAGTTTAGATTTTAAGATCTATTCAGTTGCACAAAATGGAGCAGTGATTAGTGCTTTTAAAAAAAAACAGCTGATGCGGGGTTTGACAGTAACTGTTGCCAGGTTGCCATTGGCAACCATTTTGAGGATTGTTCTGGTTTGTTCTTGGCCTTTGCCTCCAGTGGCAACCACTTTTTAGCATAAGAAATTTGGACAGCACACAGCAAAATAAGCAGATGAATACACATCCGGAATACACAGATGTTTAATTCTTGATGCGTTAGTGATATTTAAATATTGAACCAGACGCTGTACGTGTGTTGGTGTGTTTACTCGCACACACACACAGGCATCTGTTTTAGAGACACTGGTGAAGCAGATGGAGTTGTTTGACCGTGGGGTGAAAAGTTTAACTAACACGACAGCAGCTGTATGCTGGTATTTTATAACCATGGTGGACATGTTAACTGAAAACACTTAGGATTCAAATTCTATGAAGATCACTATAAGTGGACTAAAAATGACAACCATACTTTTAGTTTCAGCAACCAAAGGTTGATGCCTGGTTGCCCTTCTGATGGAGACTGGGGGACCTGCTTTCACTACTTCTTTATTGTATTTACTGCAGTGTAGTGATGCTAGATATTGTTTACAATATGAAATTTTAGAACTTTGGTCTCCCAGTATCAAAATAGACAGTCATTTATCCGCCTACATCCACTGAACCAAAAATCTAATTTCCTAAAATTAGAAAATCTAAAATGTACGTCCAAGAGATTTATGGTGTTTTCAATAACAGCACGTCCTTTTTTTATGTCCACAGTCTGTGAAGTAAATCCATTGAGCATCATGTGCAGAGCAGGACTTTTGATTAGAGGCTAACATTTGATAAGACAAGAAGATGAGTTATGTTGTGGTGTCAGGACTGGGACAGGAAAGGTACTGTAAGCCAAACTTCATGGAGTGAAGGAGGAAGGGCAGATGTTTGTACAGACGTAACCCTCGCTGTTTAAGATTTAAAATTTAAATACACTCAAGTTAGTCTCTCCACACCTACACCTATCACACCTACTACAGACCACAATAGGACTTATTACGTCACCAAATTTGTACCACTAGAAAAGATTTTTGGTTTTCATCATAAAAGAGAAAATCTATTCCAAATCCTCAAAGTTAGAAACAATATTTAACTAAATTATAGCACTGCTGAGCCCCAGTGGGGGATTTCCTCCACGTTTCTAGCTGTGGTCTACAAAGCAGATCTGAGTGGTCAGCTGCCTGCCTGTCTTCACATTAATGTACTCATTCTGTGCACCGACATGTTTCTCATTTGCCTTTTTCACTCGTGTCTTATCCAGTCGAACAGAAACCTCTGTGTCAAGTATCTTAACCTGAATGGGGAAAGCAATCCACCTCATTACCACCTGCAGTGGCACTAAAGCTGCAGCACGACATCCAGGCTGTTTGAGGGTGAAACCCTTAATGAAAAAAGAGACTGGGGAGAATAGATCAATGGGGACATGGAGTGTGTAGAGACTGATTTATTTTTGCTTCAGGCAAATCCTCACATTACAAAACACACAGACTTCTGCAAGATCTAAAAAGTGAGTGGAAGCAGTGAAGTCAGAGACCAGGAGAGCCTTTTAGAAATAAAGTCACATAGTCACCTTCAGACAACCTCTCCTGACAATCCACAGACACTCACACAATAATGAGACAGTGTGGCTACATAAAAACTCTTTTAAATCATCCAAATGTCAAGTATCCGTCAGAACACATCAGACTTTTCCTCTCGCACAGGGGAGGATGAAAGAACCTGAGTTTGGAGGATGGTGATGGTGTAGCAGCTCAGATCAGTTTGGCTTGTTGGAAGAGGCAGCAGAGAGGAAGATCACCAGGACACAACAGCACTACATCAGAGTTAGACTCCACCGCAAGACTGATGTCTGGTGTTTGTTTCATGTAACAGGCTCAGCTGGTGATATACAACATCTTGAATCATCTTCAGTGCCATTGGAGAACTCTGTATCTACTTATATGTCACATTCACAGCAAACTCATCTTCAACTGAGGCTAACATCTGATCAGGAATCTCACTGTAAAAGTAGTGTGTTGCCTCCAGTGACAGCAGATAAAAACAACTTCATTTCATCTAAATGAGCCTGTTCCAGGGTCCTGCCCCTCTGCTCATTTCTGTTTGTACATCCTGGATTCCTTTCCTAGCATCTTAATCCCTCCAACGTAAGACAGATCATAATCAGAGGAGGAATGGAAGAGACACACAGAGAGAGGAGTCGAGAAAAATGAGACATCATTTTAAAAAAACGTCAGTTAAATATAACGTGTGGCATAATCTGCCCATTATAGGTGCCAAAAAGACTTAGAAATAATATTAGTAAACCTGTGCATCCTCACTCATAGTTCCTCTGGCAAGCCTCCTCTCTCCTCCAGATGCATTTTAGGAATAGAGACATCCTTTAAGATGGCTCGCTGAGATTGATTTCCAGGTCACAGGCAGGCGGACAAACAGAGAGGAGATGAGTATTATGCTGGCTGACTGTCTATTATATCTATTATTCTATAACTCTGGGACCTGTGTTATTAAAATATACACTGTTGCCCATAAAGTTAAAATAATTTTGTTTTTCCAAAAATATCTGGCCTCAATGTTCACCAGCTAGTTGCTAACACTGTCTGCTGTGTGGTGGACAGGTGTACTGTGGGTTTGTGAGCATTGCCACTGACAACAGCTGTGTGCTGCTGCTGGTAAAGACACTGAAACGCTCTGTAGGGTGGTACTTCTCTATATGCAACACAGTTGCACGCCACAAATTCAGTTGATCCATTATAAGGTAAATCTTGATCAGTTCTGGAGCCGTAACAGTAGCCTACAAGTGAGAGACCCAATAGAGAAGCCTCACATTTGACAGGTTCATTTTAATGCCATATATCATATTTCAAATCTCTTCAGCTTTTGAAAAAGAGGATTTGTAATAATCAGTATTTAATCATTCACTCAGACAAGATTATCTCCAGCTTATCCAACAGGGTGTAAACATACGGGAACAATGAAATCCATCAAAAGAACAATAACTGTAGAACGTGTGGAACTCTCTCTCACCAGCCTGGAAGAAACCTATTTTGATGTGTTGATCCATCTATTATCTGTAACCGCTTATCAGGGTCACGGTGGGGCTGGAGCCTATCCCAGCTGACAGCTGGCTGGGTGAGAGGTACCCTGCCTCTCTGGACAAGTCGCCAGCTCATCACAGGACACATAGAGACACTCCTACAGCCAGTTTAGAGTTACAAATGAACCTGTTAAATGCATGTCTAGTAGCCGGAGAGAACCCACGCAGATACGGGAAGAACATGCAAACTCCACACAGTTTGAACCAGCGACCTTCTCGCTGTCAGGCGACAGTGCTAACCACTGCACCACCGTGCCAACCACAGTTGGGCCTATCCCAGCTTTCAACTAATGTTCAAAAGAAAAACTCTGAAAGGAATGCAGCAGCCATCATGTTTGGTCTGTCCTGTCAGGTCATTTGGACTGACCCATAATATCAACCTACTGATTTGATGGAGGTTCCTCACAGCTTCAGTTTCACAGCTAAATGTTTGTTCGTTTTTTTTCTTCCACTAAAGGTTCAGAGTTATCCTTCAAACACCCGGACTCCTTCTCCTGATTCTTTCTCTCTCTGTGTAGCTCCTGTACTCACAGCTGATGTCTGGTTGATCTGCAGCGAGGATCCTTCTTGGGTCCACTGAGCCAACCCCATTCTGTCAGGGAAATGCAACAGCTCCTCTCTAACCCCTCCAGACTGGCGGGGCATGGGGACAATGAGGACCAGGAACAGCTTGTCACAATCAGTAGCTTCAGGCTCTCTATAGACATGATCCAGGACATGGAAATGCTTTTGTCTAAGGCGACGCGTTGGCCAATACCATTGCCAGGTCTACTGCCAGGGGGCCATGGTGGTGGCACCACTGGTACTCATTTTATATTTGATACTTGAAGGACCAGTGTGGAGGATTAAGTGGCTGTGTAGTTACTGATTGTAACCCCATCGTGTGGTTTGACCATTCTGGGCTACTATAGAAGCATGGTGGTTCAATATGGTGGACTCTGTGGAAGAGGATGCACGTCTATAGATATAAAAGATTCATTCTGAGGCAACAAAAACATGACATGGGTGATTACAAACTAATAAAAACATATTTCTGACATATTTAAAAGCACCTTTAAAGCACTAAATATAATGCAAGCAGAACATAACATTAAAGGTGCATGCTGCAGTGAAACCAGCCAAAAACCAAAACAAAGAACCAAAATACTCAAAGACTCCACAGTGATGCTGCAGATTTGTATGATAATTATCAGTCAATGAGTGATGTCATCTACTTTTGAATTTGAATGATAAGAAATATATATTTTAAAAAAGAGTTCAGCTTTAAAACTGTTGAACACAGAGTTCAAACTAAAATCCTAAAACAAAAATGTGTGTGTAGATTTTGTACAAGTATAATACACACCAAGTCTGACACAAGCTGTGCTCTTCAATGGCGTCAACGAGCTCTCACCGCGATGAACAAACTTTGCTTCTGATGCTCCGTAACAGAAGCAAAAGTACTGGTTGACCAAGACAATGAGCTTCACTGGCTGGAAGATCACAGTGACGACTTCATTCATTCACAAAGTAAAGTGTGGACAGAAGCTGTGAAATCATCATCTAATCTTGTCACATGTATGAATTATCATTTGTTTTTGTTTTTGCCTTTTTACTTTATATCAGGAAATGAGGCACCGCCTCAGTATCAGGATGGAGACACCCATACAGTCTACATCAGCTCCCAGAGCCTTGTCCTTCTTTTATTCCTTTACTTCACCTCTATTACTCCCTGACATGTCCATGACACACACACACACACTATGACCACATTTCAACACACATCTTTCATTCTTTTATGTTTATTATCAAATCTGCATATTTATGTGGGGTTGCTTTTCATTTATAAACTTATTTCTTTTGGTTGTTTTTGTTGTTGACCATCACAGTTTGTTCGGAACAAGCGGTGTGTGCTGCCATGAGATTCTGCTTATGAAATGTTGCCTTTTGTTGGATGATTCCGTTTCCTTCCCTCCCTCTTCAGGCCTTTTTAAAATAACCATCCTTCAGTCCAGAAGCAGTCTCTGTCTTATCTATATTGTCAGTTGGCACATTTAATATCCACGCATTCATGTGATCTCAGAGTTGCGCTCTCCGGAGCTCTCCAAGGCACTCAGAATAAATCCTCCCCCCTCCCCTCTCGCTACCCCACGCACTTCTACACCCACAGCACATGCAAATTCTTCCTTTGGAAGGAAAGAGTTGCTCCGTGCACGTTAAAGCCACACAACACTGACAGAAAACACGAGGAAAAGTCGAAAAGGACACAGAAAACGGCACCAAACTGCGCACAAGAATATGAGAGCGCGTTCAGAAAACACAACATGACACAACTGACTTTAATCATCTAAGAATATGTAAATGTGTGAAGGCAGGAATATGAAGAACAGGTGAGTGATGGGGAAACATGTTGCGGTGCTTACCTGCAGGACACGGTGACTTCAATCTTTGTCGCAGGTACGGTGGAGTTGAGTGGGTCGAAATCCCCGATTGTCGCCATGACTGAGGGTTTATTTTTTTTTTAATTAATTCTTCTGAATCCTGCAAGTTCTCACTCAGATCACACCTCGAATTTCCGCGTGGCTATACTGTGCTTGTTCCATCCACCCGAGACTGAGACACGGAGTGAAGCGGCGGGGCTCCGGTTGTAGTAGTTGTTGCTGCTGACGGTCGCTGGAGCGCAGTTGAGGGTTAGAAGGCATACCTGAGGATGAGGCTTCCATTCATGGCGAGAGAGAGAGAGGGAGAGAGAGAGAGAGAGAGAGAGAGAGAGAGAGACGCGGATCCAGGAGCTCCGCTTCTCCTCATTTCTCTCCATCCATCGCCAGGTGGAGGCAGAGACCTCCACAAGTTCTTCTGCTGCGCTTAGGTCCAACTTGTGGTGTGGTGTTTCTTAGGGTGGTGATTAGTGCCACAAAGGAGCAGGTGGAGCCCCGCTGAACCTGTTTGCTACAAGTAGATTTTGGAAACATTTTTTTCCCCATTATTATTTTTGGGTTAAGGTGTGAGAAGTGCTTTTTTCCTCCTTTCATAAAGATAGTTGTGAAGGTATGTGAACATAATAGTTGACTTGACTTGAGTTGACTTATAACGTAGTGGTGTGGTTGTTGACTGCAACCCCCACCTCACCCGCACTGATGTATAATTCTTATGGAAGCTGCTCAGAGGTGCATGAAGCCCAAAGAAGTTTGATTTCCGGCCATGAAATCACTCGGATCTTTCACATTGCACGATCCGACTTCTGCCAGCCGAGCTGCTAACTTCCTTTTTAGCCCTCAGCTAACTTTGAGACTACTCTTCGAGACTTTCTAAATGTCATCAGACTAAAAGAATCAAATTCTGATAGTGAAGCTAGTCATTTTGCAGGGTTCAGACGTTTAAATCATGTATTCACCATTGTACAGAGTTCTTTTACGTGAGCTCATGAGAAAAAGTCCTCATCTGGAGTCAGTGTTTAGTTTGTCCATTCTCAGCTACTGTAGAAACATGCCGGTTCAACATGGTGGACTCAGTGGAAGAGGACCCACAGTGTCTGTAGATATAAAAGGTTTGTTTAACAGAAGGTCATTAAAAACATAGTTATGGATATTATATTCATGCATATTCTTTAAATCTGACACACTGGCCTTTGAAATCAGTCAAAAACGTATAACCACAGCAAAGTTTCAAGTTTCACAAAGTCACTCAAATCTGAGCTGGAAAATGGGATGAAAAAATGCTGCGTGATTTTTGTTCAATTATCTGCTAGCATCTCTAATGCAAAGGGATTTGTCTGTGCTGCAGTGTGTAGCAGTGTGTGGATTGCGATGGAGCAGCAGGTGTCGCAGAGGGAAAGAAGAGAACATGATTTAATCATTTGTGCACACAAATTACTTAATTCATGTTCTCAATTTAATATCATATTATAAGTTTCGACTCTTGTAGAGGGCAGAAAAACGCCCTTTGGTGCTGTTTGATCAATTCAGAGTCGTTTGGCAGAATCGAGCTGGGAAAGGAAAAATAATTGGCATTTTAAAAAGGATGACAGAAAATGGCTGGAAGCTAAAAGAGGAATGGGAGGAGGAGCAGACAAATCAAATGAGGAGCAGTGAGATCCGGTGGAGAAAGAGTTTGATGAGCGAAAACAGAAGCACAGAGAGACGCTGAGAGAGGACCGTGACAGAGAGAGGAACATGATGACGCAGGAAAGTAGAAAGTTTGCAAAGAGAAGAAGAATGTGGAGAGGTGAGATGAGCAGAGAGAAAAGTATGAGAAGAGGAGAAGAGAAGCACGAGGACAGAGCCTCTCTTTTGTGACATCAATCACCTCTGCTACATCTCCAAGCACATTACATCCAACACTTTATCCACATTCCATAAACAGCAACTACGAGTTAGGCCCATCAGCAGTCAATTAATAGGATAAATATTTTATGAATGAATAATTCATTAACCACTGAAACATTTTAGTGAGGAAGCAGGAAGATGTAGCTGATTAAATAACCACAAGCTGAGTTGAGATGGCTCCAGCGAACATGAAGTGTTTCTGACTCTGACCTCAACATTTAAAGAGGGAGACGCCACGGTCTTATCATCTGTCTAATTTAGGACAAATCCTTCAGCTCAACACAGGTGGATCTGATCAGAACTGTGAATTTCAAACATCCAGTTATATAACTGCTTTATGTAATCATGTAATACATCTGACACAGAACTCTCATTTGGCAAGCTGCACTCGGAGGTTGAATCTGTGTTAAGAAACATCAGCTCAACCGCTCGGGGAAGTAGACTGCGAGATGTATTAACTATTTACACCACACAAAGGATGATAATGAATAAATTAGAAGCACAAGCAAAGCTACTGAGATTATCCGTTGAAGCAAATTCATCTGAACAAGAAACAAGCGAGGGAGTCCAAAGTATTCTTTTCTTCTCATTTATTCACAATAGCCACCTGCTGCTCAGTTCACCTTTCATTGTAGCTTGCTGCCCGCTGACAATTAAGAAAACAAAAAGGTAGAATTACTTAAAAATGCATCAACTGTACAAAGAAGAAAAACTCCTTCCACAGAGAACACCAGGCTGAGTGCAACGCAGCATTTCAATAAAAGATTCTGAAATAAAAATGAATTTGTAAAACAAATAAAAACATATATGCTGCAGAGATAAACATGGAGGCCGTCATGCAGAACCAGTGACAGAGTCAGAAAATAATAATGTGTGGAGACTTTTTTTTCTTACAATGATCATTTTCTGCCATTGGAAAATGACAATAATACTTTTGCAAGTGCCTGCTACAGGCAGACAGTAGAAACTATGCAAAAATAAAAACAAATGATATGAAACATCGACTGAATTAAAAGATTTCTTACAACAGAAGCTTAAGACGTGACAGGGAGACGAGGCCGTGCCCCAGAGTCTGAAATAAAGCCGGACAGATCGCTCTCCTGCCACTTTGTGTCGGGGGAAAAAATGAAACTTTTACATGCGCTCACATGAAACTAATTCCTTACTACATCAAGAAAAAAGGGATGAGGACGCACGTGGCTTAAACACAGCAAATGTGTTGTCGTGGCTTAGAATCTAGCTGTTAAAAGAAACCTTTTGGGCAATGTGATCCTAACGAGTGAGGTGTGAAAACCAACATCATCATGTCAGCCTAACCTAGAATAAAGACTGGAAACACGGGGAAACAGCGGGCATGTCAATTCTGAAAAATACACCTAACAACACCTCAAACTGAGTGACCAACTCGGATCGCGTTTGTTTGTTTAACCCTTGGACTTGAACCCAGTCTGTATGCTCTTCTAGGCTAAACGGGTCCTGCTCGAGCTCAGTATTCAACAGATGACATGATGAAGGTGAAAATCATCTCACCGCATGAAAGATGAAAGTAAATAAATGTTATTTCCCTAAAATATTATTTGAATCTTTCCTTAAAATCAATAAAATCAATAAAATCGTCTCCGGCTGCAGTTTTTTTTTATTTTTTTTATTTTCAAACGCAGAAATGAAAATCTGCGTCTCAAATCTGAGGGTGAATGACAAATGTGACTGAAATCCCATCTCAACAACCTCATCAGGGGTGTACATAAGACTCAACAGCTAAATGTTACTGTACAACAACAAAAGAAGACTTGCAGTCCCGCAACCGAGTGAGTGATAAAAGGGCAACCCCAGCAGCTTTATTCCAAAGCGAACTCTGCTAATGCTCTACAGTCAAAACCTTCATTAACGATCAGCTGCAAACACCCCAAGCTCTTAAAACCATTTAAGTAACGGAAATACACCTGAAACTGGACCAGAAGCTCTGATCCAGTGTTACCAAATATTTAAAAAGAAAAAAAGGCACAACAAAAGGTCCTGAGGTACAGCAGCCATCAAAACCGTTTGGCAACACCAACAAGCTAGTCTCAAATAAAGCCTCTCGACAGAATTCTCTGAAGAAAATGACGTAAAGCTGAGAGCGGCCCAGGTAGAAATGTCTGTCCAAGTGTGACCTGAAAGGAGGTGCACGTGTTTTTGAACAATAGCTGTGTGACGACAGCTGGGCAGGAAATCTCGGCACAGGCAGGAAACATGCAGACCTCGCTTCACCGGAGTCCGACGAGAAAGAACGTTGAAAAAGGCATTCGGTTCACAGATTTGCTACCACAATGCTCAGTGCCTCTTGTGCTACCATGTCAGTGCTACTGAAGGAAGAGAAGAAGAAACGACTAGATATGCACTCAAGTAGGAGACATTAGACTGGCGAGGTGAAGAAGATCGTCGTCTGGATATTATGATTTACACAAACTGAGCTAATGGAGGCCATTCAAGAACAGTCACTGTAGATGTTTAGTCATCGTATTTTATAAAGATGAAGAAAATATCACATATAACTTGAAAGATTTTGAGTTAAAGGATAGGATCAGATTTGTTTCCTGACATGCCGTGTGTGCGCTCAAACAGCTGGTAATCGCTGTGGTCATCCCTTTCTGTCCACGCTGGCTGTGAAGAGATAACATGACTCCGACTACACTGTAAACAATAAGCTCAGAAAGTTACACCTCTACGATGACTGATTTTCAAGTGTCACCATTCTTAATAACTAGATACATGTTTGCCTCATGGACAACTTGTACAAACTAGTTTGTGTACTTGAGTTCACGCTGAAGCTGAAGGTCTGAGCTTGTCCCAAACAAAGTGCTCATTGGATCATCGTACGCTAATGAAACCCTCTCTTCTGAAACCGACATCCTAGCACTTCCTGCTGTGACTGACCAAGAGCGAGAGAGGTGAGAAAGTAGGCAGGGTTTGAACTTCTCGCTCAACACCTTGAAATCCTTCAAGAGGAAACCGTCTTAACGTATGCACCCATCTTGGTCTGAACACTGCATCTGAGCCCTCTATGACAGAAGCACTTTAAGTGTGGTCACACAGATGATCTCGTGTGTTTAGCAGAGGGAAACCTTGAAGTCAAAGGGACTGTGCCACGACTGAAAGTCCTTATCAAGTCACAGAATATGATGTAACCACAAACCACGGGCACTAAATCGACCTTTTCATTCCCAAACTCATACAGTGTAGTCAGACAGAAGGAATAATCACAGCTGTCAATAACTCTTAGCATACATACGGCATGTGAGTGTTGCATTAAGACACAAAAATTCAACCTCATTCTTGAGCTCTATACTCCAAGGCTGCGCGTTCTAAAACTGATCAGATATTGTGATTTCAATCTACTGTGCCAATTGAGAACACACACAAAAAAAATAAACTTGGCTCCATTTCTGTCAGAACACACTAAGTGCTGGAAACTCCACCTGAATAAAAAGAACTTTGCTCTGCTTGGATCACTTAAGAGTAGCAGCACAAATGAGAGAACTAAAAACGCATCGCTTCCTGTACACGGGACGGTCGCTGGGACTCTTTAAAACATTAAGGAAGAACAGAGGAAGGAAGAATTCTTTAGATTTTGCCTGGAGCAGGTGCAGACTATGATTTCTCAACCATTTACATTTCATTATCCCTTTTTGATTCTGTGGCTGAAACCATTTCCCTCCCTGAATGTGACAGATTAACTCAACATTGAGTCGAAGTCCAGAAAAAAAAATTGAAGCACAGAAAAAAAAAAAAAAATCTAATCCGGGCATGTACATTTAAGAACCAATCAAAATTCACAAAGAAAAGAATGCTCCACCCCTGAACTGAACAGAGATGTTTGGCACTTTATTGTACTGAGTCCAGACATGTTGAATCTGCTGTGGATGGATGGATGGAAGCAGGAGGGTCTGATGTCACATTGAGAGGGTTCAAACGATGGCGTTGGTGCTCCGGAGGCCGACCCCGCGGGCGAACTGCTCCAGTAGGCCGGAGATGGCGCCGGAGGGGCTGGGCGCCGAGGACTTGAGGCCCACGGTGGAGCTGTATGCCGCCAGGAAGACTTCCCGCACCGCCTCCAGACGGGCCTGACGCTCAGAGGGGAAGGGACACCTGCAGAGGAGAGAGGAAGGAGGGAGAGGATAAAAGAGGGAAGAAGAAAAGAAGGCCAGAATAAAAAGGTTAGGGAAGGAAATCCTATATTTAAAAAACTGAAGAAAAAAGACAAAGTCTGCAAAGACTTCAGAAGTGAAAAAGAAGAGAATGACGCAGTTTGGTTCAGTCCCACTTGGGCCACAAAGTACTCCTGAATTAACCATCACAGAGCTCACACACTCATCATCACCATCTCTCTGCTAACCCTCCTCTTCTCCCCGCTTCCTCTCTTTCCCTCCGAATTAAGACAGATAGACATTATTTGCCTTTTCCGACTGCAAGCATCGCTGGTGGGACACACTCAATTTGGCAGTCAGATCAAGCAGAAATTAAAATGTGTCCCCTGCTGGCAGCACAGAGTAGGAGGATGAGTCAGAGGGAGAGCCCACTAGAAAATTCATCTGCCTTGATTTCCCTCCACGTCTATGGCTCGGTTCAGCGAGGGAAACCGAGACCAGCGACAAAAACTGCACCTCCCCCGACAGGAAACTACTAACCACTTCTTCCATGAACACATACACAAATCTCAGAGCTCATCGGCTACGTCTGACAACAATTTAGTCAGTGGGGACGACAGCCATGTTTCTGATCTTCTGGTGTAGCCAGTAAATATCCAGGAAACAGATGATGGATATCCGGGCTGAGACTTCCTCTGCAGTCCAATTCGAAACTAGAGCCAAATTTCTAATTCTAATTTCTACAAACAGATATTGGCATATGAGTTTTTTTAAAAGAGCTTAATTGAGTGTGCCCGTAAGGCGCACACTATATGTTATCCACCGCGCCTATTATTATTATTATTATTATTCTTAAGCCCTTTTTTTGGCTCGCTACTCCCAGAGTTTTTGTCGCACATACACAAAAAAGGCATCAAAACGTGCGGCTCGGACTCGAAATTCTAAGAGTTTCGGCAAACGGTTTTGCCAAAAATCGCCAAAAATGACGCCAAAAAATGAATGGGTGTGTATTGCGTGAGCTAGAGTGCGTGATGTCATCGCTAGAGTGGGGAGGGAGAGAAAAATTAATCGAAAAAAAAAATTGTAAATTGCGAGTATGGCTGCAAATGTCACACTACATACATGATTTATACATCAAAACGTAGGAAAATTCGTTTCGGTCGCAGTGATAACACTACTGAAGCTGTCAGTGTTATAGTTTTGGCTGGAAACGCAAAGATTCGGCAGCGACACCCATGCCCCCCCCTTAATCTACTCCCATGTTAATTTGAGAGGAGAAATTTCCAGAAGGGCAGGGAGCACCTGCTCTTTACCACATGATTGAGGCCAGAGTTTTTGACATTTAGCTCTCAAACTTGACACAGAACTGGTCGACAAGATTCCCCCGCTCACGGTTATTTCGTCTTTTGGATACGACACACCGTTTGGGATATTTCGCCAACCGTTCGAGGGGCTTCATTTGGAGATTTTCTGTGTCACTCAGGGGGAGACACAGAGTGCATGCACGCACCTGTGCCTAATTGCTCTGACCTGCAGCTCACCCTGGTTGCTTGGCAACCTCAAGCCTGCCTCTGACTGACTTTGCTGAAGTCTCTTGATCTGAATTTGCTCAGCAGTGTCAATAATAATGTATGGGGACGACGGGGCCAGAGTCGGGCACACTCAAAATTTCTTTAGAAATTTTTCTAGTTGCCATTGAACTGCAGCCGATGGGTTCCAAGATTGTATTTGGGTCAGTGCATTACGCTACTTTTCCACATGGGCAACCAAAGCCCGCTCTTGGTTGATATTCCGACTACAAACAGAAACCAGAACACTTGCCAAAGAACACAATGCCAAAGTTTTGCTCTCCTACCTACAGATTCAACAGTCATATGCAGATTTTTGTGAGACGTGCGTCGAGCAGGACGTTATACAACTCTCTGTTAAACAAGTCTGTTGATCTGCATGCTTGCAATCATGACAGAGTTGTTCTCATTTCAACGTTTGGCCATTTCAGTTGTCAGACAACCAGACGAGTGTAAAATAGTCATTTCATCACGGCTCATGTACTTGTTAACAAGGCGGTCGTTCCCAAGCTGCTGCTCTGCTGATAAAAATCAAAAGATTTTATGCTCACAACGCCGTCTGACAACTGTGCCGTGTGATTGGCTATAATGACGTTTAAAAGTGAGCAATCACAGGAAATTAGAGGCAACGAGTGGTTGCCTTTAACTTGACTGTCACACAGTCTCTGACTGAGACCGGGCGAGCTGACATCACTGTTTTGAAAAGCTCTGTTTTCCGTGTACGCACTAAAATACAAGAAAAGCTGTTTGTGAAATGTGTTGGACCATTTTGATCTGCAGTGACAGCAGTTAAAAAGTCAGGGGGGGTCACCAGAGTCATGAGGATTGTTGTGCTGTGAGGAACACACGTCTGTACCAAACTTCATGACAATTCATCCAACGTGTCGAGATATCTACATTGAGTTTCCTTAGCAAGAACAGAAATGGGTGGTTGACCTGAACCACGTGGAAAGACGGGACTGAAACTCTTTGACTGATTTCCAACAGGAAGCCTGAGCGGAGGGACAAAGTGGTGGAGGGTTACTTACATCCGTCCGCTGGGTCCTTCATCCTGAAAACTGAAGGGCAGGGGGGAGTCGTAGGCAGCAGCGACAGCAGACGAGGTGGAGGAGGCCGAGGCCAGAGGTGGAGGGAAATGAGCGTGGTCGTGGATGCTGCCACAGCCTGAAACTATCTGCCAGCTCCCATACTCTGTGGAGAGGGAGGAACCAGACCGAGCGTAGTCTGCTGCTAACCTGAGAGGCGGATAACGGAGAGAAGTTAAGAGGTAGAGCTGAGTGTGTAAGTTAGTTACCAAGCAGCCAGGTACTCACACTCTGCATAATGAAATATAATGTGTGCAGATAATAAGCAGAGAGAAGGACCGGCACACATTACTGATTTCATTAGCTGAACCACAGAAAGAACAGAGATGATGCCCGGCAGTGAATGTGACCCGACAGGTTCTACTTCACATTTTCATACCCGGGCGGCTTTAAATGAGCTGTCACAAAGACTAAGATGGGATGTGTGATTATGTACAGCCCTGATAACTCATTTTACACCTGACAACTCTTCCAACTCAGCTGAACATTGTACTCACAAATTGAAACTTTCAGTGGAAATGTGAATGATGGAAGAGGCGGAACGCATTAACCGACAGGAACATTTTAGAAAACATCTGCTAACGACAATTCAGTTCTTTAAAAGTCATTCATACGCAGATATCTGTTTACAGAGGGTTAGCAGAGATGTGTCTTTCTCGTCATCCTCGTGTATCAAGTTGCTAATCAGACTGCAGAGGACGTCTTGGCCCGGATATCTGTCATCTGTTTTCTGGATAGGATAAATTAGACAATAAGCCAATGGGTTCTGAGATTGTACTGAACCCAGCCAGGAATATGCTTTATTATGCTGGTTGGTAGAAAGTCATGTTAAAATGTTAAAAATGTTTTGACAGCATGGATGGAAAGAGACCTCAGAAGTCATTCCCAGCCACTGAGGTCACCAAAAAGAATCATTAAGATGTTTTTCTTTCTGTCTGTCAATCAAGCAAAGCTGGACGCACAGTTCTGATCTGTGTGGATCTGTTTGGACTGAACCGTCATTCCTATTAGTCCTAAAGTAGTACTAGAAGTACTAGTACTACAAGTATTGTGTGTGAGATGGTTTTCATCCTATAATTTACATACATATAATGGGAACATCTGTGAACAGCTGCAGTTTCAGTGTTTGAGTACTGAAGTTAAGCGTGTGCAAACTTCAGACTGCATGAGTTGTTGACCCACTCACCTCCTCCCGGGGACAGCCAATGGGCTGCTGCCAGTGCGTGTGACACCGTGTTCTGATTGGTTGGAGGAGGACGAGCTGGAAGACCTGGCCTCGTTGAGTGGATGGGAGAGGTGCTCTTCCAGAGGGTTCTGTCTATTCCAAACAACCATCTGAGGAGAGGAGGTGGTGCCTTTTCTCCTGAGGAGAGAAAGAGGAGGTCAACAGGAGGAGGAGGAGCAACTCTAGTCTATTTTGCCATGTAACCAATGTATTTATACATATATTCTCCAGTCTGGAAAGGCTCATATTTAAACATACTGATAAAATATGAAGATCCTCCGTGAGCCCGTGTGTGTAATACTAACCAGCTGGAGGCCTGGGGTTGGCTGGAGAACAGGTCCACAGTGTCGTTGATGAGGCTGGAGGCACCGCCTGCCTCCTCAGTGATGAGGGAGAACTCGCTGCTCAGACTGGTCACACTGCCGCGATCCTTTGACTCTGAAATCAGACGTACGGCAGGAATGTGAGCTCAGGTTCTTCACTCCACAGAACTTTCTCACGGTGGAGAAAGACAGCAGAGGACCAGAAGCTAGCCCAGACATGACACCATTCTCTATATGCAATAACATGAATGAAGCATTCATTTGAAGGTCTTGGTATTGTGCCTGTTGTGATAGCTTACTGGGAGCAATTATTATCAGTTTCACCTAAATATCTGATATATATTTCACACTGTCCTGGAGGAAAACACAGGAGCCTCTGCAGCCTTAGACGTCTTTTAGAGACACACTGTTTTCAGACCCTTTCTTCTGTTCCTCCTCCAGTCGAGCCTGGAGTGTCTACACACGTAAAAAGCTACGTAAAATAAACCTTTTAAACAGAATTCAATAACAATTCAACATAGAATCTCTTCTGTGTGAGCTCAGTGAACACTGAAAACTTCTCTTTCATTACATAGAAAACCTGCTACATAACTGAACTGATAAGAATCCATTTAAACCGGTGAGACTGCAGCATACTGACGCCAATCAGACATAAAACTGTGCAGACATGAAGGTTTGTGATGCAAGATGTTTTGGATTCAGGTCTGGCAATTTTCTAAAAAGATGAAAGTGTATCGTGATCACCAAGATTCTCATTGTTTTGTCTCTCCGCCTCAACACTGTCTCTGCTCGCAGCACTCAAACTTTATTAATCCTCATTGCATCAGGCCAGAGGCGAGTGGCACGAGCTCCCAGCGCTGCAGAAGTACGTCACCAACCAGACTTTTACAGATGGTTTAACAAGCTGGACTGAGATTCAGAAAATATGACGCATTTAACACTTTTCCTACACGAGTTTGCTCAAAAAGGAAAACATTTTGAAACATTTTGATTGCTACATGGTTTCCACAGGTGGAGTTATAACACCAGCATCCTAATTAAATCAAGCAACATTGTGAAACTTTTCTACCATAGAACAGACAGACATGATTTGAAATCATGTTGATGCGAATGGTGTCTCTGTCATTCGTACGTCTGTTCTCACACTATGTAACTTTGAGCTCCGGGTCAGGAGAAGTACGTAACGCTTTACGGCACTACACTAAGTCACACACCACCATGACTGATTTTGGTGAAACTGGATCATATTTTATGGAGAAAATGTTTTCTGGTTTTCCCTCTGATGTCCTCCGGCTGCTCCGCCTCAACTCTTTGTGATTTACAGAGTTTCCTGATGGACAGTGAAGTGAACTGCTGACAACTATAGCTGCTGTTAGCCAATGTTAGCTCAGTTTGTTAGCCGGGCTGCCTGGACTGTGAGCTCAGAGCACCAAGGCAGTAACTGACTACTCCTTTAATTAAACAGCATACTAAACTAAAAATGTGTGAGCTACATCCATCAAAGGTCTATCAGACATACCCTGAGCTGTATGTAGGTCTGTGTGTGGAGGGACAAGTGTATGAGACATGATGACTTACTTAACTGGCAGAGGTCTTCCACAGTGAAATCACTGTCTTTGAAGTGGGAGTTCTTCCTTCTGAAAGAAAAAAAAAAATAACGACGATGATGAAATAACCTTTGGAGATCATAAGAAGAGAAAGAATACTGGATTCATTTCATTTCATACATATTTTACAAGCAAAGAGGGCAAGAACATCAGAGATATAATAAACATGGAAAACATTAAACATAAATGGAGGAACACACCTCTGTTTCTTAACAGCAGAGAACTTCTCTGAGACAATGTGCTTCAAAAAATTGAAGCAAAAAAAGAAAATCTGAGGGAGAAAGAAACATTTTTTTGATCAGCGGGGAAACAGAGTCATCAAACAGAAATCACTGAACTCAGCAGGTGTCCTCATACATGCTGTCCTTTCACATCAAACAGCCTGTGAAGAGAGCTCCATGTGCCTGAAGGAACAGATTTAATGATTCTGTTCTTCATGGAGATGCTGGTGACAGATTTCTCTCTCTGTGTTTATTGACTGTTGGTGTAAAGTAACTATTTAATAAAGAACCCTCCATGATGCTGATGTTTCAGACCTCTGACACCATACTGCCCTCCATCCATATTAAAGACAATGATGCTGATTGATTGGCAATTTTCAACACCATCACAGCGGCGCCCCGCATCTTATTTGACCAAATACCCGACTTACATCAGTCATCACAGGTGCAACAATGATGCCATAGTTATACTTTTTCACAGCAGTCATTTTGACATGAAATAGTAGGGTTAACACACATGCACGCACACACACACGCACACACACAATGTATTTCCAATGATATTAATTAAGGTTCTGTTCCATTTATTGCAGCGGAGCCCTTCCAGTGAGCCACCATGCACCACAGCAGCACCCTGACTCTGTTCGACCTGAATGGAACTGAACTTTTATTACTGTCATTGGTAACACCTGAGTTTACTATTTCATGTCAAAATGGCTGCTGTGCAAAAGGCCTAGAACTATTATAAATTCAACAGTGAAAACCAGTTACAGAATTCCTTCATACCCAGAGCTCATCGATGTGTATGTGTCTGTTTATTTTACCAGCTGTTCATTTCATCAGGATTATTCAATACTTAATACTTAATACTAATTTCTAGAGTAAGGGGGCATCTAGTTATGAATGAAGAGTGAACACATCAGGAGGTAACAAACAAATATGATGATGGGATCGTTCCATTTCAAATATTATAAATGTAATAAATTATAAATTATAATAAAGATTTGTGGTTTACACAAGTGAATTTGTTGATTAAGCACCTGCTTATGTTGAAAATCATTTTTCAAGGAGTATATCTGAATTCAAGCATATTCCTAAACTTGAAATCACGAGGATTCAAATGAATTAATTTTCAATAAATCTTTAAACAAAACAGGAGAATAAAGAAACCTTATGTCAAAAGTATTGAAGTAATGTGTGTGTGTTTTCTGTAGCTATGGTCTACAGATTCATCATTAAGGCAGCAGCAGTTTTCCAGCTGCTGTGTATTCAGGTCTGTATCTCTGATGACCTTAGAACAAAAAGCTGCAACTTCCGGCAAAGTTGGATCAGAACTTAGCATGTTCCGATGTTTCCAATGATCGCTTTCACTTCTGTCGACACATTACTGCAGTCAGACACAAACATGACCTTATTTTGTTTGGATTTCACCTGTTCATTCAGTCTGCACTATCATAACGCTACTGTCAAAATCCTTTCATCATCAGATTCTCTGAACAGGTTCATTTTTCATTTCTGCTGCCTTCATCTAAAAACTGACTGCCCGTGTTTCAACTTCAAAAACTGCTGAAAAAAGAAACTATGAAACAGTTGATACTTGATTCATGTAATTCAGTCAATCAGTCTCCTAACAGTAAACAGAAGCTGTATCATCAGAAACAAACTTACCTCCTCCCCTTTGGAGAGTCGATCTGGCAGCATGTGACTGGAAACAGAAACAGAAATATGGAAGTGTCCATACAAAAATGTTCAAAAATGAATGAATCCTCCAAACTTGTATCCGTTGACCTTTCTGAACACTAAATCTAATGATGTTTCAACTGTTAAACTGCAGTTTCTTAGTCCCTGAATGAAGTAGTTGACCAGCGTGACTGAGCCATCGCTTGTTTTGTAGAACTTTTGTGCGTACTGATGAGCATTCATGAAATTCCATTCAGCTCAAATCATGTTGGGCTGGCAGGGAAAGCTTCACAGAGAACTTGATATAAAACCTCAGTACATTAAATCAAATCTTTTGGACCAGATATCACTGAGGCAAAGTGAGAAAAGGCTTTTTTAGAATGAGGACAAACTGTGTTTAACTCGGCCAATCAGAAGTGAAGGACTTCACTGGCATACATGATTTGCTTTTGATGTTTCAACATATGCAGACTACTTCAGAAACTAACTGTTCAGAGATTTACGAGCACTCAGGCAGACATGAGTACTTCATGTATTTTCTGGCTTGCAGTTGCTTCAACTAACTAATACACACACAACTAAATATTGCTGCCTGTGAATGCATTGTATTGTCATGTCATGTAGTTTTTGTTGTATCTGTTACTGTTGTCTCTGTTGTGTATCAGCTGTTGCTATCTGAATGTGTCTTGGCCAATGATTTTAATCTCAATGAGACTTCTTTTTGTGTGAATGTGGTGCAGCCGTCCACCCTGAAGTGATTTATCATGTTACACGTAGTCACAGTTTTTCCTGGAATAATCCTTCTGCATTTTGTTTGTATCGTACACACAGACATGTGGTATTGCCATAGTTACAGCTTGTGCTAGCTGCGATCGTGAGTCATGTTTTTCTACATTTTGGGATCAAAACGGATCAAATGCAGCTTTATGCATTTAACTGGACAAGTTTCAATGCTGCTTGACCGAGCTGTCATTTGTTCTGTAGAATTTTTCAGCGTTAACAAAATTCCGTTCAGCTCAAATGTCGGCAGAGGAAGTTTCACAAGCACTTTCTTTTTTTATCTGTTATTTTGGTTCATACCTTAAAAAGGTATCAAGGACTGACAACCAGCCCACTGGTGCAGAATCTACCATACTGCTTTCCTGAGAGTGGTTTGTAACAGTGATCACAGACTATCCTGGTGCTGCTGACAATGTTTACGTCCATAAGCACAGAAATCAATAGGTTATTCCACAAATAACCTCAAGTCCAAATATGATTCAGCTGTGACTGGTGATGTAAAGTGTTCTGGGCGCTGCCCCTGTCTCTCTGCTTTATCCAACTCCTTCTTCACTGATCCCTTTCTCCCTCTATTACACACACGCAGAAAACCACACCTTTTCTGTTTGGCCAATGTCCTGAGGGCTTGGGCGAGCCTGCTGATGTATAATTACATGGGCTAGCTGGCAGTGAAGGGGCTTTTTACAAGACTGCCTCTGATGAGCCCAAATTGGAGATCACACTGGTAATTATGAAAGGAGAACCCAGAGAGAGAGAGAGGAAAAATGTGGAGAGTGGGAGGACAAGAAACGTGGTCAAGAGCAAAGCCAGAGCCATACTACTTGCCTCGTGTTGTCCCTGCCTCCCTCTCCCACTTCTCCCAGTGCTCCATTTAAAAAGCCATTACGTGTCGCAGACAAACACGGCACGCTCCAAGAAGTCACATATGCACCTCTTATAAATTAATGCTGGTTAATGCGCTGTGAGTCGAGGCTCATCGTGAAGTCATGAAATGATGATAGCGGTGATTATTTTTACCCGAAGAGGAACCAGTCGTAAGCGATGGTCAGGTACAGGATCTGGGCCGGCTCCAGGCTGGCGTGCACCGCGCCGTCCTGTGAAAAATACATGAAAAGACTGAGTCAACATTTCAAACATCATGTGTTAAATAAAACACCACGGGCCAATGATCCGCACGACGTCATGCAGCTCCAGACACCCAAACTGGATTCCTTATTCTGTTTGAAAGGTATGTGTGGTCTGTGGTTTCACGAGAAGCTTCCAGTATGGACCACGTGTTGAGAAAAAAAATTACATATTTATATCACAAGGCTCTATTTTTAATAAAGGCAGCAGATACAGCAGAGACTAATTAAAACTCGTGTTTGAAATGGTAAATTAGCTTTACGTGGAGGGGCACAATGAGGAGCGGCGCCGAGGCTAAGGCAGATGGATTCAGCGTGGGATTACCAAAGTCACTAATGAATGTATGGAGGGGCCAAATGAGCTGCTGGGTCACTGGGTGTCATATGGAGGAAACACCAAGGGAAGACTACAGGCGATTAAAAGAACAGAGGGGGAAGAAAAAGTATGAACTTACTGCCCACAGAGAGAGCCTGAGGAGGGACACGAACAGAGGCGTTCGGTCCCAGCCTGATATGCAGTGCACCAGGAGGCCGCTCTCATCTGAAACAACACACAACATCATCCTCAAGACCAACAGAAACACTGCAGAGAGCTCCAGAATGAATCAGACCAGCGTTATGAGCAGACAGAGGAAAGGAGAAGCTAATCTTGTGTAATATACAGCCGATGATTTCCTTTTGCTAAAACGGAAAAAATCAGATGATACAACACTGAGTGATGAAACTGAGAAGAAACAATGTAAGACTGAGAAAAACTAACGCATGCTCAGTGCTGCAGCGGTAAATAAAAACATGACTGAGCTCTGATCTTCATTCTTCAGTTATCATCCCTTCACCACCAATATGAACAAGTCTATTTACACACTGGCCTTAAAGGACCAGTGTGGGCGATTCAGTGCCATCTAGCAGTGTACTTGTTGGCTGCAACCCTCTCACTTCACTCTCTCATTCCTAGCATCGGGGAGAAACTACAGTGGCTGCAAAACATAAAATCCTGAAAGGTCAGATCTAGAGCCAGTGCTTAGTTTGTCCACTCTGGGCTTCTGTTGAGACATGGAGGATCCAGATATAAAAAGGTTCATTCTTATGTTCAGGGGGTTATACACTAATAAAAACATAATAACAGTTGTGAATATTATATTTGTGCTTTATTCTGTCAATAGAACTCTAAATCTGACACACTGGACCTTTAAAGGAACCTAACATCAATTTTATACCATCAGTATTTAATAGGTTGTCTACTGATACACAACTACATACTAACATCAGCCTCCTTTCATAAAGTGCAAACAATGAAAGATGATAACTGACAGTGTTAGTTGATTATTTCAAGTGAGGTTGGAAACAACCTGGGCTTAAACACGTCAGCACGTCTGGTACTGAGGGTAAATATTCTGTTATAATAACATTAGCACCACGCTGGTCAGCTGAGCGGGTTCTTTCTTTGATTAAGAAAACTGAAATGAAAACGGACGCTCTACAAATATTCTCTTATTTCATCCATTTGACATGATGACAGACTCTCAGGACACCTCTGTTCTGCTCTGTTTCTACGCTGCGTTCACACTCAGAGATAATAGAACAGTGGCTGAAAACCTGTGTATGCCATTTTTTAAATCAGTAATCAATAAGGAAATCGATGAAGATACGGACTGATAAGTAAAATTGATAATGGCATTGAAAATCTGATCAATTCCCATCACTACTTTAAAGCTGCATTCAGTGTTTTGGCCACTTAGAGCAACAGACCATGTATGTTATATAAATATAACACTGACATACTGTCACCTTATTAAGTTTTTATAGAGAATATTGAAAGAAGTAAGAACACACCACCAGTCTCTGGCTGCAGATGTGTGTGTTCACATCGTACTTAAGACTGGAACTGTTCAGTTTCAGACTCTTTCATCAGATGTGTGGTTTTTATGGCTTCAATGGTTTTTGTTTTGTCTCTTCTGTGTTGGCCTCAAATAAAGTTCTAAGTGATGATCGTGGTTCAATAAAGGCGCTTTAAAGTAGACTGAAATTAATATTATATTATGATCCAGCATGATATGGCATAAATATTGACATTCATTTATGCACCCTCATCATGTGTAACACAATGTGTGAGCAGCTCATTAACACAGCCAGTAATTTATTCTGCAGCATGTTCCTCCTCCCGGGGGTGTTAGCACAGTTGTTGCTGCCGGCTACAACATTACACGCTGGAAACAGGTGAATACGGAGAAACAAGCAGCGCACACACTGCTGCTACTAACTGATTACATTCTCAATTGATTGATCGTTTGTTCATAAAATGTCTTAAAGAGGTTAAAAACAGCCAATAGAATTTCCCAGAACTCGAAGCGACGTCTTCAACTTGCTTATTATTTCTGAGTAACGATCCAATAACAGAAAGATATTTAGTTAAACAGCAAATCTGCACACTGAGAGGCTGGAACCAGACTCAGTGTGTTAAGTGTTAATCAATCATCAAATTCAAAATATTGGATTGATCATTATTTAACATCATCAGCTGACTGAAAATGAATGACAGCTTAAATAAAGGCCTCACTGTATTGTCTATATTCATAATGAATGAATGAACACAGGAAGGAGGAGGATGAAATCAGTCATGAGCTGCAGTCCTTTCTCAAAGACTAAGTCACAATCCTAAACTAACATGGACCCTCAACAAAAGCTGATCCGTCCCCACTCCCTCAAACACAAACACCACCTACCATCACTGTTGATGATGTGGAGCAGCAGCTTCAGGTAGTTCTGGGTCTGCTCCACCAGGTCCCACGACTAAACACACACACACACACACACACACACACACGAGTAAACAGACTGTTGATACAACAGAGAAGTAAAGCAGTGTTTGCAGTGTTGGAAACACCACATTCAGTATGACACAGTATATTCTGTTTGTTCCAGCTCTTTGATCAACTAAATGGAATATTCAAACCTAGATCTGTTTTTAATGGTTTATGAGGTCAGTTCTCCGAAATGCAGACATACATATATTTGACAGTTTGAATCCTAAAATAAAGTTCTGTGGGTTTGACTCACTGAGGTCTAAACCACACTGTAACTACACGTTACTGTACGTGTGCGGTGCAAGTGGTTCTGATTCATGAGCAGAGCACTTCACAGGTTGGACAACAGATGGCACTGACACACCACAGAGAGGAGGAGAGAGAGGAGAGGAGGAGGAGAGAGGAGAGGAGAGGAGAGGAGAGGAGAGAGAGGAGAGGAGGAGAGGAGAGGAGAGGAGAGAGGAGAGGAGAGGAGAGGAGAGGAGAGGAGAGGAGAGGATACCTGGTATTGAGTCCAGTCAATGTTCAAGTTCTGATTAAAGCACACAGGGATTGTCAAAGGAGCGTCCACGTAGTCCTGTCAGTGGAGACACAGAGACAGCCGATTAATACAACTACTACTGTAGAATACAGAGCTGCCTCAGGCCAGCTTTGGCCGGCAAGATATTTCTAATGAAAAACAATTCAAAGTTAGAATTTCATATTTTGTGAAGTATAAAATGTTCTTTAAAGCCACAAACCCACAACAGACTTCTGGGACTAATGTGCATAATAGTAAATATTAGTCAAAGTTTCAATCAGATTCAAATCTCAAAGAGTCAACACAGCACAGCACAACACAGCACAACACAACACAGCACAGCACAGCACAGCACAGCACAACACAACACAACACAACACAGCACAGCACAGCACAGCACAGCACAGCACAGCACAACACACTCTCTATACCTGATTCCAGTTGAAGACCAGACCCTCTGCTGTGTAGTCTCTGTCTTTGTAGTCCTTAAAAAACTCACACCCTAAAAAGATAAGAACATTCACACAAAGTCAACATACCTGATTGATTAGCTGAATGTGGCCATTATCTTTATGCATCAAGTAATAAACTGTTACTACTTCATTACTTCAGTCAGTTACAGGCGAACTACATGACGTCAGATGAGACACCGTTTCTTGGTCCATTTAAATTCATACTGATGAAACTGCATACATTATTTCCTGGTGGTGATCTGCATAATGGACTTCTTAAAGATCATTAGACAATGAAAGCTTTCCCCTCTTATTGCTTGTTACAGAGCTATTTTCCAAGAAGCAGGAACTGCATCTGGATTCCAAAAATATTCAAGATTTTATTGGGCTCCAGATTTTACTCTAATTATTCCAATCAAAGACAATGAACCTCAGAGGGATTTTATTGTTTTGGTCTAGAGGCTCGAGGATCTGAAATCACTGAACAGCACAACGACGCTCCTGTAGGCTCGGTGAGATGGAAAAGGCAGATCACCCAGTGGAGCGTATAACCTGCCCCGGGCTGACAGATAAATATCTGAAAATGATATACTGCCCTTTTTCATAAATGCAACCACAAACAACTTTTATAATACAGACTGAGTTTTTAAAAGGTGGCCATGCTCTGCGGTGGACACTGGTTCTTCATTACCTTACACACATTTTTGACATTTCTGTACCACAGTGTCTTTGTTACTTATCTGCCGACATACACATGATACCAACGATTTATCGGTGTCGCACTGTAATGCAGTGACAGGAAGCATTAACACGAGGAGTAGAGCTGCAACAATTAGTAAATTAGTTACTACAACTATTAAATCAATCCTTATTTATTTTTTTAAGAACAACATGTCCAAATTCTCTGATCTCAGCTTCTTAAATGTGAATATTTTCTGCTCTCTTCCATCCTCTATGACAGTAAACTGAATATCTTTGCCAAAACAAGACATTTAAGGATGTCACGCTGGCCTCTGGGAAACAGTGACCAACATCTTTAATTATTTTCAGACATTTCATAAACCCAAAAACTAATCGTTTTATTGAGAAAATAATCAATAATGAATATAATGGTTAGTCGCAGTCTTAGCTACGAGTTTACCTGGATAAGGCACAGAGAGCAAGGTGAAGTCTGCATAGCGTTGGGCCTTGTCCGCCTTCTCAGAGGATGTCACACTGCAGAGATGGAAAGAAAGATGCAAAGAGTAATGAGATTACATTCGTGGTCAAGTATTTTAATACACAACACGGGGCCCTTTCTTTGGCCAAAGTATATCTATAGCTTTAGCAGGATCAGATAGGAAAAACAGAATACATTTACCCCAAAACATCATCGCCACCAACAACTACAGTGGATTAACCCCTAAAGTACCAAGAATGATGTAACAAGATCAAAAACTTCATCTGAAGCCCTCCCAGCTTAGACATAATCACAAGCACAGTCTCCTAACTCAGTTCATGGCAAATATCTGAAGCCAAATACAGTGAAACAATAGTCAGATGCCTCCTGTAAGGGTGACAGTGACCTAAATAAGAGCCTGTGTGTGTGTGTGTGTGTGTGTGTGTGTGTGTGTGTGTGTGTGTGTGTGTGTGTGTGTGTGTGTGTGTGTGAGAACTAGTCCGTGCTGTTCCTTACTTTAGGCCAAACTTAACCTTCTTGTTCTCCACCATCAGGTCACAGATGTAGCGAACCGAGAGGTAACGCAGCAGCTTAATGTCGTGGCCTCGAACCTTGTCAAAAAGCTGTGAGTCTCCATTCCTGAGGAGTGTGAAGGAGGTAGAGGAGGAGAAAGACAGAGGACCAAAGACTGATTGCTTTCTCTGGAAGGACGTTTTACTTTGATGAGAAGTTTCAAAGTCAGTCACACACATTTTAACAGTGAGGTTGTTGTCACATGTGATTAGTGTCACACACCGACTTCAGACCAGCGTCTCGTGTTCACTGTACACTAATCTAGTCAGTGTGTGATTTGATTACCTGACTGCACTGTCATCCTCTGGAACCTCCTCAGACTCCGTCCACGTGTCGTCACTGCCCCCTGAAGAAAAATTACAAACAGAAGGTAAATATCTTCACTCAACCTTACAGTAACTTTCACTTCATTCCAGCACATTTTGTTTTTGTGATTTTTAGAGCCAATGCACTAGGCAGATAGAACTGTGCTGGAAACAGGTCCTGAATACAAGCAACTGGGCAGTGTTCAACTGGACAGTTATCCACTGAAATGTCATAAGTATCATTTTAGGCGACATACAAATTTAAATAATACATTTATTTATCTGGTGTTTATTTTTATAGAGACAAGTGAACTATATACTGCATGTCTATGCTTGCTGTCATAACAACTACAAGTTAATGTTATAGAAGAACCCGACCGATGAATTGGGCGCTCAATTTTAGCCCATCACAGACATATCAATAGAGATATGTTTTATGTAGTTTAGAACGCTTTGAACGCTGTAATTTATATCAGTACTCAGAAAGGTTTGTTTATATGATGTTTTTATGATGAAAAAGAAAATCAGCTAATAAATTATCACCAAATGTTTAAACTCAGATTATCAGTAATCTGATTATATACTGTAATTGACTGATGCCACATTAAGGAAGTTGGCAGTGTTGCAGCAGCAAAAGGAACTATGAATAGCAGAATTATTAAAATATACTATAATACTACAGTATAAGGTGAAGATATAAAATATGAAGTGCACTCAGGTCACACTTCACTTTTAAACTGATACACCGACAAAGAATTCAAGTACAACGTGTGGAAAACTGAAGACCTGTTGACACATTAGCATCTCAGACTTGAGTGTAGGAACAGCTTCACAGTAACAGTAGAGGTGTAAATCAAAACAACGTCTGATCAGTTGGAATATATTCATCATCTTCAGTAGATCTGCATGAACTGATTCTCTCCCAGCAGCTCATTAGCAGACTGTCACGATAAACACGCACACAGCAGCTGATCCGGCAGGTTTGACTCAGCACATTCTCCGCTGTTTGTTTGGGAACGATGCACTTTCTGATGACATCTAGCTCTTGTTCTTCTGGAGGTTCACTGCACTTATTCTAAGTGCTCGGTATGAAGGCATTTGCCAAATGAATGGCGGTAATGTAAAAGAACCAGTCAGCAAACTGGATCTGCAAGCTTCTTCGCCCAACTTCATCTGCTAATAGTTCACAAAACCTGTTTTAGGTCGTGTGTGAGAAATATTTCAGAAATCAGGAAGCTCAGAGAGGGTTTGTATCTCTTCTGGACAACGCTCCACCTGTTGCTGGATAATTATTACATGAGTGACAGGAACACCGCTGCTTCAAACCTGCACAACCTGGACAATCATACACAGTGACCACCCACTTCATTAAATACGCTTGTACAATCCAGTGTGATCCAACACAACAACTCTACCATAAAATCTACCTTTATGAAGCTGGTAATGTTTCAGTTTTTGTTGACTCTGTCAGAGAGGTCATAATTCTGTCTTAGTGGGTGCACAGGACTGCATTATATTGAGAGGTGTTTCCAATACTATGGCTCTCTCATGTATGTAAATGGCATGGCCAGAATATTAGAAACACTACTGCTAACTACAACCTCAACAGTACACATAAAAATTGAATTTATGGCAGAGGTGTTTGGACCACTCTGGAGTATACAAGTGTACCTAATGAAGTGGCCTGTCAGTGTATATCAAGCAAAAAGAAATACATTGTTTGTTTATGTTTTTTTGAGTATTACCATGTTTTTTTGTTTGTGCTTATATTTTCATATTTGTATTTTAACGTAAGGCTCACTGAGTTTCCATGTAACGTATCCTGTAAATAAAATTGCCATAATGATGTAGAATAGCAAGAGTGGCATTTTTCACCGTTTTTATGATTGGATCATTTAGCCTGTTTTAATCGGAGCCTAAAAGCAAGATGAGTGCACTTTGGGAAGGAACTGAGAACTGTATCGATGACTCAGAGCTTATCAATTCCTTTTATCGATCATGTATCATGTATTCCTGACAGTTGGACATTGCAAAACAATGACACCCCACTTATCTCAACTCATCATGTGCTGGAAACTTGATACGAGAAGGAGTCATGCTGGAGAGGAAGAAACAGTCCAAAGCGTTTCACGAAGAAAGACAAGAGGACACATTTCTTTCTATTTGTTGTACTTATTCTGAGTGAAGCTAAGCCCCTCCCCCGTCATTTAGAGGAACATTTAGTCTCGATAGGAAAGGTTTGACAGCTGTCCAAAAACTGCTGCAACTATTCACAGGTCAGAGAGCGCAAATGGAACTGAAACCTGCCATGGAAAATAAGTCAGTCGCAACTTCCCCTGTTAAGGCTAAATTTAAGTTTTGTGTGTGTGTGTGTATGTGTGTGTGCGTTATACCTGAGAAGATGTAGTTGTAGCCCGTGCGTCCATACAGTTCCCCCCATCCTGCCAGAGTGGACGACCGGCATATATGCTGCAACGAGAAAGCAGTGACAGGATTGGTGCCGTTTTATATAATGTTATATAATAAAGTCTGTCATGAGAAGTTATTTTAATAAAGTCACCTGCTCATTTCATTTTAAGCAGCGGTGAAGGTATTTCTTATTTTAGCTTCATAACCAGTCCTGGTTTTATCCTATACAGCGTGTTTTGGACAGGGTTCGTACAGCTTTTAAAGACTAAATTTCAAGCACTTTCAAGGCACCTAAATAAAAAATTTCCAGACTCTGGAAGCCGTTTTGATCAGGATTATTTAATACTTGCTAATTTCCAGAGTAAGGGCACTCATCCTCCACCTCATACCACACAGACAAGAACGATGCTATGTGGGATTGATGTTCATGGCCTACAGTTCAGCACCATAGTCCCCTTCAAGGCTGGTTCAAGTACCTGCATTTAATACCTCACTGTGCATGTGGATCCTTCTGACAGACAGACCCCAGATGGTGAGGGTTGGTGGACACACCTCATCCACCCTCATCATTAACACTGGAGCAACCCAGGGCTGTGTCTGGAGTCCCCTGCTGTACTCCCTGTACACACAGGACTGTATAGCCGCTTTTGAGTCCCATTGTGAGGTTTGCTGACGACACAGAGGTGGTGGGCCTGCTCACCGAGAACAATCAAAAGGTCTATCTGAAGAAAGTGGAGAACCCTGCTGAATCACCAAAGACACAAAATTCCAGGTATCCCCTCAAATACTGGGGAATTTCTGCTCCTGCACCATTGGGATCAGGAAGGAGGTTCTGCACTACACCAGGCCAGCACCAAGAGGCTCAGAAGAGCTTCTACTCTCAGACCACTAGGACACTGCCTAAGACTATTTATTCCTTATTGCCATTGTTGTTGTTGTTATTTTGGTCATTATTATTATTATTATACTATTATTGTTGCTATTATTGTCATCATCATTGTCATAATACATTTCACTCTGATTGTTCTTCTATGATTCTATGTGACAAATAAATTAAACTGAATATTAACTGAAATTAGGAAAGTTGGAAGGCGACACTGAAAAGCAGAAGAAAAGGATTTCCACTGGTAATCTCTAATATTAGTAGTTAAAGAATTTACAAGAATTAATCTTGAAATTTGTCAGCTGAAGTTGAACAGAACTGACTGACTGAGCAGAGACTGCAGACTTTCCAGCTGAGCAGCCGTACCTTGCCGTTGTAGAGGATGACGGGACAGACGAACCTCCCTCTGCAGCGAGCCAGCTTGCTCCGGTTCACCAGGTCCTGCAGCTTACTGATCTGCACTGTGCTCTCAAACCTGCACACAAAACACCACACGTTGTCCATCAAGTCAGCCTACTTCATCGCTTCAATTTAATTTAGCACGTCATATGGAAAATGCAATTACAGAGCGCTTGACATCACAACTCAAAAACAACACAACAGCTAGCGTTAGCTGCACGCTGTAGCATCAGCTGAAAGCAGCTAACCCTGCTGACGCCTCCATACGATCAATTCTTCTTATTGTTCAGTTCAGTTGGTCATTCAGCGAGACTCGACGATCATTAATTATTCCATTACATTCACCAACATATCTTAACTGCCTGCTGCTGCTAACCCGGCCATTAAACGCAAACACTTGAATTATCATCTTAAGGGTTAAATAGACAGCGTCCATTCAAACAAACCTCATGAACCTCTTATGTAATCAAAAGTAGTATAGTTTCTATGACTGACACATTAAGCCGTCTAGAATGTAAAATGCTGTTTTTTTTGTGAAGGCAACTTGTGTCCACATTAGTGTTTCCTTTTTGTACAGAAACACCACAACAACACGAAAACTGTGAGATTTTATGATTCTATGAGCCGTTGAGTTAGCGAAAATTTTATACATTTTGTGACATTCTGTCCACTCTTGTAAATTCTGGAAATGTAACAACTTATTTTCTATTAAAACATTGTGTCGGTTGTCTGATGTGTTGCTGTACTGGTGTGGAGGTTATCCTGTAGCTATATAAATGATATACCTTGTTTCACTCCCTAATGTTGCTTCATTTTTCACACAGTTTGTTATAGAACATTTTTGGTGCTGTCACGGCACAGAACAGATCAGTAATCAGAGGAGTGTCTCTTTCTGCCTTGTCACTCGCTCGCTCTCTTGAACAGCCAACTCGTGACATAAAAACATATCCGTATTACTGATGCCAGCATGTTGCAGCTACCCTAAGATCTGCACACAATGTTTGCCAGACTACCTCCAGACGTGGTCAGGCAGATGTGATCATGATGCGTTTGCACCTTGTATTAACATTAACGTGTTTATCTGGGTACAGCTTGCATTTTAACAGCAGGCATAAATGTGTCAAAGTGACAAAGAAATTGGATTTTCAGATTTCTCTCTGGGTGTTTTCTCCATAAACAGTTTCTTCATGACATACATCAACACTGCTGCATACACTGAAAGAGGATTTTAGCCTCAGCCAACTCCCGGCTAGTACATGTGCATGTTTGGTGTTCTTGCTTGATTAATGACTTAACTTTACTAATTAAATTTCTGCCTATATTGACTAATTGTTTCAACATTGCTACACACTCGAGGTATTGCAACGTCAACTCTGGTGCAGCTATAAATCACTGAAATGTTATTTCCCACTTTATTACTTTGAATGGTGGGAAACTGCAGGACAGACTGTGATGTGGAAACATTCTCTGTACACATGAGGGATTCGCCAGACAGCAGGCTTTTTTAATAAAGCATATGAAAGCCTTTGCTGTGAGTAATAAATAAATGTCTTGATGTCTTGAAGCGCCTCTTCCATTTCCAGCACTATGGCGGAAAATAGTTGAACTGCATTAATCAGCAGTGAGAAATCAGGATTTATTGAATCACTGCAAATGTCCTATTTCTAGCTACAATGTGACCTCCTGTGACAGAACAGTCACTTTAGCCTTCAGCTGCCTCGATACGATCAGAGGGGCTGGAGACGGAGGCTGCCCTTTGCTCCCTGCACCACAGTAAGGTGTGCATGATTAGAGGGGTGACACAAACAAACACAGGGGTAATTGTTAACTGAGTGGACTGGACTTTGTATCTGAAAACGGAGCAGTGGAGATATACCTGTCTCTCTCGATATCTGTGCATTCATACTCCAGGAAAACGATCTGCCGAGGGTAATGGCCACACACTTCTCCATTGGCATTGTGGATGATGCTGTACTTGTAATCTCTGGCAAATAACTCCAGACAACGCTTCTCTATCGCCTCCACCTGAAGAGACACAAAAACAAAGGTTATGCTAGTGGCTTAAAAAGAACTTAAACTTAAAGGGTAACTAAACTGGATATAGCAAGGTGCAGATTTATCTCTGTAGTTTGCATCATTATGTTAGGCATTGAACACGCATGTAGGAATTTATATGGAGGGGCTATCCACAAAGCATTCAAGATCAATGTTGTGTCTACACTGATAGCCTGATGACCCATTTATTACAATGGCCACACAGGATGCTGTCAGACACCAGTCATGGATGTGCTAAGCCCCAAAATAACTGAATTGATTGAATGCACGAGCAGATCTCGGGCTGTGTGGCTGATGATGGCAAACCTAGATGCAGACCCCCTTCTACCAGTAAAGTGCATTCCCTTTTTCCATTGAGCATGTTACTATACAGTGAGTCACAACATTCAAGTACTTAAGTGCGGCATTCGGGATCATAATCTGAAGACTGACTCATTTCCAATGAAAATCTATTAATGCATAGAATTATTGTTGATTGAGTAGTGGCACATCGATGACACAATGTTATTTAAGAACTGCTCTGAATATACAGGAAAACAGATTCACCGTGTCAGCGTACACATAGAAATGCAGTTTGAGAGAGGAGTCACCTGCCACACAAACATGCATCACAGTAACCCCTGCTCTGAGCCTTGTTTATGCATAACACAGTCAATTTAGGAATATTAAGTGCAGCTTGATGGATCACATCTGTGCCGAACTGAGCATTGGTTCCCCACGTTTCTTCAGGGGTCATACATCACTGTCTACAGTACATGTTGTTTTGCTGGTAAACAGAGTTATTTAATTTTGTTTATTCCGCAAGGCAGTGCTGCCTGTCAGTCACAGAGAGGGTGGCAGATTGTCAGTCAGTGCACATCAAATGCTGATCCGGTCTTACCCGAGGAGTCACTTCCTTTGCTCTGTACTGCATCTTGGAAAACAAATCTATCAAATCCGCTATTTCCTCGCTCTTTCTCGCCGACAGACCGGAGGCCGTGAAGCCGCCGGCTGCGGAGGGGGAGGCGGCCATCATAATGCCGCGACCCGCGGTGGTGGCCTCTAGCCGAACTCGACCTCCTTCAAACACCGCAGAGCCTTGTCCTTTGGAACGGGAAGACCGACCAGGCCATCCCTTCCCAGCCAGCTTCTTCCTGACTGCCCGCTTGAGGGGGCCAGAGCCGGGGACTCTTCCTGAATTCAGGGCACCGGCGAGCTGCTCCACTCTCCGAACCCAAACCCGTAGCCAGCCCGCACAGCCAGCCACTCACACCACGGCGGCTGCTGCTGCGGCTACCAGAGTTAGCACGACTTGCTAACAGGCTAGTTCAGCTTCTCAGGCGTAAGTCGGTCGTTTCCACTAATTTAAACCTCTCGTATACCCATCCGAGACAGTATCAGACATCTATAGTCCTCCACATCACGACTGTTTTGATTCCGTTTGTGACATCTGGTGAAGAGACGGCCGACTCTCAGAGGCACCTAACTGAACTCCGGTCAGCTGGAGTCAGGAAATCTCCAGGATCCTCCCGGGCCTGCTCACGTTTCCTCAATGTCACGTCTTCATGTCTCCTTAGTAACAACGAGCATGCTGATAAACGGATTAAATGTATACAGTAGTCAACCCTGTGGCTGCAGGGTCTCACTGCTGCATATGTTGTTGTGGATGAAGGCGCCAGCAGAGGAGAGTGGTGTTGCAATCTGTGTACTACAGTCTGAAGGTACAACAGGCGGTAAACAGGAAGCTGACATGACCACGTGACGGCCATCTCCCCCTTTAAATGACGTTTGTTGTTGATGAGAAGAGAGCGAGGTCTGCAGCCGCAGTGTGTTCAGTAATGTGGGATCATCCACGGCCAGTTCAACAGCAACTTCCAGTGTATCTTACACCCCACAGCTCCCTAATTACTCAACAGATCAAAACAAATCAAATTTTATTTGTATGGCCCAAAGTCACAAAGTACATTTCCGGCAGTCTAGTCCTATGGCACATTAACTAAGGGATGACCTGAGCCAGCCCTAACTATAAGCTCTATCAAAAAGTAAAGTCTTAAGTCTACTCTTAAAAGTGTAGTCATAACATAATAGTCAGATAGGCATAACAAAATTAAGTCTTCTATGTTAATAAACAAAACAAATAAAGTGTGACATCAATCTAAACACAAATTCCCAATTCTCTCCATCACCCAAAGGACAGCAAAAATACAAAATAAAATAAAAACGTAATGCAAGGCCATTATATTTTCATGCATTTCGTCAATTTTGAGATTTGGGGTTATTTTGCTTCCATAACATGTCGTCTATCAGACTATTTGAAAGAAAAAGCAGTTTATTTTACTTCACACTGTGTATTTGTTTCTGTGGATTTCACCAAAGGTTAATTATAAATAATGTTCATTTGACATATTTAAAAATCTACCTATCTAATGACGTTTTCTCAAAAAGAGTTTTTTCTCACACTCAGAGCCAAAAATCTCCACTTCAGCAGCACTTACATCTACCAAACCTTCCAGTTTACTCTTGTCTATATTCTGAAGGTTTTTACACAGAGCTGCATGTATCATTCAGAGTCTGAATTGTGCAACATTTTATTCTTAAAAAGATGGCAACATCGATTTGTTATTGCCGTTATTTTATATAAGTAAGTTAACCAAAATTCCCTTTGTAAAAAACATCCCTCCATTTTCTGTAACCTCTCATCCTCATCAGGGTCACAGGCAGCTGGAGCTTATCCCAGCTGACTTTGGGTGAGAGGCAGGGTACAGCCTGAACAGGTCACCAGTTAAGCACAGGGCACATCGAGACAAACAATCATTCACACAGAGATTTAGGATGTACTTTGGCTGCTAAACACAACTGTAGTATATTTTTAATGTGCCAAGGAATGATCATGGTTGATAAATTTCTTTTCTGCCTGGCAAAGATTCACCCATGACAGGCTCAGCAGGACAGTCCCATTAAAAGTAAGTGAATAATCTGTAATGTCATATAGTGTCCCTTTTAGTTACTTCCATCTTTGTGAATAAAAGTGTTTCTTTATAAGATGTTCAGATACACAAATTTATGCTCAAATGATGACGTCTGAAATAATCAGTCCTCTAATCACTTTTTTTCAGTGGTCAGAGTCTGCTGGGTTCGTATTGTTCATTGGAGCTGTTTGAGGCTGCAGGGTTATTTAGTTTTAGTTTTTATCTGGGAAAAGTTTCACTTCATTGTAGACTAAAAACATTGAATGTATTGATTTCTTTCTTTTTTTCTAAGAAGTGAAAGAAAGTTATTAGTTAACATGTTCAGTTGTTGACTATAGTTTTCATTCCCTTCATCCTCACATGGGAAAATGTAATGATAACTGTGGAGAAATTGCTGAAGTCAAAGGTCAATGGTGAGGTCAGGAAGGAAGAAAGTGTTCTGGAGCCTCTGATGTCTTATGCTGTATTATTTATTGACGCTTGATCAAGGAGAATTAGAGACACTCATCCTGGTGGATAGACTTTAAACCCCAAGATAACACTACAAATACTACACGCCCAGAATTAGTCAAAGAGAATGTCTTTACCCATGCAGGTGTTATTGTCAGCATATTCTAGTCTGGAGACACAGATGTCTGTTTACACAGATTAGACCGTCAACGGCAAGCTATCTATTATGTCTAGGAAGGCAGCAATAGGTCTCTTCAACCCTGGCCACCACAGGGTTGAGATAGACTGGCACCTACTGTTCTCAAGCAAAGCCAAACAGCTACTACTGCCGAGGACCTCAAAGCCCACACGTGACCTCGTGTAACCTAAGGATAGACAAACTGAATATTAAAAACAATTATGGTAAATATCACAGGGCTCATCTGTGATGAAGTTGATTCACACACGAATGATCATATGATGTGTGAAAGCAGCATGGAGCAGTCATGTTTGTCGTCATAACAGCACATTAAGTATTCATAAACTGTGTGGCTGAATGACCAATTTTAATACTGACCGCTAGATCTGACTTTCAGTTTCATGTATAAATGAATGTCACCACATGATTTTGTCCTCCAGCACCAGAAAGCTGTCCTCTTATTATTTGACAGTGTTGTGTTGGTGATATATTGAACCAAATTCAGCATTACGAATCATCCGTTTTGGTCTAAACATTTGTGTATAACTGATTTTTGCACAAATATAAGTCCAGTCAAGCAGATCAGTGCATCCTCACAGCTGCTGTGCAGTGATTTGCTTTATTTGCATGTAAAAACAATATCAACTGAAACAACAGACGGTGACCCAGGTCCCTCCTTTATATTAGAAAATGAAACAGAACCAATTTTATGTCAGTTCATACATAGTGTTGCATTTGTCCAATCAATTTTGTAATAAATCAAATTTGTATGCAGGCCTGACAGGAGACACAGTTGATGACCCACTACTCTGACTCTGATTAACCTGCAGTGATATTTTTACCCTAACCATTCTCACTCCTTGTGCCTAAGAGTTGATTCATGGTAGTGTAACATTAAACAATAAAAGTTCTATGTAATTACTGGAAATACTGTGTGGATGTACATGGGTGTGTGTGAAGCTGTACCAGTATGTTAGATCATTTGTTTAGGTATTAGTTATAATAATTTGATCATGACTTAATTTCATTGATTATTTAATTATGACATGTTAATTTCAAACGAGTTTAATTTGGAGGGCAAATGGTGGTTTTGGCCACGTGACCCTCAAATATGTGTGTGCATATATGCATGTACTGTATGACATATGTTACATGTTGTATGTATTGCCAAAAATAATAATATAAGAAAGTTCCGGTATGGATTCGGTATCATGTCTCATGATCTGTCTTGAGGTTTGCTGGAACTTCATGTTGTCGAGTGTTCTAATTAACTTTCTTGTTCTTTGCTCTCTTTAACACTCTTCTGATCAGATATGTGTGTGGCTGTAAAAAGGGGGGGGGGTGTTCCAATTTCTGCAATATCCAAAATCATCCACGAGTCGTCGACGTTCCTCGGTTGTGCACGGACAGAGAGAGAGAGAGACAGCATCCAAACCACAGTCATGGGGCTGTCGGTGTGTACAGTGCTGGAGGACTGATTTGTATTTGTTGTATATTTTTCACGCGCTCTCAGACATCCGTCATGTCAAGTGTTCCTTTTTTTTGTTGTCAACTTTGATTCTCGGGTGAAGCATGTCAGAGGCTGCTTCAGTGTCTCCGTCCTGTTCGTCATCATCTCGGGGAAACTCGACGGTGCCTCATCTTCTTTGAAGCCTCTTTGGTCTGAACACAGAGGAGCTCCCGTCAGGCGGAGGTGAAGCTGGAAGCAGACAATGCTGCTCATCCCGTCCGTCACTGGCCGCTCTGAGATCGGCTGTCGGCTCTGCTTCTGGGTTTTTACGCGCTGAGAGGAGTGGAGGAGAGGGGAGGCTGAATCACGCTTCACTACTGAATTGATTGACTGATCTGAAGGGAGGAGGAGGGGTGAAGCATTTGGATGTGAGACTAACCCAAAGGAGAGCAGCATCTAGATCTGCTGGTTGACTGGACTCCAAGGGGAGAGGGGGGACCACTCACTGGACCTTTGGACATTTGTTGCGGAGGAATTCCTTTTTTTATTTTCTTTTTTTGATACATTTCATCTTTCTACCTGTGGATAGAGGAGGATAAAGAAGAGAAGAGGGAACACCAGGTTGAGCTGCTGTGCGGAGGGGGGGTGTTTGAAGGGGGGGAGAGAAAAATGCTGCCTTCGCAAGAAGCCTCCAAAATCTACCATGACAACTACATGCGCAACTCCAGGGCCATCGGGGTCCTGTGGGCAATATTCACCATCTGCTTGTCCATCATCAACGTGGTGGTGTTCATCCAGCCCTACTGGATCGGCGACAGCGTCAACACCCCTCAAGCCGGTTACTTCGGCTTATTCCACTACTGTGTGGGCAACGGGAACTCCAACCGGGAGCTCTCGTGCCAGGGCAGCTTCTCCGACTTCAGCTCCATCCCGTCGGGAGCCTTCAAGGCGGCCTCGTTCTTCGTGCTGATGTCCATGGTGCTCATCCTCAGCTGCATCGGCTGCTTCGCCCTCTTCTTCTTCTGCAACACCGCCACGGTCTACAAGACGTGCGCCTGGATGCAGCTGCTCTGCGGTAAGGATGAAAGACACTTTGTCGTGATTTTGGGAGGTGTGGGTGGGTGGATGCGGGGTCTTCCCAACGCTTTTGATGGGGACACCATCAGGAGAGAAGTATCAGTGTGCACAATCTCTCCCGTGTTAGTCTACACCTTACCTCTTTGTCAGAAATGTCTCCATCGCTCATTCTGCTCACGAACACCTCACGGGGGAACTGCGCGCCTCCCTCTCTCCCTGTCCTCCTACCGGAGCGCACGGGTTCTCCCTGTAGCTCAGAAGTGAGCTGAAATGTGATCTCGCGCTTGGTGATGAGCAAAGAGAAAGAAAAGTGCCAAAATCTATCTGAAAGTCATGTGAGAGTGTGGTGACCTGGACGTTTTCTTAGTCATCAGTCGTTGTTCCACTGTGTCACCAGACATTTCACCAACATGAAGACAAAAACAGCCATCATACTGACACTGCCTGTTCTCTTTCACCCGGCTGTTTGGGATCATGTGTAATTGTATGGAGTTATGATAATGAAATGCCTTCAGCAGTGTTGCATCAAAGATCACAGCTTCTATTTTGGTTGCCATATCTGCCTACCAGATTAGCCTGCATTATGCATGATCTGCACATGCATTCCAGTAATGTATCCCCACTCAGCGCATTCATTCATCTGAGCAAAAAACTGGAACTCCATCTAAAGGCTGTATTGTGTATGTAATTGTATTAGGAGGTGCAATAAACTGTCAGATTGACACAGCTGAGCAGATTAGAGAGGGACAGACTGTGTCAGGTGGAATGGAGCTTTTTATTATTATTTCATTTCCCCCTCTCTTCAGTCATATGGTATGGTATAAGTGTGAGCTCAGTGGTGTGTGTGTGTGTGTTCATTCCCAGGCCGGTGTTTTCCCATCACTGAGCATTGAACAGATTGTATCAGTTCAGGTGGAGCCTACAAGTGTTTCCTGCAAGCTCAGTCGACATCAAAGAATCCCCTGGTGGATTCCTAATCACACAAACCGCTCATTAACTAGATGTGATGCAGATGAAATTGGTCTCAAACGTGTTTAAAAAGGCACCTGGCAGGAGATGAGTTTTTGTGCTGAAGATGAGGCTTTTTGTTGAGTTTTTCTCTCTATACTCAGCAAGATTATTTCACAAACCATAGCTCCAGTGTTCTCACTGACAGGGTACACAGTTGTGTGTGTGTGTGTGTGTGTGTGTGTGTGTGGAGTGAGGGGGTGGGAAGAGGGTTAATTGTGCATTGGTCTGGAAGGGCTGACATTATCTGGGAGGAGGTATTGATGGCTTGATTATTCCTTCCCTTAAAGGCAGCTGGAGCCGGGGCTGTGTTGGTGATGGTGGACTTGGGACCTTTAGAAGTCATCGACTTTCCTGCACTCTCTGAGTGTGTGTGTGTGTGTGTGTGTGTGTGTCAATTGATAAACAGCGTGAGGTAGAAAACATGTTGTCACATTGTCATGATAGCTTAATTATGTTCACCAGTCAAAACACAGCATGAAGGACCAGTGTGTAGTCTCTATCTAGAGCCAGTGTTTAGTTTGTCCGTTTTGGGCTACTGTAGAAACATGGAGGTTCAACATGGTGGATTCTGAGGAACTGTAGATATAAAAGTCTCATTTTAACATAACAAAAACACAACTATTCTTATTTTTAGGTGATTAATCACAAATGAATATTATATTCTCTAAATACAGAGCCATAAATCTGACACACTGGACATTTCTTCAGCTCTGATCTTCTGCTCTAACATGACACATGGAATTTCAGTGAGAAACAGCACACACAACTACACACAAAGTTAGCCCTCCAGGTTTGGATAAATTGGTATGCGTCCCATAATAAAACCCATCTATAACTTTGATCAGAATGCTACAACGACAAGCTCATGCTGCAGTCTGAGCAACTGCTAGGCTTCCTTCTTGAGATACTGAACCATTTCCATGCGGTGCTTTTGTGATTTGTGAAGTTTAAGGCTAAAGAACAACTCTTCATGTTGACCCAGCTCAGTCATGTTGGTTTGTTGCTTAGAAACCCTTCTATATAGGCCTGATCCTAAGACTGAGTCATCACTCTGTTTTTCTACATTTACACACAGAAGTGAGTTGGAAGTGTTGTTTCCATCATCACCATCATCAAACTATTAATAATCATATGAATTAATCAGGATCTTGTCTGTGTCCTCGCTGTGTGCCTCTAACCTCTAATCTGTTGTCTGTGCGCTCATGTCCAGAGATACCACAGATGTCCTGTGTACTGCAGCATGTCTTGTCATCTTATGAAGAGGAGCTTCCTGTCTGGAGAGTTTCAGTACTCAGTAGGCTCAGTACAAACTGACTCATCATCTCCTCTTGAAGGAGCTGAGGCCATTCCAGGGCAATGCATTTGCAAAGCCTCAAGGGAGTGGGGGAGTTTCTTGTCAGGCAAAAAGCAAAAGCATCAATTGAAGTGATCCCAGTTTGGCTAAATTATAGCTGTGTGTTGATATTGGGCATGTAGTACTACAATCTGTCATCATGCTGTAAAGACATCATGTCTGCTACAGATTCAGTTTGAAATAAGGAAACAAAATGATCTTTATTTGTAATGTTGATTTCTCATCTAGGAAGTGATATGGTCTTCACTTGTTCTTCTCAGCAGATGTTAGGAGTTGGTAGGGATGCATGGTGAAAACACACGACTTTGTCTTCCATTCTACAAACAGACATTTAATGTCAAGTAGCTGCACTGTGAAAGGTGTCGTTCAGAGTCAGAGCAGGGGTGCAAGGCCACCGAACAACGCACGGTGCATCATTTCACTGTACGCCAATACAGCATCATTATTAGCAGTATTTACAGTAATAACATTTTCATCACTTTTACTTGGAGCCAAAGAAAATAACAACTCTTACAAAGTTTTCCGTCTTCAGTGTGACTGCACTCTGAGCAATCCTGACATGTTGTGCAAATAAACAACACTGACTAAACGGAATGAATTACATGAAAGTCACTTTTCTTGTGTTCTTGGCAGAAAACTCAGCAGTAAGAGCAATGCAGTTCACTGCTTCAGTGGGCTGAACTGCAAACTCACACAGTCTGTCCTGAGGCACCGGTGTACACAAATAGTTTTTTGATTTCTTTCGACTTCTGAAAACAGCTCTCTCCCGATGCCGCGGTCAGAAGACTTCAGGAGGGTTTGAGGTTGTTATATCTTTGTGTGTTCATGTCCAGATATTCATACGTGTTTAGCTGCAGTGCCTCTGCAGATCAATATCTTCTTGAATTCACACAATTTAGTCAGAGTAGAAATGAATTCAAACATTTTGTTTGTTTGTGTAATTTGTATAAGGTTTTCTCTGAATTTGGGGGCCGCACTCATCAGGATCTTCACTCAGGAAATAATAATACTTGACAAACAGTAAAAAGGAAAACAAAAGGCCCTTCAGAGGTGTGAGACCCTGTGCACTAACACCACTCACACACCCTTTGTGCACCCTATGCTCACAGAGATGAACCTGCAGAGAATCACACACATCCTTCCTCTCAGTTCTTCAGAGTGCTTTGTTTCAGGCTTGTTTTGGTTTTGAACTTTTGTTCTGGTTTATTTTCATCACACCATCGTTTCCAGCAGCAGCTGTTTTCAGTGAAAAACCTCTGACGCAAACAGCAGACACACACAGTTAGCAACTAGCTGATGAACATAGCTAGCAGCTAAACAGCCGGATATTTTTATGCCAGCGTACTGGCGACAGCAGTGACCGGAGCCATTATGTTTTCATCTGTCCGTCTCTGTTTTGTGTGATATCTCAGGAACGCCTGGAGGGAATTTCTTCAAATTCATCCACTTGGACTCAAGGATGAAGTGAATAGAGTTTGGTAGTCAAAGGTCACTGTGTCCTCAAAAAAACATGAACAGAATTCATAATTCTGATGAAGTTGATTATAATTATGACTAAATTTAACAGAAATGATGAAGTGGTGGCATTTTATATCCAAAAAGTCAAAGGTCAACTTCATTGTGACATCATAATGTTCTGCAAAAACATTTTTCTAACCATTATTCAACACCATAAGTCAGGAACAGAAGGGGAGTCATATTTCACATTTGGTCAGATACTGAAGTGGTGACAACATTCCCGGGTTCCCACCTTGAAACGGTGGTGATTGTAAAGATGTTCTGTGACTGAAGGTTTGAAGACGTATTGGCTAAGCATGTGAACACATAAAAAGACTTTGTTTCTCTCAGTGTTACACACTAACAGACATACAGCAGTATTCATTCAAATGTTTACTACTGCTTTATTAAATCTGTAGACTGGCATGAATGTAAACTGTAAGTTGATTGTTGGCAGAGGCAGACAACCAAGAGACGGTAAATCTATTTTCTTTTTCAATGGAAAGAACGTGAACATTAGACCTACATTCAGAAACAGACTGTCATGTCTGCTGCACGTGTGACTAGGCAACTGTTTACTAACTAACATATTAGCCGTATTGACTTTGAGTATATGTGGTTTCATGTCAGTCTTGAGTTTAGAACTTGTTGTCCACAAGTGGCCACAAAATCAATGGATGCAGGGTTCAAATTTCTTGTAGAATTTACCAATAAATAACAAAGCCTATGGATCAACTGACAGATGTTATTTCATTGTTGTTTTATTTTTAAATCAGTGTTGCAGACATAAGTGTAGCACTGTATTGTACAGTGTTCTTTTTCAAGTTTCTCTCCCAGCTGCTAAAAAGAGTCTCTTCTGTCAGAGGTTCTTACCACTGCAGAGTTTTCTCTCCTGACTGCCACAAACATTACATTTGACATTTCTCTGGAGGAAGCTGACACGGAAGATTTGAAATGGGATTCCTTCTGTTTATTCATAGGGGTCCCCCCCCCCCACATTACCTTCACTTCTTTACTTCTATCCCCAAACCTGTTCCAACCTCCACCTCTACTCCGTTGCATCCCACTTCCCTTGTTCTGTCTTCACAGTTTCCCCTGGCCTGCTGGCGCTTCCCATCAAGTATCAGCAGAAGCTTCAGAGGTGTGAAACTGAGAACACACTTATGCTGCTTTAGTTTTACACTCCTCTGAAAACACTCTGAGAAATGTTCTCACATTTCATCATGATTTTTAACAGTTTTTCTTTTGCTGTTGGTAGAAAAAAATGTTTTCTGTTTCTGCATTAGACGTATGTTCAACTACTCCACAGATTACAAGGAAGAAAAATAACACATGCTGATGTAAATGTAGCATGGGGGAAACATGATTTCTGGAATGTTCCAGAAAGCCCTTCATGCTCAGATAACTCAAAAGTAAGGAATCATCCATGGATGCTATTTTTCCCCTGTTTTGTCTTGTGTCATGTTTGTGACTATTTTAAATACTGGCATGAGCTCAGCTGTAAGCTCAGTGATCTATAAAAGATTGGCCCCATAGGTGGTTTGCTGGGTCAGTGTGAAATAGTGCAGTGCAGACAAGTTCTCTGAAAAATTGATTGTCTGCTCCAAAAGTGCCAGAATAAGATCAATGGCATTTATTTCCCAAAACCAGATTCTTCAGGTGATGAAGAATGAGTACTCTGACAACCCATCAGAAGTGACTTATTGAAAGAGGCCATATTGAATCTTTTTGGATGGTCCAAGTCTAAAACCTGGTCCTGGTCCAAAGTCAAACCATTTCTCAAAGGCAGCGTGCTGTGCAGAGTCATAGAGGAAGTGTTTCACATGATGGAGGTATTACTCCATTTATTATCCAAGATCTGGAGCGTGGATGATGCTGCCCGAATTGAAATTATTTCCTGATGATTTATGGAATTTGAGCGTTGATTTTTAGTTTCAGTTTCAGTACCTGGACTGTTTGGAGTTTCTGCCATTTATGTTCACCTCTGACTTTTGATTGGCTATGTTTAGAGCTGCAACAATTTGTCAAATAATTGATTATTGAAAAGAAAGAAAATGAATATTGAGTCACAAAGCAGGACCTCCTGCTTGTCTTTATTATAAATGATAGTAAATAAAATATGTTTGACATGTGAAGACGTCATTTTGGGCTCTGGGTGGTTGTGATGGGTGTTTTTCTCTACCTTTTGAAACTTGACTAAATAATTAACCAAGAAAATAATCCGATTAGTCATAGACAATGAAAATAATCATTTGTTGCAGCCCTACCTTTGTGGGAATCTGTCAAAGATCTGTCTGTGATTGGTTGGAGGAATTGCTTCTCTTCAATGTCCTTCATAAAACCAAACATGTTTTTACCTTTCTGTTTCTGGAAGGATTAAAGAAACAAGATACTACATACCTAAAGCACACATGTGAGAGTGTGATCAATCTGCTCATCTCACTCTCAGGAAGTACGGAAGGGCATTGCATCTATGAGACCGAGATCAAGTAATGAGATTTTGTCTCATATTTATGAAATAGTAAGTCAAAATCATGAGATGAGATGCACAAGTGATAATTACAAGAGAAGAATTTCTTCTTCTTTGGTGAATGTAAGAGTGTTAAGTGTTGAAAGACAACGCGAACAGACAAATTTAAAAAACACAAGGGCGTAGGTTTGAATGAACTTTTCAGAACCATGGACAGCCTCGTTTGTTTCAGAACCATGGAGAGCGCTGATAGCCCCTTTAAACAGGCTGTTGCAGGTGGAATGTGGTGCCTGTGTCCCTGCCAATGTTAAGACCAAACCTTTGCTGATTAGTGACATAAAAATATGTACTGCAAATACCTAAAATACTACAACTAATACAGAACAGTGGAACAGAGTTACAACACAACTGATGAACATGCTAGGAATTAGCAGAAGGCTAATCCTGTGGTGTCAGCGCTACAACAAAACAAACACTGACGAGCGTTTAATGTATTTCATCAGTTTTTATCAGAATTTTCAGTGTTTCTGTTCTTGCAGTATTTTTTTCATGCTGTACATACGCTATCACACTGGTGAATTGAATGTGTCGCTGATAGATAGATAGATAGATAGATAGATAGATAGATAGATAGATAGATAGATAGATAGATAGATAGATAGATAGATAGATAGATAGATAGATAGATAGATAGATAGATAGATAGATAGATAGATAGATAGATTGGTTGGTAGACAGGTTGAACATTTCAGACAGAAATGTGCCAACGAGTCCTTTTCTCTCCAGGTGGATCTTTGCCTCAGAATTACTTTGAGTGTTTGAGCCACTCCACACTTCCTGCGCCTTTTTGACAAACTCGGCAAAAACCTCCACTTCATCAAACAGAGTGGAGTGAAGCCTCGAGGCGTATATAGCTGGGAATGGAGTGATACTGAGTGTTGCTACAGTTGAAGCTCTGTATGCTTCATGTTCCATTGAGCTGGCACTGCAGACACAGCCACAGCTAGCTCGTCTTCAGCTCACAATAGCACTGTGTGCATTTTTTCCAAAGTATTCCACAGGTCAGAGCTTCCCAACCTTTTTGGCTTTCGACCCCCCGGAATAAAGCAACGTCTACCTGCGACCCTTCGTCACAGGTTTCAGTTGTCTATGAATTTTAAGTTCCACCAATCTATCTATTTATCTAGTGACCCATTGGTGGGGTCCACACCCAGAGATTGGGAACCATTGTCTAAATTTTTTGTTTTTTGGGAAGGCATTCTTTTCTACTGTCCTACAAACTGAATTGCTTTTTGTATTAAAAACCTCCTCTACTTATAAACTACCTATAAACTGAAGCGGATTATGATGAAAAATGTCTCCCAATATAAATTAATCACAGCTATTGTAAATATAAAATGTAGTCTTCATATATAATGATCAAATCCGTAGCAGCATGTATAGTATATATAATACCTCTCTCTAGTGACGAGGACGCAGCTCTTCCTCCTCATAGTCACAGTCCTCCGGTGGCAGCAGTGCAGCCTTTGTGTCTGTGTTGTGTAGGAGAGAAAACTCTTCACTGATACTCAGAGACAGTGCAGTAAACTCACTTCCATCTACTGCTCGAGAGACAAAAAAAAGGAGGAGGGCTGCAGCAAAGAGGCAGCAAAGTGTGCTGATCTCCATTCTGGATTCTCTGCCTCACTTGATCCCAGCACTCACTCTGGACTTTTGCTGGAAACATCTGCACTAGAACCTCACTCCTCTTCTTTTATCTATGGCACATGTGGTTCTGATGTCATTTATCAGCTCTGACATTTTCCAACTCTAGACTCAAGTCTACCTCTGACAAACATTTGTATTTGTTGATCCTGAAGGTTTACATAATTCTCAAGGCTTAAGTAAAGGTTTGAATGAATGAACATCCAATGGCAACATTCAGCGCTGATGCAGGAACTAGAGTGACCTTAGAGTGCCACAACTAGTGGCAGCAGTAGTTGTGTGAATAAGAGCCTGAGAGAGAAGTTCAAACCGTGCTTCTCTGCTGACGTGTGGTATTTTTCTAAAGCGAGGATGAAGGTGAAAAGGTGTCAAATGGCTCATATAATGACATGTGTGGGAAAAAAAAGGTTACATGATGGGTGTGTGCACATATGTGCACATGTAGGTGAGAAAAAAAACGTTTACTAGATGGTAAGAACAATGAGAGAAAGGACGGAGACAAAGATAAGATATGAAAGAAGAACGGTGATTACAGAAGTAAAGAAATCCAGCAGATGACCAAAAGTATTGAAGATATGATGGTGTGTGGGTGGGTGTGTGTGCTGTCTGCTGAGACCCTGCTAATGCAGAGCTAATCTCCAATCAGAGGGGAGACTGCCTGGGGTCTCACATCACAGCAGCCTACTCTGCATACCCATAATCCTCAGTTCTCTCACTAGAGGTTAAGCCTCGACCAATTATTCTCCATTCCATGCAAAACCCATCATCACTGACAGATCAGACTATCAAGGCTTCCTCACTCCTCTTCACCTCCCAAAAGTGAGGGAATAAGTGAGGGATGCTGGGATGTGTGCAAGGTTAATTGCATTCAAAGTTATACAAAGTCTTTTTTCTTTCATAAAGTAGTAAAAAGACTGATAGAAAACTGCGTGATCATCTTGTGCAGTATAGACAAACAGAACATCTGGCAGAACAAGCAGCATCACCTGGGCGAGAGGAATTAGCAGGATTTCTGTGAAATATGGTCTAATTTTGAGAAAGCCCAGCACCAATAATAACACTGATGTGCAGTAACACATAGAGTACATTACACTTAACAAACACCTTTCAATCAGACTTTATTTGTAACACTTTTCATATAAATAGAATGTAACATGTGCAAGTACAAGTGCTTCACACAACAATCCCAGGTTTTTTACTTGTTGACGTGGTTTTAAATTCAGTGTTTGTAGTTTCATATTTAGTTTCTCTCTCTGTGCTTTAGTACCAATAATTAAAACTTTGGTTTTGTCCTCATTGAGCTGTAAAAAAGTCTCTGCCATCCTAACTTCAGGCCTGAAATGCAGTTAAAAAGGGCATCTATTGGCCCTGAGTCATCAGAAGACACTGTAATGTAAAGCTGTCTCATCAGCATAGCTATGGAAATGAATGCAGTATCTCCTGATGATGACCCAAGCAGCAGCATGTAAAGGTTAAAAGAATAGGTCCTAAAATTGAGCCTTGGGGAACACCACAATTGATTTAATAGCTATTTGATGAACAGTCACCTATACTTAGATTTGAACCAGTTAAAAACAGTATTCACTGACATGTATCATATTACTGGTATTGTCATTATACTGTTATTATTAGTGTTTGCTGTGTGGTGCATTAGCTTGATACAGGGGCTGGACATTATGTTAGGGGGAGGAGGAAACAGTTTGAACTCCACAGTTGTCTTGTTGTCTTGTCATGTTGTGTCTTTTCAGCTGCTAGCTAGCCACTGTTAGCTTTGCCTACATCAGCCACTGGGGTTAGATCAGCTGTTTTGGTCAGTAAATATCTCTACTGATGATGATTGTGTATGCAGAAAATTCCCTTTGGACCAGTGACCCCTTAGGTGCAATACCCTGAGTGTCCACTGGGCCAAAATTGCTTCACAGCCCTGTTCCAATCATGGGGGTTGTCTCTACCTCAGTGACACATGGTGTTTTTGTCACCAGCCAGCATGAGGCTACCGTCACATAGGTCAACCACACACACACACATATTTCTTATTGTTGGAGGCTGGTACTCTATCTATCATTGTTTGCCAATGTTGAACTATTTTATTTTGCTCGTATGGAATGGAAATGATTGATTTTGCGTGTGTGACCATAGCCTTGGGAGGCATGACTTATAGGAGGTTTACAGTTGACTTAACGTATGGACAAGAACTTCTACTTACGAACACGACCAGTTTACCGGAATGACTTGTCGGTCGTGTGTTTAACTGTGCAGCACACGTGTTACCTAGAATAAGACTGAAGTTAACTGGTGCAGCAGTACGGAATGGTCTGTATATTATATTGTTTGTTTGGCAGGAGGGTGTCACATGTGCAGCCTGACAGGAGCTAAACTGTATAAACTATATCTGCATGTGTGTGTGTGTGAATGAGGAAGCAGCCTAATAGCATTGGAGCGGGGCCTAATTTTCTCGGGCTGGGTGCAGATGATAGTTTAATTAGCTCTGTGGTGCAGCTCTGCACTGGAGCCATTCACAGCCACTGGGCCTTGTGAAGGAGCTCTGCAGGACGTCCCAACAGACGCTCTCACGGTCAGAAACAGCAGAGAGACAGCTGCTCTGCACCGGACCAAATGGCCATGCCAACACCTAAACTATTGCATGAAAGGAGAGAGGGGTTTAAAGGAGTACAGTGCTGTAGCACTAAGCTTAACATGTCAAGACAGATTAGATTTGAAAGTGAAAATGTTGGAGTGCATTTCAGATCATCAGGAAGTTCCATCTGTTTGCAGAAAAATGCAGTTTGACTGAGTTTGCCTCTGACTGGAGGCATGCTTCTCTTTATCAGTGGCACTTTGTCAGATAGACAGAATCTCCATTTAAAAGCTGTAATGTAAGTTAGAAAGAGCAGAAATTAAATACCACATTCTGTGTCACAGAAAGAATACCCCACTATATGCTATGTTCTTTTTTTCCAGAGGATCCACTGAGCTGGCTCTGGGAATATCCGTTCCCTCTGATGATGAAAAGCACTGTTAATGAAACACATCTTCCCTGAGATGCAAGATCAGGCCCGTAATCACATGTGAACACACAAGGTTACTTTCTTAGTTGTTCTCAGCCGACTCCATGAATTGTGAGTGAGTAATGAGAGAATGAAAGAGAAATACGGAAAATGGGAGAAACTGCCACGCCTGCAGCAGGCTGTAGTTATTGGAGTCTAATTAGCCTACATTCAGAGAATGCAGAGAACACAATCCTTCAGGATCTCACGCTCACTCTTTCTCTTCCTTCACAGTTATTGTGCTTTTGGCAACAAACTTCGAAGCACAAACTGGACTGGTTAGTAATGATTTACTGCTGTTTAAGGGAGCTAGGTTGTGGTTGTGACCATGAAATAGTAATTAAAAAGAAGACCAACAAAGAGATGGAATGGCCGACAAGTAACAGACGTTTCTCTAATTAAACTCTAGCTGTGCATTTAACACATGACCATAATGCTACTGTGATGAAGTGGTGGTATTGATGAATAAAGATAAACAGATAAATAATAAATAGAAAGCATGTTTTCACCAAGCAGCAACCTCCACAGCTGTGAAGAGAAGCCTATGGCTCCAGAAGTGGCATCATTCAGGCGCCTCAGGTCCACCGATGATCCACGTCTTTGCTGATTTTTAGATTAGCCGGAGGCAGAAGAAGCAGGACTGCCAACATGGCGGCAGTCAGAGCCAGAAATTTTGTCCATTCTTTATACTGTCAGTGGTTTTGACATGTAAAGTAATTTGACCTAGGAAGAACTTTTTTCTGTTTCACTGTAAGCTCTTTAACCTGTGCTAGTATTTACATTTAAATGGAAGCCTGTTTTCTGATGGTGTAAATGTGGATTGCACAGTGTAATGGATGTAGAACAATGACACATTTAGACTGGTTTCCGAAAAGCCTCACTTTTACTATCTAAAATGAGAGACAATTTCAAATTGACCTCCTCAGTGTTCCTCTTGAAACTCGGCTCAGGAAAACACAGTGATCCAACAGCTGCTCAAATTAATTCAACTTGGAAACACTTCAGTTCAAAACCTGTCTGCATGCATGTGTGTAGTCTGTATGCACAAAGGGTCAGATAAGTCTATCAAATGTAAAAGATGCCAAACCCACAAATAATTATCACCCCACACTTTAAATCAGTTTAAATCATAGTGGCATTTGTTAGATGCTTTTATTGGTTTTCTGACTGTGCAACAACAACAGACTGTTGTTTTAGATTCATCAGGTGGGCAGCAGCACAGCTCCAGAAGAATACTAATGTGATGTTTAGATGTTGATCATATTTTAATGTTATCTTTTCAGCTTGTTCTGCTCCCACAAACTGGTCAAAAATGCATCACTGAATGCAGCTTTAAGGTGCAAATCAACAACAAATGCTTCTCCTCGTAAAGTGTAGTGCATGAGGTACTTTACTAGTTCATATACTGAATCAACAGTGCTGTGCTGCAGTCATCATAACCACTTATGACTCTTTAATTCAGTTGCCGTCCATGGTAGAAGAATAATAACATCTCTCCATGGCAGGCAGCCCGACGCATGCTGTGAGATAATTATGTGGAGGGCATACAGTGACAAATTGTCAATCAGCAGCTAATGTATAGCTATCGATTTTGTGGCTTGCTAGACATGTGTGCTGGTTTAGAGAGCGAGGCTTCAGGCAGCTGATGTCTTTTTTAAAATGAATGCTTCACTACAGTGAAACAGATCATCACCATCACGTGTTGGCGTCTTCTCAAAGTTTTAAGTTTCCAGTACGCTGCAGCTCGCTGACTGAAGTAGATGTTTTGTACCAAAGATACAATATGAACACATCAATATGTACATGTTCTGCAATACAGAAACGAAATCCAGACATATAGCAGTATAGAAGCACATGGATCACGTGAGGGGCAGCCTCATTTCAAGACAATAATAATATTAACTAACTTTATTAACTATAACTATACTATGTTACTAAGAAAGGTTATAAAGTGCTTTACAACATAAAAACAAACATCAATATCAAGCAATATTGGAACAAACTTAGGTGGCTTCTTGCTTCCTTCTACTTTTCTCTTTTTAGCTTCCTCCATCAACATCCTCTTTGGCTCTGTCATTATGTCCATGGAGGCTGCTGAGCCCAGTTACATTGTCTGCTTGCACAGCTCCGGTTCTGGCACGACGCCAGCATTCCCCCCTGAAAACCTCTTCCTGGTGGTCCAGAATAGACCACATGTTTGCTGCCTGTTTGTTTTGAAGAAGCTTCTTAAATAAAGCAGCTGTAGCAATATGGAAGCAAAATTTAGACACATCCATTAAGATGGATATTATAACGACAATGATAACCTGATAGAGCCAATACTACTACCCACAACAATACTCTGGAGATGCACAGGAATATGAAAGCATCTAGATACAGCAATATTATAGATATATAGATAAAACATTATACACTGTACATCTCATCTCATTCATTCATCAACAGTAAAAAAGTCATATCTCAACATGTGGATACAAATAGAGCAACAATTTACTGCATATACCCATTGGAACATTCAAGAAGAATTATCTTCATATATGGCAATATTGTGGAACACAGTGGATGGTTTTAATTATTTTATTCCTCATTTTGAATGTCACAAATCAACACAAAATAATTAATAAATGATAATAATTCAGATCCACACACAGCAGTGCTTAAGCACCTGGGTTCTGCCGCTCAAGATGAACACAACTGATGTAAAATCCTGTTTGAAACAGCTCACAGCTCATTTTGCTCAAATAATCTCAGTGCTTATTTTCTCAAGTGACCTGAGACATGTGTGACTGTCATTGATTCTAATCTGGTGTTTGGTCCGAGGCAGATGCCTGTCTGTCTGCACTCTTAGACACATGTCACTAGACCCACTGATTCCAAACATTACATAAAGAGTCTATATACAAATTTAATGAGCTATCTAGGGACGTTCGCTATTCAGAGAGCATTTTGGGATTTTTGACACCACTGCAGTCCTAACCGAACAAAAACAACAAGGCTGAAGGATCCCACTGATGTTCTGTACATCTGTACATGCGTGTGTGTTGTCAGCTCCATCCATCAGGCAGCATTGTGTTTGTAGGAGCTATCTGTAAAGTTAGTCTTAGTTGTAAATTTAATTTGGTAATTATGAGTAACTTTGTTTGATTAACTTAAGCGTTTGTTTTATTTAGATTAGATTTTTTGCTAATATTCTTTGTTAGTTATTTGTTTAGGATATGTAGATTTGCATGGTTAGTATTTTGGTTTATTTATTTATTTATTTTTGTTAAATGGACCACACTGTGCACTTAAGGTTATTTGGGTAGGTAGGCACCTTGAGTACCAGCAAGCACCTGGGTGGGCCTATGGTTTTTTACCAGGACAAAGGAGCGGCAGCAGCCATGATTTTCTTTGTTCTTTTGTTTGTTTTATTATTTTGAAATAAATCATCACAAAACGCAAAGATTCAGCTTGGACGTTCATCTTCTTTTGCCTGCGTTAAACCACATTCCCATGGTGCATCAGTGGCCTTTTGATTTTGCTTGGTTTAAAGGTTCTTTTTTTTTTTATGGACAAATGGCCACTACAGTGTTCATCTCCTCTGTGACACAGAGCTCACAGCTTCTCTCTGCCTCATTAATGCTTGACATTTGTTGGAGTGTGTTATCTGGACCAACATGGACCACTCTTTCATATGTTACATCACACATTTTTATCACATTTTTCATTCAGAGGAGTAAAAAGTGCACAGTTGATGAAATTCATCAAGGCTTTGGCAAATCTCTCTTTGCACTCACTGATTTAAACTACACACAGAGAAAGTCATTGATAAGGACTCCTACTGAAGTGTATAATTATTAATTTGCATAATGAACTCTTCCTCTACTCTACCATGTCTATGACAATCACACCAAAGACCATAGGGTCCTCCTGAAGATGTAAAACATGACAAAAAACAATGTTACAGTGATCTGCAATGTGAAATAACTGTTGTTGTCAATGGAGTTTGGTGGTGAGTGATAACAATATAACTGATGTTTTAGGCTAGACAAAAAGGATCTTACTCTTTAACGAAAAGGTCTGTCTTTGTAGGAATCCTTTCCATCATGCTGTCGGACACTTTGAATAACAATGTGACTCAGTTGCAAAAAACAGGCGTGGATTTATTTAGACCAAAGATGTTTGTGTTTCTGTCCTGTGTGCTTTACAATTATCTGTGAGGTAAAATTACTGGTTTTGTCAATGGAGCCTGTTGGGTTGTAACTCCCATTTGTTTCAGTCTGAGATGCTGGTGCTCTAGTACGACATATATTGGCAGTGAATCTTGCATATAAAACCTTTAAGAGAGGTTTTATTATCTTTAATGAATCAGCCTATGTGGTAAACTATGTGGTGAACAGGAGAGAACACCTCAGGCAGTGACTTGGATGCACTCTGACAAAATTCAAGCATCTCCAAACCAAAGTGTTTTATGGAGGAAAAGCATTGTTGTTGATGTCTGTGGGTTGAATATTTCAAGTCTGCTGCACTTGACTTCACCCCACTGTGATGTAACACTGAACCGTACAGTGAGGTGTTGTAACTCACAGACACAGCTTGCAGCAACTATACAAATGTGTGAGAATCACAGCACAAGCAGGATTTCCCACTTGGGTGTGATTACTTTTTAAAGATAGAGAGGATGTACAAACAAACAAGACTGATCTTGGTTCCTGTCAGAACACGTGCAGCAGCATTCTGAATCAGCTGCAAAGTCCTAAGAGACTTATTGGAGCAGCCTGATAACAAAGAGTTACAATAGTCCAGCCTAGAAGTAACAAATGTGTGGACTAGTTTTTCCTGCGCTTGAGACACGATGCGTCTGATTTTTGTGATGTTACTTAGTTGAAAAATGCAGTCCTTGAAATTTGTTTTATATTTAAGATTCTTTACAGTGGAGCTGGAGGCCAGGGTGATCCTGTCTAAAGTAACTAAGTCTCTAGAAAGAGAGTTTCTGAGGTGTTTGGGTCCAATTACAAGAACTTCAGTTTTGTCTGAATTTAACATCAGAAAATTGTAGGTCATCCAATTTTTATATCCTTAAGGCATGCTTGGAGTTTAGTTAACTGATGATGTTTCATCAGGTGTGATTCCTAATAATGATCCCTAAAGGAAGCATATATAAACTGAAAAAAGGGGGTCCAAGCACAGAACTGACTGTGTTATGATTCTTCTTCATATTTTTACTTACTATTATTTATTGCACCAAAACAACAAGGCACATTCCCTATACATGAAAAAAACTTGATTCTGCTTATATTTCCTAATAAAGGTGGTTAAATCTGGGGAACAATCATGGTCGTGCTTTAAAAACACCCAGTGTTCACAGATTGTTGGACCCACCCATCTCCACCCTCCAACCAACCTCCACCCCTATAGTGTCACTACAGAGTGACTTTGTTGTCCTTTCATACCATCAGCTGACCTGACAGGTGTCACCAAATCAACCATAATATGGGATAATAATCAGATATTAGAAATGTCAGTGTAGCTGTTGATCTGTCCATTACACTCCCTCCTACACTGTGCATGTGTGTGTGTGTGTGTGTGTGTGTGTGTCTCTATTTGTCCTGGCTGTTTGCTGTGTTTTGGCTGTCAGTGTGTATACTGCTGCTGTGTGTTCCTTGGTCTTTCTCTCATACATGTGACTCATCTCATCCTCATAACACACACACACACACACGCACACACACACACACACACACACCAACTGTCCTGTTCAGTGTCTTTATGTCTGTTTATTGTCTCGCCATCTGAGTAGGGTCTAAGAACTGGATATATATTTTATGTACTCCAGACCCCCACATGCACCCTCTCATAGGTCCAGCCAGTTGCCAAGGCAACCCCACCTCCCTCCTTTCCCTTCCTGCATTCGAATCCCTCCATCTTCCCACCCTTATCGTCTTCTCCCCTCTGTGTCTCTTTCTCTCTTTCACTCTCCATCCTTCATCTGGTTCTGTCAGCCTGGTTTTCGAGCTCGGCACTTAAAAAAACAGGCTGCCCACCCCCCCCCTCCTCCTCCTCCTCCTCCTCCTCTTCATCCGTCCTTTTGTCCTCCCCTCCTTACTCATTTTTCTCTTCCTCCTCTATCTGCTCATGCTTTTTCTACTTTTCTGCTCTGTCTTTCTGCCCTCTTCATGCTCTCGATAGGATTGTGACTTGTTAGCAAACCAGAAGACCATATGGTGTGTGTGTGTGTGTGTGTGTGTGTGTGTGTGTGTGTGTGTGTGTGTGTGCGTGTGTGTGTGTGTGTGTGTGTGTGTGTGTGTGCGCGCTCATTCAGCTTAAAGTCATGTTGGGCTGATAGTTGTTGGACCAGCGATAATTGGTTGTATCGACCAATGTTGTGTGTGTCACAGTTGCACTAATTGAGAAGCTAAACATGCGTGCAAATTACACACACACACACACACACACACACACACGCTGTTATATTATAGCAACCTCAGTCACTTTACCGTCAGTTATAAGTCATAAATTGTAATGAAAACATGAGTACTGCATGTGCATATTGGTAATATTGTTTCACACCAGTAGTCTATCCTGTACACAAAACAAGCCAAAAGGTGTGTTTTAACCTGTTTTCACTTCTTCTGGTTGACTGGCCCTCTGCTCAGGTTGAAGGCACACTGAGCTGCTTGGAGTTACAGCTTTTTTTTTACAGTTTGTTTCACCTTCCTGCTATGACAAGTCCAAATGTCCAAAATCCATTTGTACAACTATGGCATGTGCGACAAAGCAGGACGGTGTAGAGGATTTAAATCAAACACTGCACACTCCACCACAGACCTGAGAAGAGCTCTGCACCTGCATGAGTGTATCATGGATGTGAAGTGGCTTGATATACTTAAATACATCCTGGAGGGTCATCTACAACACTGCCATGAGCATGCCATTACATTAGGGCAAAATATGCAACTTACATTTTTTTGTAGTTGCATAGGATCAAGATTTCCACCAGGAACATGTCAAAGAAACATCTCTGAAAAGTTGTCCAATGAGCAGTTAGACACTCAGTGGTTCTCAACTTTTTTCTTTAAAGGATTCCCCTTTCCTGTCAGTGAACTGTGAATTACTGCATTACTTTACTACTACTCTGATGCAGGGTGAGCCTGTGCAAAGAGTGAAGGTTCTATGAATATAATGAATCCTGGTAGGGGGAGAGTGTTCTAAACTGTTATATGGAGGTCAAACTGAGAGTGAGTGCACCTAAAATGTGGTTATTGCACATGATAACTGTGTGCATATGACTACAGTAAGTACACAACATAAAAGTTGAAACAGGAAGTGTTCATTTGCACAGTGAATACATTTTGAAAGAAATGTGATTTGGTCGTATGTACAGTATATTTCATGTTTAGCAGACAGGGTTGATTAAAAACTAAACTTAATTAGTTTATAATAATAATAATAATAATATAATAATTATAATGTATTATATAAATTAATGTATTTATTTATTTTGAAATAAACAATGAGTTATAAGGCCATGGTGGCTGTCAAAGCTGAGCGTCTTTCTTCTCTGCATGTTGCTCTTTGTGTTTGTGATGGTGTGACTGTGTCTGTTGTGTTGTTTTGAATGAACAGAATCAGTTAAGTCATCTGCTCCACCTCCTCACAGTCTGCCCAACCAAATGTTAATTAACGCCTCTGAAATGCCAAAGTCTCAAGGCCGCTTGGGAAATGCAGTTCTTTTCAAAGCTGAAAAATGAGAGGGAAATAAATCAATAACACAGCTGTTGTGTGCTTCATAGAGAGCTGCACTGGAGAAATCCCATCAGGAAGACTGAGGCTGTCAGAGGGTTCTTGTCAGTCATCAGGGCAGTGATTTTTATTACAACTATTTTCCTGCAAACTATTTATTTTCTGTTTTGAGCGGTAGAGTTTCTGTATTACATGTCACTCATGGTCTCTTTAAAGAGGCGACACTAATGACGTGACTTCATTGAATTGTGTTGGTTTTACATGCTTATGTTTTGGCAGGGATGCAGCGAGGCTGTTGGATTTTCTCATGCACAGTGTGAACTTTTTTGGGGGGGGGAACAGGGGTATCAGTGTAATAAGTCTTCATGTTGTTATGGCGATACTCTCTCTCAGGGATTTTCTGGAATGACGCAGAGCTCGTGGTTTTCTAAATCCTGGGAAATCTTTCAGCCATATTGCTCAGTGTAGACAGCCTCCAACAAAACTGTCAACAAAAAGCTCCATATGTAGAAAATATTTGCACTCTTCTCCTATGCAGATTTCAGCATCCAAAAGCAGAGGAAATCCCCTCTCACAATCTTATGAATCAAGGAGTTTCCAGTGGACTGGAAAGCCTGCCACAATGTTAAAATAAAAACCTTTACTTAGTCTTTACTTTAGCCATGCTAGTATTACTTACTCAAGGATTGACATGCAAGTGGGTCCAGACTGAAATATATCATCGTCCCATAATGTTTCCCATCATCAGATCACAGTGTTACATTGCCCAGTACTTTGGTTTATGACTAAATATCTGAAAAACTAATGACATTTCCATTAGCCTCAGCTGTTCCAGTTACTACTAATTAACAACTGTTAGCATCCTAAACTAACAAACATGCCAAACACCAGCATCTTTGCATTGCCATTATGAGCATTGACTGTATGTAAAGATGGACGACATGACACCTCCCCAGGGCCAACCTGCAAACACTTCACATTCACAGCAGAGACCATCAGGGATTCCATTAAGATGCACAGCACAGCAGCTGTACAATGGGCTTGCATGGAGATATGTGGGGGCTGACAGAGATGAGAGACAGTGTCTCACAGCAAACAACTGGACATTTTTCTGTGTTCATTCAAATGATGTTCCATGGCTTCTAACAGCAGTAGAGGAGGGCACATATACAGCACCGGAACATTGTTTTGATTAAACGATACTCAACAAGTTAAAGGGTTTTTGAAGAGGGGTTGTATGAGGTACCTACCCATATTTAGTGTGTTACCTCCAGTAGACAGCAGTCAGCATACTCCCAGTTTACCAAAGCAGACAGAAGGACCAGCACGGAAGTAAAGCAAAGCACTGCTGCGACAGGGTCAGCAGAAGAATGTGTTTTAGCCCTTGATTTAGTATATTTAGGAACGTAGTGCTACAGTTGATTTGGTTTGTTTGCTGGTTTAAAAGAATGTTTAAATGGTTTAAATGTAGGTTGTGACTGACAGGTGGCAGTAACTGCATGTAACTGCAGCTCCCCTTGCACTATGTTTAAAGGCTAACAATTGGGTCCTAAAGGTACTCTATTAAATACACAAATGCAGGGAGAAGGGTTCAGATGGGTTCAGATGGTGTGCAGTGTAACCTCCCCAGCATCCCTGACACAGATTTAAACGAGGCTGGATGAATTATTAAGAGTGAGTCTTGTTCACTTCTGTCAGCCAGGCAGGACTAAAGGAAAACCACAGGGAACACACAAACTCTTCACACCGTATTAAACCTGTTGTGGCACGCTGCCATAACTGCGTGTCATGTTTTCAGTGTGCCAGTAAACACAGAGGCAACACAGTTCAAACTTGTATAATGTTTGTTGGCATCATAGAAAGGTGGGACATGTTCAGCAGCTTGTGGCCCTGGCCCAGACTTCATGTGGGTCACATGGGCCAGTGCTGAAAAGAGTTTTGTAAATCAGAAGCAGACAGCAGGAACAGAAAACATGCACTCACCTGTGTGCCAGCACTTTGTTTAGCCTGCCGGACTAATCAAACATTTCTATGAATGTATTAGATGGCTGAAAACTGTTGCTCATAGTGATGCCCAGCACAGTTTTCACATTTTAATGTCTTTCAGACTATGTTTTGGTTTTATGGCCCACAACTTCTTCAGTTCAGTCTCTCAGCTCTTATCAACTCAGTAGATGTTTTCATCTGTCTGCCACCATGCAGCGCACAGTTAGCGACTAGCTGGTGAACATAAAGTAAACAATTAACAGCAAACGAGCCAAATCATTTTCTCTGGAATTGGTGGAGACCAGAACAGAGCTAAAAGAAGACTCAAAATCAGACTTCAAATGAATGATAATGTTGTTCCATGACTGCTACATAGGCATTAAGACATTAGCCACAACTACTCCATAAGGTGTTAATATGAAATTTTTGTGCTTCTTGCTTGTTTTGCAAATGAATGTAGCTGTTTTCCAAAGTTCCCCCACATTGTGCTTGAAGAGTAATAATCAATATCTAATGCCTTTAACTGTGATCAATATGTCACATCTGTTCAACTCAATTTCCCATGACTGTATAAGTAATGTTCTCAAAACAATGTGTATTGATTTACATTTAATGAATTCTGATGTGAATCGTTAGGTAATATTAACATTAGTGGGATGAATAATTAGAAGCACTGCAGTTGCGTGACAAAATCATTTAGACTCAAGGTCTACTTAATTCTTTTTTTAGTGCATTCAACTACATCTTCATCAACAAATGGAGACAAGATTAGAGGCACTGGCAGTAATTATTGTAGTGGAGCAGCAGCAGTAACTGTTATTGTAGTAATCTGAGTAATGCTTGTACTTCATCTTATCTCCATTCTGATTTATCTATTTCAATTTTTAAAGATTAATATTTTATTCTTAGTTGAGATAGACAGGAAACATGAGACAGAGGGATGACATGCAACAAAGCTCATCAGCTTACTATAAGTCTCTATCTAGTCTCTATTCATCACGCTGCATACGGCAGAGAGAACACTATACATATTCATTTCTGATTGGCTGATAGCTGTGCAGTTGTTAATTAGGACACCTCAAACATAGTTCAGATCAATAGATTAATCAACATTTTAAATCAGTGTTCCACCTACCAGATGCACCTACCAGTCTGCAGGTAACCATAGCAACATGCTGATGTGGTTTATTTTAGTCAGGGTTAAAGATTCTTACAGTCCAGCATGAACTGTTTTGTTGTTCTCTGGATACAAGCACAATGCTGTGCTCTGATGAATAGCAAATGATGTCTTCACCTCTGTCTTGTCAATGCATTTACTGTATTCCACTCTGTAAAGTGCATGCAGTGTTTGGACAGCATCAGAGTCTGCACAGCGACTTCTCATATTTGCCACACTGCATCACCACCTCCTCAGAACCCCTGTGGCTCACTGTGGGGATTGCCTCTTCTTCACTATCCTTACATCAGCTCAAACCTGAAGTCCTGTGTCCCTACACACCCTGACCCTGTGCATCAGTTGAGTTTCATCTGGTCTGTGCACAGCTCTCAACAGTAGCAGTTGTCCAGTAAATGAGGCTTTCAGGGACCCATCTGTTAGGGCCAGCCTGGCCTCAGCTGGACTCTCAACACAACAGGGGGACCACTCAGGCCTTATGGGAGCATAACACACACACACACACACACACACACACACACACACACACACACACACACACACACACACACACACACAGTTTGTCCACAGAAGAAGAGAATAAAAACATTCATGTGCCAAATGTGACCAAACACACATTTGTGTGCATGTGTGGTTTGTGAATATCTCAGCAGAGCCACTGCATCTACTCTTTAATAACTACAATTTATTCACTGATTTTAAAGACAGACAAATGTGTGTTTGTGTCCAGACTAGTGTCGGGCCAATAATCTGTACCAACATCTGCATTTTGTTTCTCTAATCTCCTTTGACGTGTCATCCACTAACAGACAAAAATGTTCAAATGACCAAAAACAATGTAGTGTTTAGTTAGTGAACAGTGAGGTGTTGGAGGGCATATTTCTGAACTCCAAACAGAGCCACACTAGCTGTTTCCCTGTTTCCAGTTTTTATTTTATTTTAATTTTTTGCATTGTTAACACTAGAAAATAAAAATAAAAATAAAAAACAAGTCAAACTACTGCTACTCCTGTCATGTGTTTCTATGATTTATGTTTTTTTTTATAGATTTTTATCTATATATATATATTTTTCTTTACAAATAAAAAAAAATCACATTTTGCATTTCCCTCATGTGAAATAATGTTTCACATGTGATTTGAAAGGAAATGTCAAAGCCTTTCACTCCCCCTCTGTCGGTGGTTTGTCTCTCCATCAGTTCAAAGACTTTCCCGTACTGAAGAGCAGAGCGTTGAAGGGGGGGATTGAGTGATGAAGCAGATGCTGGAAATACCACCTCCACAGACTTGAACCCAGAGTGAAATGGAAAAATAATACTCTGTCCTCCCTCCTCTGTCTCTCCTCTTTTCTCTCACTTTCATCTTGTTAACTTCATGTAACCCTCTGCCCGACCTGCTGTTTTACACCTAAACCCATTTTCTCTCCTCACCAGCCTCCCCCTCCTGTTTCATTGCCCCGACTTTCAATCTTGCTTTGTTCTACACCTCAACCCTCTTCCCGTATTGATTTTCTTTCCTATGCTGCTTTTCTGTGGAACATAACCCTGTCACCTTGACCCGTCACTCTGCGTGTTACTACACACTCTGCCTGACAAAATCCAATATCACACGAACCAAATAGCATTCTGTATATATGACCACAACATCCATAACATCACTCTACATAAATAACTCCTCTGGTGTCCCTTCCTTCCTCCATACTTCCCTCACTGCTCTCCAGCCGTGTGTCTGGTGCTCGGCTGTATGATCTTCCCAAACGGCTGGGACGCCGAGGTGATCCGAGACATGTGCGGAGAGGACACGGGGAAGTACACTCTGGGGAACTGTTCTGTGCGCTGGGCCTACATCCTGGCTATCATCGGCATCCTGGACGCCCTCATCCTTTCCTTCCTGGCCTTCGTGCTCGGCAACCGGCAAAGCAACTTTCTGCAGGAGGAGCTGAAGGCCGACAACAAAGGTGAGAGATTTTGTGGTTAGGAGCCAAAATAATGTCTCTGTCAGAGTCAGAGTCCTATCAGCTATGAAAGGATTAATTAACCCTAGTACTATCTTCAAATAAACTCCCTTTCAACCAAAAACCAAAACGTGCCAAAAATGTACACGTCAAAAAAACACTATAAAGTCCTCATACATCAATATTTTTTTCTACTTTTTTTTTTTTTCATAAATCATCTAAACAACTTCAGACTTGCTCAAAACTACCAAACATTCAATCATTTTCAGGATTTTAACCCATCAAATTATTATTTATATATATATTAAAAATCCTATGTCAGATCTGTCCACAAGATGATAAAAGTTTGTTTTCTGAACAAAGTTCAGACACTCAGCTGAAACAGTGAAAATACCTGCATGAATGTGTCTGTTAAAGGGTTTTATGGGTTTCTTCAACCAGCATCAATCAACCAACTTCAGCCCATGGCAGGAAGGAAGCGAAAAAAGTTTTAAAGTCGCTGAATTATTGAAAATTATTGATCATTTAAAACATGCACATGCTTCCTTAATTGAGGTCACATGTTAATTCATTGGTTTGCATGCATGATTAATTAGTTAATGATCTAGAGTGTGACCTGAATAAATGAGCATAGTACAAACTGATCAGAAAAAGGATTTCATGTTAGCATAAACTTCACCAGGACCAGAGGCATTTAGTAAGTTTAGAGTGGCTGCATTTTGCTGCTTCTCATGTTCAGTCATTAACATGAATCTATCTTTTAAACTATGCTATCTTTTAACTATGTTGGGTCCTTGAATTTGAGGTAATTGGGCCTGGAAAGTCCTTGAAAAGATTGCATCTGATGTTTAAGAAAGTGCAGGAACACTAGTGCCGACAAAGCTAACAAAGTCCTACAAAGCCCCCAAATTCTTTAGACATGTTTGGTGTATTTATAGTTTGTGTATTATGGTAAATGTTGGTTGGTGTATTTATAGTTTGTGTATTATGGTAAATGTTGGTTGGTGTATTTATAGTTGGTGTATTATGGTAAATGTTGGTTGGTGTATTTATAGTTGGTGTATTATGGTAAATGTTGGTTGGTGTATTTATAGTTGGTGTATTATGGTAAATGTTGGTTGGTGTATTTATAGTTTGTGTATTATGGTAAATGTTGGTTGGTGTACTTATAGTTGGTGTATTATGGTAAATGTTGGTTGGTGTATTTATAGTTGGTGTATTATAGTAAATGTTTGTTGGTGTATTTATGGTTTGTGTATTATAGTAAATGTTGGTAGAAGCTTTTTTCTGTATATGCTGCTGCTGTGACGAGACACACTGCATCAGAGGAGGTGAAGACCGTGTTGAGCTGCCTGAAGAGAAATAAAAAATAAACTCCCCCAATTCCTCTGAGCGTGTGGAGGAAGTTTCCATGGTTACGTGTCAGATTCCAGAAGGATGAGGCTGTGGTTTCCTCTCACTGTCTATGTCTGTTTATGTCTGTCTCTCTGTTACTGTTCAGTGTCTCTCTGTCAGTTTTTTTGGCTTTTTGGTTTGGTGTCTATGCCCTTATACTTGGATACTTGCTATGCATATGACATTAAAGATATTTTGTTATTTCAGCCTAACTGCAGTTTGTGTTGATGTTTTAAAAGTCACCTTTGCACAAAGTTCAGATATAACAAGACAAAAAATGCAGAAGCAGCACAAATGCATATGAAGTCAGTATGAACTGAGGTGAGCAGACGTGACTTAGATCAGCATAAATGTAAAGATGCATCAGCTCGACTTGAGTAATAAAATGTGTCTCAGCCCGAGCTCATAAATGTTCAGAGACAGCAGGATGAAGCTGGGTTTATAGCAGTGAGCTGAAGGTGGAGATATTTTTATCAGATCAAACTCTTGTCTTCACTTTCCGCCTTCTTGGTTTGTCTTTCCAGTGTCTCAACGATCACAAAATAAACCCTTTATTCAGAGTTAAATGTACAAATATGCTGGCTCTACATGCTGTTTACTACCACCAATTACCACTAATTATGGCCTTTTTGTTGGAATGGAAAAAATGCAGTAAATCTTCAGCACAGTGACTCATCTTTAGTGTGAAAAAGAAATCACTTTCCTTCATTGTTTGGCATCTTGGTTGGTTTTTGGAAAGGTTTTTGGTGGAGCTTTAAATCCCACAGGGAGGTTGACTGAGGGCCACTGACACTTATGAAATCCTGTATGTCCACTATATCTTTGTATTTATTAAAAGGAAGTTCAGTTTCTGGGTAAATAAAGAAAAATATTAATCTTTCTCTTTTTTCTTTTCTACAGATTTTGCTGTGTCAAGGGTAAGTTCACATTCTCACTGTTGTTTGTGTGGTCTCATGGTTGTGACTGTTCAGTGAAAGTACATAATTACGTCATGAAATCTAACACATGGAAACAAAACCAGACAAAACGGTGGTCCAAAATGAACTGGGAGAAAAATGTGTCCAGTCCACATCAGACGTGTGTGTGTGTGTGTGTGTGTGTGTGTGTGTGTGTGTGTGTGTGTGTGTGAAGGCAGTGGGCTGTGTGTCACTGAGCTGAGCCTGTCAGGCAGCTCTTACTGTGCTTCCACACTGTTATGCTCCAGGCAAAGAAGCTGTGGACTTCAGACTGCCTTGAGTTTCCTTCTTCTGTGTTTTGATGTGTGTAGAATTTGCACATTTAAAAAATGAGAACTTCAAATCATGATGTTTAAAGATGATGTAGTTGTACCTGCTCCCTCGTCTTTTTCATCTTGTTTATTTCCTGCGGTGTAAATGCAGCATCGACGTATTTCAGTATCAAAAGACAGGGAGACCAAACCACTGTGTGATGTGTGCGGACAGGGAAGACAAACTAAGTCATAATATAACATTAATGTCATCTTCAATAAGAAGCAGCCACGAACTGCTATGACTGAAGTGTTGTAGCTCTTTTGATGATCTTGTTATTTTATGTACTTAAAGAAAAGTCGCTCTCACAGCCTGTCTTTGGGTCTAGGAGTGTAATGACATTAAGCTTTGTATTCGTACTGGTGCTGTGTCTGTTCATGCTTAGTATTTGGCTTCTGACATTAGGCCACTTCATTTACTAGGACTTAGTTTTAATCACATCTTCAATAATTCCCATGTATATATTTTTATCATGTACGGACACTGTTAATGTGTCTCTGCTGTTGTCTTCAATGTTTCTTTATCCACCAAACTACCGCCAGTCTTTTTAAAACAGATTGTGTCCCATAGTCCAACATGTCCTGCATGTAACTGCCAATTTCTGTGATTTTGGAAGTCACAGTTACACATTCCTGTTCAGTGAATGCAGTTTCCCCTTGGCTGGTTCAACCTGGTGTCAGGTCAGATATCTTGTACTCCTGTTCACAAGACAGATGATGTTTGGTCACATTAAAGACCTCAGTAAAGTGATAGATTCCAGGCTGAAGGACTGTGCTGAGGAACAAGAGAAGAAATCAGTGGGAAAACAAAAGGTGGTTGCATGTTGTAGAAATCATCCCCGGGCGGGCACAATGCTTTCCCAGAGGAGCGAGGCCTACTGCGAGAGGAGACGTCAAGTCGAGGAAGGCCTTTTACTGAGGAGTGTGTCTGCTGTGTACACCAGACCCTCCAGCTACTTCTGTGTGTATACGTCAGCATCAAAGAAAGAGAGGACGGTGGAGAAAAAACAGCCTAATTACAAGCCAAGCTGATCTACCAAAAAAAGTCCAAACATACACAAATGTGACATGAGCAGCTGGCCGCCGCAGTGCATGAGAATAATAAATAATTAAGTTTAAAAGCACCAGCATGAGCAAAACTATCTCTACCACTGATCATACTACAAGAAGAAACTCCTAATGTATTCATCTGCCTACTCTTATGTCTCAAAACTGAAAAGAAATAATCAATATGTAATGTGCTCTGTGGCATGTTCTGGAGGGCACGGACAAACAACATTTAATTTGAAACACTATTATGGAATGCTGTTTGAACATTTATTACATATACTTGATATTAAACACTATTTTATGCACTAGCCTACTAGTACTACTAGTGTTGCTTAAAATGCACAATACTGCTGAGGCTTAAAATGATCACTAGTACAACGTTGAGGTGTCACAGTTCAAGCAGGGAAGCATGGAACACAACAGAAGGACCCAAATGCAGACTGAGAGGGTGCAGATCTGTGGTTCAATTGCAAAAGTGAATGTACAAAAGCTTAAGGACTGTCAGGCAGGCTCAGTTCAAAACCAGGTAAGACAGTCCAAACAAGGAAACAAATCTGTAAATGAGCAGGTTATGTCCAAAAGGTCTAAAAAAAAAAAGCCAAGCAAAATAAGAAACCAAACAACACAGGGAAACAAAACATTAGGAATGACTGGAATGTCTGATCATACTGAGTCTGAAGAACACAAGTGAAGGAAGGACAGCACAGGTGAAACTAATCAGGGTGCAACAACCAAAATCGACACAACAACAGCAGGAAGTAAAGCTACAGACATGACAGCCTCATAAAATCATACTAGTACTATAGCAAGGTCTTTTTGCCTTCATGACAAAATGCCGTATCAGTACTGCCAAAGTACATACTAGTAGGGCTGCAACTCTGTTTTGGTTGCACACTACTGGATGAATATGTCTTTGTATAAAAAATCCTGCAAATCCATTTGGGTTTGATTTGCTTGTAGGATGGTGGCTAGACACACATGCATTTATGACCAGATTTGACCAATAAAACTATTGGTTTGGGAGATAGGAGATATGTTACAAATCACCACAAAATTGGCTTTATGTCCAATAACTGACAAATAACTTGGATTTTATTTTAGTTGATGCTCATGCATCACTGTAGTGCTGCCATGATATGACGGCTCAGCTTGACAGAGTTTACTTTTAACCTGTCTTCTTCTTCTTCTTCTTCTTCTTCTTCTTCTTCTTCTTCTTCTATGGTACCATGCCATCTTCCCGTAGCATTTCCTGTAGTGTGTTTGCTTGTAGATGTGCTAATGAGATTTGCTCCGGCTGAAATCTTTGAAAAATATTTTATTTAACAGTATGTGATCATACAGAGGGGTTTATAATATGACGCGGCAACGCTAAAATTGCAGTCCTACATACTAGTGCAGCGGTACTCAATAGGTGGCCCCTGGCCCGCATCCGGCCCGCCGGCAACCTATTTGTGGCCCCCGAACTGTTATTTCTTCACTATGGGTTTTGGTTGGGTCAGCACGTGTATATCGGGACTTGTCTCCATGCCAACGATACACAGACAGGCTGTTACTGGGTCGCGCTGCGAGCGCAATTTTTAACCTAGATTGCACGAAAAAAAAAATGCACGAAAAGGGCGTGTTCCAAGTTCTCTGCTAAAAGAAAGGTGGACAGTAAAAATCTGCAATTCAAAGAAGAATGGACTGAAAAATCTGCTTCTGTTTCATTCTTCCTGACCGCCAGAGACGGTATGAAATACCTGGATAAGCATCACACGCATGCACAGATCGAGACGTAATACCAACAAAGTCATGTGACCTGGGTGACGTAAGCTACCTGATAAAGGGGGCAGACACCCAGAGATCGTCTCCTTTTCATCTTCTCGCCTTAGCACACAGGTCGTTATTATTGTTTTATTAGCTTGCCGCATACGCCAGTAGCCTCATAACCACAACCGGTTGGAGCTACGGTTTCGTCCTCCAGAGGCTGCGTATCGGCGCCCATCCCCGCTGCATCCGACCACCGCTCGGACTGTGACAGGTAAGTAGCTTGTTTTTCATCCCGCGGGCATGCATCCTCGCTCTGTTGCTACAACTCCAGCTTTACGCACTGTGGTTCTGGGTTGACGAAACTCATAGCCGAGTGTTACTCGCTCTGCTACAACGTCGCTGGTGCTTTTTACTGTGACACGGTGCTGGGTTGGTTGTAGCTGGGTGTTCTCGCCCTGCAGCTACACCACTCGCCTTTCGGCGTCACTTGCTGGTTTATTGGATTGTATTTGAGTGCTCCCGCTCAACTGCCATACTACAGCCTCTGTAGCTATGTTGTGTGTCTGCATCTCCTGCATGGCTCCTCTGAGCCCAGAGGATGGCCATGACAAATGCCCTTCGTGCCTTGGCATCGAACATCTCAAGCAGGCGCTGACTGAAAGTGCTTGCATTAATTGCGTCTGCATGCCATTAGCAGAAAGGACTGCGAGGTTGGCTAAATTTGAAAGAAGCTTTGCTGAGGCAGAGTTACCCCCTTCTGGGAGACCTGCATACAGCTCTCCTCACAGGCCCAAGCGCCACGGACACACACAGGATGATGCCTCCGTCACTAAAAAGAAACAGAGGGGTGTTTAACCTTTGACCCTTAAAGTGGACACTCTGGCCTCTGAGTTTGCCCAGATTAAGGCCCTCCTTCTTAGTCTGCAACCTAGTGGCCCCTCAGATGCTTGCACCACTGCCTCAGAGCCACCACTTGAAAAACCACCACGGGGCTACGCTGAGAGTGATAGCCTTGCTTCTTTGCCCCATATGGCTAGCCAGCAGGACGAGGACACGCTGTCTATTGCGGCCTCTGGGAATCTCTTTACTGACGATGAAGCAGGGGGACAGGAAGAGTTGGTTAAACAGGCCATCCAACTGGCCATCTCTCGGCTGGGGTTGGATGCTGCCCCTGTGGAGGCTGCTCCCTCTAATGCTTTTTTCAGACATGCCCCTTAACCATCTCCCTTCAAGGTTTCACCCTCTGAGCCATACATCACTGAACTTCAGAGGTGTTGGCCGGACCCCAAGGCTTTCCTTCACCTGACAAGTGACTGCAGAGCCCTGGCTGCCATGAGGGACGCCGACTAATATGGTCTGGATCAGATGCCTAGCATTGATGCCTCAATCGCTTCTCTGATAGTGTCTCCAGATGAAGCCCTCAGACCTGATGCCCGTTGTCCATGCCCACAGTGTAGGATAACTGATGACCTTCTTACCAAGAGCTATGATATAGCAGCTCGGATAGGGCGTATTGGTAACTCCTTTTCCCACCTGGTTCTGTCGCAGACTCTCCAGACTACTGGAGCAGATGCCCAGACACAAGGCCTCAGTGATGCTTCACTCCAGGCGTTTGCGTTCATGACCAGAGAGCTTGGGAGACTGATGACACCTTGACCTTGGCGCGGCGCCAGGTGTGGCTTTCCCAGTCCCCCTTGTCAGAGGCATGTAGGAAGACACTCCGCACACTACCTGTCGTTCCAGGACAGATGTTCGGACCTGCAGCCCAACAGGCTTTAGAGCGCAGTGTGCAGGTGAATAAAGTCAAGCAGCAGTTTGCTGACTTACGCCAGGCACCATTGCCTAGACCAAGGCACACTAGCGCTCCCCACTCTACAGCCAATGCTCAGGGTGAGTCAAGTCAAGGTTGACAAAGGTTCTTCGTTTTCGTATGCTTCGCACAGCAGATGTCCTTCAGGTGGTCTCAGAGGGAGATTGGTTCACAAGCGTCAATCTGAAGGATGCTTATTTCCATGTGCCAATCGCACCCCACCACAGGCAGTTTCTTCGTTTTGCCTTCAAGGGACAAGCGTACCAGTTCTGTGTTCTCCCCTTTGGGCTCTCACTCGCACCTCGCATCTTCACGAGATGCATTGCGGCAGCACTTTCGCCGCTGCAGAGCAAGGGCGTTCGTATTCTCCCTTACTTGGACGACTGGCTCATTTGCTCCACAACCCGCAAGCAGGCCATCCATGACCCATGTGAACCAGTTGGGTCTTACTGTGAATTTCGCGAAGAGCTGTTTAGTTCCCAGTCAGCGAGTCACGTTCATCGGGGTTGTCCTCGACTCTGTAATGATGAAGGCCTTTCCTTCCCCAAAGAGGGTGGTCCTGGCCAGACCGCCTCCCGTATGCCTTTCCTCCAGTTCCTCCAGTTCCACTGCTCCTGTTGACACTTCACAGGATAGCCAGGAGCAGTCACTCGGTGTTACTGGTGGGCTCCCTTCTAGCCTGGGAGAATATGGTTTTCTCTTCTCCATCGGCTTCTCAACGGGGTGCCTTGGCCCCTCCCACTGAGGCAGGATCTCCTGTCACAGTTGGGGTGGAGGATTTGGCATCCTCACCCGGAGCGCCTCCGGTTGCATGTCCCCTGAAGGGCCAGACTCATTGCTAGATTTTTGTGATCAGGCTGTTGTCCAGACCATAGACTGCTGTATGCCAACAGATGGAAACTCTTCGCTGGTTGGTGTGGCAGTCAGGGTGTGGACCCGGAGCATTGCTCTGTACCTGTACTGCTCAAATACCTGCAGACGTTGCTGGATAAAGGGCTCTCTGCCTCTACTATAAAGGTGTATGTTGCTGCCATCTCTGCTCGACATGCCTTTGTGGATTGTCGATCGGTGGGGTCACATGCTCTGGTGGGCAGGTTTCTCAAAGATGCTCTCCGATTGCGGCCTCCACATGCTGTTCGGGTGCCTTCATGGGACCTGCCTGTCATCCTGGAAGCCCTGTGTTCTCCTCCATTTGAGCCCCTGGAACACGCTGACCCCAGGTGGCTGTCTTGCAAGACTGCCTTTCTTCTCGCTGTTACATCTACGAAGCAGGTTGGTGAGCTTCATGCCCTGTCTATCGCCAGTGAGTGTTTGCGGTGGAATCCTGATGGATTGGGGGTTACTATGTGGCCTAACCCCTCTTTCCTCCCAAAGAGGCTTTCTGCTTTTCATGTTAATCAACCTATCAGTTTGGTGGCTTTTGCCCCAGAGTCAGGTGTGGAGGAACTACCTCCTAACGTCACCTTTCTTTGTCCTGTTTGCGCCCTGAAACAGTACATAGAGGTTACTGCGGGTTTTCGTAGGTCTGATGCTCTGTTTGTCTGTCATGGGGGGCACAGGAAGTGCTGTGCCTTGTCCAAACAGAGGCTCTCGCATTGGGTTGTTGATACCATAGCTCATGTATACAGGCCCGGGGGCCTTCGGGTCCCCCCAGTGAAATGTCATTCCACAAGGAGCATCTCCACATCGTGGGCTGCTTTGAAGGGTGTTCCGCTGAATGACATCTGTGCTGCAGCTGCGTGGGCTTCTTCCTGTACCTTTGCCCGCTTCTACAGGGTCAATGTGGCCGTTCCTCATCCTGTGGCGGCAGCTGTCCTGTCTGTTCCTTCGGTCTGCAACTGAATCTCTCAACTGAAGTGAGTGCGGCTTCCTCAGGCCTTTGTTGGTATAGGTCATCCAGGTATTTCATACCATCTCTGGCGGTCAGGAAGAATAAAATAGAACGAGAGTTACAGATGTAACTAAGGTATGAAATAACTATGAATTCTGGATGACCGCCAGAGTTCCTTGTCACTTGGAATCTTGACGAGAAGATTCTGTAGGAGACGATCTCTGGGTGTCTGCCCCCTTTATCAGGTAGCTTACGTCACCCAGGTCACATGACTTTGTTGGTATTACGTCTCGATCTGCGCATGCGCGTGATGCTTATCCAGGTATTTCATACCGTCTCTGGCGGTCATCCAGAATTCATAGAACCTTAGTTACATCTGTAACTCTCGATTCATTCCTCCCTCCAACCAGCACAAGACCCATGTGCTTAATATGCCAGGAGACTATAGCTGTGATTAAGATTTCCAATTTGAAACGGCATTATGAGACAAAGCATAGGAATTTTGAAGAGACATTTCCTCAAAATTTAAAGGGTAAGAACAACAAAAATGAATGCATTGAAATCGTCATATCAAGCTGCAAGCAGGATTCTTGTCACATCTATGAAGTGAAGTGATGGACATAATGTTTGAAGGCAAACAAAAAGGGGAAATTAAAGTTAAAATTAAGCAAATCCCCCTCTCAGATTCCACAAATTATATTTTATTTAAGTTCATATTTTTCTTGTTTTGAATAAAAAGGACATTTTCTTTTGAATGTTACAGTATATCGCATGTGGCCTGACCGACCTCAATAAATGGACCTTTGAGTCATTGAAAAAAATCTTTGTGGCCCTTTAAGATTTGCATTTGAGTACCCCTGTACTAGTGACAAAAATGTGTGTGTGTGTGTGTGTGTGTGTGTGTGTGTGTGTGTGTGTGTGTGTGTAAACTGCTGTGATGCTTGAAATGGCACATATTCATTGTTAACATTCTTTAAACAGACGTTAATAAAAAAGAACTAAACCCTGATGATGTTTTGTAAAACTGCTTCCTCCCTGTAGCTCCATCTTGGTTCATCTCTACGAATGGACGGAGTAAGACCAACTCGTTTTCCCATTAGTTTATATGACGTGATGATCCGCCTTTCAGCATGTCATCCTTGCATGAATTCAGTTCCTTCTTTGTGAGAACCTGATGGCTGTCCTCTCCTCTGCACCGTGAACCCTCTTTATTTTGTCTTTTGTAGAATTTGCTTCCTTGTAACAGGGAATGAGTTATTTGTGTTGTATTTGTAATGAACTCTGGATTTGTTTAAGAGGAAGACGAGTATGTACACACGTGTACGTTAGACAGCTTGAATCTAAGTTTTTAGGACATTTTAGAAAATGTGTTTGATTTCTTATCGAGACTTTGGTGGGAAAACTCTCATATCTGTTAAGTATGAACCTAGTGTCAGCAGGTCATTAACTTAGCTTAGCATAAAGACTTGAAGCAGGATGAAACAGCTACCTCCTCCGTCTTCCTTTATTAACAGAAGAAATGTAAAAACAAAAAGAACAGGACGTCTCAAACATGGATGCATTCTCCTGTGTCACATGGTCACCAGTTTGTTGTTGGAGATAGATCTGTCAGATTTATCAGATCCAACTGATGAAGACCATGTGATAGAGATGAAAGCTGATAGGTGGACATTGAGCCTGGAATGTTTTATCATTAAAGCAGATTCTGATAAGAAACAGTGACCACATGTTCGATATTTACAGCATGTTTCCATCGACATACTCTGATGCACATTTAAAGTATGACATTATAAAAAAGGTTTTTATCCTCATTTGAGCTGTTTTGTGTTTTCTTTTCTAAAAAGAGTTTGTTTTTTAAAGATTATTTTTTGGCCTTTTCAAGCTTTATTTGGTAAAGACAGCTGAAGAGTGACAGGAATGTGGGGAGAGAGAGACAGGAAATGACATGCGGCAAAAGAGCCACAGGTCGGATTTGGGCTGCCGCAGCAAAGACTGAGCCTTCACACATGGGGCGGCTGCTCTACCAACTGAGCTAAACGTTGCCCCAATCTAAAAAGAGTTTATTTTGGAAATGGATCAATGCTTTGATGTGCGGGTCACATTTTGTGTGTATGCTCTAACACATGTATGAAGTGAAAAGTGCCTGAGCAATTAACTGGAGTATCTTAATTATGGTAATTCAATGGGAATGTGTGTTTACCGTAAATACATCAGAAGAAGAGCTTATTGATTATTTCCTTTCCACTGAGTGTTATGTTTGCAGCTGAATACATGTTGTTGTCTGTTTGTTGTTTGCTGTGTGTCGTGGACTGATAGATCTGTCTTAGAGATACCAATGGAAAGTACTGAGCCCAGTTTTGAAGGGTGCACTTGACTCTTGGCATGTGAAAGCAGTGGCATGGTAGCAGCTTCAGAGCCATGGTCTGCATGGCTCTGTACTGCTAAGAATAACCCAGTTTGCAGTGAAGCGTGTATATTTTCTCCATGTTGGCTGAACTGAGCAGTAGAGGGAAGGTTGGAGGCTGATGGGCTCTGTATAAGGATCATGTTCCTGGTGGTGTCCCTGGCTGCCCTTTTTCAGCCTGAGAACTTTATCGATTACTGTCCATCAGCACACATTTTCCATCCACCCAGTGCGATGGAGCCAGAGTGACGGGGCATCATAAATAGATTAATAACACAATAATCCCCAATATCTACACATCACCACCCATCCATCCCCATCTCCTTTCCCAGCCCTCACTCATTCACTTTTGGCAAATTGGATTTTCATTAGACTGGCTTGCATGGAGGATGAAATCATCAGGAAGTGCTACTGCTATTAATACCCTGCTCCTCCACCCAGCCAATCAGAGGCAGCTCTGACTGAGGTTTTTAATGGAGGGTCAGGATAGCAAATCAGATTGCTGATTGCTTAATCGAGTTGCTGACTTAAATTGTCCTTGTTATGACCTAGTTATTGACATGCCAGTAAGTAGCTCTAATTTTCCTCAGTAGATTCTGCCAGTGTGCTGTTCTGTTTGTCTATGAGAGTGAAGGCAGTCATAAAAGTGTTTTGTATTTTTATATATTATTGAAATATGAAATATTGTTGATTTTGAAGAAACAGAAGCTCTGTTGAATAATTCTGCATTAAAGAAGGATTTCTTCAGAGGGAGTCTGCTGGAATCTGTGAGAGAAAATGTATTAAGGTGTGACCTTTAAGCCCGCTGCATTAGTATGTTTCTTTATGTTTGTTTTTGCTCCCTTTTATTTGGCACATCTCGACGGCTCGTACTGACTCATATGTCGGAGCCCCCCTGCTCTCTCTCTCTCTCTCTCTCTCTCTCTCTCTCTCTCTCTCTCTCTCTCTCTCCCTCCCATCTGCAGCCAAATGGAGCAGAGCAGTCAAAACAGGAAGCAGAGTTAAGTGCAGAGATGACTATCGAACATCCCAAACTATAAATGATGATGATGATGATGATGTGATACCATCTTCATGCATCTTTTAGTGGCTTCAGCCACCAAAAGAAAGTTCATCAGAACTGCACAAACCTGCATTAATCACTGTTTCTGATATTAACATTCAATCAAATGACTGTGTAATGTTAGAGAGGTCACTTGTAGTGCTACAGTACAATATGGAGAACCAGGGAAGCATAAGACCCAGATACTGTTTGAAGGAGCGGATAACAGAACTTCAGAAACATGAATTCACTAGATGATAATGTTGTTTTGTGTCTGCTGGATGTGACAGCAACATATCAGCCATAACAGCAAGTAACTAAGTACATTTACTCAGGTACTGTATGTATGGGTTTTGCTCCAACAGTTTTTGCTTCAACAGATTCTCCATGACACATGGGGGAGCAGAAGTCATTGCATTGTCTATGTGACTGTGATGATTTTGAACAGAGATATAAATGGAGTTTGAAAGTGGAATCAAAACAGTGTCCATCATGTCATTTCAGATGGATCTATGATTGAATAGTTGATCTTCTTCCTGCTGTTTTGTGCCAGCTGTTCTGGTGTTTGACCAACCAACAATGTTCAGTCTTCAATTCAACTTTATTTCATTTATATAGCACCAAGTCTCATGACACTTTCCATATCGAGCAGGTCTACAGCGTAGTTTACTGTTTATAGAGACCCAACAATTCCCACCATGAGCAAGCACTTGGTGACTTAAACTTCCTTTAAGAGGCAGAAGCCTCGAGCCGGCTCTTGCCTCGTCCTTCCAGATTTGTATTTTGTATTTTGAGTTTGTATTCCCTGTACTCGCTTTAACTTACTCTTATTTATGTGTTCAATTCTACTTTTCAAACATGCATTAGTGTCATTTGTCATTTCTGTGGCCTTATAAAACACATGTCAGTGTGTAAGTGTTGAAAGGAGCAGACAGTATAGCAGAGTGTAAAACACAGTGCATGAATGAGTGCCTCCCCTCCTCATGTGTCATCCTCCTCTCTCCTGACAGGAAACAGCTTTTTTTGGTTTCTTTTTCTCGGCTGAGACGTTGCTGCAGTCGTCCTGACACTGTCTCTCTCCTCTCTCTGTTCCTCCTCCAGATTGAAATCCGGGACACTAAGGATCCAAGATTTGGAGTCCAGCGGTTCCATTAAAAGTCAAGCCTCTCCTCCTCCAGTTCTCTTCCTTCCTTCCCTCCCTCCATCCTCTCCTCTCCTCTCCTCTCCTCTCCTCTCCTCTCCTCTCCTCTCTCTCTCTCCTCTCCTCTCCTCTCCTCTCCTCTCCTCTCCTCTCCTCTCCTAAGCTCTTCAGGTTAAACCCTAGATCTGGGCTTAGAGGCCAGAGCCCAGCAGTTTGTTAAATAGGACTGAAGTGGAATCAACAAAAGCAAACTGGGAAGAGAAATGCATCCTGAGGGGAAGTAGGACCATCAGCTTTATCAAACTCTGGGATAAAATGATTCATAACATACAGTGTTACTGTCTCATAAGGTTGTTATAACAAAGATTATGAAGTTACTGATAATGATAATAATGCTTGCAGTGGCAGTAGTCGATGAAAATATACATATTTTTATGGAGTGGACAAAAGCTATTTCCAGCTTTAAAAGTAACGTATATATAAAGTGCGTATGTAAAAGCACACAGGTGCTACTTCTAGGGGAAAAACAGAAACAAGAACAAGGAAAAAACAATGATTTTGTACAGACACACTGTAATTTTCAAGTCTTTTTCAGGCCAATTTTCAACTGCTCTTTGTATAGGACAAGGTCTGATCCCAGGAACTACAAAGATGTATGACAATGAGATGTTTCTATGGAAACAGGGTAAAAAGAGACTCTTTTAAACATTTGTTTTGCCCCCATACATGAAACATCCCTGTACACTAGAGTAAAACCTGTTCCATTGTCAAATCATATTTAAAAGAGCGTGGATTCTACTTGTGGAAGTCACCCTTCAGTCCACACTACACTGAACTGGGAGGCGGAGAAATGTCCTCCCTGTCCTCTATTAGCGATTTCATTCATTCATTTCACTACATTCTAATTTTTCTTTGCTTTTTCCGTCACTCCCTTACTCGTCATGCTCAGTTCCCCTTTAGTCAACTGGGTTTGGTTTGCCCACCAGGAAAGGCCCTGCATGCTGCATCTATCTCAGGCTTGCACAGACGAGGCTTCCTGTAGACCAAGACTCCGTTAGGTCCAACAGGTGGTCTGCTGCACTATCCAAGGCCCACCAGCTGAAGAGCACAGAGCTTTGCCTCCATGTTGAGAGTACAGACCCAGCACAGACGTCCATCAAGACAACAGGCATCTCACACTGTGCCACTCCCCTGCTCTGATTCCACACAGGACGCTTACCACGGAGCCAGATTAGGGCATTCGAAGGACATGTTCATTTTGGATGGACGGGCTGGAAACAAAAAGAGAATGACCCAACTGTGATCAGTTCATTTTACTAAAGATTTAAACTGACTTTTTACTCAATCCAGATTGCACTCTGACAAACAAAACCTGGAGGACGACAAGCAGACAAGTACATATTGGTTGGTGACTGATCATTTCATTTCAGAAATATATCACACACTATACGACTGCATTGCAAAGCAACTTGTGTTCTTCTGTTCAAATTTGCTAGCACACATTAGCATCGATAGAGCATTCATCCATTTCCTCACAGACATGGCGTTGTAGGAAGGACAAATCAAGTTTTCCTCATCGTGCCACTGGGTCCAGTATTTGTGACCCTTCAAAAGATGTATCAAGGCTGTGTACACAGAGAATGACCTCACTGAGGAAAAGAAACCTGCCTGCACCTGTGGCTTCTATAATCTGTCCAAACTTAGAATATGACTTAAGTTTCCACTCCAAATCTCTGTGAACTAACCTAACTAACTGGTGTCAGGACATTTTTGTCAAATGAGCACAATCTCTTAAAGCTGTACTGCGGGACAAAAAGACAAACTCACAATAACAGTGTCTGATACACGTACTGCTCACTTAGCTCTGTTTTGATCTGAAGTAAGCCACGAGATGACAGCAGCTGTGAGGAGGTGTGTGAGGATTCTAAGTGAGTTTGGTGGCTTTATATGATTTCAAGTGTTCAGCAGAAAAACATTTATGCCAGCTGTTGTCTCAAACTTTGAGGTATGTGTGTTAACTTGACTTCTCTTTTATGATACTTTATACTTACAGCTATAGTTACTAGTTACTTTACAGATTAGGATTTTAACAGTAGTTCCAAACTTTTGTGATTTGTGGTTCAGTTAACAACTCACCAGACAGACATTTCTCCTCTAAACGTCATTGATGGTTTATTATGCAGAACAAGTTAAAGTGATGTCCTGCTCTTCTTCCCAAAGGTCAAGAACAAACGTCCTCGCTCAGCACTTAAAAACAACGCTTTTAGTTTGCAGCACAACCTGTCAGAGTCTGTGCTCATTTCACAAAATAACATGAGACCGTTTTCACAACCAGAGTCACCGCTAGTCTGTTAGTAGTCATGATGAAGACTGAGTTCAGTTCTCCTGTTGTACTGATAACTGCAGGATGCAGAATCACGTTTGGTATGATCTGAAAGGTGATCTGTGGCCCACACTGTGTAGTTTTGGGTTGGAGGGTTTATTAGTGCAAACATGTCATTTAAGCTTCATCAACTCTGGCATATGAATCATATGCCAGATTTGAGCTCACTGAGGACACAATGAGCTGGCTCCTCTCTCAGCTTCTCCTTTTTATTTTGTATCTGCCACAGATATTTCACTTCCGTCCCCACACTGTCATTCAGCTGTGTCTGATTCAGATATGGAAACTGTACTTTTATATTTGACCCCTGACTTTCTATTTCAGTGCTTTCTAACTTGTCTCTTTTGTTTCTTTTTCACATGGTTTGGTTTCCGTTGCTCTGATGTTGTTGTAATGTTGCTCTGGTTCTGGGATGCTGTGGTGTTTCTCAGTGTTGAAAAGGGAATGTTTGTCACAAGAGAGTTCAGCATGGCAGCCAGTGTCACATACATCACTTTCTCATTGGTGTTGATGTTTTATGAAGAAAATGAATAAACTGATTGACTCTTTAACAGACGTGGATTTCATCGTATGAACAACTCCTCACTCAAACCTCACCTCACTGAGTGGTAGATGAAAATGTCATGATCAGGTGAAAAGCTTTCACTGCTCCTCCATAACGTCTGATTTCCAGGAAATAAGACACAAGCCTGTCTTAGCTGACTGAATGTCATTTTTATTTCTGAGAGACTTTAATTAGTTTAAATTTGGACTCACAGAGGAGCAAATAACACTTCAACCTTCAGTCTGTAAATCACTAATATTGATATTTAATATTCATATTTAACCTACATTTTTTCACAGATTTACTGTTTACTGTGCTGTGGGTGCATTTTTTATGAGTAGTAGCACATTGTAGAAAAAATTAGAACAAATTTAAAGATACCACCTCACAGCAAGAAGGTTCAAACCTGTCAGCTGGCTTTCTGTGTGGAGATGTTGAGTCCTTCCTCCCACAGTCCAAAGACATGAACCTTCACAGGTTAACTGATGACTCTAAATTGCCCGTAGGTGTGAATGTGAGTGTGAATGGTTGTTTGTCTCTATGTGCCCTGTGATAAACTGGCAACTTGTCCAGGGTGTACCACGCCTCTCACCCAATGTCAGCTGGGATAGGCCACCCCCCCATGATTAGGATAGAAGAGTTTATAGAAAATGAATGAATGAATGAATGAATGCTGACATCTTCAAATCAAACTGGTTCTTCTGTACACACTCAGCTTGGACTGAAGCTTCATCTTGTTATTGGAATGCTGTGAAAATGTCACTGAGCACTGAAGACGTGACGTCAGCCAACAGAATTACTAAATGACTGTTATGAGGTCTGCAGACCCTCAGAGAAATGTCACACACACACACACACACACACAGAGCTCCTCCACGATCATTATTCAAACAGAAATGTCTTCTTCACTGCTCGTTACATAAACAGCAGCTGACCCGCAGCTCATCTTCTGCTCTTCCCACAGACTCTACAGGAGACATTACTGCTGGAACATGAACCCCCGGGGGACACAACACACCGAGCACTGAGTGTGTGTGTGCGCGTGTGTGTGTACGCATGAAGGCATATGCAATGCATGTGTTGCAATCTGTGTATGTGTGTCTCAATATGTGTAAGTATATGAAGGAGGGTTTGTGTGTGCTTAGGTGTGTGTGTGTGTGTCACACCTTCATATACATACATATTGAGACACACATACTCGCAAACAACACATGCATATTCCTTCATATGTACACACACACACCTAATTATTTTCTGAGGTATGTGTTGTTGTCTGACTTTATATTATACAGAATGCTGTGCTCATTCTCACAAAGATCTCCTGACGGATGTTCTGTTCTAACCACAGCCAACATCTGCTCAGCAGTGACACACACAGTGACACACACAGTGACACACACAGACTCTGCTCTCTGTGTTAGCCAAACTCAAACTCAAACTTTTTAGCTCTGTTATTGAACCTGTAAAACACGCTGACATGAGCTGGACTGAGATGTCAATCAAATCACTGTTTTATGATCATGAAGTCATGTGACAAAATCAGCCAGCTGTTCCTGTAACTGTAATCAGCTGTGCTGCCCAATCCACTATTCAGCGTACAAAATATATTGTATGTTCTGAACACACACACTGGAAGTAGTTTTCACGTCCTATCCAGGGACTTCCCGTTTTATTACATTAAGTGTTTTTCAAGCTCAAATCATCATACAGAGGATATAAATAAATAATAATAAAAACCTCCTGCTTTAAAGAGTCACTGTGTGTCTCTGTGTGTCCAATCAGTGGAAGCAAAACACATTAACATGTAACCCAAAGCTCATGGCAACATCTCCTGGCACACCGCACACATCTCTCCACCCCTGAGTCGGTTAGCCCACGCTAGCTGCCCTATTTATAGCCATGACAGGGCAGCTAAAAGATGGCCGGGGGGGCGGCAGGCCGCACGATACATCAGGAGAGATTGGCGCTTTCTTTGTTGTGGAGGAGCATGTCCAGACTGCCGGCTGGATTTGGGGATAATAACAGAGATCCTTAGTGATGTGCCTCTCGGTCCTCTCTGCCTCCCATTTGTCAACTCCCTGCCTGCCTGTCTTCACGACTCAAAGAAGAGCTGCGGTCTCAGAGAGTCCATGTGACCCTTCAGGTGAGCGACAAGGGAGCCAGGTGGGACTGCACACACCAATTATCAAGGAGGTCAAAGGTCAGATGACAGGGTCTGACCACAGGTTTGGATTCACCACTGATGGATGTGTTTGAAATCAGACAATGCAGTTCTTGGCAAAGTATATGTTCACATTTTGCATAACTTTAACAACAACAGTACTAAAACTATAGTACTAAAATATACTATTATGAATTAATATGTCCTCATGTTGTATGATGCAGTCTGTTCAGGCTTCCACACCTTCTTCTAAAAGACCTCCAGTAATACTGACAGCTCACACACTCACACACCTCGCATTGTACACATCCACAGACTACATATACTGCACAGGCACTGACATAACTAGACACCATACAAATGTTATTATAGCAACAATAACACAAAATAGTTTTTGTTCATGTCAGCAAGTCGAATACCTGTCCATAAAGTACTGTAAGACGTATTGTTAATTCTTCAAAGTACAACACTTATGAACTATATATTATATATTATATTCATTTGGACTGGCTTTCTTTCACATCATTGTGTCTTAGTGTTAGAGCGAGGTTTCGTACCTTTTAATGTCAAAGATTTCTCACTTTGATTCCTCAGAACTAATTTGCTGAGTTACAATACTACAAAACTATTATCATGTATCAACACACTATTTAATGAAATCACCATCACCTCCATGGAGATAGGGTTGATGGTGTTTTCATTCAAGAGTAGCACTCACTCTTGCTGTAATGTAGGTACAAAGCTTGAACTGATTCTTATTATGATGGCACTTTCAGTATTGATGAGCATGTTTTAACCACTATTTTCCACACGGTGTTCCACAGGGTTCAATACTTGCTCCACTCTGTGTTTCATTATATATGCTTCCGCTCAATCATGTGGTGTAAATATTCATAGCTATATGGACGACCCAAAGAAGCAAACAGAGCAAACTGTTCAGTATAATGAATGAAAATATTTCAGATTGGTATATTTATATGATTAAAATGAAATGAAATATCTAAGTATCGCAGCATACAGATGTACAGATGCACTCAATGCAGAAGATCCACACTTAGCCGGATGTCTCCTCCATCTAAAATTCCTGACCACCACCTGAGGTCATCACACACTGCAGCATTAAACCGTTTTTTTCATAGCACTAAATCATAACATAACAAATTATGACATTTTCTATAAAGAGCAGGTTGAGATTGAACTTAGGGCCATCGTAAACCTGCAAACTGCCTCATAATCATGCAAATGTGTGTGTGTGTGTGTGAGTGTGTGGGACCAGAGCAGGTCTGCAGCTCTGGAAGCTCAGTGGTATAAAGACTCTGAGGGATCCTTGTGGAGATGTCAGGAGGTCTGACGGAGTCTCTTTGGTCTTTGGACAGCTGTCGTATAGTTTTCGGTGTCTGTGGGTTTGTGAGTTTTTAATGTGAAACTTTAAAACATGAAATCCTCCAATAATCTCTGATTTTACAACCCGGCCGTCTGTCTTTGTGGGTTTCTGGCTCTGCTGGTAGACAGTGCATAAAGTCCATCTGGAGCAGTGAGAATGAAGACTTCGACATGCTGACAGGCCTCAGACCAGCCATCTGCTACCTGCGTTTTCCTCCACTCAGACAACCTGTCGTCAGCGTGGCCTCCAGCGCTGCTCCCCACCAACATACCTGTTCACTCACTTCACTTCACTTCAGTTAGTGTCTGTGTGCCCGCCACCTGCAGCAGGAAGCAAACAGAGAGCGAAGACCTCACACCGGAAATTTGTTTTTCCACATGCTCTCTGGACCTGGTTCAGGTCTGTGAGTGTAATCTGCTGCTCAGAGGCAGCTGTTCCAAACTGTTCACAGGCCTCACACATAGAAATGTTGGCACAGTGATATGTTTGATAGTCAACACGGAGGAGTTTGCTGTGTGTCATACTGTTTGGGTGGCTGACAAATGTCTTGGAAATGCATTTCAGAGCTCAGACAGTGAGCAAACATTTGGTCTTTGCTGATTCTGAAGACAACAACTGATTACATGTCTGACTAAAAGGTGTTTGTAGCTTTGGAAACCGCTGTCAGCAGTTAGCTAGTTGTGACGGATATATGTGCAAACTAACGAGTTAGACCTACAGCCACCTATAGCTGCTGCAACAATCAATGAATATCTGTCCACTTATCTACCATCAGCATCATAAAGACAGAGAATAATCTCAACAATGAGTCCTTCTATCATGAGTCTTCCTCACTGAGAAACCAAAGCGTCTGCTGCTTTGCACGATTCACCTGCAGCTCAATGCTTTCCTCTAGTGGATGAAGACAGTACTGACGCTCCATGAGGAAGTCTGCACCGAGATGAGAGATATATGTGATCCATGTGAACACAGGTGGACTTTGAATGTAGTTCTGATAACAGGATTCAGACTGAAAGAATTTGTTGGACCTTTTTTTTTTTTACCTGTTAAGATGAAAACATGGATATGTCAGGGAACATGAGAGCTGATTGTACAGGTACATGAGGCGTTTATGGTTGAAGAAAAGAATAAAGCAGGTGGAGAGTTTTCATTTGGTTTTTTTAGTTCTTTTAGTTTGAGTTTGCAGAGTGTTTCTGTTGGTTTTAATATGTGGGTGTGTCAGGTAAGACGTTCAGATCAATCCCAACACAGACTTAGTCAAGCTGACCTAGTCTCACACATGATGCACTAAATGTCTCGTCATGCTTGTGTTGACAAATTTCACCCGGAGACTAAAGGCGTGTGTAGAATTGGTTTTAACTTTGCAGTTTTTCTTCTTTTCTAATGTCTAGTTTTTATTTCCAATTAACTAAAATATGTTTTCACACCTTGTTTCAGTTTTTAGTTTAGTCTCCAAAAACAAAACTGTATTTCCGAGCTCAACACTTGAGATGATTTTCTTTTGTATTTTTTATTTCATGTGTGTTTTTACTGACAAATAAACTTTCCTTTAAAATGTCACCAGGTTTTTAATATATCCTGGTAACCTCTCTGGCAGAGATCAGAGGCCCATCAATGGCACCTAAAAACCCGTCCTGCTGGGTGAAGCCAGGCATAAAACGTGACTGAACCTCTTTAGATGAAACACCATCGTCTCCTCCGCTTGGACAGCTGTGACGTGTGCAAAACAATCAAGCGACTCCCTCGAATGACACATCACAATGGTATTTCTTAAAATACATTACCATCATGATTATTTTATTATCAAAATGCATTACATCTCTTGCTTCTTAAACTTTTTGGAGGGGAACAATTGAAATAGTTACTACTATGATCTGTGTAAAAATAAAACCAAACCAACAGAATGATCTTTACAAAACAAAAAGAATGCAGCGTCTGGTTTTTTGGAGGAATCCCAGGAACAGACCCAATATCAGCTTCCAACCATCTGACAGAGTTGGTCACTCAGACCCTAAAAACAAATATCATGCGATAAATTCAGTGTACTATATTTTCTCCATACAAGTCTATATCACATTTCTTTCTATACAAGTACACATAATCATACATACTGTCCTATTGTGTCTTTTAGGTTGTATTTCTTTCATTTTTAAGGTGCTGGTTAATTTTGGGTCACAACTTTTTCTTTTTTTCAATTTGTCAACATTCATGTAACATGAGTACCCTTCTGTGTGTTTGTGGACTTGGGGGCAGGGGTTGGGGTGTAGTGGTGGTGGGTGGGGCCCGGTCCAGTCTCATTGACCGGACCCTCGGTCCTTGAAGTCTTCCACACAAACGCGGCTGTTGTCCCCACATTCGGTCCAAAATAAAAGTCTCAGAGGGAGGAGAGGGCGACTCGTGCTGCCGCCCAGCTGTCAGCTTAACGTCGGTTTGAGGTCCCACTGTTGCGGTCAGGAGAACCGTCTCTTTCTTTACAAGTCAGTTTGTGAGGAAAAAAAAAATAAAGGAGAAATAAAAATACAGCATTCTGTGGAAAGGGAAGCAGCTCTCACAGGAGAACATAGCAGCTTTTTTTTCCTTTTAGAAAAAAACCTAAGTTTTTAGAAACAATCCAAACGCTCCCTCAGAGATCCCTTCCCCAGTTTTCCTCGGTGTCACACGGAATGCAAGGATTGGTCAAAAAATAAAAATACACACATATATATGTATTTAAAGAACTCCTGCAGGATAAAAACAGTCAAACCCAACACGTTAGCTTAGAAATGACGTTGGATTATTCGCCTCTTGTTTTGTTCCTGCATCCCGTCACTAGAATATATGACTAGTATGAATTTGGAGAAAATAAAACTGATTCCAACTGATAGAATGACGAGATGAATGCAGCCATATGTGGGGGACATAACTGGATTTCAAATTTATTTGAAAAAACAAAACAAAAACTAAAACAAAAAAAAAAAAAACAAGAATGCAGCACCATGAATCATAAGACCTGTATGTCTCAAGTACAATATGAGAAGTCTACAGTGAAGTAGTCCTAATGTGAAACCAAAACAGTCCAGTGGGGATGAGAGAACGGAAGAACCGGAAACAACAGAACATCGAACAGACGGAGAAGCTCCAAGAAAAGAAGGGCTGTTTTCATGTTTAGTGAGAGAACACGGAAGCTGGTAATCACATGGAATGATTTTCCAGGAAGCCCCCCCCCGCCTCTCTAATGCATCTTTAGAACGGATGATTAACATGTCACCCCACCCCTCTTTCCGAATCAAACACTTTACTGCAGCACAGACTCGGCCACTTGCCAAATCAAGGAAAAAAAAGTAACGTCGACCAAAACAAAAAATTTGAAAAATAAAACAACTCTTGCTTTCAGTTACATATGCATCTCAGCATTTATCCAACCTGGGTACCATGACGACTGGTACGGCTTTTTAGAACTTTGTACAGACATTTGTGTGGAAGTTTAAACTTGCCCACATTAGAGAGCCTGTTTGCACAGTCCGGCACATGAGGAAACACTGGGGACAATTTCAAGTTACATGTGATTTTTTTTTTTCAGAATGTGTCATCCAAATCGCTTTTTCCACTGATTCCGTAATGATGTCCAAAGTCAGTGATCAGCTTTGTGCAGAATGTGGTCATTTGTTTTTTTTTTCTTCTGAAAATAAAAGAAAGAAAAGACAGAAAATAAGAAAAGGAGAAATCCGTAAAGAAGTCCTTGCTCCTCTTAGGTCTGTACATTTCCCCTCCCCAAACTCCCTGAGCCCCATTTCACCGCAGCTTTCGGGGTTGAGGAGGTACGCAGCTTCACACACTCTCACACACACACACACACACACACTTACTCACTCACACACATACTCTTGAACAAGGTCCTAAAAGCTTCCTGACTGTGTCCTTACTCCGGGTCCCTGGAGGGGGGAGTGCTGGAACTGACTGAGGCTCGTCCCTCGCTGTGGGTAGTGTGTCGGTCCTGAGGCCGACAGCAGCCTGGAGCCGGTCTGCAGCGCCGTCTGGCCTGGGCTGCCCGACTTCAGGCTGCGAGACGCCTGCTGCTGACTCCCTCTGGAGGCCTGGGCGCCCGAGTCTAATTTAGTCTGCCCGTGGGCCCTGGGTCCCTGGGCGGGAGTCCCCACCAGGCCACTGCTGTTCAAAAGGCTCGCTTTTAAGTGGCTGTTGCCGTAGGCGTGGCCTCCGTCCACGTTACTGCTGCCACTGTGCTGGTGTAGCGAGCCTGCTGGCAGCCTGGAGTCTGAGGAGGAGGTGGGGGTGGGGGTGTGACTTGGATAGGAGGATGGAGGGTGGTCCTGGGTCATTCCCGGGTGAGAGGAGGAGAGGCGTGGGTAGAAGCTCTGGCTTGATGAGGGACTGTAGGAACCCCGGAATGGAGAGTTGGAGGTCTGCTGGATGAACGAGGGGCTGTCGGTCTGCCGGTGGCTTTCTGTTGACTGAACACACAAGTGAAAGACACACACACACACACACAAATGAAAGGTTTTCTAACTTTTTAAACACAGTTTATGAACTTCTCAGTGTAAATGTCAAATGATGTTAAACTTGTCTTCTGATCTGGTTTGAGCTGCTGTAGAGGACTCTTCCTCAACATACTAAATATAGTATCATAGTGGTTTGTCATGAATGTGGGTAACGTGTCAAATCCAAATAAAAAGGCAATGAACATATGATGACTGAAACGAACAAACAGGACAGCTTGTGTATTAAGTCACTGTCACAAACACACAGCGTGCACACGCTGCTGTCTGGAGAACAGATGATAGAAATGTGTGTACCTGGTGGGAGTACACAGAGGGACTGTATCTGTGTGGACTGTTGATGGGAGAAGGCATGGACGCTGCCTGCATCTCGTATCGATCTGCATCTGAAAAACAACACGTTACCATCAGTGGAGTTAAGTGTGACACAGTGCACTATGTTCACCTGTATGTGTAGTTCATGTTATACTGATGCTTTTCTTCTTCCCTCCAATGACTATTTTAACAGACACAGGATCGTTCACACACCAAATGTTTCATTACTTTTGAAACTGTTTTGGCCCCAAAAGAAAAATTACATGATTCAAATTTTTCATTTACTTGATTTAGTATTTTTTAGGAAGCAGTTTTTCTCTGGACCCTGCAGTCTGCTCAGTGCTTTGACAGAACAGGTTTAAACTGTGATTCAGTAGGTTCAGTGATCTAATTCCAACAGTGCCACCGCTGAACTAATTTTAAGTTTCTGTTTGAAGAATATCTTTAATAAGCAACGCGCCTGTTAATTCAGCTGCTGTTGCTGTAGACATTGTGAAACAGGAAAGTGCTCCTGTTTACGTCTGCACACGTTGATGCTGAGCGTCCAGTTTCTCCTGACTGTTGAACAGAGGCTCTTTGTCTCTTTCAGTTGTCAGTCTGGTTCAGCCATTGTGCAGTGTTTTGTTCTCCATGTACAAACTTTACTGTACAAACCCTTCAAACAAAACACCATCTATTTGTAAAGAGGACTTTCTGAAGGCATCTAACACCATTGAGAAACTGACTGTAAGGTCAGGCAGGTTATCTAAACAGTTTTTGGGTCATCGTAGCTGTTAATCCAGTTATGAGGGATTCTCAGAGTTTCTTCTTACCAGATTCCTTCTCCGTAGAGCCATCACTCCTCTTGTAAGCCCGCTCCGGCTTGTGGCTTCTTAGCACTCGCTCCAGAAACCCCTGACCTTCCCTTCGACGTTCAACAGTAGTGGGGACCATCCTAAACAAATACAAATGCAAAAGGTTATCTGTCATCTATCTAAACTATCATGACATGTACTGACAGGCGCCATCATTCTGGACTGCTCACCACTGGTTGCTGCTGTCCTGGCGTCTGGACTGCAAAGAGGAGCCCTGGTGGTCTGGAGGACTGACCTCCTCTATCTGTGGGATGGAGGTGTGCGCTGAGGAAGAGAAGGAGCTGTGCGGGGAGGCCGGGGGCTGCATCTGCTGATGGGATTGGGGATGATGGGAGTCCTGGATGTAATGGGAGCTAGGCCGGGTGGGGGTGCCGCCCAGGGACGAGCTGCTCCCGACCGGCTCTGAGTCGCGACTGCTGCACTGCTTCCTCTTGCGGTACTCCAGCAAAGACACCTGAAGCAGCAGAGGGGGGAGAAAAGCTATTAAACAGCTGCTGTTGATGGTCTGATCTGCAAGTGTGAGGTGCATGTTTAAACATTCAACTTCATGTCATTCACACTGATGCTGGGCCGCTGACTGAATCACATCATTCACCAAAACTGAGTGATGGCAGACTGCATGCACCACACCAGAGAGGACTCACCTGGAAACGGTTTACAGCTATTCAATGTGACAGAGAAAACAGAAACACATACCTTCATCACCACGGAAACTGCCTTTGACATGAAAATGACACTGGTTTTGTTCCATTCCATGAACACACGTATATAAAGGCTCAAATACAGCATACTGGAGCTGAGTGTGTGTGTTCTGTTAGTAACATACAGCATCGAAAGCTTTGACGAAAGAGCAGGCAACTTTGAATGCACCACGCAATGATGCAACCACGCTGAAACAACAACGGCTACACAAACACTCGTATCAGCGTCCACAGAAGGTTTGAGCGCACGCACGCACACACGACACATACACACACACACACACCTCCACTATTAACAATGAGAATGAGAGCACTCATCCCAGCGTAATGTCGTCATGACACAGAAAAGGCTTGTGGGAAAAGAAGAGGGGGGGGAGGTATATGAAAGAGGCAGGGGAGCAGGGTGATGAGCACACAGTCAGATACTGACATGGATGGCTCTGGACTCAATGTTTGCAATCGTGGAATATTACATAGTGACTGCAGGACGCAGCCGTATCACGAGGACTATGAGTCAGGCTCATCGAATCTGAAGTGTCATCTTCACTGGACACATTATTATGAGGGTCCTGACAGACAGGCGGCTTTCTGGAATGTTACCTGCCTCAGATTTACACTGTCGCCCATAAAGTTGGAATAATTCTGTTTTCAGACACGTTCCTCTTTTTATTTACATCAGGTTGATTGTGGTTTCACTTTCACTGTGATATGTCTGGAGATTGATCACTAAAGTTTAGATCTATCAAGAATAAATCACACTGTCACAATCATTTCATGAGAAGAGGTCAAAATATTTTATTCCAACTTTATGGGTGTATATAGAGAGTATATATACACACATCATAGGACTGGCCACCACACACTTTTTCAGGTCAAACCAAAGTTTGGTATACTCGTATAGTTTTGGATCAACCGGTTCCAGTATCAAAACAGCTGTTAATTACAACCTGAGTTATCTTTTAGGAGCTGTGGCCATCACTTCTATTGATGGGTTCATCAGACTGACTTTAAAGAGAACACAAATTATCATCCAAAGTGCCCGTTGTGTGTGTTCCTGTGCAATGACACTGCAGGTGTATTCACTTTCAGTCTTACTCTCACTGTAGATCATCTGTCTCGTCTAATGGCTTATTTACAGCGTGTCTGATCACGTGATTGCTTGTGTGTCCTGTGCTACTGGATCAATCTCGATCCTAAAATAAAATTCAAGTCGGAAAAAAAAACAGAGTTTGTCTATCGACTTTTGTTCTGTTGTCTAGATGAGTCAACTCACCGAATTCTGACACTTCAAGCTAAAGAAGATCAATCTGAATGTAATCCAGTATGTGATTCTATACACACACTTTGACATTTATTGAAAAATATATCTTTTATTTTGACTGGTGAATATTGATCTGGGCCATAAATTCATGTTCACCTTCTTAGTGAGTGAGAATGTTAATAATGGACAATTAAGGAGGACTCATATTAGTATCTTTATCTATGTAGAGGAGAAGGGTGTGAGGTGCGTCATGTGTTCATGTTTTAGAAAGCTCTCTGAAAATGTCATCAGCTCTGGGCCGCCGTCACATTACAGGACTCTGATGGGACCAGCTGTATGAACATTTACTGGATCAAGACTGATGAGTCATGTCACCCTGGGTGCCAGAACTTTCCCATAATGCCTTGTGATATAGCATGTTTTTCTGTTTGTTTTTTTGCTGTAAACCACACTGGTGAGCTTAGCCTTGCTTTTAGTAGCGGCGGGGAGACCGCTGATCAATTTGGAAAGAGCCAAGGATGAGATGGAGCATCTGAGAGACACCATCATGACAATTCATGAACCATCTGCTTCTTGTGTTGAAGGCGATGGATGAACATTCGCACACTTCGATGAGGTTGGCTGGAATGACATAACTTAAAACTCCTGCTCAAAACTATAGTGTTATAACTCAATGTAGGTTTGGAGGAGGAGGAGAAGGGGGCGGAGCTGTCGGAGCATGGGGTGGGTGTTGTATGCAGATGCAAAGAAACAATATTTACATGCACACTTCTAAAGATGTAGTTGTAGGGAGAATATTCACCATATTTTGTACTGGCTTGTATTCACTTCTTACAGCTATAGCCTGGTAATCTGGCTTCCCTGTCAGCAGACTAATGGTATGCTGGTTGGCCCTCTGCCTTGGAAGAAAAGTGGAAGAGAGACTTGGCAAAAAGTGTCAAGGAGCAGCGAGGAGGAGGAGGACTGAGGAGAGGAGGGGTTGGGGGGAGGGAAGGGGAGGAAGGGTCAAAGCTACAGAGTCGAAATCATTTCAGATATACACATAAAATGTTAAATATGTTGGTTTTTAAATGCCTGTCGCTTTTGGATTTGACCACCTGACACAAGGGAACCAACTGATATATTTACGACAAGTAAACAGACAAAGCAGAGGGGAAAGCACATCATGAGGTTCAGCTTTTCAGTTTGCACATATCACAGTCACTCGTGCTCCAAAAGAACAGATGAAAGTCTGTAGATCTACCTGAACTATCTGACCACAACACTTTTTTTCCACATTCATATCATTAAGATGTGCAGAACTTGCCTTCTTCTTTTGTGGTGGGTTGCTGGTGTGAGGAGGTGTGCCACTGTCCGGGTAGCCTCCCCCATAATGAGGCTCGGGGTACGGTGACATGGAGCCAGGGCCCACATCTCCGAGCAGCCCCTGGCCGCTTATGGAACTGTGGAAGGACTCTGCTGGGGAGAAGCCACCTTCTGACTGGGACAGGCGGCGGTCGGTGGCCACGGGTTCCCAGGTTTGCGTTGAGTGGGGAGCAGGTGTATATGAGGTTGAACTCTGTCCTGAAGGCCTGCTCCCTGTTTTGGGGGGTTAGGTCTGAGGAAGGACAGGACACTGTGTTTAGGGAACTGGTCCCTACAGATGATGGGCCCTGGGAATCGTGGCCTGTGGGGCCTCCGGAAAGGGTAAAGTCATCTGTGGTGACAGCCACAGGGCTCTCCAAGCTGGAGGGTTGGGACAGGTCTGGGAATTGAGGCCGAGGGACATCAAAGTCTGTCTGAAGACATGGCTGAAGGAGGAGAGACAGAGAGAAATGAGACATTTAAGACAATTTTAAGATATTATTATTGTTATATTACTATAATTCAAGTCAGTAGTTCGTATCATGAAAGTGCAGTAGAAGAAGGGAGCGTACCTCGGGCGAGATGGACTCTGGCCGGTGAACAGGAGACGCCTCAGGGGATGATATGTTCTAGAGAGAAAGGCAAAGGCCATTAGGAACACACGTGTCCCAAACATATTTGGACAGTCTGCCCAGGTACATTACCACCACAGGAAGTTTCACTGGAGTGGTGGTGTGACAAAATGTTTCATCCAAAATGAAGATTTAATTATGTAAAGCACTTAAATCTTCATTTGCATACACACAGTAGTTTATCCTCAATGATTAACACGGTTCCCAAATATCATTTTGTATAATTACAAATACTAATATACTCTTGAGGAGGTTGAACTGACTGACTGAAATAAACACACACACTATACATCATACGGTCTGCTATTGGGTAGCAAAAATGGTAGCATGATTAATGCAGACAAAAGAACTATGTGAGCTCGGACAGACTAGTGCCAGACAGTGTATTTGTGTACGCAGGTGTTGATGGAGGGCCGCTTACTTCAAATTGCAGCGGTGTGTTGCAGCGGCTGGCAGGCAGTGAGGGCATGGGTGAGTAGGCCAGGCCGTTGGGCAGCAGGGGGGCACAGGGGTGGTGAAGCAGTGGGTGGAGGGAGTCCTCTGGGAGCGGTGGTGTGATGGGTGATAGCGGGCGAAGCAGGTGGTCCAAGGGTGCTGGTGTCGTCTCTGCCATGTACTTGGAGCGGCGCTTCTTAAACGGTGCGATGACGTCTGAAAATGTGAAGAAAAAAATCGAGTTGGAAAAACAAAAAAAGAGTTCATTTCTAATGACAGGAAATATAGAAACACATCACAGGACAACGCTCACAGCAGCTGTATCTTTAATGCTTTGCTTAATTCTCTATAGTTCGTTCTTCTCCCAGCTTTGGTGATTTCAGAAAATGCAGCAGTAAATGAGTCATCCAGATGGAGGTGGGGAGGTACGTACCGCTGGACAGAGGATTGGGGGTGGATCTGCTACTGGTACTTTGCTGGGAGGACGTGGACTCCGTTCCGTCCTCCACACTGGCTGAACAGCTCTCATCCTCCAGCTGCTTTATCCATCTCTGTATCAAGACAACAGTGATGTCGGCTTAAAAACACAAAAGCTAAAAAAAAAAATGCACGGATTGCAAGACTAGACAAGCTTATTCATCACAATGTTCATTTAGGTTAACTCTGTGAGCAGTTTGGAGTTTAGAAAAGATGTGAATTCACCAAGGATGAGCACATTCAGATATATATTACATTCATGTACTCCATCTTTCTACAATACTCTGCTGCACCTCTCACCTTCTTGAAGCAGCCATAAGTGCCGTCCATTTGGAGCGGGCGTGGCCGGCGTCTCTCTGGGTTGAAGGGGGAGCCGAAGCGGACGTAGTGTCTGGGTGTGGTGCAGATGAGCGATGAATGGGAGAGGCCTGGCAGCATGTTGAGGGTGGTGGCCAGCACCGTGGGGTCAGTGGTTATCCGCAGTGGGCGTTCAACAGGCATCTCTTGGTGGACCTTCTCCCCTCCGGGGACCTTGTCGTTCAGCCACTCTGTCACCAGGTACTGAGAGCAAAGAGGGACATGAATGATCTGCGTTTGCATGAAACATACAAAGCAATAAATATGATCAAGAAAGCTCGACCCAGAGACTACGAACTCCACTGTCCTCTAACCTTCTTGGTCTTGGGGTAGCGCAGGTTGCCTCTATTTATGCAGTTCAGACCCTGGCCATCTCCATCTAGGAGATGACCCCCGAAACCACTCTCTCCGTGGCCATGTTCAGCACCATATGGACCCTGAGATCCCTCCTCGTCCAGGGCAGAACCCTGATCAGCTGATGACGGCGCCGCCGCCATCGCTGCGGCCGCTGCAGCTGCTGCTGCCTGCTGGGCGAGGGCTTGACGCTGCCGCCGGGCACGCTGGGATGAGCTTGACCGGTAGCGAGACATCCGACTTTTGGGCCGAGGCTTGGTCGGTCGTGCAGGTTTAGGGGGAGCGACTGGGGCAGGAAGGTTGGGTAATGAGGTCTTTTCTTCAACAGATGGAGCTTCCTGTAAAAGAACAGAGTCCATTAAATGGATTGAACACCAACAAAAAAAGACAGAAGGATTCACAGTACAGATGAAACAACCTCATTTCTCTTACGGACCGTGACATAGGTGGTGCGTCGTGTACTAACCCCCACTCCAGTGTTGTGGGGGGTGGGGGTGTTCCCTGCAGGGTTTCCTGCCCCGTCCTCAGTTTCCCCACCTTCCTCCTTCACATCTGCTCCTCCAACTCTTCTCCGCCTCCTTTCCAGGCTGTTACATGTCTATAGGAGCAGGCAGAAACACAAGAGGGGAGTCAGAAAATGACCCGAAACATTTTGTCTTTTAAATTACTGATGTACTCGCCGTGCTGAATATTTAAAATCTCATACTCTTTTACTGGAGATGGCGATACCGTTTTCATCCACCTCTCCTTCCTCTCCGTCTTCCACCTTCAAGTCATCCAGCAGTCTCTCCTAACAGCGCAGAAAGGCAGCACATGAGCAGAAAGTTCAATCTACGACTGATATCTCTGTTTAACCTTAGTGCTATTTATTTGAAAGATTCCTTCAGACACACACCTCTGTGTCACTGGTCCCTGGCAATTCTTTGGCCTCCTGGTGCTGGTCCAGGGTCTGGTTGCTGTCTGCAAGGCAGCCCTCCAACTCTCTCCTCCGGGCTTTCCTCCGTCTGGTCTCGGCACCAACCAGAGGGGAGGGATGGGGCAGCGAGGGGGGACTCAGCAAGTTCTCCCTGGGGCTCAGGTTGTGCTTCTGCACCGGGCAGTTCTGGTTGCCCTTATGGCAGGCACAGTCCACTTTGTAATTACTGGCGGTTTTCAGAATGTGAGAGGAGAAAATTACACTGGAGAACATGTGACAGGATGTAGCAGCAACAGAATGAACACTTGATACCAACAGGGCTGCATGCAGATCTACTGTGTTTCCTGACAGGAACTGAACCAGTACCACACTTGTGATGGTATGGATGGTTGGACTTTTCTGTTTTCTAGTGGTCTGTTTAAAGGTGATCGAGGAGCAGTACTGACCAGCTATTGAACTCGTAGTCAAATCCAATGGTGACCTCAGCGTCTTTTGTGATTGGACTGACGGCATAGATACACAAATGGATCATGCCCTCGGCAATCATATGCCGGACCTGGGGACAGAGACACAAGCATCATGGCTTTAAGAGACAGCGACCTGACAAAACTCAAAGCTTCACAGAAAGGAGACATAACCGTCAAGCACTGAGACAAAAATCTTGGTGACCGACCTCAGCGTTGGGTGTGCAGGACCTCCTGATAAAGCGTGCGTCATTTCCAAAGGTCCTCGCATCGACACACATCTCTACATCATTAAACTTTGAGTAGAACAGCACAAATGGGTAGGGTCTGAAAAAACATGACGACAATGGCATCAGAAAAAAAAAAGTTACCCAAATACTGAATGTATATAGCACAGTATTAACACATACACTGTGGTCTCATACTTTTTGAAGAAGTGCCCGTTGACTTCAAACTGTTGTTTAAGCATGACCTTTCCCCGGTATTCGATGATGAGTGTGTCTGGTTCCAGGTTCTTGGCTGCTCGGAGGATCTTTCTGTGTTTCTGCACCCGTGTTACCCGCCCCAATTGGAGCTACACAGACAAAATCACATAATACTTAATTTAATATTTGCAATGCAGGAAAATATAAAAGCCAACTTTTTATATTTTATTTTATATCAGTCAGTTAAATTGTTTATATTGCGTTATTACGGGCTTAATTATTATTGGCCAATTGCCGTTTCTATGCTGTATCCTTTGCATGTGCATGCATGGTGACATATAAGTTCAATTAATATACTGTGAGTTGGGATCGGGACTCTGGCTGACCTGCATCTGCGAGCCCAGCACTGTGTTGTTACAGGCCAGCACAGTGCGGTTGATGGTGTCCATGGCGTCGACTGAGGAGTGGATCTGTGTGGTGGAAGGAGGTGTCGTGGTGCCGCTCTCGGCCTTTGCGACACCGGTGCTGGCAGCGCGGTGAAGCTGGAGGAGCGTCTGGACATCGGCGCTGTACTGGTTGGCCAGAGCCTCCTCATACTGGTCCGTCCACTGGCGGATCTTGCTCTCCCATCCCTCTGCTGTGTTCTCGTCCAACACGTTGGCCTCTGTTGTTGAGTTCTACGCAGAGGAAAAGAGAGCATGCTGGTTTTCATTCACAGAATAGAAAAAGCATGAGGATGGTAGAACTGAGTAAAGCACACTTTAATATAAATGCCAGGTCAACTCCAATCTCACCTTCATCCTCATGGACTTCCTAGAACCCTCTCTGAAAGCCTGAAAAAAAGAGTAGCAGCCCACATTAAAACATGCAGCCACTATTCTCCGATGAAGAAAAAAATGAGGTACAAAAAATAAAAATGATTACTTTGTTCAATCCATCAACTAAATTCACTTCTACTTCCCCACAGTTTGCATACCTTGATTTTCTTGCCCTTCGGGGTTCCACGGGCCTTCTCTGTACTCTTCTTCCTCTTTTTGGATTTGCTCCTTTTGACCCGGTTGACAGTAAGTTTGATGCTGGTGGGCGTGTGCTGGGTGGCAGTGTAGGAGATGGTGGAGGGCGACACCTCTTCATCCCCACTCTCAGTGGCACTGCTCTCTCCAGCTACAAAGTAAACAAATACAAAAAAATCAGAGATCATGGAAAAATGAATTCTTCATTTATGTTGCACTTCACAAAACTACTACAGGGAACGCTATTTACCAGAAATGACAAAGACAATGTACCTGAGACATTTTCTGTTTTTCTGTGTTGGCCTTCTGCTCCTTTCCTCCTGTCGAGTCCCCTGCAACAACAACAACAAAAAAGTAATAAAACACGTCAACACATGACGTAAAATGGCCCCTGATACAAACTTGAAACTTGAAATTGTTGTTACAAAGCTCAAAACAATGTTGAATCGAAAAACTGTTTTGACAGACAAAACAGTTGATCTGAGTTTTGGAAATGGCAGTAGATTCTGCTGGGCTAACGTATCTGAGAAGAGTATTGAAGTTTGATGTGTGGAGATATTTCCTTGTGGAAAATATTTTATTTTTCAGCTGGCAAACGGACAAAGGGAACAGGCGTGAAAAGTCCACGCTGCATTCTGATCAATCATATGCTGCTCCAGGATCCAGACTGGGCAGGTTTTCTCATCTCTCACCTGCAGTTGTCACATTTGATGAGCAGGCGGTCCGGCGTCAGGCTGCAGTGACACCAGCTGGCTACAGCCCCGTCCTCCTCTGAGGAGCTGTCGCTGTCGGCTGAGTTGTCCTCAGTAGTTTCGTGATAGCGAGAGCTGCGTACCACGCCGTTGATATCCATGCGGGGAATGATGGTTTGGGAGAGCGGGGAGGCGGGTGGGGTGGGGGGAGGGGGCGCGCCATAGTTGTGATCCTGACAACACACAACGGAAGACTGTTGCATCTTCAAACAACGGGTGTTCAGGCAAAAAGGGAAACGGAAAATGGAGACGAATGAAAATGAGGGCAAAACAACAGGTATGTGAAACAGTACAGCTGTTAATAACGGAAGTTGTTTGTGGTTACAGAAAACTAATAGTAGGATAGACATTCATGTACTACCACCAATCCTTAGTTTTACTCTTACTGTTCTACTATAACAGAATAAGGAACTTGAAAAGATTAGAAAACAAGAAGAGTCGGATAGATTAAACAGTTATTTTAGCTTTTAAAATAATTGTAGCCAACTTATCTTTGATTAAGAGAGTCGTTCTAATTTCATACAATAAGACATGCTATGATTAGAACTGATGATTAGAAAGGAAGTGTATGAACTCACAGCATATGGTAGTCCCCGATACCCATGACTCTGTGCGCTCCCACAGCTGTGGTTGTTATAGTTTTTCTCATTCACGGCAGGGCTTGCTTCAACTGACTCAGGGCTGGAAACGAACAAACAACAGGATTTAAAAAGGGCTACAAATAAAAGAGGAAACTTAGAAAACTCTACATACTTTTCCACTATGATTTTCCAGAGCTGTGACTGTAAACAACTGTTTAAATAAAAAGACGTCAGTCAGTCACTAGATGGCACCAAGACCCTGAAGTTGCTCTCCAGCCTGAGAGAGCAGCAATTTAGGAAATGGAATGTGGGCCGCCATTATGTTATGCAACTCCTTCTGCCCTTTAACTGAGGTCTGGCCAGACAGTGAATAACCTTGCCTTTCCCCCCAATCCTCCATTTCTGGAGCAAACTTAAATGTCAAAAGAATCAAAATGACAAAATGTTACATTTCAATTCCTAGATTTCGGATATCTCAGCGAATGCGGAACATTTCTCGTGTGCTACAATTCTCCTGGCTGAGTTTTGGAGGAAACTAAAGGGGGCCGTGAACAGGGGTGGATGGGAGAGAGACCAACTGCATTCCACATAACCTCAGTCACGTAAGCAGGCTTACCTACAGAGAAGTGGAAACTGTTCTTACTTAGGCCGTCTGTGGACATTTCCTCAGACACTACTCTACACAGGCAGGTCCTAATGTGGTGATACGATACAAGTCTACCTCCCTTACACAGACAGAGGGCTGGATGAAACTGAATCAACAGTGTTGACAAAAACAAAAAAAAGAGGGAAGGTTGTCTCTCTGGACAGAAATGTGAAAATGCTTATAAACTAACTGAAACCTTTAGTAACAATTTGCTGTTTCATTCAATAGAGCATAATATATAGCTGCGCAGGCCAGTTACACACTGCACCCAGTGCGACTATTCAAACTATCACATAACAGGTAGTGATAGTTTCAAAGTAACAACAGCCTTGGTACATAAAACAAAAGTGAGGATGTTCTGCTCTCTGTGTTAAAGTGAGCGGAACACTGAATACACTGCAAATTTCTCAATTTGAAGTGGCTTTGATTGGGAAGACAAAAAGTAAGTAAGCTAGATTTTTGTCCATCGTCCAGCCCTATACTGGAGTCAGTGTTACATTGCTTCATTAGACGGTTTTGAGCTCATGTGCAACCAGCCTGACTGAAGCATCACATACTGTATTTCCTTTATTTCTGTGTGGTAAAGTTTAGTCTTTGGTGGACTGCACTTCCCATCTCTTCGGGTCTCTCCAGCAGACTTTGTGGAGAAGACAGAAAACTGCTGACAGGATATTGGAAGGAAGCATATTTATCACAACCCAAGGTGCTACAATTGTAGAGAAATGTGAACAAAGGGGAGTGTTCTGCAACGCTGCATGGACATATGGTGTTGCTTTGGGCCAAAGAGTTGTACTACTGTTATCGATGTAATGATGGATTGAAACCTAACACCTATCACAACACTACTAATACATATTAGACATTTTAAAAAGGGAATAACTCAAAAACCACCAGAGGATACTGACACCAAACTTCCCAACACTCATTTCCACACTTTTGGACGTTATTTATGATTACATTTTTTCCGACCAACCTGATTGCTAAGATCTGTGGCTGTGGCAACATCACCAAAACAGTGTTCATGATGGAAAATCTGCTGTTAACAAACACCCTGCTCAACCATATAATCTGCAGCAACACCTTCAACCATTTCTCATTGGCCGGACAGCTGCTGTTACTTTCATAACGACAAAAGGCATTTTAATCCTTTATTTTCAGAGGTGGGAGGGGCATGTGCAGGATGAGTGATAGTGATTGAGTGCTATGCTGAGTGAGAAATAACATTGAGAAAAAATAATATTCAAATACATATTACACAACAAATGTATCTTTAATAAGTGTATGGTTTAATAGTCAGGACATCAAAACACCTTTACACAACTATGAACTCAACCTAATGGAGGCTGCTTGTCCTTAACATGAACTTTATACTCAGCTCCAGACTATGTGACACAATGTCAAAGCAGCAGCATACATCACTACATCAGCCATGAGGCTCAGAAGACAGAACAGCTGAGTGGATAAAGTTTATTTTGTATGTGCATATTTTATTATGGACTGCTCACTGTGCAAGCTCAATCATCGACTGATAATGTTACCAGATGTCCATGAGCCCACTTCAAATGGAAAAGCTGAGTTCTGACATGTTTTATGTTGCTTTAGTTTTCATTTTGTTGGTTTGCCTGTTTATCGGGTTGATGCTCCCCGATATTGTGTGTGTGTGTGTGTAATATTACTGTGTTATACTGCATGTTTTCCTCTGCGGTCCTCACTGATATGTGTGTCTTACTGCTATATGCTAATTTACAGCCGTGTTAGACATGAAAACAAGAAAACACCTGAAATGTTCAGTTTAAAGCTTTGCTGCATTTAAAATCGGGAACTTGCAAAGTAGGTCCAAGGTCTGGTACAGCTCAGGGATATTTCTATTCATTGCTTAGTTGTTTAGCTGGATCTGCATTAGCAGCTGCATTACATCAGCCGTTCAGCTGGCGCAGATGATCAGGTTAAACAGGATGTTTGTTTACAACCTGCGACACTGTGTTTAATTTGATCAATATTACTGCATCTACATCAGCAAGTATGTTGGAGAGTGAAAACAAAAAGCAAACAGTCCAAAACAACAAAAATCAGAGCCAGGATGTAAATGAACAGATCTGGAGATGAAGACACGGTTCGAGTTCCACCCAGCTGCTACTTACTCTGATCCAGCAGCCATATCTGAGTAAGACGTTTCAGGTGTGGTGACTCCCAGCGCGATTACTATGCTCATGACGTCCAGCACAGCGACGCGTGGGAGGGAGGAAGGGGAGGGGGGAGGAGGGACAGGATGGGATGGGGAGGAGGAGAGGTGAGGAGAGGAATCACAGGGTCCCAACTACAGCGACAGACCACTCCAGAGGTGGGGCGCCGCCGAGCCGTAGCCCACGGCTCACGGTCATGGGGGACCTGAGAAGAGAAGGCAACAGACAGAGTGTCAGTTCTACACACACACACACACACACACATACACACAGCCTGCTACATGACTCAGCGTGTCATGTGATATGATGGAAAAAAACCTCCCTGCCCACGCTGTCTTTAATTGCGTGATTGATGTCCTTGACAGCTAATATTCAGTTTCATCGTTATTTACATTTAACATATTGAGTTTAGTGGACAGTTGATTCAATTCATACAATTCTGAAGAAACACTGTGCTTAAAAAAACAACCATGACGAAGCATAAGCAACTGGTTTCGTATGAAACTGCCTGACCTTCACTGCCAATATTTCATGGAGGGGAAAGCAGCCGTTCTACCTTTAAATATAAATGAAAATATATGAATATGAAGTAATAAAGCTGCATTTCATTTGATGCATGACAGGCTTTGTAGCTGCAGTGAGGGAAGAACCTTTACCAAATCACAACAGACCAGTCTCATTGCAGAGATTGTTACTGGTCAGAACCATGTTTTTACTGCTGTGACACAGAGAACACTAAAAAAGCTGACTAGTTGTCAGCTGTTACCCCGGCGAGCCAGTCTAATCATACTTTCTTTATGACATTTACTTGGTTGGTACATAAATCACGTTGCAGTTTGTGACTAAACTGTTGCGAAATGCAACATAAGTAACAGCGCAGCGTCGTCACCAGGCCAGTTTAACAACAGTAGGTCACCTTGGAGAAGATTTATAGCCAATAGAAAGACAGATACGGGGGACATTCACATCACACACTACTTCATTAATTCAACACAATGCATTATTTGCTTTTAAAGCCAAGTTACTAGTACAACTAATGATTATTTTTATTGTTGATTAATCTGCAGATTATTTTCTAGATTAATCATTTACAATCGTTTTCTTTTGTCAGTCCAAAACTCAGATATTCAGTTTAATATGATGAACAGAAAAAAAAATGACTTGATTTTCTGTCAAACAACTAATCAATTAGTCAGCCAATCATTGCAGCTCTAGTTACTGGTCAGACACAAAGCAGTTACTGTACAGTTCATGAATATTAACACAGGAGTGCCTGTTCAGAAATGGAAGCACTCTGTGACATATAAACGACCCTTAACTGAAGGTCACAACAGCTGTCTCAGTTGAACATTGACAGAAGGTTGTCCAGTCCACATAACCCCACCACACTACACAGGGACACCGTCCCCACATGCCTAACGAAGGACCAAATTTGCTGACTCATGTTGACAATGCAGGCTTTTCTGTGAGGAGCAGTGGAGAGAATTCATCTGGCTGCATCGAAAATGAAAACTTGATATGTACATGATGTGATAGGCCTGTCTCTCAGTCATACAGAGGCTCCCAGCATGGAGGAGAGGGAGGGGAGGCTATTCAAAGAGCAGAAAAACAACCAGGGGCTTCACAGCTCTGCTTACACAGAGCTGCCCATTAGGATGCACTAACAAAGAGAACCAGCAGGAGGCGCCTTCCTCCCAGACGCCTAGAGGGGTGAGTCATCGTACATGAGGTCCGACCCTCTTGTCATGTGACCACACACATACACACTCTCTGCTGAAACATTGACCCACACTCGCCTGCTCTGGCCGGCTCTCTCTTCCTCCCCGCCTGCTCACTTGCTCAGCCGCCCAGCCAGACGAAGAGCCAGAGACGGCGGCCACGGCGGTGAGAGGAGCAGGCCCTCCTGTGCTCTGTTCACACGCTGAGGAGAGGATTTGGCTTATAGCAAGGTCATCCCTCGGGCAAACACGCGCAAGTACGTTACCTCACAAACACCAGACTGATCAGATTAACCGCAATTCACATCCAAAAAATAAAAAGTAACGCCTCGTTTACACAACAAAAAATAAGCCTAACATTCAAACATGGGCTGGTTCATGAGTGGTGAGCCATGGCAACGGGATGCGTGACATTTCTGTAGTGGTCCCCTGGCTACAGCGACTGCTGCCCTCTCTCTCCAGCACCAAGGCAACCACAGCAAGGCTGGGGACTTCCAATAATGTCAAGGTCAGTTCAACCATGCTCACTGTCAAATGGAGAATGTCAGTCCCATCCAGCTGGATACACACACACACACAAACAAACACACACTGGTAGGTAGCAACAACAAATGTCAGGTAGCTTTTGTTACAAAAAGCAGAACATGGTGCTACAACTCAAGTGGTCTCGATGAGATCAGGCATACAGGTGAGGATACACAGAGACAGATGGTGGATGGTAGAGTTTGGTTGTTACTCTGTTCCTCTTCAAGCATGACTCGTGGAATACACTGAGAAGAGGACAGCATGGATGAGGGGCTTGAAGGGTTAACAAATGTATAACGTACTTAGACATGATGGCATGGAGTGGATCCAATGGTGCCCCATCAGAGCCTTTTCAAAAACCACTGGCTGTTCATTATCCCTGTGTATGATCGCTGCCTCACAAAAATAGCCACCTCGCTTCCTAACTCACAAAAGGGAGTCACTATTTGGGCCTCTTCCAAAAGAACCAGACGGTGAACTAGGGAGGTAAATTCCATACGAAGAAGGAAAGCCTTTCTTTACCTCCCTCCCTCCTCCTCCTCCTCCCCACTGCCTCCCTCCCTTCCTTGTTCGTTCCTCTGGCCATGAATACCGGGCTCAAATTACCAGCAGGCTCAACAAAGTCTTTTCACTTCCACTAGAACAGAGGCCATTTTGGAGACAAGTCCAAGGGGGAGGGACATACACACAAAATGAACAGCAGAGGAGACCCTCTCTCTCTCTCTTATCATCCCTCACATAACTCCCTCTCCCCTCTTTTCTAGCACACTAGAGTTCCGACATTGTTAAGCACTGGCAGATGTGCATTGCAGTGTCCTAAAATAAGCTATTTGATTATCCTTTAATATCTAATTGTGTCTCTGGGGTACATTTCATTTCAAATCCATGATCACACCACATGCCACACCTCGTCTGGATCCATTCCAAGGTTTGGAAACATTAAATAACATGTCATGCACTCCCAGATACAGTGCAGTGAAGGAATAGCCCACCCCATGGACTCAATATTATATTTACAACACTGAATCACAGTGGATGGAATTAGGTCAACATGAAAACATATCTTCTCTACATATGAATGGAATTCAGGAACACAATATAAAAACATGAAACTGTTGCCAGGGTGCTTTATCAATAGCAGCTCAGTGACAGAGAGGCAAAGAAGCTGCTGTACAAAAAAAAAATCACCACATCTGGGCTGCGTCAAAATTAACGACTTATTCCAGGATTTTCTTTCCAAAATAGTATTCAATAATGTCCATAGCATGTACACTGCTTTTGGTAGGAATTTCACAATGCGATGTTTTGGCTTTACTGCTGAGATGACAGACGTGAAAGTTACAGCTAAGTGATACAGTCTGAGATGGCACAAAATGCTGCTAATGATTCATAAGTGTGCAAAATTTCTATTTTACTATGCTTCTCAGAGTACCATATGCAGCACTGCATAACAACAAACTGACATTTTTTATGATCAGGGTTCAAACTAGTGAACTGAAATTCTGATTAGCTTGTTTTCTTAACAGTATTTGAACAGGCAAGGCCCAAACTGTCACAGGCTAATTTAGCATTAGCTAATTAACGTCTGTGCTTTCATTAAGATACAGATTAAAAATATGGTGGGTGTGAAGGTGGGGATGGCAATGTCAACGGGAGAAACATCCGGATTGACTGAGTCAACTTCATGTGTGTTTCTGTTTCCACCTCTTGGTCGATCGGTAACATCGTGTTTTGCTTTCAGAAACGCTCTCTGCACAGATACAGGTTAGCCGCACTGGCTAGATGATGAGCAGCACAAAGTTCATTTATTTATCCGGGCAGATAAGCAGCTAATGGGAAAAAACCTAAACGTGGTATTGTACGACACGTTGGACAGCCGATCACTAGCTGTATAAGATCTGCATGCTTATTGGCTCAATTATGCTGATGAGATTTAGGCTTAAAAATGTTAGCACAGAAAATTTAAATATGTTGGTACTGAAGCAATTCGGTCAAACCAATGAAAGTATTGAAGTTTGGTAGCCAGGCCTAAAGTTAGACTTGGAGAATGGGACTGGGGGGTGCAAACAGTCAGTCAGAATCTCACAGCTACACTTTAAGTAGTAGCCATTGTTTTGAAGTTTAAAAAAACAAAGGGACCTCTGAGATTTGGGCTCTGTGGTCATCAGTCACGTATTATACAGCTATTAGTGTATTGCATCAGATGAAACTTACAATGCCACATACACATACACACAACTGTGTGATTACCAAAGAATAATCTAAAATATTTAAGAATCATGACATTTATTTTCCAGAGAACCAACAACTCCAAACTAAACAAAGCCAAAGCCACACAGACAGGAGTTTAAAAAAACAACAGTGTTTTTGGCGTGTACACGAGGAGCTCCTTCACAGCGCGCTCACAGAGCCGTTGTGTCTCCAAAGGGAAACATCACGGTGATCTATGAAGAGGAACATGTCATTCAGTGGCTTCCATCAGGGGCTCAATGAGCTTACTGGACATCTGGGCGTTAACACAGATACTCCATACTACTATATACACTATACTATCATACATTCACTATGAGCAGTTCAACATTTTGGAAAAATACCTTTATCTGCTTACTGATTAGATAAGAGGACCAACGTGACTCTGATGTCTGTGTTAAAAAGGAAGTTACAGCCAACAATGGGTTAGCTTAGCTTAGCATAAAAACTGAAACTAGGGTAGAGAGCTAGCCTGGCTCTATTCCTTTAAATGTGACTGCATTCATTTGAACACTGGGTGATGTCAGCTCACTTAGCATGACTCATCATGAGAAGCAGTTTATCCTGCTTGTAAGCACTGAAAAAGAAATGTGTATTTAGAAACTGGAAATCTAAAAAATCCCCAGCGTGGAAACACACACACACACACTCTCTCTCTCACACACACACACACACACACACACACACGTATCCTAAAATACTCACAAGAAAAGCCTGGGCCCGTTCCATGATATCTACTCACTGTTAGACCCTAATACCTGACATATTTAACCATTTAGGTTTATTATTTATCATATATTGTTGTAGCTCTACCTTCATTCAAAATCATTTGGTATTATTATGCTATTGTGTAACAACCTGTGAGAGAGTGGGAGCAGAGTTTTTTTTCTTTGTTTTTGGTAATTATTTGTTAGTTGTTGTGAAAAGAGGGAATGTACTTATACTTTGCATATTTATTTATATGTAGTTTGTATATTTCCCAGAAAAGTAAAACTCAACAGCTACATTACACTGAAATACAGTCTGTAAGTCAGCCCATCAGGTGACATCTTGATATATGGTCATTTTAAATGCAGCCCTGCACATGCAAATTCAATAGAAATACCTGTAGCACATAACCAGCACCTACTGACCAAATAAGAAGCATGTGATCACTAACTGTACTGTACATACTGACTGTATAACACAGTTTATAACACTGCAGTGTTCACTTGTTTCTTTCATGACAACACTGCCTTGTTTGTAAGTCTGAACTTATGAGACACAAAGAAAAAACAACAACAATGAAAATAGACTAAAATAAGACTTACATAAATAAAATTCACCTGCATTGTGCAGTGTTCATGCATATTTTATTCAGTCATTACAACTATGATCAAAATGTTTAATAATTAGCATGGCTTGTATCTTATTGGTTGATGTGAGAATGACAGGGTCATGATTTTTTATTTAAACACATGGAGCTTCAAGTAGAGGGTCATACATACACAGAGATGAACATATATAAAAAAACCGGGGTATGAACAACATGTCCATGCTTGCACAGTGTCCACCTGTGCCTCGCCAAACCTCCACAACACATTCAGTCCAGTAAGATTACACCAGCCCCCTCAGTCTGCCCCCGCACACATGCTTGCTGTACAAGGCAGGATATGAATATCTGCCGTTCCCCAGCACTGCGCAGGTCGAGCTGCGCTCTGAGCTACAGCAGGAGGAAATTGAAGATGAAGAACAGGCAAATCAATAGGGCCTGGCTTTAAGACAAACGGGATATGTGGCCAGGGAGAAAGCTAGGCTTGTTGTAGATCTTATTTCACACTCACCCAAACACATTTACAATATCACACAAAGAGGTAAAAACACACACACACACACACACACACGAAAAGAAACATGTCGTTACAGACTAGCACATGGATTTTCTACTGAAAATTCAGCCACTCGCTACTAGCCTGCTTCATGTGTCACTAATGGGAACATGCAGCTAAATAACAAGAATACTGTGAGATAAAGTGAAAACGTGGCCTTCAGCACAGCTATTTATATACATATGTTGTTCATTTGTACATTCTAAACATGATGAATGGCTCCATTGTCATGGTGACGTACCAGTCTAAGCACAACAGAAGAGAGAAAAAAAAAAGACAAAAATAACGAGAAGTGCTAAAACCCACACAGTGCTATTACAACAGTGCTTCAATCATGATCTTATCCAAATTGTGTTGTTGTCTTCAAGAAACTCTCAAGCAGGCTAAATAAAACAATTATGTGATGTAATGGGACAAACCATTTCTCACTACAGCAGCACAATCATAGGCCTTTACCGAAATTACAAAGCACGAGAGCTGCCTGAGACAGATATGGCTGCTGCAGAGCCAGCTGAAAACACTTCTGGAGCAAGCTGTGATCAGACTGAGGTACGGGCCAACTGTTCAGGCAACCGCACAAAAATATAACAAAGCTTAGTCTGCACAGGCTGGAGATGGAGATGGAGATGGAGGAGGGGGTGGTGTAAAGGAATGATGCAAACATCTGGCACCACAGTAATAAATGTGTACTTTATTCCAAGGGGCCTGTGGCTGCATGTATCGTCACAAGATAATACCGTTATCCTGTGAGCAGTCGAGCGCCCTGGGAGCGAAGTATGGCCCGCCATTAACACAGCACATGTTCAGCTGCCTGAATGGACCGGGACCAGGCTGGGGATGAGTGATACACAATGGAGAACAAAGGCCAAGTAGGTGCTATAAGAGGGTGGGGAGAGAGAGCAGTCGACAGCAGGGCCAGCATGACACAAAATCAATCATCTGTTTCGGGGCAAACAAGCCAGCCACTGTCCGTCTGAGGCTCACTAACCTACAGGAGGAAAAAAGAAAGGGCTGAGCAAAATTACTGCTGCCTGTGTGAGCTTGACTACCTCTTTCTGTCCTGCTTCTGGTTCCTTTCCCTCTGAAGTCAAACAGAAAGCAGGCCGATTCAGAGGAATCAAATAACTATGATCATAGATACTGAACCAGGACACCAGCAGGCTTAGAAAGGAAATGAAACAAATCAGGCACTAAAGTCAAAACCTAACTAACTCTTTGTGCGTCTGCTGTGCATCTGATTGAGATGAACATGTTAAAGAGCTTTAGAGAGAAGGACACTCGTCTTCACGGTGGCAGTATTTCCTGTGAGCCATGTCTACTCCCAAATGTGGGGAGGAATGTTTTCCAAGCGGTGGTCTAGCAGAGGCATGAAGCCCAAAACAGCCATCTTGTTGTTAGATAAGCTCATGCTCTGGCATAACATAAAGCAGAGACGGCCTCCGTCTCTCACCACGTGATCTCACTGCATGACAAACACATTTACATGACATTTCCATTTCCTCTTTTGGCCGACTGAGAGCGACACGAGGGCTTGCCCTGGCTCCACCTCGCAACAACATTTACAGCACAACACATATGTGAGACGGGCCAATGCAAGATTGCAAGGTGTCACTCGAGGGGGAAAGAAACACAGGGTTGGCAGCCATTTTGACCAGCTGTGGGGCTTTCACTGTCCCATTCTGACTGTTTAATGTTCATGAAGTCAATACAACAAAGCTAAAATGTAACCAGAATTAAGGGGGAACTGTGTGTGTTGGGGTGTATTTCAAGAAAACAACAGTAGCAGGAACATATCTAGGTTCCAAAGGTTCAAGAGCCAGTGCTCTATTTTAGGACCAAACCTGTTTTCAAAGCCTGAGTGAATGGCCAGAGCCTGTTTACAAAAAAGGAAAACTAAAAACACCCACCTCACTTTTCCCAACAGGAACCATTTGCTCGAGGTGATAGAGCAAGGCGCCTATGAACAGGAAAAACCTGGCACCAACCATTCGTTTCCCTTTTGTTTTTAGGACTGCTGCTGTGCATTACAAAACAGGGCAGCTGTGAGCGGGTTGGTGTCGAGTGGCTTGACTTTGGTGCAAAAGCTCCCTTGGTTGTTTTTCTTCTGCCCTGCTCCTTCCCTTATTTGCTCCCTATCCCTGCCTGACAACACCCTCTGAGCAAACACTCTTGGAAATGTGCTTGTAGATTTTGCAATCCTGGTTTCACCTCATACAAAGAATCTGGGTATTATAATTGACCATTATTTGGTCTCCTTTATTGCCCCGCTTCATTACATGAAAGAAAGAGACAGACAGGACCAAGGGGAAGGGTGGGAAAGGAAAAGAAGAGAGAGGAGGGTTAATGTGGTGGAGCCTAAAATGGCTGCCTGCAGTTCAAAAGGTGGAGACAGAAACTCTGAATATTAGTGAGCCTCCTTCCTGCTATATGCTCAGCCAAGCACCACAAGAACGTAAGACAGGCAGCGTGACAGTGAGAGAAAGAAAAGGAAATGAAGGACAAAACATAAGGCTGCAATACAACAAGAACAGGACAGAGAGAGAGAGACAGAGAGAGAGAGAGAGAGAGAGAGAGATGATTACGTAGATTGCCTGCCTCACCCCCCTTTCAGCCTTGTTTTTTTCCCCCAGCCTCCTCCTCCTCCATTATTCTCCCAAGAAGCATTGCTTCTCAGCACGAAACAGAATTAACCAGAACAGCCCTCTGCAACACTGCTCCCCCAGCGCCGAGGAAATGCTGCGCCCCATTGGAGCAGCTCCAGAGCTCCAGCACCAATAGGAATGCGCAGATGAGGCAGGCGTCAGAGCGACTTGTTTTTAACCCCGTTGTGCAAGACGGCAAGCCACACAACACACAGCAGCTGCAGAGGGGAAGCTACACAGAGGGGAAGGTAGACCGACTGGAGCTAGGAAAGGAAAGGCACAACATATCCCAAGTCAGTCTGTCAAACAACAGAAGAAATCATGTCAAGTGATAAGAATACTTAAAAATTGACTTTTTTTTTTTTTTTTTGCTATGCTAAAAAATAATAAGATCTATATATATAGGTGTAACTAAACATTTTCATATAAGACTCCTGCCTTCATGAGAAAGAGAAACACTGTTTACTAATGAAATGCAGTGCAGTCAAACGACAAGAATAAATACACACGACTGCTTATGTGAATTTAATCTTTCTGCTTCCACACTGGAATAGAGACACAACACAGGCTCAGTTGACTTGGTCACATAGGCACAACACGCATGAAACCTTATTAACATATCAATAGCTACACCTGCCCTCTATGTAATGATACAGAGTGTCATCAGCATGTAAATGGAAAGCTAAAAGGACAGGGTTTTCCCCCCCATTCCTATTCCTCACAGCAACACCCCTGCTCTCTCTCTCTCTCCCTCTCTTCTCTAAACGTCTGCACCAAGACAGAACCCTGTCTTCTTCTTTTGGAAATGGGCCAACATCCTGCTTCACTCCCTCTTGTAAAAGCACACACACATAAACCAGGGTTTACATTCTGTACGGTGCATGATCAGACTCACCAGAAAGCATAGCTCACCTATTCTGATAATGTTTTCAAGGGCATGTCACCCACCACATCCATTTCTTGTTTTGTACCTACTCTTTGAATGTGAATTAGACAGACACACTATTTCCTTAGTAAACAGAAAACTGGGCCAGGCTAACCTTGAATGTCTGCACATTCCTCAGATCTCCAACATTTCAGAGGCCCATATTGGGAAAGAAGGGTCCACATCCTGCAGATAGATCCACACATACAAGTACAGTGCTGCTCTTGGAAGGCAGTCCTCTTTCACCGGTTGTCATAACTCAACGCCCAAACACATGTATCTCACTCGAAAACACAATACAAAGCTGCTCGTAAGCCCTGGAAAACCAACATGGTGGGCCAGAGCAGCGACAATGCGTCCGAGCGGTACATGGCATGCTTTCCCAGGGTGGCAGGTTGAGTTAAGAAGGCACGTCAGGGTCAGGGGGAGTGCTGGAGGGGCTCGTGTTTCCAATGATTCTAAGTGGCTAGGTTTGTAAGCTGCGGCCCACACAGTCTATTAAAAGATGTGAAACATATTCAGAGAATGTCAGTCGCAACCAATGAAAACAAGGATCAGCACACTGCAATCTGGCTTCCAACAGGCATCAAGATCAATCCAGATACTTGGCGCTGGCTGAACAACCCCAGCAGGACATGGGTGTAATCTTTGTACTCATGAAGCAAGGTCGACAACGGCTCAGGGGAGGAGAGAAAAACTGTTACTTGAAGCCACACATACTTTGTCAAATCTAAAATGGATTTATTAACCATCAAACATGACTATGTCTGATTCATTCTGACACCAAATGCTGTGCTCTGCTAATATTTCCACACTGAGATTTAAAAGAAAAAAGAAGAAAAAAAGAAAAAAGAGAGTAAGCTGGCTGAAGTATGACCACATGAATTTATGACACGTCAGACAAAAATATCACTGCAGGGGGGTAGTCACATCCGGAGGCACATTCATTGACCTAACCACATTCGATAGAGCAAAATAACGTCTTCTCTGTGTGTGTGTGTGCGTGTGTGTGTGCCCACTGCTCCAGACTCCAGGCGCAGCACAATGCGAGCCTACGTGGTGCAGCTGAGTGGAGCACGGCTACTCAGGCGACGGTTAGGGCAGCCATTTGTGGCTTTGGGAAACGCGGGGTCCTAATAAATAAATAAATAAATACATAAATAAATAAATAAAAAGCTCAGAAAAAAAAAATACAGACTACACGATGGGAAAGGCGCTATTTCATCACTCAGCCATTTCTCAGTATCGGTAGTTAGCTGTGGTTGTTGCTAGCTCACAGTTGTCGGTGTATTATGTAAAATGATGATCAACTACACTGTGAAAATGACAGGGCACCCCTTGATCCTGAGACAGGATTTTGATTCATAATTTCAGCCCAACAGAGGTGTAGATGAACATGAAGAGTATTCTCACAGCTAAGAAAAGACTGGGCACTGGGCTTTACAAACAGAGCAGCTACGACGTCTCCAACTTGGTCGAAACTTGTGATCGCTAACGTTCAGGCTCAACAATGCTACTCGCACTTTGAAATAAAAAATGGAGGCTAAAAAAGGAAACAAGAGCTCCCCTCCAAAATACCACCCATTTCTCTTAACCGCCACCGAGGCTGGGGGTTGGTAGGTGGGGGAGGTGAAGAACAGCAAGTCACTACCCAACAGATCTGGTTTTCTGATTGCTAGGTCCCACACACAGACACACACACAGACACACACGGAGGGGGGATATAACAAGCACAAATAGAGAAAACACAGCCGAGCTTTTAGCTCGATTCACACGCCTGAGGAGCGAAGTTAGGAATGTTGCCAAAGACAAATGCATTGACATGATGTAGCCAAACACCACCGTGATGCAGACACCAGATTTCCATAAAACTAAACCTATTAGTGCAAAAATCCACAATAAACAATGTGCTCGCTATACAAATACGTCTTCGGGTGTATATACAGCGAAGGGTTCAAAGTGTGTGTGCTGTAAAGCACTGGTTCACAATAAGGACACAATCAACTGGAAAACATCCAAAAAGTTAGCTAAACGGCTAGTATAGCAATTGTTGCCTATGGCTCGTCTGCTAACCAACACACAGCAGCTGCTTGCTCAGCTAACACGAATCGCCAATAAATGATCAAATTGCAAGTTGTGTCAGGGACAACTTTCCAAAAATTCGACAGTTTCGCGGTCCCACAACAACATTTAACACGTTGCTGTCAAAAGAACAATGCGAAAAGGTTGTTGTTGGTTCTAATAAAACAAGTTTGCACATTTACCTTACGCGGTGTGATTGTGAACTTCCTAGCCCAGTGGACGGGGTGCAGATCTATCCAGCACTTCATTGAACCCAATAACAAGTGTGCAACAAACTCGAATAAAGTATCTATACTGTGCTGCCGATGTTGTTTTGGCTGTGTAACGTTGGGTTATGTTAAGCCTCTGTAGAAACACACTATAGAAACTTGCTCAACAAAACAAGATTTGTGTAATAACGCTTTAAAACGACAGTCATTTCTAGCTTAGTTGGGATAAAACATCTCATTGTTGATGTAACGTAAACGGTATAACGACAGCTAAGTGTTCATCCCTGCATTGAAAACTGAGAAAAACCTCTGAACTGAGGGGCTGCATTAATGGACTAAACGTTACACGAGTCAAACTCCTGAAAACTTGCCGAATGTTATTCAGAGCTTTAAGGACATGGTTACGTGAATTAATGCCATTATAACATTGGCTATTATATAACTAGTAATGTAGAGGATTCCCAGACTAACAAGCTAGCTATCAAAAACAACACGAGGAGCTGATCAAACAGCCATGGAAGATCAGTTCACACACAGCCAAGAGCAAGCACACAAGGCAGACCATCAATATGGGGAGCTTTTAAGCAGCCGAGCAAGGCGCTTCAAAGTGGAAACATAGTGAGAGCAACCAACTTGTTCTAATAAACTAAAGTGGACGCTGAGTACTTAGCTAGCTAAGTTGGTTAGCTTCATGGCTATGTTGGGTTGACTGAAAACATGGTCAGTACGTGACTGTTATTTATTTATGTTGCTACCTGCATTTATATGGGCTGATATTAACATTTAGCACAGATTTAAAGTACTTACCTAAAGAGGCATTCCAAACTTGTACAAGCGAGGCAAATTCAAGAAGAGTAGGAAGTCCTTAGAGTATCCCAACATCAAATCCAACCAGACCAGTAGGCCTGTAGGCCGGCCTCGGAGTCTCCTGTATCCTTTGCCCTTAAAAGTAGCTCCCTCTCCAGGGGTAGGAAACAAACTTCTCAGTGTCTCCCACGCATAGGCGGAAAGTTAAATTCCCTGTCCTGTTCAGGTGCACTGCATCCATTGAGTGTCTATTATAGATCCCCGGTGAATAAATCCATTTATTTTAGTGTATTGAATATTTACAGTCGCTATTTATAATGGGGTATATGCTGCTGTATGTGATACAGGGCTCTGATTCTGTCTCGGGTCCTTACATTCGCCGAGGCGCCCATCCCCCTCCTCACCGGCATCGACCGCGGGTCCCAGCGAAACTGACACACAACCACGCCACGGGGTTTCCCTGGCGACCGTGCAGGGGCTCTCTCCTTGGGCGGCCCTTGCTGTGATGTCCCGCCTCTTGCCAATGATTCGACAGGAAGATGTCACTCATGTTACACACGAGATATACATGTAAGTCTTTGGTAAATAACGACGTAGATTATTTTTTTCCGTCAACTACGTAAAACGGGGCGGGCACTGCTTTGAGGAGGGGTGCGAAAATTCAGTTCCATTTTGATATGTGTGTACTGGCGGTGTACGAACCGGAGAACGAGTGGCTGGATTCGGGAGACAATCTGACACCCAGCAGAGGATTTGTACTTCAAAGTTTCGGGAAATGCTCGTTATTAAATTCAAATGCCATGGAATTAATTTCAATTCGTTAGTGGGATTAATGTTTTTTATTTGAGAGTTACATTCATCAATCTAACGTGGAAGGAGCTCTCATACCAATAACATAGTAGCAAGCGTTAGCTACACGGGGTCTCTGGGGCCCAGTTCCAGGGACACCAGAGGCAGGGTTAGCCCACTGGGTCAGCCCCACCTACCGGTATGTCAGATGAATGGAGTGTGAGGTGTCGCTCCGGTAGCATCTGGTAAGGGGCTGGACAGAGAAATTGACCAGTGCTCCTGGGCTGCATCTAATTATTACTGGTCCCTCCTACTTTTGTTCCCGCTGCCGAAACCAGCCTCTTCCCACAGAAAAATGACAAACACAACGAAAATACCTCCATCAGCAGCGGCTTTAATAAAACTAATTGAAGCACGGAGTTGTACCGGAGGAACCGGCGAGCAAACCAACTTTTTCTGTGACGTTAGCCGTTACAAAAACAAAATTGAGACGCAGCCCTTATTTCTTTATTGCTAATTATTTCCCTGACCTGCCACACATGGAGGATGTACGAGAGGTTATTTTTAACATTAAAGTAAATAAAGGATACTTTTGAAATTGCGATATTTAGAAACATATAGTGACGATAACGTAATTGGTTTCATGTCATGTCATAAGACTTGGGGGCGCGACTTTGATTGGCTGTGGTGATAAATGCCAACGTCATTTGTTGCAGAGGTCTGACGAGCGATGAATTTAGACAGCAGAATAATAATAAATAATAAAAAAAAGTGTCAATGCGGCTGTGGGGACATTAACATTTCGTCTCTCAGACTCAGGGCTTCATGAAGCACAGTTAGCAAACATGCTGGTGGTTGTCTAAATATGAGACACTTGCGAACGCGATGAGGATTTAGGCCGAACAAAGCAGTGATAATATAACGTCTTCTCCTTACTGACACTATGAGACTTCCCCCTCACATAACACACACTCATAGGACGGTATGTTCTGGAGCCACCATTACACACATGAATCAGAACACGCAGGTAAACTTCATTCGCCATAGGTGTCGAAAACCTTTTTAATAGCCGGCGAATTAAGTCAAGTTACAGCTCACGCTAGGCAATAGTGAGCTGACTTATGTTTATGTACGGGCTATACTTCAAATGTCACTAGTATGTACATATAGTTTTCTGGAGGTAACGTCACGTATCCGCCTCCCCGTCCCTTTCTTGTGCTCCTCCATGTTTGTTGGCCTTTATAAACACGACCAGAATCATTTCCGAGCACGTCACGGGGTTAATAATTGAAGGACAATATACAAGCCGGACAGCCATGCTAGGCAGTGGCCATATTTAACAATACTGCCATTGTTACTGCGGTGAAAAAGCAATGTCATATGGCCGGTCCAAACCACGCACTGCAACATGGCTGTGTTCAACCCTCCCCCACTCTGCTCTCACTGCCACAGCCCCAGCAGATCTCTCTCCATATGCACAGGCCTGTATGTTTCAGTGTGGAAGGTAAAAACACAATTCAAGCCGCTTGTTATTTAATCTGGAGCCATTTTAATCGTCTCCGTAGTCTTGAAGCACTCACACAAATGACTGTATAACACAGGAGGTATCAAAGTGTGAACATGTTACTAAAATTGACACACCTTTGGGATTCCAATGGTCTGTTCAAATATACATTTCATATTGCATGCATGACACCGCCTTTTTTTTAGGTTTCTGTTACAAATAAAATCTTTGACATGAAGCTAAGAATTGTGGGAGGGGCAGCCCATGGCCACAGATATTTGTTAGTGAGAACATAAACACAACAGCTCACACATCATTCTGTGTATTAAGATTATTAGTGTGCAAGACTATCCATCAAGACCCAAATACAATTGTCGTACACATGATCATCTCTGTCCGAGCTGGAACTTCATCACTGTAAACTATCAATAACAAGCAGTCAGTGTGCGTAAAGTTAGGCCTAGCACAAACCCTCACTACATGACATTTTGGCTCCACAGAACTTCTCGTCCATCATCAAAGTCTACCAACAAATCCAAAAACTGCAACTCATTTTCCACTTTTTGCATAAAGAAAAAAAATACAATACAATAAAGTCCAGTAACTGTGCATACTGTTAAGGATGGCACACCACAGATTATACAGTATATGGCCCTAACAGGCATATGTATACAAAATATAGCCATTTATCAATAAGTAATGCTATTGAGTCTAAAGGAGAGGGATCTTTGGGAGGATATTTGCATACAGACACAAACTTATTTAAATGTCAAAAATGAGTGCTCACATATTATCAGTTAATAAGTTACCCTTCATTCAGGAGTAGTGGATCCAACAGGGAAATAGCACATCTGCTGTGGGTGTCATTAATTACATTATGTCGTAGGCTACAGTACACAGCCCCTTGAATAAGCAGTTACAATATTGGTCAACCACAAAAAACAAAATAAAATAAAAACTTAATTTGACTTTGCCATATCTGAAAACTGGACAACAAACTACATGTGTTTGAAAACTGATTAAGGTTCTAATAAGACTCCTCTAAGTAGGTGGCCCGTTTAAAAAAGAGAAAGGTCACCAGAAAAAGACTGCCTTCATCTTGTTCTCCTGTGAAGAACCGGTCTCTCTCCCCTCCTGCTCTCAACGGCCGACCAAGCGGCGACAAAGAATGAAAGGGAAACAAATGGCTGAGAGTGTTTGTTTTCTGGTGTTGGGACATTCCCCCTGTTCTTTAGGTCTTTTTTAAAGATTGGTACACTCTTGCATGCCAAGACTCTCCCTGCCACTGGGAAATGCTGCCCTCTGCTGGTTGCACTGTGGCACTGCAGAGCCATGCCTCCCGGACAGTGGGTTTGAGCCCCTCAGAGCAGCTTCAGACTCCCAGTGACATTGTTCACCATCTCCTCTTCACCCATGATGGCCAGGACAGTGCGGGACCCAGCCTCCACCTGCCAAACACAAGAGGGGTGGTGCTCAGATTTAAAATGTCTTCACGCCAAGACACTGTGCAACAGTGACAAAAAAAAAAAATCAAATATGTTTGACCAAATACGATGTGAAAATATTTTGGGGATGACTACCGGAACCTCCAAAACACATTTACAGACATACAGCTTTGAGTAAATGGTTTCTTTCTGTCACCTGGGTGAGCCCTGCATCCTGGACCAGGTAAGTGGGCAGGCTGAGGCTCATGGCCAGGGCCTGCAGCTCCAGTAGATGAGCCACGTTAGTGCCTTGGACCACCACCTTCTTGGCTCTTTATACACACACACACACACACACACACACACACACACACACACATTTACTTTTTCCATCATAAATGTTAATTAACTGTAGATGACTTGATTATTCAACAATGTTATAAATGCTGAGTGATTATGCAAAGCAAACCATGAGAACCAAGTGTGGAGCACTCCACACTCCACACAGGCAGTGGAGCAATAAGTGGAAAAGAAAACAACAGAAGCAGCACAGCCACCCTGATACAGCTGATGGATTATGTTTTCTTTTTAAATTCAAGAGACTATGGGTGAGGAGTGTTGAAGCAAAGCCTCTAAACAATGACAGTACAGCACAGTGTGTGAACGCTGCAGGAACTGGAGCATTGATGGAGGAACACTGGATTTCTGCAGCACTACAACATGCTCGCTTCTCCTGATGAAGATGTCAATATAGATTTAGTTATGGACACTAAAACCTTCCATCTGTATTTTTTAACCATGAAATGGCAAAATCTTCAGTCAAATTTAAAGACGTGCAGTTAAAGGTGTTAAAGGTATCACTGTTGTTAATTCATTTCAACTTGAATGCTTTGCTTTAATTACTTCTTGTTAACGTGCGGTTCACATGACCTGAACATTAACTATATACTATACTGTGCTGGTCGTACCCGCCATGGTCCCACTTCCAGGCCATCTCCCTCCAGCTGTTCTTCTCCTGTAGAGCCTGGTACAAACCCACAGCAGCGTGGCCAACCTGGGCTGCCACCTGAACAAACACAGCATTGAGTTCACACCTACACACCTGTACAGGTTTACACACTGAACCTGAGAAAAGAGAACTGCACAAACATGAATTTATTTTTCTATTAGAATGCAGAACTATTAGAACTCGGCCTAAAAATAACATTTGTTTTTGTACTCCCACTCACAGCACAGAGCATTGGACCTGGTAGGTGTTAATGATGGGCAGACTAATGCAAATTAAAGTCAGGCTCTGTGAAATAACACAACAGACAGCGGCTTTACATCACTGTAAAACATGAGCCCACAGGTATTAAACACAGGGGAGCTCAGCTCAAAAGCTTTTCCTTGATTTTCTTGTCAATGTGACAGCAAACCATGACTAAGCTGTTGTTAAATATTAGGTAGACATTTTCTTTAGGACGGATTTACCTTTCCAACACCCATAGCAAGGTCCATGTTGACCACAAACACCATCTTGAACATGAGGTCATCATCTCCCTCCTCCTGAGGGTCAGAGCAGACAAGAAGAGACACTGAGATTTGGCTTTGGACAAACTCCACAAGGTCTAATGTACCAAGGTGTACCTGTGGGGACTAAGGCTAGCTTATGGGCACCTCATTCTCCAGCTTGTTGAAGTAGTACATGGCCGCCTCCTCCGCAGACACGTTCCGAGTGTGCAAAAGTGCCTGAAAGGTGAGAGTGACAATGAAAAAGGTCAGAGTGGTGAATTATAGGACAGCAATGGCAGACTTCTGACTGACAAGTAATAAACTAAACAATACATTTATTCAACTGAAGCTCATCCTTCACAAACGTACAATTGCTACCCAGTTAAACTCTTCAAAAACCCACAGGTGTGTAACAGTTGATTTTGTACAAGCAGCTAGGTGCCAGTGGAGTGTAAAGCATCTAAACAAGTCTGTTCCACTGTTTGGTCATCTTTTTGTTTCAGCTGAGTCAACCCTGGTGGAAACTAGGAGGAGGACACACCGCATAGACAATGCCTGGACATTACCTCAATATTCTACAGCTGTAAGAGTGTGCTATTAAAATAAATTTGAAAATCATTAAAATGAGGTGACATTCTCTATGCAGCAGCAGTGCAGTGCTGACATGATACAGTACGTAGTACTGAAGGTCAGTGACGGGAACATTCACAACTTAAGATGACAGGTCCCACTGGTCACACACCGAGTGTAATAAGTACTGTCTATACCACAGAGAAATGAAGCATTCCCAGTTAAAACCATCACTGGATGTTGATGGAAATGTGTCCTGTATCTGCCCCACCTGTTTGGCCGCCTCCTCTGGGATGTCCAGCTCTCTGAGCTGCTGCAGGAACACAGGGTTGACGTCCTGAGAGCCGGAGTCTGGGCCTGACTGCTCTGATGGCTCCATCCTTGACTGCAATCAGAGAAAACAGCAGCAGTGAACAGCCTGCACAGCACAAATCACACCCAACACCACTGTCTTACTAGATGAACCACATTATATTCAAAATGATGAATATATCTCAGGTCCACTATACATATATAGGCGGTGGATGTCTTATTAGCACAGACACAACGCGGTAATACAATAAACTGAGGCGTTAACTGAATTTTTCCTCGAGTCATCTACGGATCATCTGTCTCAGTGTGTTTGAACGTAACTGAGCATCCAAACAAGGCCGTGCTCAACATTCAACGAAATGTGATTTTTTTTTTCATATGCATCTAAGGTTATGATGAGAACTAAACAATAACCCTATCCTAACAACACGTAACAAAACACGTCATGTGTTAGACAGCGTTTATCTGACTTAGCTCACCGCTAGTTCTACGCAGCTGACAGTTGTTAGCTCAAACACGCTAACGTTAGCCTCCATTCAAATTAGCATCGACAACAATGCAGCTAGCGTTAGCAAAGTTAGCTTTTGTTTAGACGGTAGAGTTCTCCCAGTAAGAACACGTCTCACACACTTAACGTTAATAATATGTTTATGGTTAATTAAAGTAACATTTCTAGTTCGACAGCTGCCATTAAAAACGGTAACTAATGCTAGCCTTAGCACTAGCCGCTACAATGAACCGGGCTAGCTTCAGTCTGTCTGTACGTTACTTACCTGTTTAGCGCAGCTAGCTCGACAGAAGAAACAACAACAGCGACTTCCCCGCGTTTTCTACACGTCTTCAATGTTCAGCTGCGACCGAATAATTTCTGTTTGAATGATGAGTTACATTCAGTGAGACTCCAGACTGCACTGTGTTCAGCGTTACTCCATTTTGGACCCGTCCGTTTGTTGGCACACGATGCTGCTTCTGGTCGAATCAGACTCAGTGCTGGTGGTGTTACAGAATTTCTGGTGATATTAATAACGTGGTACTGATATATGCGCGTGCACACAGTAGGTGTAACATATTCGCTACTTCATAAACGTAAATATGTCGGCTGGTGAACAATAAGCCGTGTTTAATAACTCGTTATCACATGATGATGATGATGTTATCACCCTTCGTGGACTTCATCTCTCCATTTATCCCACGTCACAATAAACCATGTACAGGCCAGTTACAAACTATAAGATACAGATTTGTTACTTATTAAGTCGGTAGCGACAACTGACACCATCAGAGGCATCCTGTCCATTATTCCATACACTCAATCACATATGGACATCTTGTATATCAATGTTATGTTTGTGGAAGAAAAAGAATGACTCATCATTTTAAGAATACTTTATTACATCAGCATGTGTGAGAAGTTACACTTTCTCTTATTAAACAGGTTAAATCACTACAGTTACATTTGAAATCAGTATGTACAATGATATTAACACACAAGATAAGAGACATCCTTAAAAACTGCTCTTTGCAGAGCCTGCTCTACATTGCCAAATTTATACAGCCTAATAACAGTTAAAGTTTTCCCTCAGATGGCTTTGTCTTCATCATCACTGAGCTTTCACCCCCATCTGACCCGACAGTGTACGACAGAACAAACCACGCGTTCATGTGACTCATTAGTTGCTTGTGTGTGCTTGTGTGTGTGTGTTAAACCCTACATCGAGACATGCTGAGCCTGGATGGACCTGGGAATGACACACTTTAGGCTCAACTGACACACACACACACACACACACACACACGAACACTGCTCAAGGTGGGACAGACACGAGACAGTTTGAATCCTTTTCACTGTGACTGATGTCTGGTGGGCATGGCTGGGTATTGAACGTTATGACTTTTTAAGTGGAGACTAACCTGTGTCTATAGCACATTAACAAACAGTTTAAGCACAGAAGCTGGCAGATTCTCAGTCGTGCCTTCTTATAGATATTACGTGATGTTGAAAATGTGTATATATTCTGCAAAGTAAGATATTGAACAACTGAATTAGTTTGGTACTCAAACTTTTGGTAGAGGTGTTGTGTCAAATTCTGTTTCACTGATGATTTGTGTTTCTTGATGTTCACCTGAGCCCAGCCAGTTATCTCTGGAATAACCCCGTCCTCAATATTAACCTGAATTAAACCCCAACCCCAAACAGAAAGGCAGTGCTGTTGGAAACACAATTTAAAAGGTCCAGTGTGGAGGATTTAGTGGGATCTAGTGTTGCTGATTGCACCCCCTCGCTTCACCATGCCCTTCCTAGCAACTCCAGTGGTGAAAAACCTGAAAGTTCCTTTTTAGAGTCAGTGTTTAGTTTGTCTGTTCTGGGCTACTGTAGAAACATGGCATGAGTTCAACATGGTGGTGATGATACTAAGGTAACAAACAGAATGATTGTTATTTTCAGGTGATTATACACTGATGAAAACATAGTTATGAAAAATATATTCTGTAAATAGAGCCTCCTAAATGTGACACACTGGACCTTTAAAAGGGGAAACAGAGTTTGACATATTACTGACATCAAAGTTGAACCACACCCAGCCCCACTGACTCCTCAGAAGCCGTCTCAGTCTTTGTCATTTAAATAAGAACATCAGCAGATATTATCTCATGTACAGAAGGTCTCTGTGCTCCGACTGAAAGCAGAACACTATGACGAGATCAAACATACCTACTGAACCAGTAGTAGTATAATCAATACATAACCTGCATCAACTGACAGAACAAAACGCCACACAGATGGACAGCACATGAAGCAGTGCCACAGTGTTCGATACAAGAACTGGATATTAACCACTGCGTCAATACCAACACATTTCAACACGTACCGTTACATCGGCCCGCAGTGGAACAACGGTACCCATGATTTAAAACATTGTTCAAAACCTAAAAGGAATGTTAAAATATACAAAAAGAGAAACAGGACTGACTCACACAAGAAAACACTGCGGTGCAGACTAACTTCATTAATATGAGTTTGTTTATGGAAGGAGTTTGTTTGTCCTCTAACATCTTTCCAGTGACTTGTACACTACACACACATCCACATGAAGAAGTATAAAAGCAAGAATCTAAAAACTGTCACTCTGTCGCAGTTTAAGTACCTTAAAATGCTCCAACGAGCACGTTCTCATTTCCAATCTCACACAAAGGAAAGGAAATTATGAATAGAAAAGTCTGAAATGTCTGTATGTTTGGTGTGTGTGTGTGTGTGTATACTGTTGCAGCAGAGTGCTGCTGTACTGGTAGTTGTAGCTGGTTGAAATGTGCACAGTAGTGTTGGTGTTTGGTCAACAACAGGACAGAGGAAATGAACAGAGTGTTGGATGCAGCGCAGCAGGCTGAGGTAGAGAGTGGCAGTGACTTGTTAGACTCTCAGCAGTTTGCTTGAAGTGAAGAGGATAAACAATGCTGTGACCATTCTACTTAAAGTGAATACTGCTGACTAACATCGAAAAGATAAGAACCTGTTACTTCAATACTTTATACTAGAAATGTGAAAAATACATGTAGATTGACAACCAGGGCAAAATGGATAACTGTACACACACACACACACACACGCACGCACACACACACACACACCCGTACACACAAAGAAATAAGTTCTGACCGTACAGCAGTGACAAACACACAAGGCATAAGAGGTACCACTTCATAAAATTCAGTCCAGAGGGAAAACAGCGACATAAAACCCCCCTGTAGTCTCTTCTATCAGATCAGACCAGATCAGATCAGATGAGCTGACTGTGTCTGAAGTCCAGCACGTATTCTGTAAAGAGAAAACTATTTTTCCTCCAAATGTCTCTTCATTAAGTTTTGGGAGGGGCAGCAGGCCTGACTGCTGACTCTTTGTCCAGGTTTGTCTGGGCTCCATGTGCTGTCCTGCTCCTGCACAGAGCTCAGGGCTTCAGAGTGTCACCATGCATCCTGAATCTTCTCATCATTATTGTCCTTATTCGTCTGTCTTGTTGCTGTCCTGGTCTTCAGTTCAACCCTACAGGACACAAGTCTCTTTATCCCCCTCCCACTCTGCGTGCCACGGCTCTGGTGGGTGTTTTCTCTGTCACAAGTCAGTGACTTTGTTCTCCACGGCGGCTGCGATCTGCTGCAGTCTGTAGCCGAGCTGCATCTTCTGGGCCGTGGTGTCCTCCTCCAGCGCTGTGATGATCTGATGAGAAGAAGACGGCACAGAGACAGATGGAGAGATGGGCGGAAAGAGATATGACAGAGACACAAAGAAGAGTTATTGTTGCTGAAATTGATAAAAACGTGTGCTTCCTTGAATTGTTCTACCCTTCAGCATCCAAGTTATAGAGTGAGGTTGGGCATAGTTTTAATGAAAGGAAGATTTGATGAAGATGATGTGTTTGAAGTCTCATAAATATAAACATATTACAAGTACACAAGTCACAGCAGTTATGAATACATTCATCATGGTTGTGAAAATCTGACAACTTCATCATGGTCGGCAACAGTGGAGCTGTTCCCACTGTGACTCTACTGTGACAACATCCGCAATGATTGGCAGCCTAGAGTCTAGTGTTAATGCAGGCCGCTCCACATCACACCCTAACTATAAGCTTTATCAAAAAGGAAAGTCTTAAGTCTACTCTTAAAGGTGTTGACCGTGTCTGCCTCCTGAACCCAGAATGGTAGTTTGTTCCACAGAAGAGGAGCTTGATAGCTGAAAGCTCTGGCTCCCAATCTACTTTTGGAAACTATAGGAACCACAAGGAACCCAGCATCCTGAGAGCGCAGTGTTCTAGAGGGGTAGTAAGGTACTATGAGCTCTTTTAGATATGATGGTGCCTGACCATGAAGAGCTTTGTATGTAAGGAGAAGAATTTTAAATTCTGTTCTAGATTTAACAGGTAGCCAGTGCAAGGAAGCCAAAATGGGAGAGATGTGATCTCTGATCTTGGTTCCTGTCAGAACACGTGCAGCAGCATTCTGAATTAACTGCAAAGTCCTAAGAGACTTATTGGAGCAGCCTGATAACAAAGAGTTACAATAGTCCAGCCTAGAAGTAACAAATGCGTGGACTAGTTTTTCTGCATCCGCTTGAGACACGATGCGTCTGATTTTTGCGACGTTACGTAGGTGAAGTGAAGTGAAAAGCAGACCTTAAGCAGTCGATGATGTATCGTGTATAATGTGTTGTGTGTATTTCATCTGATTGAGCATTCAGGGCCACCGTAGGTTTGCCTACTCTAGATTGGACACCTGCACTGAAGTGACTCCACCCTGACCAAGGAGAAGTAAGCACCCTTCAGAGACATGCTACACCCTCTGGTTTGCATCTTTGTGGAGAAGGACTTATACTACAACAGGATAATGAGCCCAAACACACACCAGACTTTCCTGAGCTGACCTCAAAGGCTTGAGGGTTCTGTGGAGAACAGGAGGCTCTTTGGAACTTTGTCAAATCATGCTGGGATAACATAAGTCATCAGGTGGACTCCATGTTATTGCATGCCGTGAGTAACGTGGGCCAATACTGACAAAGATAGGAAGAAGATATTCTGAAAATCATGGACATTCATCAAGTATCTTGACGAGCGGTCTCAGACTTCTGGACCCACACTGACCTCCTGAATTTACTGCAAACACAAATTAGTTCTTAAAGCAAGCAAACACTCTCAAAGACTCTGTGCAGATCATCACATCTTTATATTGTGCCATGGTTCAGCGTGGTGCCAGACTGACGGGTAAACACACCTGGTCGTAGTATTTGTTGATGTACTTGTACAGCTCGTGCAGTGCGACCAGGTAGTTGAGCTCTCCAGAGTAGTTCTGAAACACAAAGCATCAGATGTGTGAACCTCAGCGTCAGTGTCCTCTGTCTGTCTGTACTGTGAGCTCTGAGCTGTGTCTGCACTCACCCTGGACAGTTCAGCCAGAGCAGAGTTCATCTCCTGGTCACTGGCTGAGATGGTCTGTCTGATGTCAGCATAGTACCTGAAACAATGAGAGTCAGGATCAGCTTCACACTGAGATTAGAGCCTGCATCAATGCTCTCTGTCCTCCTACCGCACAGTAAGGTCTGCTTCTAAAGGGTCAGATTTTAAAGACCTTGGACATGGAGTGCTGCAACACGTGTCATGTATCTATCAGAAACTAAACTCCCAGAAATATTTGCCTACATCAGTGACGGACAGAAATGCTAGACTGGACTGTTACTGCTGCAGTACAGACATTTGAAATTTCATAAAAGATTATTTGATAAATATAAGACAGGACATCTCATTGGTTCATTGGTACCTGGCCCATATTCAGCACACAGACTGGCAGTCCTGACTGGAAATACTGAAAAGTATTCACTGGCTTCAGGGGTTTTTGGATATTTCTTACCTCAAACTATCATTAGCAAGAGCCTATGATGCACAAACAGCATTTTAATGTGGACAAATTTGATATTTAAATTAAGTCTGTGTACGTACTACTATCATGTTTCTGATACGATCATTACACTTTATTTATGATGCAGAGATCACTCTTTTGTTTTGTTCAGACATATTTGGTGTGAAATCGAAGTTTGAGCCCACCTTTCTACCATCTGCTTGTAGCGTGGGATGTCTCTGGCATACAGGAGCTTGTTGATGGGAGAGTCCTGCTCAGGAACAAAAGAGAAGAAGGGACAGCTTCAGCTTACACTTTACAGCCTCATCTGTTCTTGTATCTGAAAAACCTTTCAACCTGTTCAATGTCAGTTATGACTGGACAAAAACATCCGACTGAAAACCACAAGAAACTATTCAACATTTAAAAATACATATATAATGGACTTTAAATCAGTCCTCTCTTTTATTCTACATGCTGCCTCACCCGCCCCAGCTTGTGCTCAGCGATGGTGCAGGAGTCCATGAAGGTCTGCGAGATGACAGAGAGCACGGCGTCCACGTGGTCCGACGCCTGGACGTCAAAGATAAACTGAGGGTTCTTCACAATGTTGATCCAGAAACGCAGAGGCAGACTGGAGAAACAGAGGAGACGCTACAATTGTAACAACCGACCTGCAGCTGCTTTATATTCCAGGTCTCTTAATGCTCTGGTCTACACAGTACCTGTTGGTCTTCCAGATGTGTATCGTCTCTGGGTCAGAGATGCCGTGTTGTCCCGCCTGGTCGTCCAGCAGGTCAAAGAAGTATTTGACGGCCAGTGGGACGGGACGACTGGTGCTGAGGATCACTGTGAATAGATCGTCCACGAACTTCTGCAGCGTCCCCTAGAGGACAAGGAGGAGGAAGAAGGAGAGTCAAAGTGACTCCCATGTGAATTATCATGAACCAAATTCATACAGCTGAACATTTCCAAACTTTATGAAGTATTCTAAAAAGAAACAGTTTGACAGCTGTATGGAAAGCCAGCGTGTGTGTGTGTGTGTGTTTACCTTCATGGACAGCAGGCGGGTCAGGTAGATCTCTGGGATGGCCTTGGCCCTCTCTCTCTCCCTCAGGCTCCCTCTGCGGTGTTTGGGCAGCTCAGGCTCTTCGCTGGCTTTCACCAGATGCCACAGCCTCACTCCGCCTTCATCTGCGTCCTCCAGCATCGGAGTCTCTGCACAGTGTTTCAGTGTTTCACAGCTTTATTTGGCAGAACGCTTCAGCGTCACATAAACATGAGCTCATCATCGACACGTTTCACTTCAGAAACAATGGTGCAAATTTGGAGATTGACTGACTATAAAAACACTACTTTCAACTTGTTGTAGCTTTGAGGTTTGAAAAGACTCTTGAAAAGACCTTGGTTTGCTTTACAAATGATAGAACAGAGTGGTTTGATAACAACAGACAGTTTGATCACCACGAGGAGAAACTGATTTGTCACTACAACAACATGTTCACTCACTCTCTCCTGCCACGTAGTCGTGGTTGTCATGGTGAATGTGTTTGCTGTGGCGGGGGACCAGAGCGACCGTCGCACCATCCGGGACCTGACGAAAAACACAGAACAAGTCAGCGTTGTCAGACCACTTTTTGACGTTTAGTGAGTAAAACATGTTGGACTGGTTTCAACACGGACCTTGTAGTGCTGCAGCGTGTTGAGGCGTTTCCAGTTGCCCTGAACCACAGATGTCAAGTCCTCGTCTGACAGGATGAGGTGACCGGCAACACCAGACCTCCACTCTGAATGAGAGAGACCAGACACACAGTCAGCACAGTGTGGTTACAGTGTGTGTGTGATCTTTGTGTGGGGGGACTTTTTGTCTGTTTTAATCTCGTATGAAGTGTTGGTGCCTTAACAAAACAGATGGAGATCCTTTGTGAATAATTTACAATAGATCACACCATCACACGTGTTCCAGTATTTACTGGTGTCATTCTATCACTGTGATGAAATAATAAAAAAGAAGTTGTCTTGTAATTGCTGTTGTTGTGCTGTAGGGGGCACCACAGCTCAATAAATGTAAGAGAAACCCTTCTAAGCCTAGCACACCGCTCCATAATGTGTCTCACTGTACGGTTACTGCCGATATCAGTGTGAACAATAGCAGTGCTGGTTGCATGGATTTCATGTGAATCATCTGCTCTGAGCGTCAGCTGTGTCATATATGGATTCTCACCCAGATCCAACGAGTCGGCGTGGGGTCGGTGGGAGAAGGAGGTGCCCTTGTACACCTGATCCAGCAGCTTCTCTTTCACCTGTGTGATGGTGTCACAGTCCAGCACTTTAGAGGGCAGAGGCTGGGTCTCGTTCACCCCTCCACCCTGCACCAAAACATTCAGAGTCTGCAGAGGAAGAAGAAAAACAAAACAAGGGCAGTGAGAGGATCAAAGGGGGGGTTTTGGAATAAATACAACTCCCTGAAGGTCACAGTGGAAACTCTGGCATTCCTTAATTAGACACAAACATCATTTTGTTGAGAAGTCTCCTCACCAGCGTCTTGTACTCCACGTCCTCTCGCAGCAGGCGGTTGTCATTGAGGGTGTACTTGGCCTTGCCGGTCACAGCGTCCACTGGTCCTTTATCTACCTGGTGCTTTATGGCCCTGAACAGCATGTAGAGAGACTCCCCCGCCGAGTCCTGCGCGCACACACACACACACTCTCAATGAAGTCAATTAGTACTAGCCTAACACACTCTGTAGAGGGAACGAGGGCTCAAATGACTCAGACACAAAGACATTCATCAAACCCTTTAAATCAGTGACTCGCTCCTTTGTTGAGGCTGAAAAGTTTGAAAATCAAACTGGACTTCAGATTTTATCAGAGATTCTTTAAATATTTGCTCAAGATTGCAGCAGGAGGGATCGACTTTCTAGAAAGAGTCTGTGTCACTTGTGTCTGTAGACTTTTGGTGTGAAACGTGATCTATTAAGAAAACAGTCACAAAAAGAAGTTACTGGAACGTGTTGTTTGGGCAGTGCATTTGGAGACTTGAAGTGTTTTATTCGTGGACTTTCCCCTCGTCCGTTTTATTAGCATGTCCCAGGTAACCTTCTAAATCCTGTAAAACGTTACTCATTAAAAAGCAGCGTCACTTCTGCCGGTCCTAACAGTTTTGCAGTTATAGCAGAAACTCGTGCTGACTGACCCTGAGGAAAGCGTAGAGGCAGATGGACATCCAATTAGTCAGGAGCTTCTCCACCACCGTCTCTGTTCTGCAGAGGAAACACAGAGTTTGAATCACTGCCAAACATCTTTAAAACACCTTCAACCTGGAAGCACACTCTCACTCTCCTCCTTCTTACCGTCGGAGCATCAGTTTGGGGTTCTTGGCCACGTACTGCTCCACCAGGTCATTCAGGAGAGTTTTGAGGATGTCAGTGAAGTACTCCAGTTTGCCGTGCAGCGCCACCGTCAGCAGCGAGGCCACGTAGGCTCGGTCTCTGGGAGAGAAAGTGCGCTGGCTCTCCAGAGTGTGAATGAACTGAGGGGAAGAAAAAGAGTGGAAAATCATCCCTCTGCTCAAAACCTTCAGGCCTCTCTCTCTCTGCTTATGACTCTGATGGTGATGAGGACTACCTTTGTGAGGAAGAGTTTGCTGTTGAGCAGGTTGGACAGCTGCACCAGGCCCTGCTCCACCGTCTGCCGCCGACACTCCTGAATGTCCAGGTCTCGCCTCAGCGGAGACTCCCGATGGCCGGGGAAGAAAATGCGCTCAGCGTACATCCGATAGTCGAGGAAGGGGATGCCGGAGCCCACCAGGTCACTCGACATGTCCATCATCTCTGTCATCAGGTCTGAGACAGGGTGGAGGAGGAGGAAAGGTGAGAGGTCAGGTGGTGTTGCTACAACCTCTTTTGTCTCCAACCTTCAGTACAGATTATATTCAAAGTGCATGCTGGGAGTGTTGGGAGGTAGGAGCTGGTAAATATTGACACTGGACAGTGTTGGCAGACTAAATTTAACCTCCTCGAGCAGGGAGAGAGGAACATTTCATCCAGGATGTGTAATGTAATGAGATCATTTCATAAGGCTGTGTGAAAACAAAGAGGATCAGTCAGCCTCCACAAACTAAAATAAACTTTCTTGTTTCTCCGTCTCTTCGTCATGTTACTTTACCCTCCTCGCACTCTCCTACCTGTGAACTCCTTCTTGCAGCGGTCTCTCACGCTGGTCTCCAGGTTCTCCAGTTGGATCTGGACCTTCTTGTAGTCTCTCAGTGCCTGCTTACTCTTTCTCCTGTCAGACGCCAACAGAGACAGGAACAGAGAGGTCAGGCAGGGAGAGAGGAGAAAGCAGAAGTAATACCAGTTTCACACTGGATTAGTGGAAATCCAAGGAAACTGTGAAAAGGTTGACTCAAGTAATTTGACCCAACACCCCCCCACAAGGAGGGATCAGGGTTAATCGTGAGGTCATGCTGGGTCAGAAAATGGAAACACTGCCAGATTTGGTAACACCCAAAGGTGACTGTCCTGATCCTACAGTTCTCAGTGTGCCACCATGACCTCACAATGTTCTTCCCTCACAGGCTAATAATGATTGTTAATGTGAACGGTTCCTTAAACATCAAATTCAAGGACTTTCCTGGCCCAGTTTCCTCAGATTCAAGGACACAACGCAGCAGTTTAAGATCAAGGTTAATTATTTTAGAACTGAGGATTCGACCTGCAGGAGGATTATTAACTGTTAAGTTTAAAAATATCAAAAGAACTTCTATTTTATATTCTTGACCAAAATTTTAAGCACTTTTATTGACTCATGTCTATTTTCAAAAACAAAAAAGTTCCCCCTCAAATTTACATTTTAACTTTCAATGATTTGTGTGGGTGGACACCATGGTAATGTTTCATGGGCTCATGGATGGAGTTAGCTGGGGGCTACAAGTTCAGTCTGTTGTTCTTTTAGCCAATAATGAAGTAAATAAGCAGTTCCTATCTGCAGTGAACCATGGATGTTCAGACAAACATCACTGAAAGATTCTGACACTGAAGAAAACTCAAAAACCTGATGATTCTCTGGAGTCATACGGACTGAATCTAAAAATATGTCTTATATCCGTGTGTTGAGAAATGATTTGAGAAAATCTTGTGACGCAAACTGCAGCAATTAGACGCCAACAGTTGTAAAGGAGCTGAATCACCTCTGTGAGCTGCTGCAGCTCAAACCGCTGACTGTGTTTAAAAGCAGGACAAACTACCAGAATTCACTTCCTCTGGTTTTTTTTAGAACCCTGGCATGAACCTGTGCACTTCACCCCACACCCTGTCCTGATGTGCACTTCACCCCACACCCTGTCCTGATGTGCACTTCTCCCCACACCCTGTCCTGATGTGCCTCCCAGGAGCAAGTTTGAAAACCTCTGTGTTCGGTCAGTGGACTGATGTTCATAACAAATGAAGAGGAAATAAAGGCAGTGAGTGCTGCTGGTCTGATGATGGAATGTTGATGATGTAACCTCACACACACTGACTGATCTGATATGAGAGGAATCTCTTTTGTTTGTGCATTAAGGATGATAATTAAATGATAGATGTATGGCAGTGGTCACAGGAAATCAGATCTCTGTGCGCGTTTCAACCTCAATTCAAACCAGACTTGTGCCACGTTGATAGTTTTATCCTGACCTGTAAATGAGCACGATGATTAGGACGATGAGGGCTACTATGGACGCGCCGACCCCAACTCCAATCTGAGCCTCCAGAGGGAAGGTGGCCAGGCTGAGGTTGTCATACTGAACCTTACCCAGGGAGAAGTTCAAGTTGCCCATTTGGACCTGAAACACAGACACACACACACACACACCTTACTTAGAGCGGTGTCCAACTATGTTTTTCTGTGTTTTTAAAGTAGAAGACTCACAGTGAACTCAGGCAGATTGTCGGAGCCCTCGCGTTTCTTGCCGTTGGGTACCGGTGCAGGCTGCTGAGGCGGGGGCTCGCAGTACAGGTGGTTTCTGGTCAGGGTCTTAACAGCACACACACCCTCCCCGACCAACACGACCACCTCGTCCTTAGTGATGGCCAGGTCCAGATTTTCACCCTGAGAACAGGCAGAGGCGAGCTTTTACTTTTCTACTTTCACCTCCAGTTCGGGTCATGTTTTTTCTTAGTACAAAAAAACATTTCAACAACGTGTTTTTAATCTTACTGTTAGATGAGCAAACAAAATGGTTTCACTTTGTGTTCATGTTTCTCTGGAACAACTGTTTTGTCCTAGTTTTTAGAATAGTTTTATTCACTATAATAACCTGTTTGAGCATGATTCATGCTACTGTTCCGTACTTCTACCACAATGAACACTGCTTACAACCACGACTGTGGCAGCGCGCCACGGATAAACCAGCACTGAACTCAAGCACTCGCCCAAGGCTATATTAATGCTTTTCTGCAGTCCATGACTGGATACATCTTACACTAAAATTCCACCACGGCTCTACTTTCACAATAACGTGCTAAATGTCACTATGCTTATGTCCTGGAGGTGTTGCCACATTAACAATGCAGACATGTGAAAATGTTGCATGTTAGCAAGCTGATGGAACTTTAAAGTCCGTGTAAAGGCAATTTCATGTTTTCTTTCAAATCACAATAAATATGTTGGAAAATAGTTGCTGAAAACACATGAAAAGACTTTGAACGATACATTACTGAAATGTGGAGTTAGAGGTTCAAACTGTTTTTCACCAGTTTTCAGTCCAGGATTTTTTGGGTGGTCCTAAAAGGAGACCACGTGACGTCACGTGGTGACCACCCGGCCCGGCTTAGAGCAACGATATAACAGCCTTCAGTGCAGCTTGTGGCTACGACAGGGAATATATGCAGTCAGATCTGAGTTTACGTGTGTCGGTAACGTCGCACACAGACTAGAGACACCTGTCTGGGTCTAACCACCTGCCGGGTGCGCCGTGCTGCCGGTGACCCATTAATTTTGACTTTACACGGACTTTAAAAGGACTGTGACAGGACTGTTAGCATTTAACAAGTCCACCTGAGACTATTAAAGCTCAGCTTAGACTGGTTGAAACAACTCAGACATTGAGTTTGTTTCCTAAAGAAAATTTGAATTTTTCAAAATAAGTTGGTTTTGTTGGCTTTCCTGTTTGAATGAATGAGTGTTTGTGGTTTTCTGACTGAGCCTTCACACTTGTTGATATAAAAACTATACTATATATTATAAAAACTACTGCAGAGCTGCCTCTGACCTCCAGCTGGATGAAGCTGCCAGGGTTGTAGCGGTAGGCCTTCAGAGGGTCCTGCTGGTTCAGAGGACGCAGGACAGGGTTGGGTTCGTAGCTGAAGGTCTGGGGGTTGAGACTGCTGAAGTCAAAGCGCAGGTTGTCCAGCAGGAACTCCACAGTGACCTTTGACCCCAGACGGAGGAGTCCACCATAGGAGAGCGACACAGTATCAGGGAGGAGGAGTTCACCTCACAGCGCTCTGTGAACTGATGACACAGAAAACACGTTTAGTCGAGGAAGGACTAACAAACCAACGCATGTGCGCACACACAGACACGCACACACCTGTTTGACAGAGCAGAGTAGGTCTCCAGGACAGACAGAGTCAGGAACCATCCTCGCTAGCCTTCCCAAAGTCTTCTCCCTGTCCTCCCCTTGCTTTCCACTCCTCCTCTTCCTCCTCCTTCGCTTCCTCTTTTTATTCTGGCCGACTGACTCGAAAGGAGAGACGGTCACCACCATCCGGGGCTCCTGCACCACGTCCAGGTTGTGTCCTGACACGTAGATCAGCCGTCCGCCACTAAACAGACAGAAAACTTCAGTTTCACAGCACAGAACAACTTTAAGTCTGGAACAAGGTTCAGAGACGAAGGTCGGATTCTAGACTCACTCCAGGAAGCTCTTTGCAGGTGTAGCGTGGGTGATGTTGGGGTTGTGGGTGTAGCAGTAGGCTGCGGTGTGGAGGTGACGCTGGCTGCTGCCGTAATGCAGGGTGACCTGCTGGTCTCCTGTCTTATTACTGCTGCCCGTCACACACTGAACACTGGACCTCTGCAACTCCGACACACTGAGGAGGGGAGGCACACAGGAGAGACTGATTCATAAATGATGTGACACTTCACTGACCCCACAGTGAAACTGTCTTTTCTCTTCCCCCTCTGGCTCGAGGAGGTCAAAGGTCAGACTGACAGAGGGAACGTTAAACGAAGTCTGAAGAAGCAGTAAGAGTCTTACATGTTACAGGGCACCCCTCCCACAGTGATGGTGAGGTCAGAGGGACGTCCTGTCAGCAGATTTCGGCCAGTTATCGTCAGGGACGTTCCCCCTGCTTTGGGCCCCCTTTCAGGGGTCACCCCCATCACAAATGGGTCCTGACAGGGAGGAGAGGATGGCTGTTATACATAGACCAAGATCAGATTCTATATGATTTGTGCTGTTCACACTGCTGAGAAAAAAAACTGATGATTAGCCAGCGGGGTCAATGAATGAATTAGTTTAATGTACCTGGTAGCTGAAGCTCTGGGTGGACAGGCCAAACTCTCCTCCGCTCACTTTAACAGACACATGGCCCACCTTCTCTCCTCCACTGGCTTTGGTCCTGCACACAATCCTGAAAACATACATGACTCTTAGGACAGTTGTTCTGATTACAACAGAGTCGTGCGTGCAACCTGGCAATGTTTTGTAAAGACCCATATGCTGTACCTGGAGGACACCTCATAGAGGCTGGGGATGACGGTGCAGGGAACCCCAGCTACTGTGACGGAGTGGAGGATGTCTTCAGGTTTCTGGCCCAGGTTGGAGCCTGAGATGGTCACCATGGTGCTGCCTTCCAACAGGCCAGAGAGAGGCTCAATCTGAGGGACGACAGGAAACGCTTCATTTTAAAAAGGAAATATTCTGGATGCTTTCTATTAATGATTCATTTGTAAATGCCAATTGACCCTTCCTAAGCCCCACCTTTTACTCTGTTCTCCAATCACAGGGGAGCAATTCTTTGTCAGAACCGGGGTCAATTTTCTTCTTCCCTGTACTTACATATGCTACGTACCAGCTCATCTATGTTCAAACAAAAAGCCCATTTTGATGATGGTTAATAGATAAAAAAGGCCTATGTGTAGTCACACGGCAAGTTAGCGAGTTAACTAATGATGTAGGTTAGCTGGCTAGTTAACTAGCATTTCACTCTGTAGCAAAACACTAGTTAACTAGCTAGCAAGTTAATTCATGTAGATCAATTTGTTAAAGCGTTTTGCTAACTTTAGATGTACGTAGCATATCCAAGAAAAGGAAAAGAGAAAATTGATCGAGGTTGTGACTGAGGATTGCTCAACTGTGATTGGAGCACAGAGTGAAAAGGGGTGGGGCTTAGGAAAGGTCAATTAATTTCTCCGTTTTTCTAAGCTCTGATGTGAAATATGAGGATACATGACTGTAAGCGTCTCAAAATGTGTGATGAGGTCAAAGTTCAGTACTCACAGAGTGGATGACGGGGGCGGGGCATGTCTGCTGTACTGGTTCACTGCAGGAGCCTGAATACAAGCAGCTGGCGTGAGCACCGCCACACCACGCACAGCCATACTTGTGGTCAGCTGTGTGGCAGCGGCTGCAGTCGGAGCGGCCCACAGAGCAGTTGTACAGAGTCACTGAGGGCAGAACACACAGACCAGTGTGTTGAAGTAAACAGGACGAGAATAATCAGAAATCTAACGTGGTAGAATCGACCTTTGACCTCACCATATAGCTCAGGAGAGCTGTCCACATGGAAGGTGTCCCTCCTCTTCACATACACCATGGCATTGTATTCCTCCACTGGAGCAGAGTATGTATACTGGACAAACAACAGCGGTTTTATCAAAAAAAACCTTTAGTCATCATCATCATCATCATCATCATCATCATCGCTGCTGTGATGAACATCTTTACATTCACATTATCAGACCTGGTGGAGCTGACAGGTGATGTCAAAGTTGGATGGATTTGTGTCATCGGTCTCCACGTAGGCGTCCACCACCACCGTCTGCCCTTCGATGACCAGCACACACTCATAGTCCAGCTCTGTGTCCTGAACACACACAGACTTGTGTTTGGTGAATGGATCACCAACTAGGCAAAAAGACATGTGTCTAGAGTGTGTGTGTGTGTGTGTGTGTGTGTGTGTGTGTGTGTGTGTGTGTTGTACCTGATAGAGGTGCAGGTTGTGGGCCAGTAAGGTGATCTTCCTCTCCACTCTGACAGGGAGCAGCGATGAACCCTGAACCCTCTCCACACAGGGACAGGCTGAGGAACCCCAGCTGACAAAGGAGCCCTCATCCCCCTATTGTGCCATACACACGCACACACACAAAGTATAACACACAAATCTCTGCTTGAAGATCGAGGCTCGGGGCTACTTTAGCTGCTACTGGCATTACACACTGAATGGCAGAGTTGCATTGTGGGTAATAAGTGTAGACACTTGAGCAGATTTTGACAAGAAAGAAGGATGCACAGAATAAACAGCTGATCTCTCTGAAACTATCCATGGTCCATATGAACCGTTGAGGTCTACCGTATGTACAGACTACAATATGACTCACAAATTGTATGTCACACACAAGCACACAGGATAAAATGAGTTTTTTAAAAGCAATAGTAAATGCAAGAAAAATAATAAAATATGAAAAACGTTTAAAGGACAATTAGCTGCTGCAGCTCACACTGGAGCAGCTGCTTGTCCTGGGATCAATGTGAAAAGCAAAAACAAAACAAGAAAAAGAACACAGTGTCAGACAGAAGAGGAAGAATGGGGAAACAAGGGCAGACAGGGACGTCTGTGTGAGCTCTGTTCCTGCAGCAGGAGTTTACAGTCCAGTCAGGAGCTGGCAGCACTGGGAAGCTGCTGAAGCTTTGACAAGAAGAAGTAGATGAAGAGGAAGAAGAAGGAGGAAGAGGGAGGGAGGCGGCTGAACTCACCGGGAGGAAGGCGTCGGCTGGATCATACTGGTAGTCCAGCTCTGAGTCAGTATCCAGCAGGTGGGGGTAGGATGGGTGGGCGTGGTCGACCTCACCGTCACCTGACAGCACAGTGGCCGCTGAAAATGTGGCTGTGTCGTTTTCTGGCTGGACAGCACTCTCAACATGGACGCCTGTTTCCTCTTTTGGCCAGAGGAGAACCTCAGGGTCTGTGTCAGGGCCCCCTGACTCAGTGTGGGAATCTTGTGTGGGTACTGGAGTGGGTGCCTGGGTCAGATCCAGGTAGAGGGAAGACTCAGCGTCGTCTGGTTCGCCCACAGGGAAGGGCGTGGGCAGGGGGAAGCCAGATGTGGCCGGGGTGAAAGGCTCTGCCACACTTAAAGCTCCCTCGTCTTCATGAGTGTCGCTGATGGGCGGCTCCGTCACCACCTCCAGGGGGGAGGAGTCTGGTTCATGGGGCGGGATGATCAAAGGCATCACATGGTCCAGATCTCCGCTTAGTCCATCAGCATTGGTGACAGGCGCCAACTCCATGGCTACCGTGACGACACCGGGTGTAGCTGTGGTGCCTTCAGTGTCACTTTGGGTGACAACAACAAGTCCACCTGCTTCGGCCTCTTGTTTCTTCCTAGTGGTGACCTCTGGGGGCAGAGGTGTAGTGGGCTCCAGTGTGGTGGGTGGCAGGGAAGTGGCAGGCTGAGGGGGCAGGGTGGTAGGTGGGGTGGTCGGCTCAAGGCTGGTGGTGGTCATGGGTGGAATAGTGGGTGCGGGAGGAGTTGTTGGCTCCTGAGTGGTTGCTACAGTGACAGGGGCTGCGGTTGCTGTAGCAATAGTTGTGGGAGTTGTCGTGGTGGTTGTCGTGGTGGTGGTTGTCAGGGCGGCCGTTGTGGTAGAGGGTGTTGTTGTGACTTTTAGAGGTTTGGTAGTGGGAGGAGCTGAGGTGGGGAGTTTAAACTGAGGGAGGGAGGAGGAGGAGTAGGAGGAGGAGGAGGAGGAGGGGAAGACATGAGGAGAGGGTGAGACAGAAATAAAAAGCTAAGGAACAAATTAAAATGGAAATAAAGAACTGAACTGAAACATGATGTTAAAACATGTAACCAGCAGTTACGTATGTTACGTATGACACATGTATGACCTGTACTGACACATGATAGAACAAAACATGTATGGCCACTGATAAATGGTTGGAAATAAACATTTTTAAACAGGAAGACTTTGACCATTCATCTACTTACCAAAAATACTCCTGTCAAGTGCTCAGTGCGACAAACACATCCCCTTTAGTTTGAGGAAATACCAACTGAATGAGCAACCGAAGCTCCTTTCTGTTTGATTCTAGAGCTGCAGTGTGTATTATATTAACTGATGTTTTACTCATATTACATGCTTTCTGCTTCCTTAAAGGTATCCTGTAACGTTTTTGAACTCCTGTAGCGCCATTGAGCCATCTGCACGTGCACAAGGACACACACACACACACACGCACACAGTCCAGCCAACAGTTTCACACGCTTGCTGTCATCTACAGGTGGCAGCAGTGTGCCAAGCATAGGCAGGGCAGAAAAAGGCTGCTAGCATTTTAGCATGTTTGTGAGGCGTAGAGGATACAACACAGCAACACCGAGTGCAAACATTTGTTTAGTTTAGTTCTCTCATGACACCTTCCATATAGAACGGGTCCAGAGTCTTTATAATGTTATTTACAGAGACACAACAAGTCCCACCATGAGCAATCACTTGGTGAGAGCAGCTCCTGTTGGTCTGCTGTTTATATACAAAAACAAAACTCCACTGGGGACTTTTAATATCGGAGTAATTTAGGAGGGTGTGCACAGGGATACATGCACACATGTATGATATAATAAACACTATGGTCAAAGTTGTGAAAGAAGACACTTGCTCTCTGTCAAGCACAATGCAGTCATTTCAAAACATAAAACATTTTAAATTATTTATGAAGGAGGACATTCATTCACATGTTCATTAGGTCCAGAATATACACATTACACAAACTAGCCACTGAAGATATGCAATTCTGATTATTATTAGGTCATTTCTAGACACTGTAGAAATGGGCAGTATAGCTGAATACCTGTCAGACAGTGTCTGTCTGTTTAAAGACAGCGTCAGAGAGACTCAGCTAATGAGTCTGTGTAGACAATAGAAAACTCTCTAGATGTGTTGGATATTTATGTTGGATGTCCAAATCATCTAAAAGGTAGGCAGACGACTGGAGAATGCATTCTGTGCAATCCACAAAGATTCATTCAGAATTCAGTCATCATGACTGGGGAACATAATGGATGTCGAGTAACATACAACCAAACCTCACAGGACACCTTTAAGGATGAGAGCTTCTCCAGTCAACTAACCTCTTTGGCTGGTGTGTGATCAACACTTGAAGTCTCCACACATGCTTCACCTAACATGCACGAGCTGTCTATTGAAATCTATACAGGACATCTGTTGGAGTGACTTACATGTTGGTTGTAGATGATCACCCCCTCCTCACAGGTGGGCTTGTGGGTACACAAGTGTTGGTGAACACACCAGTTGCAGCCCCATCGGCTCAAAACGCAACCACGGCAACTGCACACAGAAATAACACACAGATTAGAGACGTGTAAGAATCACAGTAAGGTGACAGAAAAGCAGAAAGGAGAGGAAAACAATGAGTCAGGGTTAGAAGCTATGAGGAGAGAAGTGGACAGAGGTTGAACAGTGCAGTATGAGCTTTTTAACTCAAAGTGGGAGACGAGAGAGGAGAAAGAATGGAGGGATGCAGCTACTGTAGCTTGTATCACACACAGTAATCCAATTGCTGCCAATCTGGCCCCAGTGGTAAGAAAGGTCAGTGATCTAATTGAATTGAGCCTCAGTTTCTTATCAGATGGTGGGAAGAGTCAGAGAGAGAGAGAGAGGATAGAGCTCTGCGTCTGGAAACAGTGAAGGAGATCATGGAGGATACCAAACAAACATGTTCAGAGGGCAACATTTTCATCTAATATGATTAGAGCTCACTATTATTGATTTTATTTATTTCATCACAACAAAGCAGCTTTTTTTTTCCTTTTCTCTTCACCGTCTGTTAATGGAAGTATAGCATCACCACCAGAGGAGCCACTTCACAGCCAACTGTGATGTAAACAGAAGATCCTTTACTGAGTTACATTTTGACTTGTCTGATGATCCTTTACGACATCTGCTCAGTTTCAGGACTCCAAACTGACTGAGATGGTTAAAATGGTAAAAATCTAAAAAGATTCAAATGTTTTGTGCAGAGCAGGAACTGCAAGATGAGCAGATGTGTCAGAACAACAAAGTGCACAAACTATAAACTAATATTTAATATTGATCATTCCCAGATCTGTGCAGACAGACTGAGTACATTTTATGCTTTCAAAGGGTTTATCAACACTGTAATTCAAGACAGAGCATGAGTGTCACACCTGCTTCGCCCGCCCAGCATCTAACTTAATGTCAAAACTGTTGATGTCATGTTTGCAGCTGTATTTTCTAATTGGTTCCGATCCCTTATGTGACTACTGACACTGCTCAGTTTGTTATGGTGTTGTGTGCTCATCTTCATCAGCAGGAATGACAGTATTTGTGAACAAAAGCCGCACGCAGAGCCCAGCAGCTCAGCTTTTATACCGTGCTCCTGCTCATTCACAGTTGATTCATCAGCTGGAAAGTTGCAATTCACAGAAAGCTTGTGCAGATACAAAGGTCTGAAGAATCACAACTTGGAAGTTTAGGATAAAAGAAAAATGAAAGGCATGAGGCCCTGTGTCTTCCACCTGTCATATGATGGAGATCTACCCTGAATAAAGCCAGTCAGTGTGGACATGAAAGAACAACTGGATGAAGTATGAGAGAGTATTTAAAGTCGAGGGTCACAGGTTTGTAGAGAAGAATTCAAACCAGCAGAGCAAGTGAGAAGAAATGGAAAAACACAGACGGAAGTCAGACAGGTGAAGGGGTGAAATGATGGAGGGACAAAGACTGAACAGGGTACAAAACAGAGAACAACAGTCTCAGAGAGAGAACAACACTTGATTAGAAGGTGTGCAGTGAGAAGGGCAGACCGGGAGGACGCAGGAGAGTAGAGCTGATAAATCATCAGCGGTAACTCACGGCATACTGCCAGACAGCTGCTTCACAGCCGTGCAGTCGTAGAAGGTGAAATCCCTCGTTGTGACGGTGACGTTGCCAAAGCGAAGAGACAGGGTGACTGTGACAAAGTCTGAAACACAAAAACACAGAGACGAAGACGGCATGAGGAAGAGCTGAAAACAACACAGAGCTGAGCAAACAGGCCTCTGATTCAGAGAGTATGAGAAAAGGGATGAGTGTAATGTTTCTCAAAACACAGTGAGGGCATGTGGGAGAAGGTTTGCTTCACAGAGGCCTAATGGAACCCACATGGACCCTGAATCCTCAGCCCAGAGAGAGCAGACACAAACACAGCGGGGATCAAGGTTCTCAGGATTTGTTATACTGCCCTGTTTTAAAGCTGCACTGATAAAAATAATGGAATGCTAAAATTTTGCTCTTCTTTTCATAGTTTGGATCATTTATATGAGTCACAAACAAATTGTAATCATCAGGGAACAGGGCGATGCTCTTCATTTCAACCACGTTTTCATCTAAGATAAGATAACATGGCTTTGAATTCTGTTTTATTTACTTGTTACATTATTTTCTGGCAGATGAGGGCGAGCCAGTCTGAATATATGTTCAACTTGTAAATAACCCAGAGGCAGAGCTATATGACGTGTTTTTGTTTCAACAGGCAGCAGCCAGGTGAGAATCTAATCTTCAACTTAGAACAGTTGTCCTTACAGGCCCTTCAGCTGCGTCTTTTATTAAGTGAGCACTGGCACTAACCCTCTTTAAATAAAGGTAAGCCACAACTAGATCCTTAAATACAGCCTGTGTGTCCAGATCTCAGTGAAAGCCTCAGGCTGATTCTGCCTGAGCCCTGCACCCTGAGAACTACAACAAGCTGCAAGTTTCAGGAATGCAGGCATGGGAACCGCTGTCTGTGTGTGTGTGTGCATGTGTGTGTGAGAGACACACACAAAAATCATGTGAATGTTTAGGTGAGTGTGACCTCTGTCGAGGCTTCAATTTTGATTTAGCAGCTCCTTTAATCATTGGCACGGACTTACTATAACAAACATAGTGAATAATAAAGAAAAGCAAAGCACAGGATCACTCCATAAAATATACACAAGTTATTTGCTTTAAAATACAGATTACTCCCTGCCGTGTAAACTGGCTTAGATTGGGTTAGCCTAGATTCATGGACACAGCATGTATGAATGAAGCATGTATGATATGTAACACACGCACACACACACACATACAGAGCCACACACGCACAAAGATTAATCTCATTACAGGATGCAACCAAATCCTCCAGTCCCAAAGCTGAAAAGTTCAAAGCAGTAATTAAACTCCGGCTTTGTTCTACAAACAACAAACAGGTCCGGTTTAAAACACTCACCCTGTCCTGGAGGCACCATGGGTACTTGACTGGTGTCTGGAGAATGGCAGGTGACCCCGCTTCCGGTGACGATGGCAGGACTGTGGCTGTCCTGGAAGAAGCAGGAGTAGGACTCGCCTTTCTCCAACACTGGAAGTCCTGGGACTGACAGGGACACCTGAGGAAAGACCAAATATTAACACTTCAGACAGAGCTGCTGTACGTGTGGCTCAGGAGGCAGAGTGGCCCGTTCACTGATTACAGGGTTAGCAGTTCGATCCCCCTCTTCCTGTCCCAGTTGTCAGGCCAACACCCTGGGTGATACTACAACACAGCTCAGTGTGGCTTCTCACATCAGATATGTAGAGTTTTCTCTTTCTGTCCTTTCCCTACACAATTTGACGTCACATGTGACAACCAGCAGTAGAATAAAGAGCACAGAGCTCTCACACACAGCCGGTGGAGTGGACAGGAATCTCTGCATTCCACACCTGTGCTGCTCCAGAGGATGCTGAAGGTCATAATGACAGTAAGTGATTAAACTGTCTGACCACATAAATCTCATCTTCTCACAACGTGGAATAATTCAATTTGAAGCCTAAATTAGATTCCCCTGCTGCAGGAACATGAATCACACTGACCAAACTCCTTGACTATTTATTAGACTGTGTTATTGTTATTTCGGCTCCACCTGTCTCCCTCTCTCGTGTGGTGTTTCTGCGCTGCGGCTCCAACATATCATCTGCCAGTCAAACAGTATGACCTCTACAGTGATGTTCCTTGTATTTTCTGCTGAAGGTTGTGTCTGTTGTGTTCTTTGGATTGTCTGTTGAGCAGTGGTGGTTATCAGTGCTCATTCTATGTTTTAGTATACTGACAGAAATGTGCCGTGAAATGAACTTATCCTCTGATCAGTTTCAATCGACAGTTTTCCAGTTTCAGAGCGACTTTTATTTTATATAGAGAAACTGAAACTCTGTCATAACGTGTGTGGTGGAAGCTCACACAGGAAGTGATGAGCTTGTTTCAAACAACAAAAAAAATGTTTTTAAATGGAACAATGTAGAAAATTTCCTAAACACACATTTAAAATGACTCCTTTGACCTGTCTGTGAATTTGAAACAGAGTAAATGTTCATTTAAAAGTTGTATCAGGCTTTTATTTAGGTGCCATCCATGTGTTCAAGCATGTGCTTGTTATGGAAGAAATGATGTGTTTGGGTTTCTCATTCATTGTTATATACATAAATACGTCCCCTGTAGCACTGAGCTCCATATTGAACAGGTGATGGAGGATAAGTGATCATTTTTTCCTAACTGGGCTAGCTTTCCACCTATTGTACCTGACCTCTGAAGATCTCCACATATACAGTGTCAGGATAAATGAAATATGAAGAGCAGTTACTGACATGCACAAACACGTCGTGTGCATCAGTATGAGTTGTCCCATCTGTTTCTTAATGAATGAACGCAGCTGTAAGACAAGCACCCTGCTGCTGCCTCAGATGACCATGACGTATCAGAAGTGACAAAGCAAAGCAGAGAAATATGTTTCTCTGCACTGTTCCGCATCTGTTTAGTTTAATTAGTAACTTTATGAGTATTTCCTGACTCATTGTACAACACTGTTTGGAACAAATGACTCCAAGAGCTGGAACTAACAAAGATTTTCCTCAGGATTAACTGTAACCTTGTGTTTGGACTGGTTTATTTGGATTTGTACATCTTTGTGTCTTGCATTGCTCTGCCCACAGAGGTTCAGTTGGTGCCATGACTAGAGAAACCAGGAAGTGTTCACATCTGAGAGATTAGATACTCGAGATGACTGGTCGATTGTCAAAATAGTTGATGATTGATTTGGTTGTTGACAACTAGTCGGTTTGTGGCCCTGCTGCTCTGATCTTGATTACATCATAACTTCTCCTCCACATGTGACTTTTTGAACTTTTCCTCTTCTCATTTATTTATTTTTTTTCATCCCATTCCCATGTGTTTACACGTCTACAGGTGTTTCAACTTCAAGACCAAACACCGTCCTCTCCTCTGATGTAACACAGTGTGTGTATTGTTTAGATTTTTGCCTCTGCTGTTATCGACAGGCACCATCTTCCTCACAGATGACTGATACTTTGCTTTTTCTTCCGCAGCAAGACATGTAGGGACAGGGTTCTGATCACTATCTTCCCTCGACTCCCTGACACCTGACTGACAACACACACACACACACACACACACACACACACACACACACACACACACACACACACACACACACACACACACACACACACACACACACACACACACACACACCTCACCAGTGTACAGTAAATATTCCAGCTCAGCTGATAAGGAATTCTGGGATGATCTACAGGGAGGTGTGGTGATATGTGGGCCTGAGCTTCAAGGTGTTTTTGTATGTGAGGAGGCTGTTGGGAGGTGGGGGTGGTGTGTGGTGAGGGGTATATACAGGCACATATTGCACCCACAGTGCAGCAAGAGCATGAGATGAGGCTATGGTCATTACTGTGTTGAATATCTGATTGATTGATATTGTTGAGAAAAGCCTGTAGGTGTTTAAGGTAGATGATTTTTTTTTAATCTAAGGTTTCCTCGTCCATCTTCAAATGGTTTGTCAGGATGTGTGCAGGCGGATGGATGAACATCAGCAGTTTGGTTTTGCTCTTTCTCTGCTCCAGTTCATGGATCTGTATCGCAGCCTTACCGTCCTGCTCTCCTCCCTGCTGACGTTGGATGGGCTCAGGTCCTGGATGGCCAGACACTGCTGCTCTATGTCAAAGCTCCACAGCCACTGACCTGACTGCTTCCCACGAGCACACTCTGACTGCAACACACACCTGATGGGGAAAACACACAGGCTGCCCGGTTACATCATGCACACAATGTTCATTTTGTTATGAAACCGTCACTTAAACCATGAAAATGACCATCAGTATATAGTACATGTCCATAAATCATACTGAGGCAGTGAACTGCACAGCAACTTCTTGCTTGCTTTTTTTCTTCTAAATAGGAAAGAAGGAGTGAAGATAGAAAGAGGAGCAGAGAGAAAAACATGGTGGTGAGAGGGAGGAGGAGGGAGTGAGGCCAGGTGGTGAGGCAGAGCAGTGAGGAGACGAGACGACACACAGATGGGACCGAGACACAAATTTCTTTCATCACACTCACACAGTCCCACCAGACCACATTCTCACAGTCATTATTTTAAGATGACTTGGCAAAAACACTAACAAGGCTGCCAGCAGCCATCTTGTCTGCTCATACTTCACATGTCAGCCCTCAACTTTCCCTTTCAATAAGTCTTTGAACCAGACCTGTGTGAATCAAGATGAAACTAAACATTTCACAGCATGTGCAGCTCGTTACGTTCATTAATCATGTGTTTTGTATTTGAAATTAGAAGCAATGACAGTAACATGTAGTCAATGCTGCCTCTTATAATGTCCACCTTTAGATTCAAATGTGACATTTCCCTTTGCCTCGTCCCAAAGACATGCACTTACTTATTAATTTTTTCTGGTATGACCAGCAGCTCAGGCTCCAGTCAGACCAAATCTGGCACTGCAGCGTAAACAGGTTTTTGCATTTCAGTGGAGGTAGTGCGTTTTGGCTGCAGTGGTACAGGCTGTGGGGATGCCAAACAAAAAAAAAAAAACCTGCAGGGAGAAGATTCTAATTTTTGAGAAACGCAACCCGACATCACGCTGCAGTGTCCATTGCACTGGTCAAACCCTCCACAGACAGCCTGAAATGTCACTGAAACTTATCCAGGTGGATTCATAGACTAGCTTCTATGTGTCTGGCTCACAGTTAATAATGCAAAATAGTAACACCACGAAGGTCTCTGATGGTCTGAGAGAGAGCGATGGTCGAGGGACACAGACAGTAAATGAGAGTGAGGGAGTGGTGGTATTAAGGAAGCTGATGAATCAGAGGAAATGCTATTTACTGATTGCTAATAGCCGTTATGTTTGGCACATATACACACAACCCAGCAATATTACTACTTATTCTACTGACATGCTACATTTTAGCATTTGGCTGCAGTTCAGCAAAAGTAAGTGAAAAAATTTAAAAAAAAATAATAATAAAAATAATAATAATAATAATAATAATAATAATAATAATAAAAAAAATAATAATAATAATAATAATAATGCAGACAGATGCTGACCATGCCAAGCTGAGCCAAAGGTACGTCTAAACATATGTTTAGATTGAGACTGAAAAAATAAAGAAATCCCTCACAACTGATCACAGCCAGTGGGTCCAATGGTCCAACACTTGGGTCCAGACTGAAATATCTACACTACTATTGGATGGATTTCATATTTCAAATCAACATATTCATGTTCCCCTCAGGATGAATTATAATGATGACCCTCTCATTTTTTCACCTACTGCCACTATCAGGTCAAAAGTGATAGAATATATTTGAAAAGACTCTGAGAGTTAAATGTCGGGGTTTGTCTCACCTTCCCTCCAGGACACACCAGCCACAGTAAGGGTCGTGGGCCAGCAGACAGGAGTGGCAGTCTGGGTGCTGCTGGCATTCAGCCACTGGCCTCTTCTGCACCTGGAAGTAGAAAGCAACACGTCCATGTTCAGTCATGCAAGCCATGCACACTAAGCTGCCAGAAATGTGATTAAACAGAATAGGTGGCCCACATGCTCCAGTGGAACAATGCAAAATGATAATGCGGTCATTAGAATAATCCTGAATAGCAGCTGATTTACTTGAAGAGAGAACTGGGGCAGAAACAAGGCGGTGTTTTCTTCTTGTGCTTAATACTAAAACAGTAAGGACGGGTCTAAAAAGAACAACATGAAATGAGGCTACAACAATGAAATTACTGTATGTTTGTGTGTGTGTTGTGTGTGTGTGTGTGTGTGTGTGTGTGTGTGTGTGTGTGTGTGTATACCATGTTATGCGTCATGATGAAGAGGTGTTCCTCTTTCTGGTCCAGGATCAGGTCTGAACTGATAGCTGCGTTCTGCTGAACAGAGATGACAGAGTACTCCTCCACCTCTCCGTTTGGACCCAGGAACACCTGAGGAACACATACACATACATGAGTGTTATGGTTATGTAAGAATGCCTTGATTTGAAATGAGAACATAAAAATAGACTGTCATTATTTTTCCTTTTTTTCATTTTCATAACACCGTCATGGCACATTTTAAAGGATGTAACCACAAGGGCTAGAAGAAGAATGTAATGTGAACGTATTATACGACAGAAAGCTCTGGGAGAAGAGAGTAAGTGGACCTTGAGGTGAGATTGTTTTGTCAAACTACTATTTTGAAGGTGAAGGATGAACTTTGATGCTTAAAGATACCTCCCGTGTTTTTCATAAAACTGCATCACTCCTTCAGACCTAACAAACACGTGGAATTCCCTGCATCATTAAACATTTGGAACTTCTTTTAAACCTGCATTGTTTACATATTTGTTTACTTGCTACCAGTTTTATTCTCAACTGAATTGTGTTACCGCATGTATTCAGCGAGAGAGTAGCATGCAACATTGGTAGGAATGTTTTTTGCATCACCTTGTGTGTGTGCCCATCGACTAAACAACACAGGGACCCACTCACAACACATCGATCCATAGCTCCAGTAGCATTTAAAAACTCTGGAGGGGAGCTTTAACTTTAAGCCAACATGCATGAGAAGTTCCACAAGTGCCCTTGTGAAATCATATCAGCGACTGAGCACACGTCATCAGATTTATCTTAGAAAACATGCAAGGAAGTCATTTCATGAATAGAATAGATACCATCTAAATTTTTACATACATAGGCCCGAACTACTACAACACCAAACACAAAGGGCTGCTGCTCAGTCCGTGGAGTCAAGTGCTCCTCACATTTAGCTTCGTACTCTTAAACATCGTCTGACTGACTGCGAACAGTTTTTAAAGAAAGGATCAGAATTGATGCAGCATAACCAGAGATAGTATTTTTTCTTCTTCCTCATCAAAACATGGCAACTTCTTTAACTAGAATGTGACATTCAGAGATCTGTGGGTGTTTATGCTAATAGCAGCTAATGTGGAGCTAGCTTTTGGACTTTCATTTTCAAACATGTAGTCTTAGGAGCTCCCTCTAAAGTGATAAAAGACTTCAAACAGACTTTATATTCTGTCAATAGAGCCCCATAAATCTGACACACTGGACCTTTACGGAACAACACTGATGACATCAAGTTTAGGAAATCTAGCCTTAGGCTGCCTTAAGCTTTGACAGCATGAAGAGACAAAAATCCAGATATTTGGTGCCAACAGACAGCTGTGCTTTGACGTACAACCACAAAAAAAACCTGGAAAATGAAGTGGTGGAAGAAATATGTCCATATTAGAAATCCTGCACCACATGATGGTGAAACAAAGGCAGGTTTGACAGAGTGGAAAGACAAATCCAGATTGAAAGTCAACGAACAAACCAAACAACATTAGGAAGCCTCTGGGAGCACTCAGACATTGTGCTGGCTGTGAAAAGTCCAGAGCTGCTGTGAAGTGAGTGAATGTGAAAGGACAGCCTGAAAACTGCTCCACATCAGCCTTCAGATGTTATTTACAGAGGCCTGAACATCAGCTTCATTCCATCTAATGCCATTAGCGAGATATTCCACTGTCGGGTGAACTCTGCTGGAACAAAGACGGCAATCATGCTAACGAGAAAAGCCAGCACAGGTCAGGGGGAAGTGTGAATAACCCAATCTGGCCTGTGATGTACCAGGATGTATCCCTGATGCCAGGCTAATCCCATTCTCCAGGTATGTGGAGGATTTGAGGTCAGCTATGCAGCCTGACACTCTTTGATCACACAGGCCCTCAAAGACAGACAGTCCAGGCTTTGACACGCGTCCATGCAGACTGCAGACTGAGGAAACACAATTGACAAAAATGACATTCCTTTCTCTATCAAGGAGAAGAGCAGAAGGGATACACACCACGGCTTTCTTCTGCTCACAAGGAAGATGACTATTTCATGTTTTTTTTGAGGGAAGGAAAAATGTGTCAAATAACACAAAATACGTCCAATAGAATCCAACACAAACACAGATGTCAAAGGAGGAGTGTGAGCTGTCAGAGAGAAAGTTTTACTGGAAGCTGCAGAGCAGACTTTGCATGCTTGCTGCACAAAACCCCTCTTTCTTCACCATTATGCACTGAGCTGACCTCAACAAAACAAACATTTAGAGACGGAATCCTAACTGGTCACTATCAGCCTCTCCATGCAACAGTTGAGAAGACTGCTGACGTTTCAGCAATTACATTTCCCCTAAAATCATACTGGCTCCTGTGTCCTGAACACCAGCTTAACTTCATTTAGCTCTCCTGTTATTCCCAGTAGCTGCAATTAGCCAATCACTGCACACCATGTTTATCTACCAGGGGCCTGGGAGGGAGTCAACATGTTGCACTCAAAACATAAGATCAGATTTTCTTATCTAAAAATACACAAAATCTGATATATAACTCAGACACAACATGTTTGTACTGACAAATACTGAACCACACAGACCAGATTTAGAAGGTAAATATTGATCTCCATCCTTCAGTAACAGATTCATGGTCATAGGAACAGTTTCAAAGTTTGTAGCAGAAACAACTAAGTATCATTTAAAAAAAAAGAAAGAAAGAAACTAAACTAAAAGTAGAACTATTTGTTTTCCCAAATCATCTCAATGTTTTGGCATGAACGTGCCTCCTCATTTTCTCTCTCTAATTCAGCTCTGATGGCTCCAGCACTGATGGAGCGCTTGTTTCTGTTCATCATGCTGTGTTATGTGGATGTGACTGAAAATGACTGATCAATGATGATTGAAGACTTTCATCTGATGACACACTGAAGACCATTTTAGTCAGGGGAAAGCTCTTTCCTGTTTCAGGACAATGCCCTGTGTCTGACCTTATCATGTGTCATCAGTGTCGGACCTCACTAATTATTGATTAAGACACATAATGCTCTTGTGGCTGATATCTCTGCTAATGGTGGAAACCAGAAGAGTGAGGGCTGTTACAGCAGCACACCCATGGAATTATACATTAGACTCATAATCATAGGCTCTGCCACCCGTACGCTCAGGACAAGCCAGGCTTTTCTGGTCTGTTGTTCCCCGTTGGTGAAACGTGCTACCAGTTCCTACCAGATCAGGGGCGTCCCTCTCTACCTTCAAAACCTCCTGAAGACCTCCAGCTCTTCACAGAGTACCACCTCTCCAACACTACCAACAACTGGACATGAGAAATCTACCCTCCTCTACAAGTGGACCTTGATTCTATGTGAGCAGTACTTACTGCTGCACTAACACGTCCTTGTCACACTGTACACTGATTGTTTCCTTTTTGTAAGTAGCTTTAGATAAAAGTGTCTGAAAAAGCTGAATAACTACATGGAATGGAATCATTTATGTTTGTAATGTTTGAGTGTCCACATACTTTATCATCTATTTCATGTAATGTCAGCAATGCTTTGGAAGGTCATTACATGAGGCGCATAAAGACAAACAATAAGAACACAAGTTTACTTGTCACAGGAAATACTGGACACGCAGACAGACAGGAAGCTCCGTGATTTATTGTGAGAACAAGACATGACGGATAAACTCTCAGCTGGGAAACAAACAGCCGAGTGTCTGAAGTGACCGAACAACAACAAACACGGAGCCCATTTGAACCTAACACACAGACAGTATCAGCACAGTTCAGACAGGAGGTAAATCGATGATTCTGGTTTGTTTCATCTGTAGACACTGTGAGACAGATTCATCCACACAACCACAAAGCAGAGAGAAATGAATGAGCAAGAAGTGCAAGCACACAGCTCTTCCTCTTCTGATAAACAACAATATCTGAATATATACACTGCCTCTTATGCACTTCACACAGGGCACGTCGTACACGTAAATGCAAGAAAACAGGATTTTTTTTTCTGAAAAAGGATCAGTCGTCAGTCTGGATGTGTGTGGGGTTATTTGTGTCTGAAGTTGGTTCACTTTGTTCTCTTTGCAGATGATCAGATAATCCTCTTTAGCACACAGAGCACATTCGATGAACAGTTAGGGGTTTTATCAAAGTTGAAATTTGAATGTTCATTGTTGGTGGCTGCAGTCAGGAGGATGCAGACTGACAATGTGTCCATTAATGACGGTGACATTGACGCTGACACTGTCTGCTGTTGTGACCGATATCTCTACATCATTGTGAATGAGCGTCTCTGTTAGGATGTGCACGTGTCTGCCAGTCAGCGATGACAGTGCACAACGCGAGCATGGAGCTCCGTTATCTGGTTGCCGTGATGTGCTGTTCGGAGTTTAGCTGGCTCTGTATGACGTAACTGTGTAAAAATATGTTAATGGCCCTCATTGTGCTACTTCTGCTTGTGCAGGGGGCCTCCACCACAGGCCACCATTGAGGAAAAAAAACGGCACAAAGAGCCAATTGTGTGGAGACGAGCTCACGATCTGTAAACTCCTCATATCAAGGGGGCTCCCCCACAATCACTGACCTTATACATTAGCCCAGTGTTTCATGTTATCGATAATTCAAATAAATATAGACAATAAACACACTATTTTTGTGATCATTAAGACCAACACAGTTCTCAATTGCTCACATGCTCCGCTGACAAGTTCTGTTCAATTACATACGCCTGTTATCCTGTGCTTTTCTTTGATTTTCTATCCACAACACGACATTCCTTGTGTCTTCTGTACCGTGCTTCACCTCCATCTGAACCTGCAGAGAGAACCTGCCCTACGTGACCCCACTGTGACTCCACTGTGGCCCCTGTGTTCTAATGCAGCACCTTGGAAATCAAACTAACAGCCTGATGAGGACAACGCCACTGCAGAGGAGATTCACATGATCCTGCTATCGAGCTGAAGGCTCACAGGCTGGTCACCATGACTCAAAGTTACAAACTTTCCTATTGATGGTGGCAGCAGGGAACCCCCCTTTAAAGCAGACTGAGCTTCTGTGATACAAGCAGAAGTTATAATTTACTACTTCCTGTCTTCCATCCTGGCACTAGGCTACAAAAAGGAATATTATGCAAAGTCCACTCATGCTGCTATAATTGGGGTCAGACCAAATATTACAAACATTTTACAGTATTATTCATTATAATTCAATACCACAAGACTTAGCAAGACTTAACAAGTAAGTCAAACAGTACACAGCACCCCATTGCCTTTCATCTCTCTTTAACAGGCTATGGTAAGAGTTCTAAAGCAAAACAGTGTTATGTAATGTCCATTTATATGTAACAAAACTCTGCAGTTTTCCGTTGCTTTTATCAAAGAGTATTGAGCTATTGACACTTCTCAAGTCCCACCCCTTTTGGCTCTGTGCTCCAATCAGAGTTGAGCAAGCCTTGGTCAGAAACTTGGTTAACTTTCACCTTTTAGCTAATGTTAGCAAAAACGCTAGCTGGCAAATGATTTATGTAAATTAGCCATCCTGTTCACTAGTGTTTAGTGTTATAATATGCATTGTAATTGTACAATATGTCTCTGTTGATTTGTTCTGTACACGTGACATCTATTGCACGTCTGTCCGTCCTGGGAGAGGGATCCCTCCTCTGTGGTTCTTCCAAAGGTTTCTTCCACCTTTTTTCCCTGTTAAAGGTTTTTGTGTCACTCGAACCGAGGGTCTAAGGACAGAGGGTGTCACTCCCTGTACAGATTGTAAAGCCCTCCGAGGCAAAATGTACTTTGTGACTTTGGGCTATACAAATAAAATTTGATTTGATTTGGCCAAGTTACCTAACCAGTGACAAAGATAGTTAGCTAATTATCGAGCATTTTGCTAACTTTAGCTAGCTAACATAAGTAGCCTTCATGTAGCCTATATACTCATTTTTTCATCTTCAAGATGTGGTTGTCTTTCCAACATAGACAAGCTAGCACATAGCATATCTAAGTAAGGAAAGGAGGAAGTTGACTGAGGTTCTTGAGCCTTGCTCAATGTGATTGGAGCATAGAGCAAAAAGGGGCCGGAGTTAGGAAGGCTCGACTGTTTGGAAGCAGTAAAGACATGACCTAAAGTCAGTTTTTACAGGACATAACAGTGTTAAAACCTGGCAGGAACTACTACTATTCTCTATTACTATAAGTAGGTAAGGTTGTCTGTAATGAATACAAAGAATAACATGCAGATGTACACCTATAAAAGTACTAAAAACAAAGCCATGCTACATTAAATATAATCTTGTTTTAAAATCTTTTTACACCACCAGAGGCACTGGTTTAGCAGACACACACTGCTGTGCTTGGTGATCTATGCTCTAATCATTTACAGGATGACTGGAGTCAGTACAATGGGACAATCTATCAAAATCTTAGTGGATTTTTTTTTTTAACAAAAGGGTAACAGCAGTCGAGAATTCATCTCAGGAGCAGAGTCTTGGTACATCTTGAGTTATGAGTTCAGCCTGCCTGTACACACTGAGGCTATTTTAGACCTCTGCTGGTTGGCAGAAGAGGTGGACACAGAAAAGTTGAACTGGATGTCTGCTGGGTTGACCATCGTGTCTGTGCAGGGACACATATCGCAGTTATATGACAGGTACCAAACATGTTACCCAAATAGGATCTGAACTCAAAATAATGACACAAGTTGTCAAGTATGCCAGACGATTACCTCATATTTCCAGCAATAACAGCAAAATCCCTGCATAATATCACAGTTAGTACATAAACAGTACATCTTGTTAATGATTTTGATGTGTATGTGTTGAAACACCCCAGAGTGCAAGCCAACAATCTGTCTGTGCATGCCTTAAAAGCTGTGACACCGTGTTACCTTGTGCAGGTTCCCCTTGGAGTCTCCCAGGAAGGCGATGGTATGTCCCGCCCTCACGCTGACAGCCACAGCAGTGAGACGGGCAGACGGGCTGTCCAATATGGTCTCTGCTTCCACGGCTATCCTGCTGGCCATTGGACTGGGGGTGTGGTCAGAGCCGCAGGGGTATGCGTCCAGGGTGTTCTAATAGTGTGGACACAGGAGAGAGACATTGAGTGTGTGAAAAACACACAAGACCTGATTTTAAAAGAAACACACATCATTAAGTACACTGCTGTTTTGAGCAAAAAGCCTTTCAAGTGAGCTGTTATCCATTTCTCAGCAAGTAAGCCAGTTACCAAAAATAAAGCAGCAGTGTTCCAACCGTGGTGAGTAAAAATCCCAGCAGGATTTATTGTGGAGGGGTTGGGGTTTGGGAACAAACTATCACTGGATTCCAGCTACTTGTACACTCGCTGCTTTAAAGCTTACAGACAATTTGTTTTTTCTTCCATGGTTTGGCAGAGGGGAGTCTTTGCTCTGGCGGCACGGTTGTTGTTTTTTGTTCCGAGCATTTTTTTTTTTTTGACGAGGACGTTTGAAAGCAGGGTCATCAGTTCATAACTGGTAATCTTAACAATAGGAAGTAGAGGCAATGAACCTGAGAGCTCTGCCTGTTGGAAGAGTACTTGTTTTGATGGACTGCATGTAGTTGGCTGGTGTGTTGTTATGAATGGGCTCCTTATTTGGCCTGCTTTTATAAAGACTACTGAACTCTCATCACACAATAATATTACAGTACCACTTAAAGTTTCCTGGTTTCACTGCCGCACAACTGTCCAACTGTACACTTGGTTTTAATAACATAGCCAAACAGTGTCTAAGCAGCTATATATAGGCTCAGTGAGTATTGATTAAGTTAACCATGGGGAGTGAAGCACAGTTTAGACTGTTTGGGCCACATCATGAGAACCCGACCATCAACTGAAAACAAGCAGGGATGACTGCATGCTAAGAATAGCCCCAAACTACATTATGACTACTGAAATAGTTATGAAGTTATGACGTCCAGTCTAGGAACATTGCCTGAAAGCTTAAAGGCTGGTGTGTCACTGACTGCCCTGGCTGAGGGTGGCCCGTGATTACACTGTAATGACACAATGCAGACTCCAATCATCTGGACACTTAGCCAGGAGAGACTAACATTAACAAGAAAAGACTGCTGAAGGTGCAAACTAATGCTTTGTAGCAGTCCTGAATCCTGATAGGGATAACAAAGCATGTTCCTCATAGCTTGAGCTTGCGTGAGAGTCCGTCCCTGGTGCAGATGGACGCTCCTGGCTGGGATGAACAGAGATGAAGCTGCCCTGGTGTTTGTGTACAGGGATCCAATTGAGATTTGACATCTTAATGACACATTAAATCTCTTTATCTCTCATCACTGTTCCCACAGAGCCGTGCAGTTTGCTTTGACCCCCTCTTTTTCCACCTTCATGTTCAAAGTCATATATTCATATCTGTCCTGTCCACTCCCTCCCCACCTATTTCCTTTTCCTCTTCTCACTGTGCATCTGTATCGTTTAATGCCTCGTCTCTGCCTGGTGTTTCTTTATCCATCCTTGTCAGGCCTTGTTAAACATTACTCTCCACCCCACCTCACTAAGTACAGCTAATGCCACCGATTGATCTCTCCCTGACCACCAATTCTATTAAATTACACAGCCCGCACTATCCTCTACCCAAGAGCTAATCTGTCGTACGCAGCCCACAGGTTGAGGGGTCAGCACTGCTCTATGTCCTCCTCGCAGGAGATGTGATAATTGAGGAGGATGTCAAACTAGCCCACAACGTGCGCACGCATGAACACACCACCAAAAGGAAGGATTTGCAGAGTTGGTGCTATCAGAGGGCCAACCTAATTCAATCCCTCCTCCACAGCATCACATCTGTCTATTACAAATATGTTACATTTCATTTTATCCTGTCTGGTACAAAGGTCACTTTGCTGGAATATGACAGCTCTGGACAGCTTCAGATGCACGGCACCAGCTTTGGCAGCTTGTCACAGGACAGCGAGTTCTTCTGTAAACAGAACAATGAAAACAAGAAGAATGCCAAGTGTCCTGGGTTATTTAGTGACTGGTTCACAGTGTTCCTCTCTGCTTTATTTCATTTTTTATACTCCAATTTTAAAACACAGGCAGAAGAATAAAATATAAGGACACTTTAGGGCTGACTACTAACAGCTGCTTCAACTCTGATACCAATTTTATAAACTTCATGTTAACAAAAGGCAATACACCGATGTAGTGTCTAGTCTGTCTACTCTGACATCATCACTGTGGGTGATGTTTGTGGTACTCTAAAGTAGTGTCAGAGTGAGACGTTTGTAATAAAGAGCAGCTAGTCCAGGTCTGATCATCCACTGTCAACTTCAGGTGTGTTTCTCTCCTTTTACCTGTCGGTCTGCTGTCAGAAACGCCCCCCACTTTGCCACACAAAGAGGATGCACCAGTGGATGATGTGGTGAATGGATTCACTGACGAGCGATACAGGCATGCTTATTGGCTCAATGATGCTGATGAGATTTACTTCCTAGGTATCAAAATTTGGTACCAAAAGGCATTTTTCAAGACACGTTAGCATCGAATCCCTACATCACATGTCATTCTTATACAATACAAGGCCATTCTTATTCTTGTAGTCATTCTTAGCATGTGTGCTGCGTTTCAGTAACACCCTGTCACACAAACATACAATTACACACAGTGACACATGGGAGTGGAGCGCTGTAACTGCTATCTTGTTCAGTCTGTTGACCCTATGTGGTTTACTGGAGAAAGTGATGAGTGCCTTTCTCAGGCCAGTGTCAGTGGTAGTAAGGCAAAGCATGGAAATGTGTGATGTCATTTCATCAGGATCACATGACGGCTATCAGGGAAGTCATTCTGTATTGTAAATTCAAACTGCCATTCATGTATGATATTTGATATCAATGTTTGATTTGAGTGTAGAAGCACAACAGGCGGTGCCTTTACTACAGCGTATGGTGATCATACAACGCAACTATGACAAGTGAACACACAAAAAAGTAAATTCAGTCTGTTGAACTCACCTCTGGCAGGTTGGCGCAGTTGGATTTGACTTCATACTCAATGTAGGATGCCTCCACTCCTGCCTCTTTACCTGTCTGTGTGTAGCACAGGTCTCTGGTGGAGTTAATCCTGCGGTCCACATCTTCGAGGTTAAACATGCAGAGGGCTGAGTCCTCACTGGGCCGAGTGGATGAAGCCAAATAAGTGGAGAAGACACCAAGAAGAGTTTCCGAGCCATGACCCACCCCACCATTCTTGGTGAGTCCAAGCTGGACAGCTTGCAACAGGTTGTAAATTTTCCCTGCCCTGGAGCATGTTAAGGGTACTTCCACATAAGAGTAATAGGCCTGGTCATCCAAACAAACCCGAGAGATGTAGGTGCGGTACTCGCGTGACTGTGACTTTAAGTCTCTCCTGTAGAAGAGGAAGTATACGTGTTGACGGTGTGCGAATGATGCTACGAAATGATGGTCGTATTCTGACAGGCGGCCGGCCACAGCCAACTTGGCAGTCTCTTCGTAAGAAAAGACGGGTTCGTGGGCGAGGTTTCGTGTGGAGATAGGTGGGTGGCTGCTGGTGTAACCCCGCCCCACAAACAGAACTGGCTGCCTGTCAGGTTGAGAGCGAACCACGAGTCCCACGGTGCTAACATTGGGATGGTTAGCTGCTACATATTGAGTATCCACTGGCCTCTCTGTAGAGAAAAGTACCACATTTACAGAATCCAGACTACGCTTCTGGCAAATCCCTTGGTTGATACTCCCGCAGGTAATTAGCTCCATGGAATAAGGGTCAACTAGCAGGAGTTTGTTGTGGTTGTGTGTCTCCTTAGCCTGAGGGCAGTTGCTCACAGTTACAGGAGGTAAGCACTCCCGGCTGTCTTTAACAGGTCCAGTGTTATCCTGGAGTTCAGGCTGGAGGAATCGATCCAACTGGAACAGGTGATCTCGGGCCCCGACATAGACCCGACTGACACTAGGGTCAGGATGCAGGGCCAGGTGCTCAAACAGAGTGTCATTCCGGATGAAGGTGGGATAAAGACTGGAGGGAGGGGAGTGCGATCCTTGGACAACACCACTAAGTAATGAGGTGAAGGGCCAGCCAACGGCTAGCAGTAGGAGAGACAGCAGTGTCTGGACTGCTGACACTGAAAGACGACGCACCATCCCCGGAGGCATGGCAGCAGAGCTGGGGGACAGAAGACAGGGCAGGTTGTTACAAAGCATGTGTACATTCACTGAAACAGTGGACAAACTTTTCATGTCACAAACCACCAGACAGATACAAGCCATGGATCCCTGTATGATCCTATATTTAGTTACAGAAACTCTTATGGATACATTTCTTTAACAAGCTAGCTAATGCTGGGAAAAGACTTCTGCTGGATCCATTGTGTCAATATCTCAATATGCAATCACAGAGTCATGAACTCTTGTCGTGACTTGGCTGAGAGACATGGTAGACTACATGCTGGACTCAAACCAGTCACAACTTGCAGTCTTTCATGACCTGTGCCAGTGTTTAGAGTTATGCATAGAAAAGTGCCCTGTGCTCTTATGTCTCTTCTGTCTCGTCAATAACATTCAACACCATATTGGAGAAACAGTCATATTGCAATGCTGCATATAGTAATATTGCGAAATAAAAAAACTGACACAATAGTGTGTTTGTCAGGACATTATGAAGCATCCCAGATGCTGTGTTGGTTGTTCCACCATGACACACTACAGGACATGAAACAAGCATTTGTCACACTCAACACCAGGTGATATCCGGCTGATAATGTCTAGTGTAATCCCGGCATTGAATAAAACACAAGCTTAAGAGGAAGTAGGACAGATAAACATCCTAAACTTTGACATATAAAACCCAAACAATGGATCTACCTAGAGCCTAAACTAACACGTCAGTGAGTTCGTAACAATGTTGCCATTAAAAAAAAACATCTATGGTGCGAAAACGGTTAGGCCACACTTTGGGACCCTCTCAAGAATCTGTGGAAGACAGCTCGGAGAACAACTGTCCAAGAGGAACTGGAGTTCCTATGGTGCACTGGACTAAGCTAACTGATCCCACATCCACTTCTGTTGCACTGAGTAGTATCACTTGACACACAAGTCTTTTTTTCTGGCAGATTAGTCATGTAAGAACAACAAATAAAACTACTGATAGATACGATAAGATATTTTTAGAATCTATGACTATACCGAAAAGCATTTAACAGTTTTAACAACCTCAGGAGGACTCCTTCAGAATAATAAACTAGCTGAGACATCAACTCCTCACCATTTGTTTCCAGTGGTATTTTACAGAGGCATGTCACCTCCCAACCTCCCAGCAGCTCTGGTTTAAAAACACATCCTTCTGGACACAACCTGCAACACAAGAGAAAGGACGCATGAGGAAAAAAATTCATCAGTGGCAGTGAATTCAGAGATGACAATCCTCAGTCTAAACAACATTACCATGATTCAACCACAGTGTGTTTTCTCCAAACACAGACTCTTGATGTTCACACACCTTTTTTTTTTTTGCCAACAGTACGCTCCATTAAAAATCGTGGGAAGCTCATACGCATTGAAATTCCTGTCAGACCTATGCCTGACTGGCTACATCCGTTTTTGCGAGTAAAAAAGCCCTCAGCAGAGGCCAAGTCAAGTACTGTCAGTCCAAGAAGGCTTTCAGTGCCACACACACACACACACACACACACACACACACACACACACACACACACACACACTCTGTCTCACTATACAATCCTCCCTCATTGCTAGGATACAAGGTACAAAACCCTTTGGTTTCAGAGTCCTGCCAGAAAAACAAGTTGCTGTGAGGTAAAAGAAGATGGCATGAGAACCTCGCGAGGGGCCTTGAGAGTTCCCTTGTTTGGGCACCTGAATCTGTTTCACGCTTACTTTGTGAAATACTGCAATGTCTCCTCAAGTTATGACTGCTACATTACACTCAATTCTCCCTTTGATTCCAAATACAGTATATTCTTCTCTTCCCCACTCATAATCTCCTTGTTCTTTCTATCCACCTCGCCTCCTCCTGCATCGCCTCCCAACACTCCACCACTGCTACAGAAGCAGGATTATCTCTTGCAAGTTCAGGCGGATCTCCAGTGGGCTTATCCAAAGAGGAGGTTAGGGAAAAAAAGAGGGAGACAGACTGAAAAAGACACTATTCACCTCAGTGAACAGAGCAATCCTCACCCTGTACACACACACACACACACACACACACACACACACACCTCTTTCCCTGCCACACTAGGAGCATTAGAAAGCTTGCTTTGTTGGTGGCAATCTCTTGTGTGTGGGAACGAGGGTAAAGGTCTGGCAACAGGCCAAAGACCAAAAAAAACATTTACTACAACACAATGATTATGATCACTGTTATCCAACTTCAAACAAATGTGAATTAAATAGAAGTCCTCATCAGGAAGTTCCTTGCAAATGTTTGTTTTTCCGCTCGATGGCATGCTCACGTAGAACTACCTCCAGTTCCAATACAAGCAGAGGCACAGAGGTCAGGCAGACTGATGGATGCCTCTGTGACTCACCCTAAAATCATCAAACCTAAATCAAAAGGCAGACTTTGTCCTCTGACCCCTGGGGTGGGGAGAGCTACTTTTCAATACTTGGTGAAAAAACTGCAACTCTGTGTCTCAGGAGCCTGAACCCTGCAGTCAGCATGACACGACTCCCTGGTAAAGGCGCTTTACAGCCCAGTGCAGATAATCCTGAAGGCACTGGACCAGAGCCTAACGGAGCAGAGACAGGAATGACTGGCATGTTACCTCGTAGAAGCACAGCTTCAACAAATACAGTGATTCTCTGATAACTCTCTAAATTTGCAGGCTGTCACTCCATTCATCCAAGAGTAACAGGTCGGTTGGATCCTCATCTATCTTAATGTGTTATTTGCTGAAAGCTGCAAATCAAGAAGCCAAAAACTAGAGTAAACTGGGCTGCCATCACTCTGAGGCCAACCTCATTTGGAAGTGGTTTCCCTTTCCTGCAGTTAATAATCCAATCAGGCCGAACTTCATTCAGAGTTTGAGACACATGAGAACCAGAAAATGGACTTCTGATTCAATTCTCTCACATTAAAAAAAAAAAAAAATCACATTTCGCCTCGAGTGGAAGTCTTTTTTGGTCACTCCAGCAAGCCAAAGGTATCAGTTCGATGTGAGGAGAGAGGAGGAAATGTTTTCCCATAATTACTTTATCTGTTCCTTTACTTTTAGGTAATGGACTCCAGCCTGGTCCACTGCACTGTCTGCAGAAACACTAACTCAGGTCATGATGATATGGAGTATTTGTTCCAACAAAACACACAGGACAGTTTGACAAATAGAACTAAAAAACCTGGTAAATTAGTCATGACACATTTACACTTCAAAGTCGTGCAGGCCAACCTACTGTGTGCCATAAATTCACTTTATTACGCTATGCTTAGCAGTCAACACAATATTTATTTGTTTTGACGTGTAGTTGGCTCGGACTGTGTCGTTTCCTTAAACTGCCACACAGTCCTCTAGCTGGCATTGTTATCAGCAGGAATATGTGTCCTGAGGCTGTGTTCACAAATCAGCACTGCCTTTAGTCATTTGTAATTGTAAGGGTAGAATTACCCACTGTGACAACACCGCGATTGCTGCAATACAATGACCATGACAACTTGTCCTTCCTCTTAGCATCATAATCCACTGTGTAGCATCTGATAAGCTTTCAAACTGACTGTCTGTCAGTCCAGTGGTTCCCAACCTGAAGCTCCCGACCTCCAGTAGTCACCAGGGATTCATGGTGGTCACAAGGCCTTCTTGATTTAAAATATATACTTCTTAATATACATATTAATACCTCAGAATATTGTTCTGTGAAGAAAACTAGATGAAATTGTTATTAAGTTTATATGATTTAAACTTGGGTGTCACACGTGTTAAAACATTAAGCATTAAGGAGAGCCGAGAGCCAAGCCCCCCCCACCCCAAGTAATAATAATAATAATAATAATAATAATACAGACAGAATTGTATAAAAAGTTCCTAAAATATCAGGAAAACTTCCTCTGATGAAACATTCACAGGAAATAATCTGCTCAAAATCAAAATTGACACAAACTTCCTGCAGTTATTGTTTCACTGTTCATTGTTCTGTTCTGTTACTGTTATGCACTAAATATAATATGAGATATCCATAAAAATACTCAATCATAGGAAAAGGTTCTGAAGCAGTGTATTCCTCCATTATTACTTTATCCTAATGCAGACACATTTCACACACACACACACACACACACACACACACACACACACACACACACACACACACACACACACACACACACACACACACACACACACAATAGAAAACATAATGGTGACCTTCTAACAGAAAAGGGCTCCTGTGTTTGTTGTATTTGTCTGAAAAAAGGTGACCGTTAAAAAAGAAAACTGCGTGTGCAGGAGCAGTGATAAGGTTCATCCACACAGCACAGGGAACAATATAAGAAAATATATACTGTATTTTAAACTCTCAGGGATTAAGGCATGAGCCTTAAAAATCCAGCAGTGATGGGCCACTGTGTGGTATGGCTGGTGGAGGGTGGTGATTGGTGTTGGGCATCAAAAGGTGCGTATGTTCATTCACTACGTCCCTCTCCTTGCCTTGACAGAGTTCAGCTGGTAGCCACACATCCTGTCAGTCATTCAAATGACTCACTGTTTCATGTGGAAGAAGGCAGGGCCATGCCAGACTGATGGATCATGGGAGGATGATCTCAATCTCAGAGGCCAGGTAGTTGTGGGGACAGTATCAGACGGACATGACCAGCAGGGTAGAGCACCTCACCTCAGTCTAACAACTTCAACCCACCACAAATGGACTGAACTGCAGCCAAAAGACTACAACACAACGAAGCATTCCTGAGAGGCACATTCAATTGAGCCATCATCCGCTTCATTGAGTCCAGCCTTTCATTCACTTTCAATTCAACTAGCCTACATTCTGGAGGAGACACAAGGACAGCAGCAGGGAGGGGGACAGGGCACATCTGAAGTGAAAAAGCTGGCAGAGGGACATTAGCAGACAGAAACGGGGTTACAGGAAGACAATGGTGAAAGGGGAAGACAGGGGTGAGACAGAGAAGAGGGGACACGACAAGGGAAATCGCCACAAACAAGTGCTCACAAGCCTCACTGATCACTGAGAACTGATGGAATGTGACTAATGATAATAAGCCAGAGACTGAGAGAGAGAGACTGAGAGAGAGAGAGAGACTGAGAGAGAGAGAGAGAGACTGAGAGAGAGAGAGAGAGAGAGAGAGAGACTGAGAGAGACTGAGAGAGAGAGACTGAGAGAGAGAGAGAGACTGAGAGAGAGAGACTGAGAGAGAGAGACTGAGAGAGAGACTGAGAGAGAGAGAGAGAGAGAGAGAGAGAGACTGAGAGAGAGAGAGAGAGAGAGAGACTGAGAGAGAGAGAGAGAGAGAGAGAGAGACAGAGAGAGAGAGAGAGAGAGACTGAGAGAGAGAGAGAGAGACTGAGAGAGAGAGACAGAGAGAGAGAGACTGAGAGAGACTGAGAGAGAGAGAGAGAGAGAGAGAGAGAGAGAGAGAGAGAGAGACTGAGAGAGAGAGACAGAGAGAGAGACTGAGAGAGAGAGACTGAGAGACTGAGAGAGAGAGAGAGACTGAGAGAGAGAGAGAGAGAGAGAGAGACTGAGAGAGAGAGAGACTGAGAGAGAGACTGAGAGAGAGAGAGAGAGAGAGAGAGAGAGAGAGACTGAGAGAGAGACTGAGAGAGAGAGACTGAGAGACTGAGAGAGAGAGAGACTGAGAGAGAGAGACAGAGAGAGACCGACAGAGAGAGAGAGACAGAGAGAGAGAGGGAGACAGAGAGAGAGAGGGACAGAAAGAGAGAGAGAGACAGACAGACAGACAGACAGACAGACAGACAGACAGACAGACAGAGACTGAGAGAGCTGTGGCCATTAATTATAGGGCCTACCCATAATGCCCCATTCAACACCCACTCACTGGCAGAACAAGGGGGAGGGGAAATAAAGCAAGTTTGTAATTAGTGACATGATTGTGAGCATAAACACACAAATGTGCACACGCACACACACGCCTATAATGAGAAGTCCTCCTCTGTACACTCTGAACAAATAAACACACCCCAAAATGCCCCTGTGTGCGTACACACGCGCGTGGGCACACACTCACACTCACACTCACAGTCACACTCACGCACACACACACACACACACACACACGCACACACACACACACACACTCACACACACTCACACACACTCACAGCGAGGCCTTGAGTGAATGCAGCCATCTGCAATCAGTCATTGCCTTTACATCAACAAACAGTGTTTACAAAGGATGCTTTAGTGGCTGTGAGAGCCCGCGGTGTTCAATTACACAAACACTGGCCTTCAACATCCTCCTCCTGCTTCTCCACAACACAACTGTTACTGCTGGGATATACGAGCTGTGCAAACCATCAGGACTACTTTGTAACACCTTGTAACAATTCAGAAGTTGCTAAAGAAACAAACAGTGTACAGCTAATCCATTGTTAGCTAACACAACAAACACAACTGTCTGTACTTTGTTTATGATTTAGGCAACCAGGAGAGTTCCATGTCAATGCAAGCCTTGGAAACTCTCCCACTGTCAGTCCCCAAACAATATCAACAGGACTTTTACTTCCGGCATGACGAGAGAACAGTGAACCCTCAGGATACCCACAAAGACAGTTCAGATAGAGCCTCTCATGTTACCGTGTTTCATTCGGGCTGCGTTCAGACTGCAGACAAATCAGTTTTGTTTCTCAAATCAGATCTTTAAGACAGACTGTCTGCACTGCTATCTGCAAGTAATCAGATCATGTGTGTGTCCAGACATCACGGCCCTTTCTGCGCAGGTAGCTGTGGTAACCACGTAGATATCAGAAACTGTGTATGCTGGTGACGTGGCATTTTAACATGGAAGCATGAGAAATGAGGATCCATCGTCTCGCCCTCCAAAAAAAAATTGCGCTGTCAAATCACAGGGCAGAGCTCCAACCTGTGTTGTCTGCACTGCTCAGCTAGCAGCAGCATGACTCTGCTCAGCCACTCTGACTTGACTCAATGTGTGGTGCATTGTGACTGATGCAGAAGACACTTTGAAATCTGATTTGAAATGTGACTGAGACACAGCTGTATATATAAATATCGATGTCCAAATGGAATCACATTTCAAACCACCAGACGTGGCTCTGATCCAGATTGCAAACATTTTATGTCAGTCAATCTGCATAAGCCAAAAAAACAGATTTGTGCTGGCAGTGCCTTAAGCTCCATGAAACTTTTTAGGCTGTTGTGCTCATTAAGTAATCTTTGTCTTCTGATTCGTAACATATAGAAACACTTGTTGAGGTGGTGGAGCACACATTTTAATGTGCAGCTGTCTGCTGCAGCTTCTCCCACCCTGCAGGTAGCTCTTTATAGTAACTATTAATAGCAGACTCAGTCATAACACCAGACCAAAGCGTATCACTCAGCTCGCTGCGTGCTGCCAACATCGCTTCCGGAGATGTTCTTGCTGCACACTGAGCATGCACAGCTGTTTATCATAAAGTGTGAGATTTCCACTTCTTATATGGCGTGAGAATCAAACAGGATCACGGCCACATCGTCTGTAAATCTGACCATATCTAGCTGTAAGAGTTTTACACAAAGTGTTTTATGGGAAAGATCGTCCATCTCTAATAGTTAAATACTGACTCAAAGTTTCATGATCTTAATAAGCATGTGCAGAAGTAGCAGTGGTTACTGTACTGTGTCTGTGTCCGCTGGAGCTGGAGCTGGACAGCCCAGCTGGCTGCCTGACAAGAAGTTATTTATAGAGAAACCCCTCAACAATTGCCGCCCATCTAAAAGAACACATTTCTCCTCGGCTGATGACAGAGAGAAAGAGAGATAGAGAGAGAGAGAGAGAGAGAGAGAGAGAGGGAGAGAGGGAAAGAGAGAATGAAGAGGAGGAGGAGGGGAATCATCGCTCTGTGCTCTCTTCTGGAAAATGTTCTTCCAGAAATTAAGACATAAAAGTCCCTCAGTGTCTCTGATCAGGCCCTTTTAAGGAATGAATCCCTCAATGACCTGACAGTGGGTTTTTCTGGACATGTTTCAGTGGTCAGAGGAGAGCCACTTGCCGCTGCAGAGGAGCTGGGTGGGTAAAGGAAGTTCCCATGGCTGTTAAACTTTATGGCCCTGAAGAAATCGCCCTGGGGTGACAGAGGTTGAGCCTGGATATAAGACAGGACGGATATCCGGGTCTTAGGGATCACCTCTACGTTTGGGTGGAACTTAGAATTGCTTTGACCAAACGTGTGCATGCGTTTTCTTTTTCCTCATCATGAATCAGTGCTGCTGTTCACTGGGCTGAGGTCAGATGTGACATCAGACACAAAGAGGCTCTGGCGTCTTGCTCCCATTTTTTTGGCATAATCAAAGACACTTCACAAGTGTAAGGCTCACTGACTGTACACAAAGAGTAGAGACTGCAGACGACTACTTTAACAGCAGCTATGCTCTAAATCTTTTGTTACATTGAGATCTACCTCCTGTCTGTCACCACATCATTCAAGTCAATAGACTAACCAAAGCAAGATGTTTGTAGCAGCTGGAAACCATCAAATAATAACATTTCACTATTAAACACAATCCCATTTAGAGCTCAAATGATTGCCTCCCTTTCATTGGCAGCAGTGTCAAAATATTCACTTGAATCATGTTGCATGACTCCATGGCTACAGTAGTCCTTCAAGTCATGTCAGCATGACAAAGGGGCATGTACATGGTGGAATTAGATGTTAAGGGGCACAAATGAGAGCAAGTAGCGGGTCATCAGGGCTATCATAAACAGTCACAGCTGCCAGACAGGAAGCTATTAAAGTCTGTGGAGTTTATCTGGATCGTAACTCACATGCAGACAGGTGCGGCTGGCAGCACACACATCATAAAGTATCTATAGTGGAGCGAGCAATAACTTGTGAATGCACTCGAGCGGAGAAGCAATAATGCTTCAGGGTAGGTTATAACTCACGTGCCTCACAATCTGATATTATTTGGCCTCGAGGCAAAGTGTTGGTGTCTTCATCTTATTCCACACGAGAGCCGACAAACAACAAACCAGACTGATGAGGAAGGTTTAGACGACTCAGCACAGTGCACAACTGTGTGTATAACCTTAATACATCCAGTTAACTTGCCTCCAGAATACGATCCAGTTAGGGCTGTGATGATTCTGAAACATACTTGTTTTTGGCACAGAGTTTCAGACTGACTGGAGCTGAGCTCCTGTTGAGTTAGAAATACTATAAAGTTACAGCCGGGCTATTTTGCTTTGCTATTTCAGGCTGTAGCTGTAACTATTTCTGTGATGTTACATAACTTTATTTGTACTGGGTTTAGAAAGATAACAGTGAACCAGAGGTATGTTGACTGATAAAGACTCCTCCTAATCATCAGTTATGAAAGTGCACTGGACACATTCATGCGAGAGGCTTTTCTGTGTGGACAGACACATTCAGAAATGTATTTAGTGTATTGTGTATTGCGTGCACTGTATTTAGATCGATCTGAAAACTTTCTGCGGCCGAGATACTTTATGCTTTAAGAATTAATGCTAACGTTCATTTTGCTGACTCTGAGGGAATTTGGCTGACGTGCAGCGAAACCAGCAGCTCTTCTGAATTTCTTCAGTTTTTATGAGTGAGGCGTTCTCCTCATATTCACAGTCAGCTGTGCTGTAAACAAAACATTGTGTCTCAGGGTGTGAAAACTAAATTAAAGTCACTTTAAAAGCATTTATTAAAAAGACAGTTTCTGTTCTATGCTTTCAAAAGGTAAAACACAGCTAATGTGTGTGTCCACGGTCCTGTTCAATGATGGACATGCCGGTCATAGTTGCAGGTGTATCGTACACGTGTGTGGTGTAACCTCTGCACCACAGCGGGTTAGGCAAAGTATAGAGTGGTGTGTATGTGTGTCGAATCCAAGTGTATAATTCCATTGTTCAGGAGTCACTGTGGATGGCAGCTGTCCAACGGGACACTCACATTTACAAGAATAGAAGGGTGGAGACACACACACTGTCACACAGGTTATCATTACCAACTTAACACCGAGACACACTCTTGGACACTGTGTTTAACTGCTTAGGGTCTGAGAGGGGCAGAGTTAAACATGACGAGCATCAGTCCCACAGACGGGAGGAGACACTGGACCAGGCGAGAGGGTTAGTAGACGGCCATAAACGCCAGAATGGGCTCAGAGGAGAAGGCGGATCAAGTGATAGAGATTAACAAGAAACATCAGAGAAATTAGAGCGGGGGACACATCATACTGACATGTGATGCCAATAAAGTGAACTATGAAAATAGGCTTTCAGCCACCTCCAGCAGGAGGCACTGAGCTGAGGCTCAGGAGTCAGAATTAGTGAATCTGCAGTGAATAGCTCTGCTGTTCCACCAGGAGCTCCTGTGGGCAGGACGGCAGACATCCTGAGGCAAATTAGCCAAACACAACCTTTGACACTGGACTGCTCTGTCCCGACGGCTCTGGTCCTGCCCATAGCACATCCATGGCCGGCTGTGGAGTGTGTGGCTACAGGCCTCGCTGTGCCCGGTGGGTTTCCCCACTTGTCGGCCATCTTGTGCCCACGGGCTGTGTGTTTTGAGTGGCCACTGAGGACTAGTTGGCTGGTACATGGTGCAGACAGCTCTGCAGCTCTTTGCTGTTGTTTCCTTCACTTTTTGTTGGTGGAGGAAATGCTGCTGTCACCACCAGACAACCAACACTGACCACAGGAAACAGCACATCGTGATGCACACCACAGCAACATCTGGAACATCTGGATGAAACCGTGTTTAACTTTTTTTATCTTCCAGGTGTTATTCGATAGAATACTGATATTAGAAATTCTTTGGTATTATTTTGAGCCACATATCATATAAATCAATACATGACACACCTCCCAAGAAAAAAACTTGAACAGAGGCCAGGAAGCAAACACTTGGACAGATATAAGAAACGATCATTTGGACTTCAAGGCTCTTCGATGCAAACAGAAGCTACAGTGTGTGTTTGTGCTCCACTGAACTGTGATATCAGCTGTAATCATGCCCGTATAAACAGGACAAAGTCACTGTCCAGCACTAACTCTCTGGGAAGGCTAGAGTCAGTGTGTGTGTGTGTGTGTGTGTGTGTGCGTGCGCGCGCGCACATGCTTGTGTTTTCATGAGGCAATGCCTTCACAGGAAAATTATAGCTTGTGTTCTGACATGCTGATTATGGCGAGGAGAACTATGCACACATTATCAGAAAGAATGCAGAAACTCCTCTGACGGAGAGGAAAAGTACGACGGACAGGAGCTATTTTTTCCTGTCCGCTCATTTTCATCAAGTTACACAGCTGTAGTGGTCTATAGGCAGCTGGGAAGGGAGCCACTGCTGCCTCGACATACAGTCACAGAAGAAATGCAGGGTGAACGCATGAATGACAACGTGGTGAGCCGGACTGAGGAAGTACGATGTTTCTGACACAGAAGCTGCTGAGACGTGATGATTAATGGGTGGAAAGCTCTGAGCACAACAAACATTTCACTAAATTATTTAGTCCCTGACGCACATTTCTATTCATATCACCTGCCACTGTATTTCTCAACGGCCACACATAAATAAATAATAATCAGTAAAACAGATTTTTTCAAAGGATGGTTTAAGATGTAGAGAAGATATCATTTAAAGATATAAATTGAAAGCTATTTTTTGAAAGTATTTATTGAAAATATTTGAATGCACACATCTGAAATAAAGCCTATGGACTACTACAGGTGGGCAGTGTGTTTTTTCCTCTGCTGACAGGAAATCTGCAGCATCTAAAAATGTCATGCCGTTGCTGGGTTTTTCCTCTAACCACAGGACTGATGCTCCACAAACTTCCAAGTTTACTACAGGGTCAGACGGTGAAGAATGTTTTGGTGAATCTGGAGTTGAAATTGAAGAGAATCTTGCTGCATGAGGCCGTCTGTCTCTCTGATCTCTCCTCAACAGTTCTGTCTGTCTTTTTGTGAGCCTGAATAGTCTCAACGTGCACACTTTCAGACAGTCTTCCCTCGAAGGCACTCATGGTGTCACTCGGTTGGGTATGACACTGATTTGAGGAACACTTTGTTTGAAGCATACTGAGGCCTTCAGGCGATCAACATGAGCATGCTGAGAACCAGACAGTCAGTGACAGTTTCTGAGGATGGTTATCTCAGACATTTACATGTACTCATTATTAACTGTGTTTTGAAGAGATCTGTTTAATACGGTCAAACCTATGAATTGTCTAATCATCCAGTCATAGTATTGGTTGGCACACCAACCGATGGGGTAAAGCAGTCTAATACAACGCCTCTTAATATCCATGAGGTCAGACTAAATTATAGAAACAAACAGCAGCAGACTGCCTCAGTTTGAGCTACATGTACTGAATACACTGAATAAAATAAAGTGCATGTCGCTAAGTGTTAGAAACATGCTAACACATGAGAAGAAATCTGGTTTCTCCTGCACTAATCCAGCTGTGCACACTGAGCTTCTTTGATCCCTGAGTCTGATTCCAGAGAGCAGGCTTCTTGTTGACAAGACTTTTAGGAAATCAGTTTACTGCAGAGAGCCAATAGTAACGAGGTTACTGAGGTGTATGTCAGAGGACTAACCATGACGTTGTTCTAACATCTCAGCAGCTCAAGTGATAAGTTAAGACTTTACCAGATATTGATGAAAATAGATCCAACTTCTAACTTCTGATTCTAAACCCTGAACTCAAGGCCTGATAACACAATGAGCAGCCAACAGATCCTCCAGCCAGCCCTGGATCACCTCCACCTGCGTTTCTCCACGCCTCACCAGATAAAGTGCTGGTTCGGGGCTTGTAATTCAGCTGGTCTAACCTGCTCTGAAGGCACACTCTCACTCTGACAGTCTTATCTTTTGTTTGATGCTGTGTGTGAGTGACTGAACAAAGCTAGAAGCTGCTCCATATTCATGACTCAAGTCACAGGAGAGGGGACCAGACACACACACACCCCTCAGGCATTGACAGCTTGTTAATGCTACTTGGCCTTGCAGTGCAGGATTTTATGCCAGCAGCACAATGCTGACTGTGAGAATCGAACCAATAGTGCAGCCGAGAAATGAAGTGTGATTGGTTAAAGTTTCCTAGCAACAGAGAGGAAGACTGTATCCCCAGTAACAACAACATTAAAACTTCACATTCTGCCTCGTGTGTGTGTGTGTGTGTGTGTGTCTGGATCTCAACAGTCAGTAGGCAGGCGCTCCAAACACCAATCCAAAGTCTCTCACCTCATTTTTAATGATCCTCGCTCACTCAGTGTTTCAGTCTTTACTCCTGGCTGTTCCTCACAGCGCACAGGGCCAGCTGTGAACTCCAGACCACATGACATGTACGTGACATCAAGCAAACATGTACATGTTGTCTGAATGTGACATAATTGGTCATTATCATCAGACCCCAGTAAACCAAAGTAATATTAGCCTGCATCCTAACATGCTAAACTACGGCAACGAACATGGTATCAGTTGAACAGTAATAATCTGAATTTACTATCTTAGCCACGGTCCAGCATTATGACAGTAAAAACTGTGAGGAAATATAATTTTGGCAACCGTTTGGAACTGTGGGCAAAGTTGCTAATCAATGAGCGGCTCTGCTCTGAGGTATGATTGGATGTTTATCTGAGTTTGGTAGCAATGATGTACCTATATTTGTCAGTGTTTCATTTGTTTGATTAGCAATGATGAATTATTCTACCCACAAACCACGTCTTGATTGACTTTCCAGATTTATGGAAATATAAAATGACATCGACCCTGACAGAGCCTTTTATCTACTAACTGTAGCCACATTTTTGCAGTTCATCCCAACACACATGGTGCTCAGACCTGCTCATGTCAGGCTCAGATATGTTGATTTACATTTGGCTGAAGATACAGATACAGGACGTGGAGGTGGATGTGAAGCAAAGTTTATACCTGAATCATCATGGCTTGTTCCCATTATTTTCTGGGATAATAATTTAAATAATAATAATAATTTAAAGTCTTTCCAAAGTGGAATTTTCCAAGAAGAGATTAGGCAAATAAAAAACAGGCTTAATAGCACAAATACAGCAAAGTGCAGACACCATAATATTAATTGAAAGGGTAAATGTGAGAGAGTGAGGTCATTTAGGATTATTGGTCCATTTAAAACTTAGTCTGTGCTTTAATTATCATGTTCATTTTTAATGATGCTCCACAGTGAGCAGATTTCACTGTGACAGTTATCTGGGATTATGTTTCTGCTGCTAAAAGCTGGCTGAATTGTTATGACTGCATAATCATCACTCATAAATTCAAAAATAGTGTTTTTAAGAAGCGGTCCCTCTTGGTTTCATACAGAATCCTTCACTCAGATACAGTGAACTCGATCTGCAGACACTGGAGAATCTCCTTTTATCAGTCAGTATACAGCCCGTCACTCTGCCATTAATATTTCACATGTGAGACACAAAAAGCTGTCAGCTGAAAGATGCTTGGCATTGCATTATGTGCGTTTGGAGCTTCGCCCGTACTGAAAGTTCAGGATTTGACTTCAGACCATTCTTGATGAGTAGCACTGAATGGTTGCTGTGGTCAGCCTTGGTTGATTTGTGCCTTTTAATAACAAACAAACCAGTTGGCCACCACAACAACCCAAAACCCCTCCTATTCCTTTGGCATTCAGCACCTTCCTTCTCCAACACAACACAACACAAACACTTGAAACGTGTTCTCTCAGCATCTCACCTCAGAATAAACAGATGAAGATGAACTCATCACATGAGAACCGATGACAGTGCACAAACGCTATTCAGTGGAAGCGCTCCAAATGGAATTATCATGGCACTGGAAGAGTTAACATGAGACTTTTTTTGTCCACAACATGGCACAGGGAGACTGAGAGCATACATTTCAGGTTCATCTGTGCAGACATGATTTGAAGCTGCTGCACGGTTGTGAAACAGACCTCAGTAAAGTCTGATCCTCCATCAGCCCTCTGAAACACTGAACAACTGTTCTGAAAATGTATTTCAGACTGACATATCTCTCTCTCTCTCTCTCATATATCAGAGGAGCAGGTAACGTGCTGCCTCTTGTAATCTCAGGATCATATTAAAGGCAGTGTTCTTGAAGGTAGCAGAGGTGATGTTGTAAAGGATGGTGAGCGTGCTCTCATGGAGGGGTAGTGCAGACCAGTAAACAAACAGACACACATACACACACACTTGAACATATATAAAGGCTCCTTTCTGTGCCTGCCTGGACATTAACAAGGGCAGTGCAGAGAGAGTGAAGGGTAAATGTTAGTGTGGCTGCTGCTGTGTTGTCTGGTCCTCCCTGAATGCTGTGTGTGTGTGTGTGTGTGTGTATAAAACAGACCGCTACACAAAGAGCCTCTTTGTGGTCCCATGCGGTTAATGCTGCTTTTCCATAGTGTTGCCTTAATAAAACATTAGGGTGTGTGTTGCTTATGGAGCCACGCTTGTTGTGTAACATACAAAGGTGAGAGTGAAGCCATAAAACAGTCTGAAGAGTGCGGAGCGCAGTAAAACCTAAATGAGCTACACCAACACAGTATCAGAATAATTAAAAAAAGAATCCTCCAGTTTGAGAAGTCAGAAAGCAGAAGTGCTGTCAGCCACTCCACAGGTTTGACAAGCCATGAAACCATCAAGAGCCTGGAGCGTTCCCACAGCTGTGAGTCACATAATGGGATGATACACAGGTTGATAACCAAGACAAACACAGAATCAAGCGCACACAGTCCAAGTCACTGGAAGGGCTCAGCCTCTAATTATTTGTTAACAAATCTGTGGAGAAAAGGAGCAACCCCAGCAGCTCTCACTGCTGCATCTCTAAAAGCAACAGCAAAAATCAATAAGTGGAAGTCTGTTTCCTCGAGAGCTCAACAAACTAAGACGACAAGATCAGATAGGATTTATCAGATTTGTGTGGTTCCTCATTTCTAAACGAATCTGACTTCATTTCCTGAAGTAACGCAGTTATACAAACTTTTTGTTGTTGTTCTTACTTCACCAGGCTCTGTTCAGTGCCTCTTGGAGGAACCATGGCCTGCTGCTGCTTCAACCCAGCTTCAGTGCTCCAGGCTGGCAGGCACAGCCCAACAGCCAATTATGGAGCTCAGGAGGAGGATTTCTATGAGCTGCCTACAATGCAAATGTACTTAATATTTCTGGATATGTCATGGGGAGGAGGCCGCGTGTGTGTGCGCGTGTGTCAGAGAGAGAGAGGAGAATATTAGGGCTGCAACGATTCCTTCCCTTCGAATACAAAAAATGATCGAGGAATTTCCTCTGCCTCAAAGCCTCGTTTAATTAAATTTAAAGCTCACGTTTCGCACGGATTCTTTTTAGTGTGACATAACGTGCTTACGTTACAGGCTATGCGTCCCCTGCAAAGCGGAAGAAGACGGAAGGGCGCTTTTGGTAACGTGTGTGGACAGTGTTGATGTTCAGAACGGCAGACGCCGGGACCGAAAACAGTGAAAGCAGCGAAAATGAGCAAACGCAGCAAAGCGAAAGTAATAAGAATACCGGTTATAATTTTATCCGATTACTTGATTAATCGATGGAATATTCGATAGAATACTTGATTACCAAAATATTCGATAGCTGCAGCTCTAGAGAATATTCATGTGGATGCATTTCTAGGTACCTGTGCAAGTTCACATTGTTAGTAAATGCCTTGAAGGGAGGGCTGTGTAGAGAGAGGTGTGTGTGTAACACCATGACAACCACAGCGAGTTACCTTCCAGTGTAACACTGTCTAAGAACTGTGACACTGTCTGAAACTATGAGTAATCTCTAACACTAAACCTGCTCTGCCACAGCAGACCACCCTGAAGGTGGACTTGCCATCGTGGTTTGGGCCACCCGCATGTAGCTGCTGCCGGCTGGAGCAAAGCATGCTGGTCCGACCGAGCTGACACACACAGAAGAACGTCACGGAAAAGAGATGTTCATTAAAAAAGAAAAATAGATAAGAGCACAACACATTCCTGTCTGAATGGAGACTGCAGAAATGTTGTTTACTTCCTAACTCACACTGAGGGAGTGTGAGTGTGAGTCTGTGTGTGTGTGTGTGTGTGTGTGTGTGTGTGTGTGTGGTAGAGGCAGAGATACTGTCAGTGTGACTGTCTCTCACCTCTGCCTGTTATACAAGCAGGAGGTTTACAATAAGGTGCTGAAGGACACGAGTGTCAGTGTGCTTATTAGGCTGCATGGATGGTGGGGTAAAGGGAGGAGAGAGGAGTCATCCTCCACTTCATCACCCACCCTTCAAGACACATGTCTGTCAGTCATTCCTTCACACTGTCAGAAATGTGCCTGGCTTTCCTGAGCGTCTGCTCTGAAGTACACCTCAGAGTATTTCCTCTCATTTTGGCATGCGCTCTCACAGCTAACCAGTTTGGTACACTTTAAACCTGTTACCTGATACATCAGACAATGACAGCTGAATGGTAACCAACCCACCAAAAACTCTTCATTCATCGAGTCAGATGTGAAAATATTAATAATGCCTCTCACTCCTTTCACTATATTTTCATATTTTCACATCTCACATGGTCAATTAGGATCAATTTTGACCAGATCTCAGTTGTTGGAACAGTGGAAAGACAAACCAAAGTGTTCCGATGTTACGAGGTAAAATGACCTTTGTCAGTGATGTTTGGTGGCTTTGAACACAGCGACAGGATTTACTATCTCTGTAGATAATGCTGTCAGACACTTCTAATAATCTGAGTCTGTCAGTGGCAAAAACAAGCAGAGCTACTGTCCCCGTTACTCATTTACACAAAGCATGGGAACATTGAAAAACACATTGAAAGCTGTTTTTCATCAGTAACAACAGAAACATACAGAGCTGACACTCTTAAAGTCATATTATGGTATTATTATGCCGTCTTATTTGCATGCCATGTCTAGCTGTCAGTCAGCAGAATGTGATTTGATTCTGGGCTCAGGTAGTCTCATGATGAAGGATGACACTCACCAAAGCTGTCCAATGAATGAGTTACCTGTCAGGCAGCGATGTCAATCATTTTTTTACTGACCCAAACTACAGGTGTAAAAGTCACCTCCATCACTCATCACCAGTGGCTCTCAAACTGGGGGGCAAAGCCATACCTGGGAGGGTCGAACATAACCGGGGAAAACATGGAGTGACACTATAGGCCTTTTGGCTACATCTGACATTTATATCTATTTACTACACACATTCTATTTTCTGTTAATAGAGTGAATTCTGAGAGAAAGCAAAACAAATAGCAGTATGAAGGCCATGTACACTACTTTCTACTGACAATCCCACAAAGCAATCTTTTACACTTTGTATATGCAACAATTACCACTGCTAAACTTGTCAAACAAAGGTGTAAATAACAGCATTAATTGTAGCATTGTATGGCAACCATTGATGGAACTGGTACCGACTGTCATGACGGTCAAAATGTGGCAAAGTTCTCTGATGCTAGCAAGATTCAGCTTATCAAGATTCATTCAGAAAGCATAATGTCAAATACAACACAGACAGTGAACAGTTTGGAGACCGAAATGTCACGTGATGTTGAGTGATACTCTTTCTTACAGCGATTACAGGTCATGTGATTCAGTAAATATCGCCTCACAGTCCACAAGCATTCTGCTCTGTGTTGTGCTGGAAACAAAATCTGGCAGTTAAACAATGAAGAGTGGCTCTGACCAAGCGACGCAACAGCAACCTGTTATTCCAGTCATGATTTGTGTGTCAGGTAACGTTAAATTAAAGGTTACTTCTCAGTTTGCTAAGACATGCTGTTGTTTTGATGTTAGCTATAGTTGCAGGAGAGTTGTGAGTATGTTTGAGAGCTGGTGTGCTCTGAAAAACCATCTTATCATCAACACAGCAGCAAATTTAGTCTGAAAACCCACAACAGCAGCCAACACTAGATACTTTATTTGGTGTGTGTGTGTGTGTGTGTCGTTTATTTATTGGTGTTTTTGGTGCTGGATTTCTCCAGAAACGATTACCCCACCCTTAAATAAAAACATCTGCCTAACACCTTCCCTATGTTCCTGCAGCCCGGCCCATGATTTACTGCTTCCATTGAATTTCCTTGTAAACACAAAACAATCTTGCACAATTTATGAATCGCTGATTACAAATTAACATTATTTATCTGCCAATAGCAGGAAAAACAAGCAAGTAATGGTGCTGAATCAGTATGTTTTACTCTGCAGTGAGTGTGCTGCTCTCCAGGCAGTACAGATGCAGGAATGTCGCATCACCCGCATGACCCCCGTGCTCTTTCTTCACCATAAATAGTGCAGCATCTCTCTCAGAGTTAAATGCTCACACAGGGAACATTTCCCTCTCAGCTCCAGCCTCACCACCTGCTGGGAATATACAGTAAAAATCTGCACGGTGCAGCGCGCTTTTAAAGGTGAAGCAGAAGGAATGGGCCTTAAATTATTTCTCTAACAGTAGACAATAGGGAATGTAAAAATTTTAAAAGGTCTTGACAATTTATCTACGTTTGAAAAGAGCACGACTTCCTCGCTGTGGGAGGCGCACAGTGGAGCAGCTTGCTTTAGCTGTGGGTGAATGTCTACACAATAACGTCACTGTGCGCTGCTGCCTGTTGCATGGTGATATTGTTTGGACTTTGGTGGTTCTTGCAGTGTTTTGGGTAGAAGTTAAGTCATATTTTGGGACTATTTTCAGCTGCGTGATGGCTGCTTAAAGACTGTGCACCGTGCACAATGAGAGGTTTGAGGAGCACAGAGGTGCCTTCACACTCTTCTTGGGGCTGCTGGTGATTTTGACGGGAATTCTCAAACTGTGTATGGATGATGTATGCTACATTAATATGTTCTCTGTTCTGAGAACACTAGGAGCTGGTTATGATCTGATACAGCGACAGTACTGGTGACAATATGATGCCTGAGGGTTAGTACACGTACCAAAACTACTCTTTATTATATGAAATGTAAAGAAGATTAAGTTTTTACTGCTAACGTATGTGCTTGCATATGAAGGTAATTTCTGTAATGTCAACCTGTCAACATCAACAACAACAACAACAAAAAGGCTGCAATATCTTGCAGAGACAGTGTGTGAGCTCACTTCTATCCTGCACAGCGGCAGTCACAAAAATCATTCAAACTGTCTCCAAACTGTCTTTTAATAAGCTCATAAACATCCTCCTCCCACACAATAACTCTTGGGAACTTCTGACACATTTACCTCTGGATCGCTCCTCTGTATTTAAGAATATTGATACAGGATGAGACGTGTAGGCCAGATTTTGTACTCTGAGACTCGCCCAGATGTTCACTGACAACTGTTTTGACGGTGCAAGAAAAGTAGTGAGATATGACACCTTAAAGACACAGTATTTATACTGTAGAGCAGGCATGTCCAAAGTACGGCCCGGGGGCCAATCACGGCCCGCGGTCAGATGTCATGCGGCCCTCAGCTTCACTTTTATAATATATTATTTATGGCCTGCTAGGATTGTCAGACACTGTATGTCTGGAAGATTTGTCTTTTATTGTTGACATAATGAAGCATTTGAACCTTTAAGGACATAACTGCTGCTGTTATATATCTGTAGATGTGACACTAAATATTACTTTGTTGAAGAGAAGAGACAGAGTGATACGTTTTAAACTTAAATGTTAACAGACTTTGCATTACTCATAACAAGTCATGTTTAAAATAGACATGAGGTTCAGATTTGTATCAACTTTAAGTTTAACGTATTCCATACAATTTATTCTTTGTTATCTGACTCCAGATGTGAAAGAAAGGAAGAACTGGTTTTTAGATTTGTTCACACTGATTGGCTTAGATTTGGTGACATTGCCATTTTAAAAAAATGATAAGTGTGACAATAAAAAAATAAAATTGTTACAGAACATTTGTATGTAACTTTTATTGTTCATTTTTTCATTTTTTAAATGTTAGTATTGGCCCCTGGACATCTTCACATTGTCAAATCTGGCCCTCTTTAAAAGAAGTTTGGACGCCGCTGCTGTAGAGAATGTAAGAATAAAGACACAGTATGTATACTGCATAGTCTGATCATAGCACAAAGCAGCATGGCCTCATGGGAGTTGCTGTCTTCATTATTAAACTACAATTGAAGATGAAAATCTATCTGAGGTGACTCAGGCGCAAATCATGTTCGCAGAGATCATCAAGTTTTAGTGTTTAGTCATGCTCGCTCCTCACTCTCTGATGTATTCCACATATGCCATGTTTACCAGGAGGTTATAGCAACTAGATCAAGAACTAATATCTGGGATATTACAAGACGACAACAAAACGTATGACACGGCTTGTGTTTATAGACCAATGCCACTTACTTTGATCCTTTTATAGCATATTTTATATGAAGTTTTTAAGAAAGAGAAAATATGCTAATACTCAGAAATAGGCGAGGAAGTGAAAAGTAGTGAGATATTGAAGAAGCATTGTTTTAGCATCAGTACTGAGATTCATGCATCATACTGGCATCTGCATCGAAAAACTTTCACATGATACCCACTACGAGTCACAACTGGGAATAAATGGAAGAAGAAAAGTAATGAGCTGGCTGTAAATGATACTTCAAGGAGGATGTACACATGTGTGTGTGTGTGTGTGTGTGTACATTTGGCGGACGGTAAAGAAATCCACAGTCAAGTCTCACACCTCCACTCTAACAGTCTCATTCATCATGGTGCTCCAGACAGCACAAGGGTCACCAACCCTTCACACACACACACACACACACACACACACACACACACACATATACCTCATTATACGGAAAGGCAGGGGATAACAGCACCCACCGCCTCTGCTCTGAAATCACCCAAAGCATCATTCACGTCTAAACGAGGTCTGAGTGACCCGACCTTGGAAGGCAGGCAGCAGGCAGCACCGTGCTTTCATCCAGTTGGGAGGCAGGAACACAGGTAGGTAAACAACACACACACACACACACACACACAGCCAAGAGGAACAGCCAGGACTTTCAGCAACGGCTCTTTTACTGCTATCATCCCAAATATCACAAATAAAAGGAATCTGACCTGATCCACTGTGGTCCACCGATGAGAAGATGGAGGTTAGCCCCTGGACACAGCTAAACACGAGGAGGGGGGTTGCCAGGTTTGGGCAAAGATGACAGGAGGAGGTGGCACTCGATGGTGAGAGGTGACTTTTTAAATAGAAGGAAGACAGAGAAAACATTTTCCTCATCAGTGTCACAAGTACAGATCCCACTTAAACAGCAAAAACATGGCCGAGTGGTCCAAGTAGTCCTAGACGCAGCAGTCTGAGACATACTCAAGTGCAAGTTTAAACAGCAGATTATGAGTACATTATACCCAGAGCCATGCAGAGAGAGAGAGTTAACCCTCCCTCTAAACAGCGCTGGTTATACCTAAAGATCTGAGTGAATTTGAGTTCTAATGTTTTGCTATCCGTACACAGAGCTAATTTTATCACTAGTAATGATACAGGAGAGAAGATTTCATTCATTCACTGTTACATATGGATGACAAACTTGTTAGATGAAGATAGATTTCATTAGCAGGACTTTTCTTTTAATACATCCAATGTTTGTACATTTTGCTTTTCGTGTGTGCAGTGTGTCTTTGGCCTACATTCAGTCAATTAAATGACATTTAACAAAGGAGCAGAAATAATGATTGTTATTAATAAATAATAGGTAAGGTTCATCTTCTTGGAACACTGAAAGAAGGGGCATGCAACCAACTGAGAAAGTTAATAGCTGCTCGCTAAGAGTGGAAAAGTGAGTCTCTAGCTCAGCCTCTAATGGTTTTAACACAGAGTGAACATCTGAACCTTCATGAAGAGATTCACTGTAGCACTTTGTTGGATTACATTTCAGCTCCCCATAGGGTGAACTGGAATAACTTCAGTGATAATCACCAAATAATAGCCTGCTAGCATGCTAAGCTAAGATGGTGAACATAAGACCTAAACAGCAGCATTAGCATTGTGCTCGTCGTAAGTATGAAACCATCCCAGTATTTTCTAACTAGACACTCAAAGACAAAGTGATATCAGTTTTTTGAGTTCATCAGACCAAAGAAGAAAGTGTTATTAACCATCCAGCCAAATTTGAATGATTAAAAATATCAACAAGTTTATGAAATTAGGTGACAAAATCAGGTAAAATCCAGACTTAAACAAGAATAATAACTAGCATATGGATAAGCACAGATGCTAACACGCTGAAGGCTTTTATATTGTTGTGGGTTAGGGAGGCAGGGGATTATGCTCAGGGTGGCCTCAGCGTGTCATCGAGCCACCCTTTAGGACCGCCCACAAAATCCTGGACTGAAAACTGGTGAAAAACTGAAAAACTGTCTTAACCACTAACTCCACATTTCAGTAATATATCGTTCAAAAGTTTTCAGCAACTATTTTCCAACATATTTAATGTATTTTGAAAGAAATCTCAGAATTTCCTTTACACTGACTTTGACACCTCAATGTACTAAAGTGATTCATCAGTCCAACATTCAGCACCACGTCCAGATGCCCCTTTGACACCAGTGTAGGCAGCTCTGAGGACTGAGCTCTGGTTCAACGTTGTTGGTAATGGGATCAATGAGATTACACAGCGTCAGGTACACAGCTGCCTGGGCACTGATAAGCTGGGTGAGGGGTGAGGTGTCAGTGTGTGTGTGTGTGTGTCACAACCTCCTTCACAAGCACACACACACCTCCCACTCAGTGTCATGACATGCTCCCCTCCCTTAGCCCCAGGAGGTAAAACCCACAGCTCTCTCTCCACTGACAGGAAAATCCATGATGTGCTCGTCTCACAGAGGTAAACCTGGAGGGGCCGCTGGTGCGCCTCACCACCTCCATCGCCACGTAAAAACAGTCCCAGCCAGTTCCCAGTGTGACCAGTCCAAACCAAGCCAAAGTAAAGAGGGTGCAAGAGGGTGCATTTCTGTACGAGGGTGGTGGGAGTGTACATGTGGAGGGGGTGATTAGGAGCTGGGACAGCTCATGGGTTTGATTTATGACTTATCCCAACCGTCGTGCTGCAACCAAAACGCACCAGTGGTCCCATCCACATCCTCCTCCCCCGGTGCTCCAGGGAGGCTGGGAGAAAACAGGAGTATGTGTGTGTGTGTGTGTGTGTGTATTTTGTTGTGTTGGGGGTTGGTTGGTACTGTGTGCACCTCTCATCCTTCTGTTCCAATACAAGGGTTAGTCAGCTTCAATAAAAACACAATAGGCACCCTCCCAGCCCCCATCAGCCTCCTGCTGACAGCAACTACTAGTTTGTGTGTGTGTGTGTGTGTGTGTGTGTGTGTGTGTGTGTGTGTGTGTGTCTGCATGGACAAAAATGCTGATCACTAATCAGAACATTCAAAAAGATGCCCACATATAGTACAAAGCTTATTTACTGACCAAACTGCTGAGTGAGTGTCACAAATTTGAGCGTGAGCATAATCAATGACTTTTTGTGGAATGTGTGGATTGAAGGACTCAATGCTTTGTGTGCTTTCCATCCAAACACACTCTCAGGATTGATCTGTGGAAGAGTTTCGCATCCTGTCAGACTTCTAATATCCCGAGTCTAACACGGTGACGTGACTTTCATCAGTTGTTTTGTTTTGTTTTTTTGACCTTAATAGACAGATATCATATTATATATTATATATATTCAAATCTTAATTTTGTTTCATGCTCAATTTTGGAATTAATTTGTTTCTATAGAGCACAGAAACATAAACACAACATCAGTATGACTTGTAGTGTCACAGATGAGCTCCTTAACAGACCAATAAAGAGGAATGACTGACACATGCGCACACACACACACCTCAGCCGAGTGTGTACATCTACTCTTCCAGGTTGCACGGGGGTAATCACTAGGCATGTGTGTGTGTGTGTGTGTGTGTGTGTGTGTGTGTGTGTCTTTCTGGCCTACAAATACACAAACAGACAACAATAGCACTCTGGCCACACCCTGACTCTGCCATAGACTATCAACAAACACATCTCTGTTTGCTCTCGTCTACAGTGGCAGGAGGAATATCTGTCTGCTCTCTTAAAGTTACAGTTTATGACACACAGTCTATAACTGACGCTGACAGTCATTCTTACTCGTGTTCACTCATTTTGATCTATACTGCACTTTTACTGCTGTTTCCACTAGAAGTTACACTTCTCTGGATTTACCAGCTGCCTCTGGAGCAGCGCCGGCACTATAGCACATTAGCTGTAAAGCTGTAGTCTTATCAGCTCAGGATCACAAAGGAAAACAGAGTCTGGAGAAGACTTTCTCATTGGCTAACTTTCCTAACAGGAACATACATCTTTTAAAACAAGCCTATTTTTGTAGTTTTGACATCATTTGTAATCTGTTAGAATAACATTCTGCTGACAGGTTTCAGTACTGACATTTGGGGACAATGCTTTCTTTACTGCCATGTTGTCAACAGCAGACCAACAGATTTGAAACTAACCCCTGCTTTAGGTTGTCCTAACCCTTATATGGACGTGAAAATAAAGTACCACAGATATCTGTAACACCACAAATTATTACAAATGATTGCACTGTAATACAATGAGTCTGTACTGTAACTATAAAGAAGTGCTTGTGTGTCAAAGTTGATCCAGGAAGTTGAACTCTCCATTTTTTTTCTCCATATAAGGGTTTACACAGGCTGCTTCAGTGTGGACATGTTTAATGCCTCTCTATAGTCCATGATGGTCAGTGTGTACCATGTGATCTGTGCTCACAGGGTGTCCCCTTGGACCCAACCTGATTTAGACCGAATATGATTTGGAAGCCTGGCTCTGGTCCCAGGTCAGTTTTTGGTTACTAGGACCTGAGGGGACCAGTGTAGAGCTCTACATCAGCTGCATTACATCTCTGCTGTGTCTGAAGTGTCATCGTAACCATAACTGTGAGAGAATGTTTTAATCTCAGTGTCCCAAATCTGCAGGACCCAATTAAAAAGGACTGGCTTTCTTCACACACTCGCACTCATTGTGTTGAAGTGGTTCAGACTCACACCACAAAGAACAAACATGTTTATTTCTTCTTTGTCTCAAACCCTCAAGAGGCAGAAAATATTTGGATTGCCTGTTTAAAGCTCCACAACAACGCTCCTGTACTTCATCCTACCCTCTCTTTGTCTACATGTCTGTGTGTGTGTGTGTGTGTGTGTGTGTGTGTGTGTGTGTGTGTGTGTGTGTTGTGGGGGCCACGGTGGTTATGGGAGTCATATTGAAGGATTGACAGTCTATTTCCACAGTCTCTCCCACACACTGTTATCAGCACAGTGGCCTGACAGCAGCCTAAATACTAGTCATTACTCTGTCCTCCCTGCTGGCCGGCTCAGATAGACACAGCCTCACAGCAGCAGCAGCAGCAGCAGCTCCAGTCGCCATGACTGATGCTGCACAAATGGTGACACCAGTAAAGAACTCCACATTTAATTACACAGTAAATCCACGGAGAGCTTAAACTCCAATCCATTTTTACAATACTTCATTTACACTGAGGCTATATTCAGCAGTTGACAGCTATAGTAGAGCTGCGGCTTCAGTGTCAGTTTGGAGTTTGGGACTCCTTTATGGGACTCCTCATGCTGTGTTTGGATGTTTTTGCACAGCTAGTAAACAGCAGATGAGTACACAAAGTGGATCTGGTTTCACAGGCTGCTGGTCGCCACTCCTTTGGATGTGCGGCCTTTGAAGGAGTCAGGTAACAGATGCACAAGCTGGCACTAAACTAGAGACCAGTAATTACACGCTCTAAAAACACACACACACAGACACACACAAACATCTAATCAACTTGTTAGTACAAACGCACAGTCACACTACAGTGCTGCTCCAATTCCCAAATGTCTTCATTAGTTCTTCTTCACAGCAGTGAGTCCTCTCTGGTCGGGCCTGTTCACACAGCTCTACAGCTACAATCAAAGAAAGAGCTGCTCAGCAACCAATCAGATTCCTTCAGGCCATGTGCACACACAGCCCAATTGGCCGTCCCGTTCTCTTGTGAGTTTCAAGAATCTGCACGCTGACAAGGACATTACAGAGACTCAGCGCCCACCCCCTGCTGTGAGAGGGTCCACGCACACCCTTGTTTAATTGCCCCTTCATGCCCCCAACCTTGTCTGGGACCCATGTGTTATGAAACTGGTTTGATAGTTTCATTGGAAGTCTTGTACTGTGAGTGGTTCAAAATGTTCCTCTAGCCAACATCGATGCAGAAGATACCGTCAGTTAACGTGACATGATGAAGTCTGGTAGACTCTGATCACAAGAATTCTGTCGACCAACTTCAACTTTTGCAGGAAAGCAAAGTGAGGTCAGCGGGTAAGGCACTGTGTCCTTCTTTAGCAGTCTCCTTGTTTTGATGCATTTGTGTTGTGACTGTTTCATTCGTCTCTCTCACTAAACGACTGTACATGACGACACACTGTTTGGAAAAAAGACAGGCACTTTTAAAAACGGATTAGATGAACCATCAGTCTATCACCGTTTATCATGGTCAAACTTCAACCAATCAGATCATCAAACCATAGAACACAGTCAAACTCTTACAGAAGAGAGTGAATACATTGTTTCCATCAAGAAGAGCAGCTAATATAGAAATACTCTTGTGTCTAGCATTGTCTAGCATTAAAGCACGGCTGTAGCTCATCCTGACAGTAGTTCTTCTTAAGATGCTGATTGGTCCTGAACACTGTGGTTCGGACACATAGCTTCAAGTCTGGCATGACGGATTTTCTCATGATGTCTGAGTCCAGTTTCCTCGCAGGGTTAGGAGGTTACAGCCCTGGTTGGTCCTTCTTGAGCACTGCAGTTTGCCGTGGCTCCCTCTGATGTGACACGTCATCACAGAGCAGCCTGGGCCCATGGAAAAACTCTAACAGTGTTTCTATAAATACATGTTTTCCTCCATTGATTTCCCACAATTCATTTCAGCAGCAGAGGGTCCTACAGGCACTTTGTAGAGACCTGGTCATTTTGGCCAGTCTGCAGCTTTTCCATGCTTTGTTTTCTCCACTCAGAGCTTAATTGGTCGGCCATTTAAAGCCAAGAGAAACAGTGAGGACAGGTCCCCAGAGACCAGCGACAATGTGTGTGTGTAAATGTGTAGCCAGTGAGGTGGGGGGAGGGTGTAAAATGGGTTGTGTATTGTCCTTTCATCCCCTGATGTATATATGTGTGTGTGTGTGTGTGTGTGTGTGTGTGTGTGTGTGTGTGTGTGTGTGTGTGTGTGTGTGTGTGTGTGTGTGTCAATGGGTCAGGCCCGTTCCCTCTGGAGCGTTCCTTATTGATCAGCCTCATGTGTGTTTAACTGTACCTCTGGGTATCATCTGGCCTCCATCTCTAATCTGTCCATTGTCTCTTTCAATATATTATTTCTCATATATATGTCTTCACTTCAGCCTCCAGCCTCTGCTCCATCCATTTCCCCATCACCCTGCTCTGTATTGCCTCTCTTTGTCTCTCTCAGCATCTAATTTACCTTTCTGTCTCTCTGCGTCTTTGCTCTTACTCAGTCTGTCTATTAATTTAGTCTGTCTTGGATGGATGGAGGGGGGAGGGAGAACAGAGGCAGAGGACGGCTGGTTCAATGAGAGAGGTGAGGGTACGGGACAAGGTGGAGGATGGGAATTATTGAGAAGCAGAGAAAAATAAGAGACTGTGGCTAAGACATGTCTAGAAAGACATGAACCTATCTTAACTAGAAAAAGAGACTTTGAATAAGTAGACCCTTTAATGTCTTACATAATATGGACATTTTTTAAAATCACCTAACAGATGGGAGAGACGAGCAACGAACAAGCAAATAATCAAACCCAGACAACAAATCAACCGCAGAGCAAATGGCTGAGACCTCCTCTCATTTTAATACATTTGAATAGTAAAAAGCAGAGAGCGATGCAGGCCACGGCCCAGCTCAAAGCCCAGCGCAATTAGGCCTGAAAGTAAAAACATTTCATGCAGAAATGTTTTCCTGTTTTTCTTGTCTTCTTTTTTTCTCTCAGGGGTTTGGACAAATTTGCATACACAAATTTGGGTAATGGATCAGAAAGATTAAAGTAAAAGTTCATTGTAGAGATCTTTAACACAGCTATGAGAGTTTATCCACACCAAACCTCCACCTTTCACTATGTTCCTTTTAAAGCCAAGCCACAATATGGAAAAGAAACCTGGGGATGACCCACTTTTTTTTTTTCACCTTTTCACAGCCTCCCCCACTTTTCACAGCACAGGGCTCCACGATCAAAAGCAGTACGCAGCCTGGTAAAAGCACTCAACCCTGCTCAGGTCTAATATCTTTAAGGCTTGGAGCATCTTCGAGTAGGGCATTAGAATTAGATAGGGAACTAAACAGAGAAAAAGCTTGAGGCAGCTGAAAAGCCAGAGTCAGTGAGTGAATGTCATGGAAATGGTCAAGCAGTGATTGAGATTCTGCACCCTGCTCCACTCGTCCGGGAAGCTCAAAGATGAATGTAGGTGACTTTAAATTAAAAAAAAAAAAAAGAGAGAGGACACAATCAGTGAAATGAGTCAGAGGCCCCTACTCCCCATCCCTCTGTCTCATTCATGGAAGTCATGTGAAGTTCAGGCGTGGTGCATGAGGGTCCTGAGACCAAAATGCAATCCAAAAAAAAAAAGCAGACAAAAGGACAACTAAACGACATGATTTGATTATATCGTCCTGCTTGCGGCGAGTGATCCAGCTGCCTCGCTCCAGGAAAGTCACCTTGTCTCGCCGAAGGTGTGGTCATGAGCAGGGTCGATTGCGCTTGGCATTACATCACTTGTTTAACGCTTTCATGCACTGTCAAACAGACAGAGGAGATTCAAAGAATAAAAAATATTCAGTAGTTAGGAGGCTTACATCTGTAAGGAAATAAAAGAGAACACTCAAAGGACTTCAGGCAAGGACCGACAGTGCTCTTACAAAAAGGCAACATCTCTGTCACTGGGAACATTTAGTCCCAGGGAACAAATGGCCTGCTAGTGATTTACTGTCCTCCGGGGAACGGATTTATGATTAGCAGCCTCTTTCTGAGATGACCACATCCTTCTGGCGTACACACACCACCACCAAGTGATAATGGATGCACTTCTGACAGGCTTAAACTCACTAAAGCACCGATTACAAACGTCATTACATCCCACGTGGTCACCTCTGGAGGGAAATTATGTTATTTGTTGTTTTTGCTTTGGCCTCCTCAAGAGGTTAAAACAGACTGTTCATTTATTAACCCTCCCATGCTTTCCATTTGTACCGCGATGTGTTTGACCGCATGGATCTCACAGTAACATGTTGTCTGTAAAGCCTTCTCTTCTGGTCTGTGTCAGCAGCACCACTTTGCCGTGTGGCTGCAGAGCAGTTTGCATTAGCGGCACCACACCCTGCCATGTCCACAGCTGAAAACGTAGATGTTTCCACTGAAAAGCAGCATTCATTAAAGCCACATTATGTAACTTTTCTACCTTCAAATAACAGCTTCACTATCATATTGATGCTACACTGACTTGTAATCAGGTGAACGGTGTCTCTGTCATTCATTCACTATGTAACTTTACTGAAGTCACACACCACCAACTATTTCACTGATTTGGTGGAACTGGGTCATATTTTATGGAGAAAAATTTTACTGGTCTCGCTTTTTTGATCATAAGTAATGAATGTAATGTAATCAACAAATAGCCTACATGTGCACTGTCCATATTTACCACAGTGATGTATAACAACTACAACTGGAGGCCCGTAACTGAAACAGATTACCACATTTTACATGGTTTCTCTCACAAGAAATAGGCACACATACATATTAATGGGGGTTACATGATATTTTCAGCTTATTATAAAAAGGTTCTGAAAGCAGAATAATTTGATCATGGTCCTGGAGAACACCGCCAACCTCTACTGCATTTTCTGATCCTCCAAAACAAACTGAGCAAAGCTTGATTAGCCTGACAGCAGCAGTTAGTTTATAGAGCGATAAAAAGAAAAACAACCTCTTCCATCATGTGTATTCACTTCAGTAAAGACAAAGACAGCCTCTCCCACAAACACCTTCTTCAGCAGGAAAAACTGACTTTTTGGGAAAGGTGCTCTGAACTACGAGCCACTGTTGCACTGGTATGAGACTGAGGGTACCGTCATCACTGTCGTCATTAGCAAGTCTCCCCTAGCTTTGAGTCACATTGACGGTACACTGACATTTGCTGGCAGCACCATTTAACGTGAGTCTGGGAAGACATTTCAACTTTGCCGTGCTCTGCTTCAGTTGCGGCAGCAGACACACCTCATGCAGCAGGCGGTAGCCGTGTCATGCTGGTCTGATTTCTCAACCCTGCCTTCTTTAGAGTCTGTGGAGAGAACAGTGTAGACCTGTTTCACCCACGCAAAAGAAATGGCAAAAGAGTACCTCCATAAACCAACACGTAACCCAACAAACACATCACCATGTACTGTACCTAACAGAATAAACAGGAAGTTATGAGCTTAACTACAAGCAGTGTTTCAGAGGCTAGAGTCCTCTGATGAAGCCCGTGACTTCAGATAATCTGTGCACACAGTGGGGGTTCAGTTAAGCAGGTTTATTTGGTATCACTCCAGATTCTTTTCAAACCCCCTGATGTTAGTTAAAATGTCTGATACGCTTAAAAGCACAATAATCTGCAGCTACCCTGTCTAACTCTGTGCAGGGCAGGCCTGCTGCAGCTCTTTCAGAACACTGATGTGTTGTAACACATGTTCATGATGCAGGCTGAAGAGCCTTTTGTTCTCGAGTCATAGCACATCACACACGAACCAGATCTATTTGGCAGCAGCTGTTAAATCATGTGTCTTTGTTGCAATCAGAACAGCATGTATGGGAATGTTGTGTCACTCAGGATGGAGACAGTAGCTGGTAAAGCTCGCAGACACGACTGGTGGTGGATGACCTTGGTATAGTGAATTGCTGAGTACAGTGGATTACTAGAGAGTGCCAATGCAGATGTCATGGTGCAAAACCCTGTGGCCTTATAGTCTGGAGCTGGACTTATGTTGGACCAAGGAGTTACAGAGATTCCTGCCATAGATACCTACATTGTCATTTTTGATTTATGCTACAATGGATGCATCATACATCAGGCCAAAGCTCACATTAATTATATTCTCAACATGTCCCAAATGCAGACTTTACGGGATCAGGATGTAACAATAAGGACAGCCAGGCTAAAGTTAACCCAGCAGCTCACTGGGCCAATCAAGAAAGTGCTAAAGAAGAATGAAACATATTGTTGATGACGATGACGATGACGAAGAAACAGGGCTGTTCATCAAGTTTCTGAAAAATGCCACTGGAGTGTCACATCAAGAGCCAATGGCAGCTAAGAGATTTTGTTGTTATTTAATAACGACAAATGAATAAAGCACCAATATATTCAGGTTGCTATGGTATTTTAGGACTAATGAAGATGTTTCAAATGTTCCAGTCTGTCTTTTAATTGAATATTAAATACTTTTTATTTTAAAACAGATAACATGATAATGCTGAATAATGGTCATGGTGAGCAAAAGAAGTTAGCTACCAGTACTGAAACCATTATTTCAAACTGAATGAGAACCAGCCCTGTGCCTCAGTCCAAAATAAACCACACCTGAAGCCAAACAGAAGATCCATTTGCAAATCCCATCCTGTTTTGTGTATCCTCTTCCTAAATCAGATCAGAGACAGTTGGTTTGAGTGTGGTTTCTGAAAGCAGCCTCATCTTCACCTCTTTCTTTAACATCTTTCACTGTGTGTGTGTAAAAGCAGCTAAATTGTTAATGACATACTTTGTGTTCCATCAGAATCTCAAAATGACACACTTACATGGTCTGCTTGTTTTTGGTATGAGATCAGCCATGGTAAGGAAGCACACACACACACACAGTGAAATACACACTTACATAAACACACGCTTTACTCTCCTGCAGTGTTTCCTGTCTATCAACCCTGGTTGATCATTTCCCTGTAATCTAATGCTTGGCTGCTCATCTCCGGTTGGCCTTAGCTATGTGTGTGTGTGCGCATGTGTGTCATGATTTTGTTTCTGAGAACAATAGTGAACCAGTAATTCACTAATGACGAGAGTAACACACACCATTAAACCTCATCCTTTTCCCAAACAAACCTGACTCAAAAGACTGTGCGTGTACGTCACTGTGAGGACACGCATATTTGAATGTTTTGCATGTAACACAAGGTCAAGTGTATGTCCTGTTGAGGCAAATGAGGTGTGTGTGTTTAGAAAATACTGTGTGATGACAGTATTGAGCTATTGGAAGAGGAGCGGCGCTGAAAAAACACAGCTCCGAAGCAACAGATAAGTGAAACGTGTGTCCCAGGAGCTAATGGAGTGAATCAGTGTTTGCACTTAAATCACAGTCGCAGCTGAGTGCTGAAAACGGGCAGAGTTAATGTGGACATGAGGTGACTCAATGATAACCTCTGAGCGGTGTGAGAACTAAATGTGTCCATGTCCTTTTACAGAAATACTGCTAACATGAGTTAGCAAGAGTGACAGTTAAACGAAATATGGTTTAGGAAGATGTTTATAGACATGCAAATCCAACACTGTTATCAAAGTGAGGTGAAGGGACAGAATATGGAAGGTCACACAAATTCATGGAAGCATACAACTCAGAATCCACCGGACGAATTATTGGGAATCTGTATTCCAGTGTTTCATTGATGAAGAACAACTCAACAGATTATATAAAACAAAAATGGGAAAGTGAGCTGGATGTTTAAATCTCCCCAGAGGAATGGTCTCTCATAATCCACACGCAGACGTCGACCAGAAACTTACAGAGTTGGAGAGACTTTCACTAGAAGAAGAGCTGTGTGAGGTTTTTCATAATCCCCAAAATAAACCAATGCTGGAGACAATGTGGACAATTAATGGCAGACCATGCTCATATTTTTTGGTCCTGCCCCGCCTTACAACCCTTCTGGACTCAAGTGCAAGTTGCCACAAAGAGGATTCTGGGATTTGCTATTGAGTTTACTTGTCTTTCATTCTTTCATCGAGGGCAGCAAATATAATAAATAACGAGATGCTGGCTTCTTAGAGAACCTCCCAACTTAATGGAATGCAGCAAATATAATAAATAACATATACAGAAAAGGGGAAAGAATACTGGGCTAAATGGGTTACATATTTAGTTGATGCAGAGTGTGACAGCCGAATTTGTAGTAAACATAATTGTGAATGAAAGTGTATCATCCTGTGACTAATATTTCTATGTGTATCATTCAATGTGACTGAATGAGTGACAGTTGGTGACAGAGGTGTAAGATGGAGCAACCTGACTGTATGAGACATTAGTAGACACTACGTCACATTCACGTTTCACATGAGCTTAGATACAAAAGTGAGATATCAGTATCGGCCATGAGAAGCAGGTAATTATCTGTCAATGTGTTGCCTGAAAAAAGGGATCATGCGTCCAGAGTTCATTTTCTAATGATGGTGACTAAGAAATTGATTTTAATGTGAATTGTTCACATCCAGCTGATACCTGATCTACCTCATGAAGTCAGTGTCTGTGCCGATATGGAGCCATGTATGGAAACATCACTACTCACTTCTTCTGCTCTGATATTAAAAGACAAGAAAACTAATTCAGCCCAGTCGGAAATGTACCATATGGACGGCTTTACGAGAAATTTTAGGAGAAGCAGCCTCCATGTTCTTGCAGTTCAATAACCGTTTATGTATTAATGTGAGGAAGGTTACATCAGATCTGTGTGGAGCGAACATGGATATATTACAGAGCCATGGGAGCCATGAGGAGAAAAATAATTATCCTAATGTGAAACTTCAAAACAGGCATCAAACATGTTCCCTGCACGGAGCTCTGCTATAAAGCTCTGAAGCTGAGTTGATGTCTGTCTTGAAAAGACTTCAGGACGGTGTATGCTTCCCAAAAAAAAAGGCCTGAGCCTCTATCCTGCAGCTGAACAACAGTTGGATGGTGTCTCAAACCACTGGGCCAATGTGCCACCCTGTGGCGGCCTAAGCTGAATGATGGGGTTTGGGTTTATGTGCAGAATCTGCTGACAGTGAGATGCGACCCGGGGAGCTCTGCTTATTTGAAACAGCTGGCTGGATGCACGGCCCACAAAGAGAGGTTATGAGAAGACATAAACAGTTCACCCACCAACACCATCCGCCTGATTCAACCACAACAGCTTCCTGGCTTCCTCCTCTCTGGCTTATCCTCCAACCAGGTCCTCCACACTACCCCAGCCTGGGAATAAATAGTCCTGGCTCCAATTTCACAATGTAATCAAAACACTGGGCTTTGTGGGAGCACCCAGAGGATAGGAGCCTGGCAGAGTGGTGGGACATGAAGGAGGAGGACTCGGACAGGGAGAAGAATTAAGGAAGGGGGGGATCAGGCGTTAGTTTATGTAACCAAGGTCAGCTGGAGGAAAAACACAATAATCCTTGGCAAGGGCAAAAACAGTAAGAGCACAAGGGAGGAGGGCTAACAGAGGGAAGGGAAATATGAAAACAAACAGATAGAAGTCACAGTGGGGAGGCCTCTGTTTGCGTGGCCTGAGCTTCTGGTTTTGGCATGGGGAGGAGTAATTGGGAGCAGCCGCTGACACTTTAAATAGCTGCTGAGTGTGGTGGGATGCGGTTTAGGGGGGAAGTGGACTTGACACCGCAGGAGGAGGAAACTGAAATCCCAAGAGCTATTGTGTAATTCAGATGAATTGAAGGAAATAGTTAAAAAAGCTTGAGCGATGGCCCCCAAGATACATCTGGCTATTTTGGTGTACAACATAAGCACGGCCCAAAAGGGGGGACAAAAAGAAAATCACCTTTGTAATGATTATGAGAATAAAAATGAGTTAGGGCTACCATTCTTCTATGCATAATTCTGTTTCCTACCTGTTGAAGATCACTGCACCGTTCCTGCCATTTCCAACCCTTCCATGGCTCCCATGAGGATTAGTGAAAACCTGGAGGAGGACAAGCAGTTAGAAAATCCAGAGAGCATTTTTACAGTTTTCTTCCCTAAAAGCCAAACGCATGACACAAGATCCAACACAAGTGGCCTTTGGAACCATAACGTGGAAACAGATGATGATAGCAGGAGTAAGAGGCTGAAGAAGCCTCCTCTATAAAATGAGCTTGAACCATTTGAAACGCCTGCCATGTCTTCTTAATTCATGCCACGCAGGTGAGGGCCCCTGTTCTTCATACAAGGTGACTATTGTTCAGTACAACAACAAAGACCGTGCTGAACACAGCGAGGTAGCACTTTCATAACACACACTCAGAGCAGTCAGGAATGGTTAGGAGATCATCAGGATTTAGAAAGCAGCAAAAAAAAAAAAAGATTTATGATTGAGGTTTAAAAATTGCTCGGAGAGGGAATGTCTGACTTCTACTGGTGTTAAAATGATGTGTACTGGAAAACCAATACAAGACTCTCAGAAACAGTTAAATACCACACATTCAAACCAAACTCTGTGTGAACTTAGTTTCAAACCAACTTGTCTGTCAAAAAAAGCTTTCAAAACCCAACTTGTCCTGCAAATCACTACCTGAATCCAGATATTCACTGACAGACATTCCCACACTGGAAGAAATATCGGACTCTGCCATGTCCAACTGTGCCTGAAGTAGTCAAATGATCTGAGACGTAACACACTATGCCTAATCCTAAACTACGATGCTGACTTTGTTTACCCATATGATCAGTTGACATAGTTCAGTAACATTAGCACAATAACAGATCTGAAGTCAGCTGTTATTATGCTCATGGAACTTTCAGTTCCTCAACAGTTCTACCGTCTGTTCGAGCCAAAATTCTTGCACACATTACCTCTTCGATAGCTTGATAGTTTTCTCAATTTCGTGTTCACAACTACAACAGCAAATTTCTAGTTTACCAATATGGCATCAGAGCAAACAGTAGTGCGAATTTTAATTATTCTGATTAGATTCAGATCATGATTACATGTTCAAATGGCAGCTCTGTACTGCATATTACCGAGCTCTAACTCCCCCACCGGCATGAGCTTAACTCTGTTAAAAAAAAACACATTAAATGAAATTAAACCTGGATTCTTCTCAGCCTTTGCAAGCCTAATAAATTCTCACTTTATGCGTGTCCTTCCCCACAGGTGTCCTGAAGCTGTAAAGGCAGTATCATTCCCTTGCCACAGGAGATCCAGATGATAGTCATTGTCAAGGAATGCTGCCTTAACTTGGACTAAGTTTGGTCAAACCTGGTTTTTTTCACCCTCAAGTTGTGAATAAGTGGTTTTAAACTGTATAGCCCTCTGCAAGTTGATCCCACAACTCCTACCTCTGCCCTCTGGCTGGGATGTGTTAGGTCTTGTTTTATGGCGATTGCCTCAGGTGAGAAGCTGGCTCAGATGCAAGACACTAACTAACTCATATATCGTTCCCATTTATCTTAGACCCAGACTGTGAGGATGAGGCCTCAAGCTGAGCTGCGTTAAGTTTGAAGATGGAAGTTCAGAGAGAGCTTTGGTTTGGTAGAACTTTGGACACGACTGATGGGCTGACAGTATTGACGTTGACAGGAACAGGAAGGACTGCGGTCTTTAATGTTTGTTCCCCTCCGAGAGTTTCCTCTTTAAAGGATTAAAGTTGACTTGTATCACACAATGGTTCATCAGGTTGAGCAAACAGTACAGACGAGTTATCAGGGAGCCTGGAGCACCTTTACTTTGAGAACATTAGTAGACATGTTCAGCCTTCGGAGACTAGAGGCAGTGACGGCATATTCCTCAGCCAATAGCTCTATTGATGCCATGCCAAATGAAGAAACCTTATGTAAGAGCACTCACAACAACGGCCAGGCGCACTCTTTCACGTTAAGGGGGCAACTTGAATCCGGATGTATTTAAGCCTTAATGGATCCCTTTGTGGCCATGAAAGGACTGTGCCATTTTAAGCCAAGCTTCCCTTTGTTGGGAAATGTACAGTGACTCAACTGGTGACATGGTGCATTTGCTCACCCTTGCCAAAACCAGTGAGTCACAGGCCAAAAAAGGCGGGTAAATCCTATCCCGCTCCCACACCACCCTACAAACTATACAGGGGGACCTCACACCCATGAGCACTCTCAAACAAGTCCACTGCTCCAAACACACACAGGCCTTTTGACAGCGCAGAGAGGGAACGGACTAAGCTCAAATCAGGTCAGATTAACATGGGAAAGAAAACATCAGTACCACCACACAGCAGAAGCAGGGGGCATATTTTCTGTAAACAGGAGATATGTCCTTCAAAACAACTAAAACTGTCACCAGAAGGCTTCTCGTGAGAAAACAGACTTCAAAAAGAGGCAGTTTCCAGGCATTATAAAGTCCTAAAATTAGTTTGAGCTTTCACCCTTCAATTGGCAATGCTGGTGAACTTTGGTACACATCATAGCACCATAATGTTTTTTTACTGCCTTCTTAATTTTGTCCATTCAGTGGAGCTGGAACATGTACATATCCCAAACACATCAAAAAACCCAACTCTTCACAGGAGGAAATGACACAGAGTCACCAAAACCAACAGTGCCACCATTCCTGAGGTTGTTAAGCTGTCGGCCTTAAAACTACCATTGACAGGGTGCCTTGGGCCGCGGCCGCTCTGTAATTATATACCAGAAATTTCAGCTTTTTCCCCCCACTGTTCCTTGGAAAATATATACAGGGTCTAAATACAACTCGTGCCCTTCCCTCACAGGCTTGTTGGCACAGGGCTGATGCCATCCTGCTTCATTCCTCAACCCACATCTGGTCATTGAACCTCAGAATGAACAAAGGTTATACCAACAAATTCCACCAGAAATAAGGCAGAAACGGCAGCCTTGGTGTCAAACTGAAACTGAAATAGTGCTGTGGTTGAATTCCTGAGAGCCGGAGGTAAATGTGCCACTGAATCCAAACATCAGAAAATGTTCCTTGGAAGTACTCCTCAGTGGGGAAAGCACAGGGATTAATCTTTTAACTTTATGATGAACTAATGAGAAACTGGGCATCTATCTCTAAGCCTTAATGAGATAGAGGATGATCGCTTTGCAGCGACAACTCGGTCATTAAGTCTAATTGTGCTCTCACACTGAACATGACAAGCAGCATGCTGTCTCTATGGCCACTTCATTCAGTTGCAGTACCATGTTTTCTAATAGCATGTACAAAAAGGATAAGCTCATCATGGTAATCTGACAACAACACATGGCATGTGTGCCAGTTCCCCGTACTCGTATTAGCCAGGATTGTTTTTTTTGAAGTCAGTGGGGAAACGCATCATCAGCTACGCCTCATCTGCCTACTTTAATTACCAACACTGTTCTGTCCATTGTCATGGCCTCATGCTTTCACTCCAGCAGTGAGTATTTTTACTATGTGCCAAACATTCATCCAAAGCTTCAAATGTGTTCATTATCTACATACACACTCCAACTAATATAAATTAAAGCAGGATTTAATGCCTCAATCCTGCAATCTCAGAACTCAACAGAACTTAAATTCACTCAGAGGTTGAACACTGAATGTTTATCTGTGAAAATAAGATGAATTAAGTGTTCAAATGGGGTTTCCCACAAATACATAATTGCTGTTTATTAACACTTTTTGGGACTTTGTAGTTATAAAAACATTTCACTCGTTTAGAATACGATGACATTGCTACAATGAATGCCAACAAGCCAAGACAGTTTACGCAGATGATTTAAACCACAAAAACACTAAAGTAAAGTGTCAGCAAGAATCCCTGCACACAACTTCAGTCAGTACAGCAGGTCACCAGGACATCAGTCTGGTTACTAGACTTAAAATCTGCAGTGCCTTGATAGCACAGAGATTACTGTGCATGCCATGTGAGGTGGCACGCACAGTAATCCACCTCCCACCCCCATTTCCTGTCTGTCCAGTAAAAGCAAAAAACAATCTGAAAATAATCTTACAAAAAAAACAAAACAAAAAAAAAAACAGGGTTTTGTAACCTAGTAACATTCACACGGACACAGTGACACAGGTTAATCCCACATTGGTGCCTGAACTGAATGGGTCAGTGCACATCATCTGACTTGGCTTTGTGACATCTTTGCTGCCATTGAACAATATTTGGCTTTGGTGAGGAGGCTTTATTATTAGAAATGGGAATTCAATGTGATGTTATTGAGCTTTAAACATCAGACCAACTTCCTGAATCGTTTAAAGAGAGACAGAAAAAGAAAACATGTCCGGGCGGGCCACAGACACAGAGTGCATGAAAAGCTCAAACTAAAACTGTATTTGCTACTTATGTGATCCACTTTTGTGTTTGCACAGTCATTCAGAAGCACAGTTGCAGACAGTGACAGCAGTCTCATATTATTGTTATTATTATTACTTAAATGTGGGCTGAACATGCTTCTCCTGTATGAAAGGAGCATCAGTGGTTGCAACCCCTGCCTCCATCCTCTCCCTCTCTCCCCAGGCTCAGCAGTTTGGTGTGTCCCTGCTATGCCTGCCAGGCGCTTTCACACATCTGCAGAGCTCACACAAAGTCAAAGACTACAACAGTACTCCGAGTCAATCTGATCTGGAGGCGGCAGGCAGGCTGGCAGGCAGGCAGGCAGGCAGCAGGTTTGTGAGGCCTGCAGCCAATGGCAATCAGTTTATTTGAGATGATGTCACGTTTAAATCGTCAACAGAAGTCAGACAAATCTTCACCTGCAGCACCAAAAGCTGTGTTGTAAAAATTCATCCTGGAATTGACACAAAGTAGAGCAAAGAATCAAGTGTGAACTTGTTCTTTTGCTTTCAGATGGAGCTCAACAACAGTTCAGCAGCAGCAGTGGCCCAGAGGCAATCAATGAGGATATCCCCCTCTGTCACCGTGCCAAACCCATGAGGCCCACAGCATTTAGATCAGTTGTTCAACTGGCCAGACCCCTTCCACAAAATTAGGACACATCAGAGCAGTGTCAGACATTTAGGATGGCTTTTAATACCCAGTAGTATGATGACACTTTTATCTTATCTTATTCCATTGTTGTATTTTATTGTTTTCACTGTTCCTTTATTGTTTTTTTGTTTGTTTTTATTTATTGTTCTCGTTAATTACTATCTGCTGTAAAGCACTTTGGTACACCGAAAGGACTGTTGTAAAGGGCTGTATAAATAAAGTACATTTACATTTAGAATGTAAAACACAGCTCATTTATATGAAAAAAACACTGAATGTTCCATGTTTGAAATGATTTGATTATATTCTATTACTGAAATGATCGAAACTCTTCCTGTTCCATAACCCGCCCACAGATGACTCGCATCTTAATGTGTCTGATTGGGAAACAGAGCCGGGCTGGCGCCTACAGTGCGTGGTTGTTTCATTTTCATTCCTTTCAAATTATGGAAAGAAAATCACATCACATACATGCACTATTTCCACTACATTCAATCAGCAGCGGCTGCAGCCACTGCGACATTGTCGCTGCCACGCTCCCATGGGATTTCAACATTTCAAATTGGATGAAATGTCAGTCACACACGGTGCAGCCGCTGCTATTTTGTGTGAAAATGAGGCTCCACACAGTCGCCGAGCAGAGTGACGTGACATGAAGTGGTTCGATTTCATAGATATATAAACAGCCATTAAGTACCCTCTGTGTCTGGTTCAATACCTGTGCACTGAAATGACTACCGGTACATGTTTCTATTTCAAACGTGAAGGTCACAATACTTTTATCGTCAACAAATCCCATGTGCACATCAAACCCAATGATGAACTGCTCCTACTAACAAGTGTGTGTGTCCAAAGCCTGATATAGTTCATTCCTCTGTGCCATACAGCTCCAATTGTCGACTATCAAATGGCCACTGCAGTTTATTTAGAGTCCATCCCACACACATCGTCCTGTTCCTGTAAATACTCACTAGCATACTCACAAATGTGGATTACTCCACAGCTGAAAATAGTCCCCAACAAATGCATTCCTCCTGTTTGAGTAATGTGTGATAAAACCTAAAGTGCCCAGCTGTTTACTGGTTTTAAAAATGAAACTGTATATGTGTATCAGAGCTTCAACAATGGGGTGGTTAGTGAAGTGCTAAGCACAAAAATAGAAATATGGAAAATAAAATGTTTAGTGCCATAGCCAGGGAAGAGAAGCTGAAAAACATCTAAATAAAAATATTCTATATTGTATCTTGACAAAAAGATGATTATTACATTTTTAAGGTGCCTCTGCACTCTTTCTAAATGTAATAGAGATTTTTTTTTTTAGAATGGAGCATTCTTCAGTGTTGTTAAGTATATGTGAAACAGAAAGTATCTACAGCACAGATATGTGCAGTTTCGACACTGATTGCTTGTCAAAATGAAAAATGACCCACACATTCAGGATCCATTTAAGCAGCAATTACAGAAATCTGTGGACAAGCTACACGGTGCTAATTTCAATTTAACACTACACGTGAAAGTGGAAGTGAAAAGGAGCGCTTGATGCAGACAGACCAACAGGAGGAGCAGAGGCTGCTCTCTGAGACGATAGTTCATTTCTTTAGCCAGTCTGAGTTTCTAATGCTGTCACTTTAAAGTAGTGCATCTCATTTCTCCATCAAATACCATCCAGAGATTCCAAAAGCAAACATTGATGGAATCAGAGTCTGTACAATCCTGTAGTAACAGTAATGAGTTGGGGTTCTGAATGAGGCCATCGCCTTTTGATTGCCTTCTACTACACAGGATATTGGGTCATGGGGTCGTTCTAGTAATCGAGTTGTTGTCCATGATCAATACGCAGCAGACTGAACATGTGTAATCAATAAGAGCCTGGAGGGAAGCTTTTTATTTTACGTCCCACTCTGAAGTAAAGGTCAGTCAGCACAGTTAGCACAGTTATATTTTTACATCAACATTCATAAGGCCGACCTGTCTGATCATTTCACACCTGATGTGGAAGCATGGCTGAAAATGAAGAGCTTTCCACATGCTTTCACTCGGAGCACTCACATTGCTTTCCTCCTGTCTCGTTTCATCGCACATCAAGAGGTAACATGAAATATGTGATGATATCTGTGGGCAAAGATCTGCCATGTTGTCTCAGCATGACAAACTAGTGATTTTGTTTTGGACTCACGCAGCTCAACATATTTTAGGTTAACCCCTTGATGCACTGGAATGAGCTGTACCAAAAACCACCTCCCTGCAGCCCGGACGGCAGGAATGTGTGTTTTTGATGCGAGTGACTTGTTGCATATGGAGGTCCACTCAGGTCGGATTCCTTTGGGACATGTGTGCTGAACACACACACTTCAGAGTGCCGATGATGCGTGTGTGATCCCGGAAGCACATGGCTATCTGCCAGGATGGCAGCAATACACCAAAAGCATGGCATACCGTGGTATGAAAATTGATGTTTATCATACCGTGTACATTTGCTTTTCTACAGCACTGAAGTTTACACATTCCATTTCCTTTTTCATCTCTTTCCTTTATCATAACTCATGATAATTAGAGTCTGACAGAGGCTGGATTTTTGGAGCCACTGCTGAGTAAATATATTTCCAGATATTTTTTTACATACGTATAAACACACATTTTGGAACTTGATTATCAAAGATACAATGTAAACTTTGCTGATGTAATTATATAATATGACTATACATGAAGACAAAGAAAACATAATGAATAGATCTAAATTACCCCAAATAACTTATGACAATTATTATAGATCACATAAATTATAAAAAATTATATGACAATGGTGAATTCTTTTTGAGAAAAGTTTTTAGTTACAAACCAGGGGGAGAATTTGGTGAAACCACACGCTCACTATCACTGCGTATTCATCACACCTGTTTAATACCCAATAATCAAAAGTTTAGGATTTCTGCATAAATCAGTCTGGACGGTTGAAGCCCACAGGCTCTGAAGAAGGCTTACGACTTCTAGCTTCAGAGAAGCTTATTGTGAGAAGAGGCGTTTAACAGCTTACATGTGTACATACTTGTTCTGGTATGTTCAACTCTATAAATATTACATCTCCCATGACAATCATTTATGTTGAGCCGAGGTCTTAGTGTGTAAGAACCTGAAGAGGTTCTCTTTTTAATGGATTTCTGTTGAAACTAATAATTACTCTTCAAGACTGTGTGGGCGGGTATAAACTGTTTGACAGGTCAGTTCCAGCATGGCTCAGCCTACCTTCAACTCATATAATGACTCAAAACAGCTGTGGGAGTGTGGAGGGCCTTGAAGGATCTGCTGGACTGTTCATTACAGGTCCTAACAATCAGACGTGTATACAGTGTAACTTAGCCTTTAATGCTGAATCATTCCTTCACACCTTATTCCAAGGTAACATGTGAAATGGTGAAACTAAAGACGACCTTCACCATCTACACCTGTAGACATGGTAATAGTAGACAATGTGCAGATGACTGTAGCTCACATCCTCCAGTGGAAACAATGCCTAATGTGTTTGTGTAAAACGCAGCAATAACGTGAAAACAGGAGGGCTCGTTTGTGCCAATAAACTTTTACGGCTGCCTTCGCTGATCATCGCTCCTGCTGAGTAACGCGTGAGGTAAACCACCGACACTTTACTGCCCCGCTCTTTGTCTGCATGAAGACAAACTGAATAAGGGGGGAAGGCGGATTGGCACAATTTAGGGACGCATACGATTTTTTATGTTTATTTCAGCCAAAAATAATGAGATTTTTAATTTTATTGCAGCAGCTGCACGTGTTTGGTTTCCACTGTTGGAGTCTAGTTTGCCTGCAGACAGTTTTATTACCTCTGCTGATTTATACATCATTAAACACTACGCTGTTTCCAAATGTCAGCAATAACCAACAGGAAATGCAGACAAATAGTGTCAAATTGCAATAGTTATCATTTTGGCAGAAAGTTTTAACTCTTTCTTCAGCCAGTGAATCATACAAATCTCTGCTGACTCACGTTCAAACACATGAATTATTAAAAAGAGGAATTTTCTGCTCCTTTTCCATGTTCACAAAAGGTGTCTCACTAACAATACTTCTTTACACCATATCAATACACTGTGACCACAACAGTCCACTGGGCATCTCTACCAGCCCTGGAGGTCTTTTATCAGCAGGGTCCCTGTAGGTCCCAGGACAGGTTGACGTTTCAATGGAAGGAATGTTAATGGCAGACAGCCTGAGATAGTCAACTAACTATCTGTCAACAAGTCGACCCAGGAGGAGAAAACCATTGAAACAAATAATAAATGCACTTCCATCAGCTAGACTGTTGTCAACAAAGTGGCTTCCGGTCAAATCATCGTTACATGATCTTCAATATTTCAAATGTTGTTTTTGAAATTCCCAGAGAAAATGTTTTGGACTGTACATTTTGTCATTCTGTAATACTGACTTAATTCCACCAAGTTTTACACATCATCGAGAGCTTTTAATTTGAAACAAATACAGGAAGTGTGGAGTAACAGCATATTGCAGTAACTTTAACGGGGCAAACAAGCAGATCAAAACAAGGCTGTGTACTTCTGCTACATTTCTGACTGTACTAGTTGGATAGCTACCTCGCTAACACAACAAACAGATAAAATTAATGACATTTGTCAGAGACAGGGTTATATTAGAGTTCTATAGAAAAGGGAAAATGATGAGTCATTGTTTATCAACTTTCCAGAAATGTATTTCACAAACTAGTTAGCAGCTTAAAGTGAAGACAGCGCTAACTCTGCACCACCGACCCAAACCTATCTGGAAGTGTTGTGAACATGGTGTGGATGGATGAAAACAGACTGGGCTGTTCCAGAGACATTCAGAAAGTTCTGTAAGTTTTAGTGCCGTCGTTTTAGATCGTCTTTGATGAAACAGAAGAGAAGAGATATCTGCATTACTGCGGGGACAAAGATAGGTCTCCAACAAAGTTTTCTCCTGATACGTTTGTCAGAAAAACATTGTTTTAGTGTCAGACTTGGACGATATGTGGCTTGTAATATTTACATCAGTGGCCAAAGAATCACTCACAATCTGTGCTCACTGGCTGCAGCTAGTCTCCTAAAAGGACACAGAAATGACTTCATACTGTTGTCTCCTTTCTAAACCGTCTGATGCCATGCTCACAAAAGTTAGTGAACCTGAACATAACATTTGCATGTCAAACAGGATCCATCTACACTAGTGCTATTATTGTGTACAAGGTCATCGTCCACACTGAAACAACAGTGCATGACACTACACCTGAAACTGAAATGATAGATGAAACACCTGTGGCAACAAACTGAAACATTAATGAGAATCAAACTGACAGAAAGAGATAGTCAATGCTAATGTGCTAGCTAGCTCCCACAGAGAAAGACAGAGGAGCAAAGAGCATACAGTAGGGGATGGAAACAAGATAAGGACAGAGACAATGGTTCTTTATGTGATCAAACTGGACTTTTATCAGTGTGGTTGAATCCATTATGATGTTTTGGTTTTAACAGTGACTGCTGTCAAATAAAGAAACCGCTTACAGTCTGATGTGGGCAAACTGGACATGCAACTCCCACATTTTCTTGCATATCTGCACTCATGGCACAACTACAAATGCCAGTACTCAACTGCTGTTTGAGTTACGTGAACTTGGGAGGTGGGGCGAACAACACACCAACACATACACACTCACACCACCCCCTCAGAGTGCTCCATAACTCTGGAAACAGAGGCCTGGTTCATTTGCAGCCAGATTAAGGCTACTGAGGTGGAGCGGGTGGAAAAGATTATTCCTGGTAAGCAAGAAAAAAAAAAGCCTTAAGCCATCCATTAATAACATTAAGAGGGTGTTATTTATGAAAGCTGCCTCAAGACTCATTGGTATACACACAGGAGTCTAGTATGTTGTAAGCTGAGCTATTACATGACACAAGTCCAGCACCGTGTGCAGGCAAGTAGCATATACTGTGATGTTGAATCACAGCGTGGGTCTGGTTTTATTCACCAGGATTACAGTTCAGTAAACGAGGAATGGAACCAAAATTTCAGATCGTCTTACGGAGTGCCTAAATCAAAGCCTTGTAAATCCAACCCGGAGAGGGCAACAGAGCAGCCTGTACACTGCGACACTGTGTGCTGCTGCTCAGCTTACCAGCAAGTGGCAAAGGTTGCCAGGAAACACTGTGGGCCTGCAGGGCGTTCACATTCACACAGATGCCCAAACACACAGATGCAGTCACATATTCATACAAACAGTTCAAACGTGAGTCTGAGTCCTGCTGAGGGAGTATGGTGTCAAAGCAAGGATAACAGAGCCCTGTGACCTCTGACCCCTGTGGGAGTGTGAATCAACAGGAAGTGTCATGGTAAAAAGACACATGATAGGCAGGTTGTGAAAATACTGCTCCGCTGAGGCAACATGTCTACTGTGTGTAAATGACATGTAAGTGACACTTTAACAGGATAACATATGGTTACCAGGAGCTAGTGAAGACACTTTGAATAACTGATTATCAGTCGTTTCTGGAGTTACAAACAGCAAACTGGTTATGCCTTGTTGAGCATGAAGACATGCTGCTTTTCTCCATTTCATACCACTGTTAATCCTAACTCAGCATTTAGTTTCAAACATTTAACAGCGTCTCACAGCGATCACCATCAGATGGAAATGAATATGTTTTATGTTAGGTTTGTGTTGTTTGGATGACTTTGAGCTTTGGTAACAGATTAAAGCTGCAGTAGGTATCCATTATAAAAATACATATTTGAAGATAGTTGGCTGATGAGTTGTCTCAGTTCATCAAACACCAACACTTTAGGTTGCTCGCCTGTAGGAAGTCATTCTCTGCTCTGATTGGGTGTTTTCAGGCAAATGGCATTATGGTAATGTGACTTGTATTTATAGCACCTTTTCGGTCTATCAACCACTCAAAGCACTTTTACAAACACTTGTCACATTCAGCCATTCACACACACTTCACACACTGACGGCAGAGGTTGCCATGCAAGGTGCCAACTGCTCATGAGGAGCTTCCTTTCCAAAGCACTCAAACTAAACAGACATCAAAGCCAGGAGTATTGTGGGGTTCAGTATCTTGCTCAAAGACACTTTATCTGGACTGGGGGAGCTGGGAATTGAACTAGCGACCATCCAACTACTAGATGACCTGCTATCATGAACACTAAGATGAGCCAGAGGAAGCAGATTATCTGTTTCATGAACGATGATCAAGATATAGTCAAAGTTTCAGTTAAGTTACCTACTGCAGCTTTAATCTATCATTTCTGAAATGCTCAATAAAGCAACGAGAAGCATGCAGGCTGCTCTAATTACAAACTGAGCTCATTTCTGATTTGGTTAACTACCAATTTTGGCATTTTTGCTTTCACTTGTTTTTACATGACCAACCATGGGCTGAGAAGAATTTATGACCATCACTTATGAGACATTTTAAAGCTCGCTCTACCATTTCCAGCCAGGAACAGTGATATTCAGGTGCATAACTAAAGCTAGGTAGTGTGAGACATCCCTGGAACATTGTTCTGTACTAGTGGAGTCCACCACCAGCCGGCCAAGGTCCTGAACTTTTAACACGCCTGTCCAACATTCGTCTTTGGCTTTCCATAGCAACCCCCCTTTTCCCAGGACAGAGGGTCCCTTCCCCCAGGGCATTTAAAGGGAGTTAAGAGGGGGCTGAGTCGATTTAGGGGGAGCTGTCTTGAGAAAAAGGGCGTTACTGGGGAAACTGAGCGCTCACTGTTCTCCAAGAGCTTTCATGGTTGCCACTTGGCAACAGTCAGCTGTCGGTATTTCAAAATGCTGCTTTTCACGCTTGCCTGCGTGTCACAAAAAGCCACACACACTAACACGGATTGAGGGGGAAAAAAACCCGGCTAGTGTCACCACAGCAGATGCCTCTTGTATTGTTGCCTCTGGAGTCAAATCCAGCGCTAGCTGCCTGACGTCATGTAAGTGATATTCAATTTCAAGCGCGCTTCTAAGTCCATTCATTTGAAATCATAAGCTAGGGTGAATTGCCACCTGTCTGACTGCAGCCATGCACTGCAAAGAACAATTCAGCAAGAGCAAAAGAGATTTCACACAGATTACCACTCCCTAAATCTGAAAGTTTCAAAATTAACACGTTCCCACAAACGCTGGACTGACTGTCAAGGTAACTTCACAAAGTTCACTTTCAAAGGAGTTGCCTGTATGCCGAAGCCCGAATGCCCAACGTTTAATCCTCCAGATGGTGGACACTCCTCTTCAGACACACCCACTCACCTGTCTGTCCTCTGAGGACACAGCAAAGGAGTCTGCAGTAAACACCAGCTGTTTTCCAACTGACAGATAGAGGAGGAGACACTCTCACATCCTACTCTCCTCCCTCTCCACCTTCCCCCCTCTCTGCTAGAGGTACGCCTTCACCTCCCTAACCCTCACCCCCCCATCCCCCCGGTTGGCTGGTCTTTTCAGCCTCCTCTTCAACAAAAGAAACAAAGGAGGCAGGGCTACTTTCCCTGTCCCCCCCCCCCTGCAGAGAGAAGGAGAAGGGGGTACAAGACCTGCAGACCACCCTTTCCAAGCTGCAAAAACCAAGCACAGCACAAAATGTGTGCAAGCAGAATCCTTATACCAGCACACGTAGAAAACATGCAAACCACAGGCAAACAAGCATTTTCCAGCATCCGTGTAGCACAGGAATGTGCAGGTGCAGCCAGTAACAGAAAATGCAAAAGCAGAAACATAAAACTCGTGTTTAATTTGTCTCCTCCCAAGCTGTTTGCATGTTCTAAATACGCATGTGTGATGTACTTCTAAAGCTGTGAGAACAAGCTGAAGTTTTTTTTTTAAACCTTTTGGAGCGAGGATGTTTTCGTGGGGTGGGGCAATATTGGCAGCATTTCCCATGTAGCCATTTTCCAGTGTGGTGCTGTGCCATGCTGCCAAACAGTCCTTTTCCACTGTAGGAACTTAACAACACTAAACGTTAACATGCAGCCATTGTCTCTGGTTCTGCTTTTGTTTCCACTGTTCTCCACCCACTATGAGGACAGCTTTGTGGAACTAAATTCGGGCACTGCTGAGGAGGTGATAGTTCCAGCTTCTTTCAGCGGTTGCTGGCAGGACTGTTGATGGTGACTAGTCGAGCAGATGTGTTTTGTATGAACTATGATCCATTTTTGTGTTTAATAGTGGAGCCTCCAGCGGCACCTGCAGTTTTTTTTACAACTGACCTATACACACAGTGAAATTGACTTTTATATTAGATAGGCCTATCATAAAGAACAACCAAATACCAGTGATAGGGCCATGTACTGAATATAAATACTGCAACCTGACTGTGTCCACAATCAGTATCTGAAAAGCAGTGATTTAGTCTTGTCAGATTCTGGTCTGGCATGCATCTTAAAAGTCTGTTGAACACCCAGCCCCCACACAGAGCTTCCAGTCAAGAAAAATTATAACACAAGCTTTTTATCTAATCTAATCATGTGTGCATCGATCTGGGTTTGAAATTAGGGTCCATTAGGATCAGATTTAGATTAGACGGTGGAGAGGATTAAAGCTCAGGTTAAGAGTAAAGGAATTCATGTCTTAAAGTGAAGGACCTCATAAGTACAGAACAACACCAATGTGTATGTATGTGCAGCACTCTCTCCGCCCTCACCTTTCCCCAGGTGGAGGTCTCATCTTCTCATTGCCAGTGCAGTGACAAAGCCCTTCTCATCCTTGTCACCCTATCTCACTAGCCGGGCCTCTTTCTCTGAGGGCCTTCTACAGACGGCTGCCTCAGCTCCACACAAAGATGAGAAATGATACGGGAGTGGAGGTATGCATGAATGCAGGCACAGGGGAATACTGAGAAAACGAGCTGTGGGGAGCGTCAAGTGTTAAGCTGGGAGCGATGAAATGTGGACAGGAAGGATGGGATGAAATGGGATGTGTTTTGCAAGAATGAGTGATGTATGGAAGTTGTTCAGGGATTGATCGTGGTGAGAAAGAGACATAGAGATTTACACAGGATGAGGAACAGATCAGATCACGCTGAATGCGGAGACACACCACTCCTGCAAAAACATTTTTATTGCTCAAATCAAGCCAAAAATCTCAATTTTATCAATGTTAATGTTGTTTTTGTAGTGAGGTTATATGAGGTACTGATCCAAAGTCAGTGTGTTACTACAGTAGATGGCGGCTGGTGCGCTGCCAGTTTGGAGAAGCAGACACGAGGACCAGCACGGAGGCTAAGAAATGTATTTCTGTGGACAGGGACAGCAACAAAACATATTTATGCACCTAAAAAAAAAAAATCAATATCAGTTAAAGTGTACACTACATTTAGAATATTTTGACTGCTTAACTTGGCGTCAGCCTGCCCTTTTGATGGGAACTGAAGCAGTTATCTCTCTCTCTCTCTTTTAACATTTTATCTCGCAGAACACAGGATTGCAGGATTAAAGAGTATGCTTATCACAGAGGAGGAAGCTTTAAGCTGCCAGCATGCTTCATCAGCACTGCTGGTTGAATAGCCTTGGAAACCCCTTCCCCTCCACGTCCGACAATTTCTGTCATTTTTCTACACCAACATTCACACTCATTTTGTGACTGGTCAGCTGTGCTGAGGTGAGAAAGAACCAGACTGAAAGTTCTCTACCACTGTCTACTGTAGATAACACACTGACATATATGTGCCTCATATAAGTCCACTTCAAATAACCCAAACTATCCCTTCAGAAGTGGAGTTCCCCGCTCTGGGACCAATAAAGTTAATCTTATCTTATCTAAGACAATAACACAAACAGCAGTACAAGACGTTTGCCAAAATAATGTCCAGTATACTTTTAAGTTTTAATATGCAGCCCTAAACATTTAGAGTTACTCATTCTCATTCATGTCCAGTTAAAGGTTTGACATATGAATCCCTTCATGCATCATGTATGTCAGTGACACCAGTGAGTAAAGAGTTCTTTTGTAGTCCTCAGTCAGTCCAGTTCAAGCTCAGGAGGTGATTGCGTTAAACCATCACATCACGTGTGCTCCTGCTTCAACATTGACCTCAGGCAAACACACCAGCTTCATTCATGAAGGAACAATTGTAGAGCACACACACGCACCATGAGCTGCATGTGGCGGAAGCATGCAGCGTACTCTGATGAGTTAATAATTTACACTCTTTCAGAGCACTACGCTTCCTGCTTCAAAAGGAATTTCAACACTCAAATCTATTTTACAATCCACAGCACTGCGTGTATCTGGGTCTCCATTTACATATCTGCATAATGAACAGGCTACCCTGCCTAATTAAACCCTCAGAGAATCCTGAGGAGTGTTATCACTGTTCTTGTTATCAAAGAAAATCCTCAGCACCCTTCTCCCCTCACCCCCCCAAAAATCAAGGCTTTGCTGATTCAGATAATCGACACGGTAATACAGGAGCTTCATCCTGTCCGGCTTGGGGCTTAGAGTTGTGATGTTCACTGTAAGCAATGTGCAGAGAGATGAGTGAGTCCAAATGTGACTATGGGTAACAGGACAGGGCCTGCATCTCCAGGCACAGCAGCACTCCTCATACAGGCCGTCCCAGTAGCAAAAGAAGACAGGAAACTATCACATATTCATGATATTCACGGAGCTGGGGCCACAGGGGGTTCTTTAAATCAGCCTCAAACTGTACATCAATATGCAAAAAAACACTCCCCCCCCAGGTTGTCAATGTTTGTATGTACAAATGTGCATAACCACTGCATGAATATGTCATGGAACTCCATCACACCACAGACCAAATGTACACCACAGAGCATGAAGCTACCAATTACATTTCATCTTAAATAAATCCCCCACCACACTGACACTCTGAGATATACATACTGTACTGATGAGGCTATATTTAATGTCCGCTATCTTGAGGTGTCCTTCAGCGTGGTGGTGGTGGTGGTATCTAGGAGGGGCACCTCATATCAGATTCCATGCCCCTCATTTATCCCTTCGCTCAGTTTGCACCACCAGCATATTGTCCCTAATCTTGGTGCATCTGCTGGCTCACAAAGCCCCATTAAACAGCCAGACCACTCTGATAAGGTTACTGACTTAATGCTCAGTGACATAATTAAATTGCGTATTTAATCTGGCCATGGGAGTGGAGGTGCACTCGACCCCTGCCGGGCAAGCCGGACGTTCATATGTCAAGTCTCGATTGCCCAAATAGCTTGGACTTTGATCCCCTTTGGGGTGATCGGATGGTCTAGATAAAAACTGGTTGCAGAGAATGTTCAGCCTGTAGATTTCCTGTCAGCTGATTTCCCCTGTTGGTTTCTGGTATATGAATCCATGAAGAAAATGGAATGAATTTAGATTATATGACACTAAGATATGCAGACTGGGGTATGCTTAAAAAAGTGGAACAAACGAGTTTGTACAAAGTGTGTTCCAGCCTTGTATTTATAGATTTATAGGTGTTACAAATGTCAACACTTGAAGGGGTAAAAAGCTCACGTCAGTGAGAGGGGCAAACTGCTAAAACGGGATAAGTCACACTTTCACAAAGCATTCATGGTGCTGCAATCCGCCTGTACACACAAGAAGTCACAGTAATAGTCGAGTGAAGTGTCCCCGAATTCTGACCCCAGAAAGGCATGTCAGAGACCGCTTGATGATCCGATAAGGATCACTTCGTATACATGCAGGCACTTCAAACATCGATGATCCATGGGTGGCTTTTCTCTTAAACATGCACCTGACTGTATTACGATCACACAGAAAGGAGGTTTAAGCTGTCAGTATGCTTTATTGGCACTGCTTGTTGGGTGCTGGTCAAATAGCTTTGGAAAGCCCCTCCCCCACACCTTTCTGACATCAGAATTTGTGTAATTTTCCGAAACCAACATTCCAACATTCACACCCTGTCCACTTCGTCATTGGCTGGTTGAACAGAGGTGAGAAAGAAGTGGAAGTTCTCCCTTAAGCTTTCTCTTTCTTCATTATTCACTAACTATTTGTCACTTTTCACAACCAAGTGCAACGCATACAAGTCTTCCAGGAGAAACTATGCAAAGTTATCTCAATATTTAAACTATGTCGCTTCTCTACGCTCAATGACGGCCAGCTTTTCACCCTCCCATCCAATGTGGCTGTTCAGAACACCTCTAAAAACTTGGCATCTTGAAGTCACAGCTCTATCCTGGAATGTGTAATATTCACAGATCCTTCATCCACGTCCAAGCTGATGAGCTAGTGCCATCCCCACCCATTCAGTTTATCAAACCCTCTGTCCATCTTTGACATCTCCCCACCTGTTCATTACCAGAATGACAACATAAATGTCACAACGGAGGCTCGGCAAGACAAATCACGGAAGTGTTACCTTATCCTCTCAGACAACGTTTGCCCTTGTACCCTCTCCACAGCTGCAGATGACACTGGTTGAGTAAAGTTTGCATTGAGGACATTTGCTTGGTTTTGACACCACATGTTCCCTGCAGTCCCTCCAGCTGCCAGGCACAAAAAACAGGAGCAGTCAACACCCAACCCCCCTTCACCTTTTGACCTTTGGCACCTTGACTGTGACAGAATTTGTTTGTTGGAGAGGCTCTTTACCACCTCTGTTGTCACAGATCCTGTGTGTTAAAAGCTGACATCTGTAAAGTTGTTACTTTGGTCCTGTTACTGAATTAAATCTGTTGAGAAGTCAAAACATTTGTTGACGTCTTCATCTAATGTTTGACCACTGATGAACCACAGGAGAAGATTATAATCCACTGGCTCTGACGCTCTTCTTTCTATTAATGTAACAATAATGTTTTTTGAACTGAAACAATTGAAACAACAAATAGTCCTCTTCATTTATCTGGCACCCTTTAAAATTACATCTTTCCTCCATCTGAGGTCAGCACGGGTCAAGCCTGTAAAAGGTCAAATGTGAACACCACAATGATGCCATTTATACACAGGGGCAAAGGTCATTTTACAAGTCCAGACAGCTCTGGTTCCTGGTGTCTGACTTTATCCAGGTACAAGGCTACTGGTGCTGCTAATAAACAGTCATTCACTTCAGGGACAATGAAAACATGCGCTCCACTTAAGTCTGAGAGACTGCACTTAAACATGCTATCTAAATGCACACCCTCACAGTCAGACATGAAACACAGCTGTGACTTGAGAAAGCAATGAAAAGATTGACTTCTACTTGTAACACGTTTTCAGTAGCTGAAGACCTTGAATGATTGGATTCAGGTCCAACGTCAAATTAACCATGTTATAATGCTCGTGTTGACTAAAAGTCACTGTGAAAAACTTGGAAATTAGTTTCCATTTTAAAGCACCGGCAACCATGTGAGTGTGCAGGCACAATGTCTGGGCACATCCTAGTCTTCCCAATGCTACCAGCAATCCAAAATAAATGAGCAATCATCATCATCATCATCATCATCATCATCATCATCATCGGGAGGGGATATTCCATCTCATTTCCTGGCTTATACTAAGCCATCAATTCTGTTATGAGGCAATAGGAGCAGATGGCTGTGGTTTAAGAAGGCACTAAACTGTGAAAGGAGACCATCACCCATGGGACACAAAAACACAGAGGTCTCTCACTCTCACTGGCAGCCCCTCTGATGGACTGTCAGCCATGACACTTGTAACTAAGTGTATATTGATAAAAAACATTTAAATATTGAACTAATTACTGTGTTAAGAAAATAACACGGAGCCCTGCAGCTGACCTTTCATCTTAAAGAGTATAGTCATGAGCCACAGTTCAAATCTCTCCTGGGGACTTTGCTGATAGTGACGTGCACTGACTTTGCAGTTGAATTTATATCAAGGTGGAATTTTGACAGGAAAGTGTTATGCCTTAATGGAAGAATAATCATCCTTGATCGCAACACAGTCATCCACTCATGTGTATATTGCAAGACGGAAAATGATTCTTAAGCTTTGATGAAGTTATTTGATGCATTGTTTTGGTTCTCAGCTGATCTTCTGAGTCACATTATGTTGGTCAAATACACATTGCATGTTCCATGAACAGAATATCTGAGTAGTCAGAATAATGTGGATGCGGACACAAATATATGCAAGACAGTTTTAGGAATTATTAGGCTAATTCAGCACACTTAAATAAGAATATGGTTTGACTTAAAAACTACATTTTTAGACCTGGCTGACCTGTTCATCACACAGTCCTCATTCACCAACACAGTAAATGGTGGTGGGTGTTATGACGGGTAAATGCGACACCTTCGATGTAAAATCAAGTGTGAGAAAATGTCAATCACTAATCAGACTGACCGTCCTGGAGGAACACTGACGTTAGCTGTTTTCTCTCTGACTTAAAACACGGAGTATCCTGGCACTTTATCAGCCGTGTCAGTGTTACAGACTCTGTTTTATCACTTGGTGTGTAATTACTGTTAAATGTGGTCACACCTCCTCCAAAATAATGAACATTAGTGAGAGCTACAGCCTCGGGACGACGACGCCTAGAGGATGTGTATTGGACAAGTTAGCTAAGTGAGGCACACTGCTCACCAGTTAACAGTGGACTAACTTGGAGTTAGCTAACGTGGATAATATCGGTTAATAAGCAAAAGCCTGAATGAAAAAGTAGACTTAGGTTAAAAGTATGAATACAGAGATGTTAAAATGATGTTAAAAAGTTGTTAAAATAATGTTACGCCTTAATTAATATTGTTATTCACGGGGCAGAAGCCCGGTCATTTAGAGGGAAACAAACATACGCAGTTACAATTTAAACTAGTTAAATGTGAACAGGAGTAGCTAGTGTAGCGGCGAACTACAGAGACCAGACTGCCACTCACCTTGTCGAGCGCTCAACTCTTAAGTCACTTGTTCAAAAGGCTCCTTTCCTTCTCGGTAACGTTACAGCAAAGCAACTTCTCACCGCTTTCACCGGGTGAAACTTATCCAATTTGTCCGAAACCAACCGGTGGTTGAATACGCCGCCAGTGCGCCGAGACAGATAACGTTATTTCTCGAGGTTACGAGATCACAAATTCCATTGTCGTTCAGTCCGGACTTGCAATTTTTTTCTCAGGCATCCAACTTTCACTAGTTTACACACCTAATGCCTCAGTAAGAAAAAAAACTATGAGTGCGGTTATTCCACGCAGTAAAAAGTGCTGTTCAGTTTGCTTTCTTCCTCTGCCTGCTTTCACTCTGCAGGTTCCTTCCCGCACATGTAGCCGGTGAGCGGTGGTGGGAATGGTTCGGTGCTGCGTTCAGCGCCCAGCTCTCCACAGGCGTAAAAAAGGGGGTTTGGCAAACTGGGGGGATATATCATGCTGCCTTCAAGTGACCCTCGAATATTCTGTAAATTAATCGTACAACACACACGTACAAAAAAAGGTCTCAGTGCATAAATAGATATATATTATTGGCCTTATCTAATGGTATAAGATACAGCCCACGGTGCATTGATTGTGTTTAAGTGTTCCTAAATGCTGCTGTTTCTGCAGTGGATGTTTTGGTCCTCATTCCAGATGTGACCACAAAACCAGAACAAGCACATCTCCTTGTAAATAATATGACAAAGAGTACGATCTAGATCTGTGTTATAAGAAACATGTCTGTTGAAACCACGATGTAAATAATACGTTTTGCACAAGTTTGGAAGGACACTTTTGCACCAAACTAATTTTCTTTCGCATTGAACTCACCCCGGGTGTTCATTATGAACTATAACTCCCCTGTGTCTTAACTCATGTTGCTTAGCTAGATTATATAAAGGAAATGTATGAAAGATAACTGCTCAGGTTGGTAAACATGAGTATTTGCTGTCACAGTAAGTGATGTTCTTCCTGTGTGCTGCGATGCACTGTTATTCCAATATTTTTCCCAGTACGTGAAGGCAGCATTAGCTGCTGGAGAAATGACTGGTGCGTGGCAGACCCCTCCTGGTCAACTGGAGACATGCATCACATACACATGGCATGTGTTCCCCAAAGTTTGCCTGTTCACTTACCTCCATTTGACTGAGCAGCAAACTACCTCACAGCAGTAACATGTATTCAGACAGATAAAGCTAACTGCTGCTTTAAAGGGTGAGAGTGATGATATTTATTTGAGAGTGCATACAGCTACTTTTGAGCTTTTACTGTTGAGTCAAGTTGATGCAGGACATGAAAGAGATTCAGTGATGTCCGTTTCAGTCTTCAGCTGTAATGAAGCATAAATCATGCATTCATTAAGCATCAGGCTGACTGGAAATGAAGCTGTAAACATTTCCTCTGCTCGATGATGATGATGATGTTGTTCAGGGCCGGTCATCGTCTGCCCTCCGTTTACAGTGGACGTATCACACTCTGAGACTTTACATGCATATCAATGGAGACCACACAGAGATCACAATCCCTCTGCACACACTTGTCATCTTTAAGGAGGACCCCCCCCGCCTGTAATTAGGACTGAAGTCAGATAAGATACACTCACTTCAAAGATCACTCAGCCCCACCCACCATGCCACTCCTTGAAACCAACCCCACCACTGACAAGACAAGACAAGATCCACTCTGCTCTAATACACTATACTATCACAGCTATGATATACATGTATAAATGCATTTCAGTAAATATCGCAGTCCAAATGTAACACAAATGTATGCGATCATATGTACAGTTTAAAGTATGAATGTAATAATTTTATAATGTATCATTACATATACATTATAAAGTACTAATAAATGCTGGCTCAGTTATGTAGGGCTTCAAATCATAAAACTCAAATTTACTTTAAATACAATAGATTCTATTGCGGATATTTCTGGAGAGTTTGGGATTTCATGCAGCAAAGACTCACACAATCTTGCTGACAGAGCAGACCACATATTTTCATATGTATATATACATACAGACAGGTGAGAAGTGAAAGAGAAAAAAACAATATAATAATATAATAAGACATTTGTTCTAGAAACTGCTGATGTGTTTTATTCTGTCTTGAATCTTTCAAGACAGAATTTTGCAGCGGCTTTGTCAGTCCATTAAGTGAAAAAAATCACCCTCCATTATCCTTTTTTTTTTGCCACTGGAGCAGACTTTTCCAGGATTTGTTGTGAGGTAAACAAACCACACTGTAGCTCTTTGCACACAACTAGAGCAGGAGAATTGTACTTTTTTTAAGTCTTCAGTGAGTTCTTGGCATCGATTCTCCTGGTCTGTAAAGCTGTATACTAGACAGATGAACAGCATTCTTTCAAAGACAAAAGATCTGTCATTCAATAGTGGCAGGCATTTCTGTGTGATATGCAGGTCCAAGAAAACACCAACTCTTGTTTAGTCGAGATGTAGTGACTGTGAAGGCCATAACATATGACTGTCTTCATCGTCATCTTCATTGAACCACTCAGTCAGCCCAAAAGCCTCATGCAAGTACATGGCAGTCTTTAATACCTGTTGTAAGGACAGAACCTGCTCTCTCGGGGGAAACTTCCTCTGACACACATGAAGTGATGTCATATGTCGTGTACATTTCTAGTTTGTGTGCATCAGATAATGAGCTTTCCTTTGTGGAAGACTCCACTTACCACACATCCTATGAATTGAAAAGAGGTGTGGTTTCTCACTCTTATTCACTCTTCTGGTTTACTTCCAATAAAGCTGCTTCCATTATACATCTATAGATTAACGCTCTAAAGCACTCTATTGGAGAGCATCCACTTGACAAGAGAAGATGTGGTCTTCAGTTATTATTGATTCTAAATGTCCTGTATTATGGGCATTATATCAAACAGTATGTGTCTTTTAGGCCTGATGAGTCAGAAAAAGTGTTTGTTTTGCTGAGTCTGACTGTCATTAAGGACTGGATACCTAACAACCTTTTGCAACACAGACTACATCACACCCATCTTATCTGCTTTTAAGGTTCTTGTTCTCACCTATAGAGCCCTGTAGGGTCGGGCACCAGCATACATCTCTGATCTTCTCCATCCTTATATCACCAATAGGTAATTTAGGTTCACTGGTTGTTCCTTGTGCACGACTGAAAACTAGTTTCCACAAGCTCTTAGTTTTATTTCATGTTGTAGGGGTATTCTTGACATTCTGTATATATCTGAAGTAAGCAAACAATAAAAAGTTCAGAAGGATCACAAAAAAGAGGATGTTTGGAGTCCATACATATTTGCTCTTGGTGTGGGCTCAAATAGTTTAAAATGGTACATCACCTTCAAGCCTTTCAGGATTCATCCTGATTTAGATCCTAACTGTAACACATTCAAATCACACAGATGCTCACTTATTCACACTTTCTGGATTTGTCAAAGACCATTGCCTTATTGGACCTCTGTTTTTGAACCCTCCCCTCTCACAGCAACAGCTAATTCAGTAGTTTTTGCTTCTCTGGGTGCCTAATTCTGTTGAAATTAAAGCAAAAATCGTCACCATTGCACAATCAGTGGATTAGAGATTTTTACAGTTTGACCACTTTGAAAAAATAAAGTATACTCTCAGAGGCTCAACTAACAGCGTCACAATTTTTAGCTCATGGAGCTCATGGGGCTAGATTTTCATTTATGTTTATTCATATATTATGTTGTCTGCACTGTACATGCAATAGCAGATTTTTGTCATTTAAAATCTATAATTAAAGTTAAGGAAAAAGTTCCATTGTCAGAAAACCAAAAAAGCTAAAAGAGGTAAACATTCTGTTCATTGACTGGTGAGCATGAAAGAAGGAATTAACCCAGTGTACTAACAACACAGACAGATGAGTTACAGGCTGGAAACAATTTAGAACATGTCAGAATTAACACTCAAAGCCACTATTAGCAAGTCTGCTGTATCTATAACAGCCTGTATGTGGCTAATGTATGTGAAGTTGAATCCCGTCATGCCCGGGAATTCTAGGGGGACCCTCACAGACTGTGTGGCTGTTTGTGTGGGTTTGTGTTTCTCAGCACAGGCCTGTATTCATAGCAGAGTGACAGAGGAGTGAGTTTAAAAAGTGGAAAAGCAGAGTGTGAATGAACATGCCTGTCTGTCAGGAGCAACCAACTGTATTCATGTCCCTGTGAGAAACACTGAGCCATTCATCCCATAAGTTCGCACAAACACACACACACACACACACACACACACACACACGCACGCACGCAAGCACGCACACTCACACACACACACACACAAACAGCTCTCGGACTCGTCACTCTGAGAACCAACTTGTCTTTAGAGTGGAGAGAGGAGCTGGGCGGTTGGCTGGGATGGGGGATGGAGGGTTGGAGTGCTGGCTGGTAGGCAATGGATAGCTGGGGGAGGTGTGGGTGAAAGAGTGGGTCAGAGGGCAACCCACCCCCGCCTCCCCCTCCCAGTATGTTCACTATCACATACCCAGTGACAGGCTGTGCAGTCTAATGTGCTTCAATACATAACTGATGGGAATGAAAACAAGCAGCTGTACATCAAACACCTCTCACTTCCATCACTGATGGTTCATTCATTCATTCCATTTATTGGTTCATTTAAAACAGGGACAGAGTGAAGGAGATGTATTTCACCAGATATAGCACAATGCCAATTTGTATCCATTGTCCCTGGGTGAGTATACTGCACATTTAAACATTTAAAAATATGAAATGATCATTTCACTTAACACCAGTAACTGGACAACAGTAATGCCTATGTGAGAATGCTGTTCTTTGACTTCAGTTCAACATTTCATACTACCATCACCTCCAATCTAATCACCAAACTCAGTGGCGTGGGCATCAACACCTCCCTCTGCAACTGGACTTTTTTTAACAAACAGAATCAAACCTTTTAGGTTTGTCAACCACATCTCCTCAACCCTCATCCTGAACACTGGTGTCCCACAGGGCTGTGTGCTGAGCCCTCTTTTTCTGGGTGTCTCGGAGGATCTCTCTTGGACCCTAAACACCTTTTACCCTGATTCAAAAGGCTCACCAGTGTCTCTTCTTTTTGAGGATACACAAAGCAGTCCATCTGTCTCTATCCATTCTGGTGAACTCCTATTGCCACACCATTAAGAGCATTCCTACCAACAGCATCACAGTATATTATGGGAACTGTTCTGTCTTTGACCAGAAAGCACTGCAGAGGGTGGTTAAAAACTGCCCACAAACATCACCAATTCTCCCCTCCCACCCACTGACACTGTCCAGTGCAAGTGGTGCCTGCGGAGGGTGCACAACATTGTCAGGGAGACCTCTGACCAAGGTCACAAACTGTTTGCACTCCTCCCTTGTGGGATGTGCTACAGGACTCTCCTTTCCAGAACCAACAGGTTCAGGAACAGCATTTTCACCCTGCTAACCACACCATTTATACTGTCCTACTATATATTAATAGTGTGTTCATATCTAGCAGTTTATTCTGTATATAATGTCTACTGATTGCATTACTTGTTCTCCCACCTGCTCTATATAAATACACTTATACTTGCAATTGCTAACTATAACTGCTGCATATCCATCCATTATCCATAACAGTGTATCCTTACTAGGGTTGCAAAGGGGTGGAATCCTGTAAACCTGTAAATTTCCAGAAACTTTCCATGGGAATTTAAGGTGGGAAATGTTGGAAACATTCCAAATCAGAAACGTTCAATGGGAATTATGGAAATTTATGGGAATTAACTGGAAATTGGAGATAATTTAGTAATTGGGGGTAAACTAACATCATGATAAGATAGCCTCATAAATGGTCAATGAAATGATGCTCGCTATAGCTTATTTAGCCTCTAACTTATCAGCTAGCTTTCTACTGTATGAATACATTTTCATGTGCTATTTGCAAGTTAAACATTAATACCATACATCAAATATATTTACCCCATCATGTCATCAAAACTTACTTCACTTTATGTCGTCTATGGGCTCAAATGTGTGGCTTCAATAGTCTCTGTGTGCTCTGGTCCAAGGTTGTAGAAATTATCTGTGCATGTGATGGAGGAATGCACAGTGCATGTAGGGGGCGTGGCCTCAATAGACCTGCAGTAAGCAGTGTGCTATGTACATGTGATTGAGGAATAGCAGATATTCAAGTGTACTTGCATGAAATCTGGTTATTTTAGTCAAGATTATGCTAAAATATATTTTCATATATTTAAGTTCCCTGTTAAGGGCCAATCTTCAATTTTATAAATAACCAGTTTGTTCCTATAAATTCCCATGGAAAGTTTCCAACTTCCAACCCTAATCCTTACTGCCAATTCATCACAGGTCTGACAAGCAACCATTCACACTTACATTCATGAGTGACAGCTCAACCATTTTTTAAACTGGTTAAATCTAATACACTCTGATATTTGTGGGGACAGCATCCCACTGATTTGTTGCTGTACTGCAAAAGGCAGTTTTGAAGGCAAACTGTTGACCATAAAATGATTGCATTGAATGTTGTGGAGACCTGTGACCAGGAGGTGGCACAATAAAACCATAGCATGCATGTACATCATAGCTGTACATTTATTTAAGTGATGAGGAATAGATTTGGAATGTGTTAAATTAGGCTTGGTATGATTTGTAAAATTTCAATTAGAGAGATAATTAAACCTAAATACTTTACTACCCTCTCCTTTTTTCACTAAGATTAGGAGTGTTGTCTTTTCATGGAGAAAAAATAGCAACTGTTTTAGAGACAGACATACTTAAATGAAATAGAGCTCATCATGGAAGATATTTGGGGGAAAATATACTAGCAATTATCTGGTATTTATGTGCGAAGTTTCCCATAGCTGAAATTAGAATTTGAACCTGGTCCACTGAGAGGGGATGAATGATTCAAGGGTCCTAAAAACATGGCATGACATAGATATCATAGAGCTGTTTTTGAATATACATGTTTCTATTTTATATTCATGATTAACTTTTGTAGTAGGATTACTGTTTATAGCTACCAAACTACCAAGGCTAAATCCTTGTAGGTGACAACCTAACTGAACCTAAGGCACAGAGAAATGTATTAGAAGATATTAGACATGTATTACAAATATTTGCACCTCAAAACAGAATACATGAAAAATGGAAGATAGAAGAATGGCCCAGACCCCCATTTGAAAATCACTGGCCCAATCAATAATCAACAGATTTATTGGTAGATGTAATTATGCTAGTTGCATGTGAATACATAGTTTGTTTATGCTAGTTTTTATGATTATATGTTGAGCTTGATTCTTCCCCCTGAAAACAACAGTGAAAGAAAAACTAAATAAATGAATAAAAGAGCAACATCATACAGTATGATAGCACCACAAATGCTGGATCTTGTTTTATTAAAACTCCAGCACAGGAATGACCCTCAAACCTCAACAAAAAGATTTATTTTATTCATAAAAAGAAGTAACAACTTCATTAGTAAAGCATAACTTATCTGGCAACATGCTTGTCAGGAAGTAATTCATTTAAAAATATGTTTGGCTGATGTGTGAGGGGGTGTAAGACAGGTTCACATCTTTCTGGTTTCACATGAACTGTTCATGTGGCATATAAAATGAGTAATGTTCTCAAACAGAGAAGATAAAATGTGAACTTTGATGTGACATTATCCATATTGTTCTTTATACTGTCATTGTGTCCAGTAGATGGCGAGCCTGTATTTCCAATAAGCTCCTTCGTGCTGTGTTCTGAGCTGCTGTACATATCGTAGGACATCAAGTCCAAATCAAATGAATTTTGGCTTCTGCCATGTTTTCCCTTTCTCGAATACAAATGATCATTTTTAAAATTAAAATGTTCATAAAAAGCGAAACAGCTGCACTGGTCTTAATATAGTTTGATGTCTCAGTAGATAAAAAGACTATAAAATGACTGTAGCTACATATATCATGGATAAACCTAAACCGAAGTATTGAAAAACATTTTTATTAAGTTAAAGAGTTATTGTTATTTTATTTCGGCGGACACGCGCATGTGAACATCGTACGTGCGCGCTTCCGTAAAGCAGTGACAAAGATGGCGGCCACCGCCGGATCAGGTAAGCCGACTTCACCGACAGTTCAGACAGCAGCTTTACGTTCATTTTGCTTATGATATATAATTTCCAGCATAGCACATTAGCTGCACGATAGTTTTATAAATCCAAAGAGCCCGTCTGCAGCGGAGCCTGACTCTAACAAACTCTGTGGGACATTAACGCTGTTAGCTAGCTCTCTGACTAGCCGAGTTGGCCCTCAGTCGTTGAGCAACACTCGGGCCGTTTGCAGAAACCTCGATGTTCCGTTCTGAAGCCTGTCGGGCAGAAAATGCTGCAGGAGGATAAAGTGCGACCCCCACATGACATTTGTCTTCATGTCGGTGGTTTCTTTGTGCTGGAGCCGGTGACGCCCGTGACTAGCTTGACGGGTTTGCTCAGATAACGTTAGCAGGCAGCACGGCTCTGTTTAGCAGCAGACATTCCGGAAGAAATGCACAAAGAAGCTGAACCCCAAGACATTTTCCTCACGGTGTGTGACAGCTTAAACACAGTGTACTGCTTTCTTAATGCCAACATCTGTCCTTAACGGTATATATCGTATAGTTAAAAGGGCAACTCTGTAAACAGCTAGCAACGTAGCGCAGTTTCTAACCTTTACACCAAAATACCAAGCTCACCCTCTGGCAGGTTGGACACACCATTAACACGGTATCGGTCATTAATGTAGGCTCATTGTATAACCCTATTGACACAGTCACAACAATAAACCAATGTAGTATCCCACCTGTGTGGTCAGTTTATAAACCCCATGCTGTCCAAAGGTTACCTCACAGTGCTGTTCGTACTTTCTATTTTCAGAGACACGCAGGAGAGCCGCATGGTTAGTTCACATCTGTCATAGCCGTCCAGATGTGCCTGCCCACAGTGTGCTGTATTCAAAAGAGCTGAGCCTCGTCTCACAAACGTCTAAAAATTCAGTGCGTCTCTGCGGCTTTTGCAGTTCTTTGTCAGCATTATTCAGTTTCCTTGAGGGAGTCATCCCAAAGGGATCAATGAAGTGCAGTCTAAGTCTCTAAGTCTAAGTAAACACGAGGCTTTTTAATATTCAAGGATGAGACAGGCTGTCTGTGTGCACGCAGTTCAGTTTTATTTATATAGCGCCATATCATAACAAAAGTTATCTCATGACACTTTTCACACAGAGCAGGGCTAGACCGTACTCTTTATAATATTATTTACAGAGACCAACAGTTCCACCATGAGCAAGCACTTGGCGACGGTGGCGAACAGTAACATAACAGTAACCATACAGGACTGAAGATCCCCGCGGAAGGTTATAAGATAGGCTAGATTTCAACAGTGTTTTGACCTAGAACTCTAAATAATCAGTCCAAAACTCATTTTGTCATTTTGGACTGATCACAAGGTTTGCAGATGAAGCGATGTTTGAATCACCGGTACATGTATCCGTGTTTAAAAGTGTGTTATTTCATACACCTTCCTTTAGGCTTCGGTCAGCAGCTTCTGTTCAGAGAAATGATTGAGTATGGTACGATTAAATGTTCTCACAGTGTGGTCACACAGAAGTCATTTAATTATCCTCTTTCTCTGTGTGTGTGCGTGAAGTCGTTGTTCCCCGCAGCTTTCGGCTGCTGGAGGAACTGGAGGAAGGCCAAAAGGGAGGTGGAGACGGCACAGTGAGCTGGGGCCTCGCAGATGATGACGACATGACACTAACTCAGTGGAATGGCATGATCATCGGCCCCGCGAAGGTGAGCCACCCTCGGGACCTCCCAACACTTTGATACATCATACTGCTCTTCTGTGATGTTGAACCAATAAGCTTCCAGCATTGCGTTGTATAGAATGCTTTATAGACAAAAGGGATTATTTAACACAGTTTGGGAGCGTTCAAAGTTTAAAAAATCAAAAACAATTGGTGTGCTCTGAATGCTAACCGGTGCACTTCAGTTTGTTTTGCACTGTAGCAAGGCAGGGAACACTGTTAAACAGTGAGCATGTGATACAGTACACGATGAAGAATCTCTGTCTGCTAATAATCAAACAGCAGTAGTAGGCTAGATGCTATGGTAATACTTCTAGTTGAGGAAGAGCTGGAGGGAGCTGAACTAGAAAATTTCAGATAGGACATGTTTTATGAACAGGCCTAACTTTAACTAAGCAGCTGCTCGAACTCACTGATTGGTTAAAAACAGCAATGAAACAGTTAGACAAAGAACCTCCCACAAGTCTTTAAGTCTTTTGCTGTGTTCTCAGCACAGTCCAGGTATCTTAATCTGAAATACAATAAACCCAATAATCAGATTATAAACACAAAGTTAAAATGTCCTGCACTCTGAACTACACGTTACAGATGAGTGAATGCACTGTGAGAAGCTGGGTGTGTTTGAGTGTGTGTAGATTCTGTTGCAGTGTGCAAGAAGTGTGCTAAGGTGGAAGAGCCTCTAGAGAGTTAAGATGATGTGGTACTTCCTTGTGTGGTTTACAAGTAAAGAGAAGTGCACATGCACTAGTTAGCTAGTGTTTTTGCAGCCTTGTTCCTCCACCACTGCGTACAGGAGTGTGGAGGCTGTGAGGACCAGCATGGTATTTTCAATGCACTCAGCTTTTTCTGTGCAGCTGCCTTCGAATGCTGTTCACACAGGTGCTGCAGTTGTCAGTCTTACCTTACTGACTGCAGAACAAGCTCTGTTCCACACTACTGATGTTGTGAACACATGCAGAACATTCAGCCAACGCTGTAATCAGAGCCGAGGCTTCACTCAGCTTCGTGTACATGCACCTAACCACTGTGTCGTCATTAATAAGAGGTCCTCGCTTTCTGAGCGGTTGTTCTTCTTTGTGCCGAAACATGTTATGGCAACAAATGAACGGACATCACATTTGATGGATGATCACACTGCGAGCTAACCCGTCGTTTCTTTCTTTAATCACAGACTGTCTATGACGGCAGGATATACAGTCTGAAAATAGAGTGTGGAAACAGATACCCAGAACACCCCCCTCTGGTCCGCTTTGTGAACAAGATCAACCTGACTGGCGTACACACTTCAAACGGTGTGGTGAGTATCCAACTTTAACACACATCCATTCAGACCTGTTAGATCGTTCAGTTTGGAGTCTTTACAGGTACGCTGTATAATACAATATATGCATAATTCATCTTCTGCTGCGGCTGAATTTAAGACTTATGTCATGCTACAGTCTCAGTGGTGGCTTTCAGTGGTACGTTTTTGAAGAGTTACTCATGCTAGAGAAACGGTGTGTTAGTTAGACTCAACAGGTTGCATGTTAGCACTGAGTTTCATATGAAACTAAATTTCTGCTTCAGTAGTCATTTTCTTCAGCTTCATAGTTCGTGCGTCTTTCACAGAGTTTATTTGAGGGGAAACGTTTCTATATAAAGACGAACAGGTGATTCACATTAAACTACTGAAACTTTCCTATGAATCAAACGTGGCAGAAAGCAGATTGGTCACCTTGTCTACAAACAGATGGTGAAGAGATCTGCTCGTGCTGGGACTCTGAAGCTTTTTCACGTAGATAAAGGGGCTGAACGTAAAGAGTTTCCTTCAAACCTTTTCACAAGGGAAGTGAAAGAACTCCTCCTAAGATCAGACAAAGGGTGGAGTCAACCATGTTGCTATTTAAAGACCTCATGTTTGATGAATGAACTCACTCACTGTGTCTGTAGTGCTTGTTGACAGGTGACCAGTGTGTGTTAGTGAGTTTTCATCCATACACACCAACACCACAGAATTATAGAAAGTATAATGTTGACCTGTTGTTTCCAGTCATCCTTTGATCCCACATACAGTCCAAACTATACAGGGTAATCCAGCCGTGGCCAAGAAATCATTTACTTCTCACAGTTTGTTATTATTTAACATGATGAACTGTCAGACTGATGAACTGAAGAGTAAACTATCGTCTGTGATGTTATTAGATTTGCTTCAAATCTTAGTAAGCTGTCTGGATCCTCATGAACCCCCAAACACAAAACTACACTTCTAAAATATGATCGGTCTGGGGCAGCGTTTAGCTCAGTTGGTAGAGCAGCCGCCCCATGTGTGAAGGCTCAGTCCTTGCTGCGGAAGCCCAGGGTTCAAATCCGACCTGTGGCTCTTTCCCGCATGTCATTCCCCGTCTCTCTCTCCCCACATTCCTGTCACTCTTCAGCTGTCTCTGTCAAAATAAAGCTTGAAAGGGCCAAAAAAAATATTATCGGTCTTCCACACAGGTGGATGACCTGCAGCAGCTGACTGACTGTAAACAGGAAGAGTCCTCTGGACTGCCTCTTAACTTTTAGCCCTGTAATGCTTCGTGAATTATTTTTAGACCACAAATTTAGTCAGTCCTTAATGTAGACTGGACTGACATGCTGCTTATTTTTTAGGAAATTGACATTTAGCCTCTAAAAACCATTTCTACATTTCTGTGTTTTGATTTAAAAACCTCTTTTAAATAATTGAATTGCACTTTTTCTGCATTCTACATATGTAGTAATATTATTATGTAAGATTTTGTATTTTTTTTATGATTTGTTGCCTCCAGTTTCAGAGTGTAATCCCACTGTGGTGAATATGTTCAGCTGTACTCGAGTATTTGTTCTGATTACATTACTGATGATCAAAAACTAGTGAGTCGACAACTTTGCTAACAGCCAAACATCAACAAGGTCACCAACAGCAGACATAGCAGCAGCTAATATTACTGACTAGTCCAACAGCAGTCAGCCCAGCTCGGCGTCTGTCTTTCAGCCTTTTATTTCACCAAGCTCTCACCAACCACTAAAAGTCAGTCCCACATTTACTCTTGTCTGACACATCTCTCCTCTTCTCTCTCCTTTTCTCTTCTTAGCTTCCTCCATCAATGTCCTCTCCAGTCTCTTCCCCTCTGTCATTATGTCCATAAGGTGCAAAGCTCCTTTGCTATCAGTGTAAATAAAAACACTCCCCCGGTGCTCTCTGCTCCCAGTCCAGACAGCATGGACTGAGCTAACTAGCTTAGCGGTTAACTTACTGTAGAGAAAAGTGAAGCTTTCTGTCCATCAGGAAAACCAGAAAACATTTTCTCCATAAAATATGATCCAGTTTCACCAAAATCAGTCAAATAGTTGGTGGTGTGTGACTTAAGATCTCCCCTTCTTCCCCCTCTCTCCTCCTCCTCCTTCTCTCCTTGCAGGTGGACATTAAGTCGCTGACAGGTCTGTCCAGGTGGAAAAACTCCTACAACATCCGGATGGTGCTGCAGGAGCTCAGGCAGCACATGATGTCGAAAGAGAACAGCAGGCTTTCCCAGCCGCCCGAAGGCCACGTGTACAGCAACTGAGGCCCCTACTGCTGTCCCTCCCCGTCATCACACACACACACACACACACACACACACATGCACACACAGACACATGCACACATGCATAGCATCCTAAACACTTAACACTGACTCTGCCATGTTCAAACTACACAACCATCACGTAATCCAAGACTCTCGACTCCCACTTCCTTCCTCGGGAGCCTTCCCATTGGACAGAGGGAGGAATGTGCAGGTGAACCTGACCTCCTCACCTCAGCACCCAGTCATCCATTAAAGTTCACGGTGCAGAGCAGACATTATGACAAACAAGAATACTGTACATCTTACTAATGTTATTTTCTATTCTTTGTGTTCTACATCCAGATTGTAAAATAACAATTGAGCTGATTGAGTGTACCAATCACGTGTGTGCACTGGATCCTTCACGAGGTGACAGTCCCTGTTGTATAGGTATTGTGTTGAGGGATTCGAATCACTCACTCCTCAGCAAAACTAATATACTTCTGTAAGTCCGACTGATGTTAAATGTTCAAATCATTCGGTTGTTTTTTTCTTTAAAACAACAAACATCTCGCTGAAGCACATTCCCCTCACAAAAAAAAGAACCCAAACAATGCTTTGCTTGGTCTCCAAAGGCCATGTTAGTCTCAAATTCCCCCCCCAGCTTCCACAATCCCGACGATGTGAATTTGACGGGCCTTCCTTAAACGAGTGCATGTCCGGTACATGGGAATAAACTGCTACTAGACATTCAGCGACATATGTATCAACGGGGCACTACTGGCTCATCACTCATGTTCTCAGACTTGTCTTCTGTGTGCCATATGGTTCATAGCGCTTTGTGATAGTGATTGATTATTAGCAGCCGGTGGGGGTAGGGTAGGGTGGGGTGGGGTGGGGTGGGGGTGATGGGAGGGGCTACAGGTCTTCTCTCTTCAGAGAACGTGGAGTTTGTGTGCTTGGCACCTTTTCAGGATCACCACTGTACTGTGGCCTGTGCAGAGCAGGAGGAGCTGTGATTTCTTTTCTTCTTGTTTGCTGTTTTTTGGGTCCTCGTTTTGTTCTTTAGTCTCTGGGCTGACCTGTGTGTACTTAATAGAGTTGTCTGTTCTCTCATGCAGCGAATGCCCATGAGCGTATGTATTGTACGGCTTTGGATGTTTATTTTATAACAGGGGTTGAATCTAATCAGGGTGATGGTGACCTGTTGCATGGTTTTATTTGAATTAAACGTTATTACTTTTGCACGCCTTCGTGTCATTATTCCCTGAAGCAAATGTCAGTACTTTGTATTCACAGTGGTCAATCAGTCACACTTCATTTGTAGAACACTTTTCCTACAGGTTAGTGCAGTTCAAAGAGAAAAAGACAGAACAAGTGAAGACTAATAAAATGAGATTAAATCAATTACAAAGTCAAAACAAAGATAAAAATAATAACCAAAGAAAGAAAGAAAACAGACTGAAATAAAAGCTAGACTAAGAACTAGATTAAATAGATGACCAATAAGAGGAATAAAATATAGTAAAATAAATGTCTATAAAGCACCTTTAACAATGATGCACAAACACAAAAGTCATTTCATGACTTTTTATAACACGTCTCTCTTAAGTCACTTCGTCAAGTGTTTTCCATCAAAAGTCACCATTCTTAGTATGTTCTTCCTTTCTGTAGACTTATAAAGTGACTCTGGGTCAGTTTAATGTTGAAGATGGAAATGGATGCCAGTGATCACAGTTTCATTTTAAAATGTACTTTTCATGTGACATAATCCACTCCTCTGTCCATGCTTATGGTCTGTGTATTCCTCCTGGTTTCAGTAATATGACTCCCTTGCCTTGTATCTTAGTTAGCTGTTTTCATGACAACAAATGTAGTCATAAGCTAAACCTTCTAAATCAGAGCTCTTCAACCTTTTTCAGCCCAAGGACCCCTTGGACGAGACAAACAGAACAGAGACCCCCACATGTGTCACATTTTAAGCCTGGCCTAAAATAAATAAATATTTGACAGAGGCAGCTTGAAGAGTGACAGGAATTTAGGGAGAGAGAGACAGGGAACCAGCCACAGGTCGGATTCGAACCCTGGGCCGCCGCGGCAAGGACTGAGCCTTCGTACATGGGGTGGATGCTCTACCAAGTGAGCTAAATGACACCCCTAAAATAACTTTTATGTTTACTTTATTCACTTTTTATTTCAACTTACTAACCTATTTATATACTGGTTATTAGCGTATGTGTGTTTATCATTGATTAAAAAGTTCATGCATAATGGAATAATTTATTTTGCAAATAGTTTTTGTCAAAAGTAGTATCGTTTTTGTTATATTTTTTAATTCTCACAAATTATTCTGGTGAAAATTGTCAATCATTATGACAAAAATTAGCAGACCCCCTGCAGAACCTCTGCGGACCCCCTAGGGGTCATGGACCCCTGTTTGAAGACCCCTGTTCTAAATAATAGGTGTGTTTTCAGTTCAGCTTCATTTTAACTTCACATAAACTTTTCAATTAGGTTTTAATACAAATTACGGACTGTGGACTGTTTGCTTATCACTTATAATGGAGGTGTATTAAGAGGAGATCTTGTAATGGTCGGTATGATCAGGAGGGATGATTACAGAAACAAAAAAAAAACTGTTGTAATGTTCATCTAGTACTTACCTTACTTACAATAAACTCCCCCTCCCATGGAAATCTTTGACATCACACTCTGTTTGAAATGCAGGCTTTTGAATCTGATGAATTATTTCCTCAGATATAATGAAGCTCCTCCAGAGGACACTGTACTGTGTGCTTTTCGTAACAAGTAAACTGACATAATAACGTGTAAAATCAGTGGTGAACTTATCAATGGTAACTTCATAAAGGAAATTGTATTTATTTTAACCTTTAATATTCAGAATGATTAATAAACAAACAGAAAGCCTTTAGTGCTCATGATGCTAACATACTGTGGAAACCAGACCAGAAAGTGTGGATGTTTTGTTTCCTAACTGGTCACTGCAGTGAGCATTACTCCCACATGTAACAATTCTATCAAGCTTCTATATTAAGCCTACACGGGTTTCATTCATGTTACAGAACTGAGAAACCAGAGCAGCCAGCAGAGTAATCCAGTCTCATCCATCACATTTTGGAGAGGCATCAGTAAAGTAAACTGTGGAGCTTAGCTAGAGGCCAGTGCGCCCGGCACACAGCACTTCTCGTCCGTCTTACCGGGCTGACAGCAAGATGCTTCTCAAACCAAACCAGACGCAGCATCCCCATTCAGCAGCTGTTGTTGCTTCTATTTGCATCTTCTATGCTGCAGGGAAAACAGGACAAAGAGTGGCACGTGACCTGAGCTTGGGGGAGAAAAGATTGGTGAATCAATCACAGTGGGTGATACAGCTGGGTGCCCTTCACTCCATCATATACCATACACAGACGCTCTTAAGGACTTCCAAGGAGAAACAATCAGCTAGATGCAATATTGTATAGACCTAAACAAAGTCTGAGACTAGTTAAATATGTGGGTTTGATTCAGGAACAAAAATCAACAGATGAAGAGAAGAATTCAACTGACCCCACTGGCCTTTAAAATCACTTTTAATGAAGTGATTTATCATCATGAGACCTGAAAGTTGAAGTACTGTAGAACAGAAACAGAAAAAAGAAGCTCTCAGACAGATTCATCTTTAACTTTTAGTGTGTGTTTTGTCTCTTTTCTTTTTTTTTTTTTGTAAATGATACACTCTGAAGTGAAAGGAGGTGGAGAGAGACAGTATGTAACCATAAATGTACAAAAGAACAATTACACTGAGTGTGAACCACAAAGAGAGAACACAAAGGAACTTCAATGATTTAAGAGGCGCTGGATTGTTTTCATGATATTATAACAAAATGATCTCTTTACCATTTTTTACTATTTTTTTTCTATCAGTGTGACGTGCTGCCTGACTGGGACCACATCCCATCCTTCTAACAGCCTTAATGTCAGCAGGACAGCTTGGTCAGTGTGTGTGTGTGTGTGTGTGTGTGCGTGTGACAGGCAAAAATAAATGGACAAGTCCTCAATCACTCTAATCGTATCTGCTGTGATGGACAAGCTCTCTATCAGCCCAACTGTATCAAAGAGTGAGGAAGAAGACGACAACATGGTGTGCCACTCAATCAGCATAATTGTATGTGAACAGTCTCCTGGGTGAGGGCACAAAGGACTAACAAGGTGATCTAAGCAACCAGTGGTTCCCTCCGGTCCCTGGGCAAACAAACCACATACAGCTTTTATTGAGTTACGTTACAATTTAGGAATATTCAAAGAGACTCAACAAGGAATCTATTTGAAAACTGTCATTCCTGTGTTTTCCTGACATGATCAATTCACCACAGGTAAACTGAACAGGGAATACAGGAAGAAACCACCCAAAATGCTCTGATTTGTCTTGTTCCTTGTCCACTTGTTTATGGATCTTTTGCCCACAGTACAAAATCTATAACAACATCCTGTGTGTCACATATACTTGTGTAAAGATCTTGTTTCCTCCTATGGGTGTATATAGATATTTGGCCCCACACGATAACTTCTTAACACAAAATATTGGTCGTGTTCCATCCATCCATCCATCCATCCATCCATCCATCCATCCATCCATCCATCCATCCATTATCTATACCTTTACAGGAGCCTGAGCCTATACTAGAACATATTGGATGTGAGGCAGTGTACACCCTGGACTGGCCCCAGCAGATCTTGTTCTGATGCAATAGAAACTACAGCAATATCAGCAATGTTTCCACAAGTCAGCATAACTTTAAAAATACTGTATTTTAAGGCTGCTGTGTCACTGGGAAAATGCTGATGAGGTATCATATATTTCTTAACCAGCATTTCATGTGCATTCAACAATCGAGTCATGGGCCAGAGAGAGGCCCATAATGCAGAGGTAGAGTTCTCACTTTTTACATGTGACCAGAATGCAATGCAATCACGAGATTCATTTTTCTGCCTCTGCCCTTATCTCCACCTCCACCTTTGACTGTGAACAGCAAGAGCAGATCTGTTCTGTAGATCATTTAAGAAAGAAAGCAGAAGTAGACAACAAATGTTCAGTGAAACTGTAAAAGTTCATGCTGTGAGATTTTCTTCCCTTTCATGCTGTGACCTTTACACTTCACACTTAGCATTAGTTACTTGTAAATTTTTAGTGGACCAAAGTCAGCACTGCACTCACTGAAACAACATCTGCTGAATACCTAAAACATGTTAAGCTTTGCACAACCTCAGCCTTCAACATCCCCGATTATCATTTGAAAATTTGCATTCACGCACCATCTCCATAATTAACTCCATTGGTCAGATTGCACTCCATTTGTTACATTCACATGTAAAGCACGGGGAGGGGGGGCGGTAGACCAGTTGTGGGAGGTGTCAGATGGTCGCTGACACACACTCCCACATCCATTCTACTGCACGACCCGGTGTGTGTTCAGGACTGAGCAGAGCAGTGTGGAGGAGCCCATCTGCTCAAAGGGTCAATACCACTTTCTCCCTTCTCTCTCTCTGTCTCTCTTTCTCTCTCTCACACACACACACACACGCCCGCTGGGCGTGCCAATTAGCTAAATGAGGCAGATTTTTTCCTCAGTGTTGATTTGCATTTTTTATTGTGAGCACGTGGTTTTAATACTCACATTAATGGGCTGAAATTAAAAAATGCTGCTTTTAAATTAAACAAATAAGTTTCATACAGATCCTCTGGGCCACAGGGGATGTATAATTTATGTCAAATTTATGTTCCACATTTGTTGCTGAATGCAATATATATACACATGTGGTGATATTTCTAGTTTGTTCACAGTGATGTCTCTTTCTTATAACTTTAACACACCTTGAACATGTAAAATGAAGGAAAAGAAAGAAAACTGCCTTTCCTCCCTGGCCCAAAGTGCAACAACTGTCATTCTATTTCCTGCGCTGCTTTCAGTATCTGAACATAGAGCAGGCGTGTTTCCTCACAAATCCTCCAGTCACACCAGTTTGACTGTAAGTCTAAGCGGCTAGGCTGCTAACCCAGCCTGATTTGCTCAGCTGATGACGACGTGTCCTGCTTTCAGTTTCAGCATGCTGCTTGAAGATCATTAACAACCAAACTGCTGAGCGAGTGCAAAACACATTGGAACTTTTATCAAGTACATGACAGTAAGCAAAGAGCGGGATCAGATTTAGAGAGCAGCACAAAGCTGTGACTGAGAGCAGAAATCTGTGACTTCATTTATATTGTAATCTCATGTCATCTGAAAGAAGCACTTTTGAGATAAACAGATGTCTTCAGCAGTACCTTTTGCAACACATAAAAAACAGAAGGAGCATCCATCTAGACGGTGAAGTAGAGAGAGAGAGCTCAAAGATGAAGTTGAACGCCCTCAAACACAAATGATGGTGTTACAGTGAGAAAAGTGTATGCGTGACATCACCCACAGATTTCTGAAGAGCCGTTTTGAAGCTCAGAATATGTGGCTCTGGTTGCCACCATGCTGGCTATACTGCTTCTTCTTCCGCCTCCTGGCTGATCTAAAAATCAGCAAAGACGTGGACATGGACCTGAGGCGGGCTGAATGGAGCCTGGGTGCTCTAATAAGTAATGGCACCTACCTGTCAATCAAAGCGGCCATGCTGTTAATTAAGCCTTAATATCATTTGAACAGGTGAGTACTATAAAAATTCACCCTCAGTACAGTTGTCATGAACGGGGAAATTAGCTATAGAGACCAAAACTGTTTTTTGTACCAGGCTGTAAACATGTTTATTTCTGCTGTGAAGTTGGACATTTTAACATGGGGACTTACGGAGACATGTTCTGTAGCCAACCTCAAGTGGACATTTGAGGAACTGCAGTTTTTGGCACTTCCGCTTTGGCTTCACGTCAGAGCCATGGAAGTTGCCGATTGAAAGAGACGCCGGTATTGTGTAATACTGAGAAAGTCTGTTGACATAAGATGTAATATGTTATTAGAATATATACAACATATAATATCTGTATCACCCCATGCTACTTTGATGAAATTAGCTTTTATCAACTCTAAACTGACCCTAACAGATCTGCAGCAGCAGGTACATTTAGGTAGAAATGCAGTGCTGCCTTCATGAAGTTTGTTATCAACATAACGGGGAATTGGTTTTAACAAACCTCTTGGCAAACCTCTTCAATTGTACACCCACCACCTACCCTGAGCCACTCCCTGCAACTTTTGTGTGGCGCAAGAACACAACAAAGTAATTATGTTTGTCTAAAACGCATTTGACAAAAACATTCAGTGTATACAGCTCTCATTTTTAGCTTGTTTTGTACCCAGGAACTATTCAGCATGTGCCGTGTCACATTCCCAAGAGAACATACTGAATTTCACACAGTGTAGAGAAGTCTGGATTTTGTGCTCTTGTTTGGGACTTCAAAATGTGCCCCTCTGCTCTCTGAATTGTGGCAGGTTGATTTTAAATTTGCTCAGTGTTAGTGCTTAGTGTTGTCATTAATAACCTTCCATAGCCTTCCACTCCTTAACAAAATGAGCAATAAAGCAGAGTGAGTGTTTGGGAAAAGGAGAGTCATCTGAGGAGGTTCACTGGGGCTGTAAATTTCTCTCCCAGTGTGACAGCGTGTCTGCAGCCTCCTGTGGCCTGGCCTGCCTCGGCCTGGCCCAGCTCGGCTCTGCAGCATGGATGGTTGTAAGGTGACGGAATGTATAACGACCCCCCACCACCCCACCCCTCCTTACCCAGCTCTACGACCCACCTCCTCCTCACACACACACACACTCACTCCCTTACAACCATTACGGAACCCGAGCAGATGGCCAGGAGACAAAGGGTGTGTGAGGGTGAGAGAGGCCCCATCTCCCCAACACCCCCTCCACACCTCACTTTTCCTAGTGACCCCTCCTCTCCCCACCTTGTTCAACAAGAAGTAAGCAGTCTGTTGCCTGAGCGTTGCAGCTGGAGACCAATGAGTCTTTTCCCACCCCCACCCCACCCCATCACACACACACACACACACACACACACACACACACACACACACACACACACACACATTTTCTTGCCACGTGCCTCTCAATTAAGACAAATCGCCAGCGCTCACTCCGTCCCTTGTTCATGCAGATGTGTCGATTTATCCTCAATTCCTCACAGCTAGTGAAACGAGCTCCTTTAATGCGGAGACATTAGCCTAAATGATTCCTGGTGTCCTTTATCAGGCAAGAGCTCCCATTTGGGGCCCCACGGCAGGTAATTCTCCTTTTGACAGTGCAATTGAACTGGCCAGCGCTGAAGGGCTATTTGGCGAAGAGCCATTTAGTGTAAGTGCTCTCAAGGCCAGCGAATGACACTTGTAGAGACAATGTCACCCCCACTGACACCATCAGTTGATTGTGTATTGAACAGAAATGGAGGAGCGGTGTAGGCCTCAGGCCAGAAATATGCAGCATTATTGGCAGGGTGAAGTCCAAGGCGAGTGTCCGGGGGAAAAAAAACGAATTCAGATGGGTTCTGTGGAGGTCTCTGTCAATACCAGGTGCCAAGGACACCAGGACGAGGACTGTGAGGCGATAAACTACCTGATTTCACTAACGTGAGCTGCATGATCATTTTTTACAGGCTGCAGCAGAGAACAGACATTTTCCACAGAAATGCTCTCCACATGCCAAGGCGGTGTCCTTGTGTAGATTGAGCTCCTGTAAATGGGCACAGGATAAAAAAAGACATGACAAAAGATCGATCGGTTCACTCAGATTACACACAAGAAACATTTTCTCACTTTCCTCTTGTGGTAGTCACGCAGATAGATTAAGTATTATTTGTCTGAGCTTTGAATCAGCACTTTGAAGAAGCATCAGCCATTTTGAAGTCTTTCTTGGGAAAATACAGGCGAAATATGAAGAATAAAAAACAAAATACAGATAATGAATTTTCACTTCTGTTTTGCTGTTTGCTGTTTTTCTCACAGCTGCCTGGGGAATCACCTGAACCTGTTGCCAGTCTGTTTCATACATTTCTTAAGCCTCTTTGATGTTCATCATTTTGCTCCAAGTGCACTTTTCAGTGCTGAATTTTCGTTTTTGCAAGCAAGGAGCTTCTTATCATCACAGATAAGTGACACGCTTATATTTCCAGCAGCTACACTGAAATTTAATAGCTACAGTTTATGTAGCAGATCTTAATTATTACTCTCACCTCCCATGTCACTGAATTGAACATGATCAGCCTGGTATCTGCCAAAAGGCACTAGATGAATGAAATCACTGACTGTACTAGAATTATACAAGGCAGATGAAGAAGTCACACTTTTAACCATTTTGTCATAAAATAACTCCTGAAATGGATTATTAAAAAATAAATTAGAATCACGGACTGATATTTTCCTTTGAAGGAGTCGTTGAATGTTTTGGGAAATGCACCTTTTTTTTCTGTGTTCCGATCAATATAATTCTCATATGAGTGGTGAACTGGAGCCAGGATGTGGTTAGCCTAGCTTAGCATAGAAACTGGAAGCAGGGGGAAATTTTAGGAGTCAGGTGGTGAATTTATCCATCCACCCACCACTCCTGTGATGCTGTGCTTGCATGTGACTATTGTCCGCCAAGAGTTCCTGCATGTAACACCTACTGAACCACAAATCATAGTTTTTACATTTCTGTTTTCTGTTTTCACGCTGGACACAACCACAATAGCTAACTGCACCTTGACTTCAGCTCCTTAACATACAGACATGAGAGTATTTCCCAAAATGTTGATTGCTTTAAAGATGAGTTTAATAATAAATTGTTCTTGTAATTCAGAATGTTTGTAGTATTTATATATGGCACCTGTTGTCATCTAACTATCTATCTCAGCGCCTCAGCTGTCATCAGGCATGTCATCGCTCTATCTATCCACCATATTTCCTTTTCATCGCTCCAGTTTTTCCATTTTGGATAGCATCTGTAGCTCTCTTGCGACTGCTCCCCCGAGACTGTGACATCCACCAGAGCAGAGGCCAGTGACACGTGTGATTGATGACCCCCAGAATGGAAAGGAGAGAGATGGACAGATTCCTTTTATCAGGATTGAGGTCTGACTAGATTAAAATGCAGTTGTACAACGCCTCCCCCCTTTTTTGGCATCCCCGTTGGTCTTCTCAGCATCCCCACTCCATCCCCTTGTCAGTCACCGCACCTGATGGCTGGGAATTTTTTCCTCATCTCCTCCACTGACCTCTCATCCCACCCCGCTCGAGGTGACATGGTGCGGACGTGCCCGATTGTGCCAGACTTTAACCAGTCACTTCCAAATTGACTTTGAGGTGTTTTGTTATTTGCTTCTGCAGAGAAGTGTCTGAGACAAGTCTCAGTGGAGCGTTCCTAACACCATTTGCACAAAGCTGCTTGGTAAAAAAAAAAAAAAAGAAGTATGAAATGTGTGGAACATAAATCACAAGTTGCTCTCTGCAGCTAACCACAATCAACCCTTGAAAAAACATGCAGAGTGAAGAGGGGGAAATTCTCCATTTTCTCACTCACTAAGTGCTGATTAAAAGAAAAGAGACAATCACTCTCATTCACTGGCGTGCAGCTGCCTCGTTGTCAGATGGCGGAGTGGGAGATTTCTGTGGAGGTGCTGAAAAGATGCCTCAGTGAAAAGGACCTGCGTTTGTTTTTCAGATGGCTCTCTAATGACTGGATGTGATTAACACAAATTATCTCACTTATCACAGCTCAACAGGCTTAGATAGACAGTCTCTGGGTGCTTTCGCTGCAGCGCTACTTAACATGCATTTAATCAGACTCAGCAGTCAGTATCACACGCACAGGGACAGCAAGGACCAGATTTGTCTAGGAGAAATACTCAGCTTCTGCCTGTTTAATTTCTCTTTGTGACTTTAAGGCAACTTGTTAGAAAAATGAGGAATTATGGAGTCAGTTTGGTGTTAAAATATGCCTTGTTTTGTTTCCCAGGTTAGTCTACACTGTGTTCCACCTTTCTATGTGGGACTGAACACATGTGTACAAAACACTGGAAAAAAATGAAATAAACAATCTTTAGCTGAAAAAAACATTTAATCAGGGCCTTTAATTGCTCTTTGAATACTAACCCTAAGCTGGTTTGAGAACACAACATGAGGAAAACTTTTTTTCTCTATACAAAATGACACATTAGGAGAGAGATTTTTCATAATGTTCTTCTCTGACTACTGAAGACATAAATCTTAATTTTTCAAAGAAAACTACATTGTTAACATTGTATGCATCAAAGTAACAGCTGATATTTCAGACTTGTTGAATTGTATAGGCCCAAATTCTCATATATTGTCATATTCACACAAGTTTCAATGAACTTTTAACAATGAAGAAGAAGTTGAAATAAATGGTAGCTTTGCAGGGATTTCCTACAACTGTCCAACAGCTGCACACTGCAGTTTACAGCAAATGTCACTCATACTGGAGGAAATAGTTGTATTTGTTGGGGACTATTTTCAGCTGCGGACTAATACATGTTTGAGGCTTTAGTGAGTGTTTGTGACAGCAGAACAATGCGTGAGTCACACTGAACTATAGTGTCTGTGATTAGTGACATTGTTAGTAGGATACATTTATTGTTGGTGTGGGTCTTTTCATGGCATTTGTCTATTAAAAAATAAATATTATCATTTGTTTTACATTGTATTTTTAGATGCTCTCAGTTTGTTTGAGTTATTTTTACAGCAGACCAGACCAGAGAGATGATTTATCGTCTGTACACGTCACTGTATGAGGTAATGGATAAACCCCCCCATGGACATCTGTCTGTGAGATTATATATATTTTTTATATTTATTATGAGCCAGTCATACTGAACTGTACCTTGCAGAGCCATCTGTGAGTGAGCCGTCCACTCTGCGTTTAAGCTGCTGCCATCTCTCCAGCCAACCAGAATTTGACCCCGTGACCCTGCAGGCATCCGGAGGTCAGCCTGTCACGGCCTGATGGGCCGGAAGTCACCGCGGGGGCCTTTTTATCCACATGATGGTTATATGGTTCTATGGAGGGCTGAGGGCTCTACAGAGAGACATAAAAGTGCCAGAGACGTACAGAGGATGGAAGTGAACAAAAGAAATGTTTCAACTGCAGCCTGATGTCACAAACAAATATATAAATGAATGAAATGTTACCCGTATAACATATCTTCATTCAAATTTTTTAATGTACGTATATGTCTTGCGTCATGTATCAGTCCATATCAACTGTATGAAGAATATGAGTTTACATAACTTTGTTTTTTTTTATTTATAGTTTACATATTTTAAACTTTGAACAAAATCTTTCAACACTGTTAACTGTTAAATGTCAGGGAGTCAGTACATACTAATATACTAATAATTAAAATTAATAATTGAAATATATAGAATTTATAATTATTTCCATATTGGGAACAAGATGATACTTGTTGTATATATATATATATATATATATATATAGATAGATAGATAGATATAGATATAAAATGTTAAAGTGATATAAAGTGTTCTGGGACAAAATGGTCACTGGGGAGTTTAACTAGTCAGAGTTTGACTTATTTTACTAGTTAACAAGCAAAAATTGATATTATAAACTGTGGGAAGCTGAAGTTAATGAAAGAAAGAAAGAAAAAGAAGAAAAAGGATTTGAACAAATACAAAACATGAAATGAACACACTTTAAATCAGAGCAGTGAGAATAATAATAAATCAAATCAGATCAAATCAAATCAAATCAAATCAAATTTTATTTGTATAGCCCAAAGTCACAAAGTACATTTGCCTTGGAGGGCTTTACTATCTGTACAGGGAGTGACACCCTCTGTCCTTAGACCCTCGGTTCGAGTGAGGAAAAACTTGCCCACAAAAAACCCTTTTAACAGGGAAAAAAGGTGGAAGAAACCTCAGGAAGAGCCACAGAGGAGGGATCCCTCTCCCAGGACGGACAGACGTGCAATAGATGTCACGTGTACAGAACAAATCAACACAAACATATTGTACAATTACAATGAATGATAAAATGATTACAGTAGCAGTGGAACCTGTGATAGAGATAGAGAGACACAGATGCACAGCAGCAGCAAATCATTAACTAACTATAAACTGTAATGGAGATATGGTAGCAATAATGACAGTAATAATTTATGTAGTGGACGTCGTGCAGGACCACAGCAGCAGCCACGATCCATGAGAACCTGCTGGACGAGAGATCACAGAAACTCCAGGAAGAAGTTTAGTTAGTAACATGCATTAACGTGCATTAATGAGACATGTATGTTTACAGATGGTGGTGGTAATGGTGATAGAGAGAGAGAGAGAGAGAGAGAGAGAGACAGACAGACAGAGAGAGTTTTCACTGCATCTTCACAATAGACTAGGCATAAGACAGACAGATACAGACAGACACAGAGAGACAGACAGACAGTCTAGTCCTATGGCAGCATAACTAAGGGAAGACCTGAGACAGCCCTAACTATAAGCTCTATCAAGAGTCTACTCTTAAAAGTGTTGACCGTGTCTGCCTCCCGAACCCAAAATGGTAGTTTGTTCCACAGAAGATGAGCCTGATAGCTGAAAGCTCTGGCTCCCAATCTACTTTTGGAAACTATAGTAATCACAAGGAACCCAGCATCCTGAGAGCGCAGTGTTCTAGAGGGGTAGTAAGGTACTATGAGCTCTTTTAGTTATGATGGCGCCTGACCATGAAGAGCTTTGTATGTAAGGAGAAGAATTTTAAATTCTATTCTAGATTTAACAGGTAGCCAGTGCAAGGAAGCCAGAATGGGAGAGATGTGATCTCTGATCTTGGTTCCTGTCAGAACACGTGCAGCAGCATTCTGAATTAGCTGCAAAGTCCTAAGAAACTTATTGGACCAGCCTGATAACAAAGAGTTACAATAGTCCAGTCTAGAAGTAACAAATGCGTGGACTAGTTTTTCTGCATCCGCTTGAGACACGATGCGTCTGATTTTGGCGATGTTACGTAAGTGGAAGAATGCAGTCCTCGAAAGGCCAGGGTGATCCCATCTAAAGTAACTAAGTCTTTAGAAAGAGAGTTTCTGAGGTGTTTGGGTCCAATTACAAGAACTTCAGTTTTGTCTGAATTTAACATCAGAAAATTGTAGGTCATCCAACTTTTTAAAACCTTAAGGCATGCTTGGAGTTTAGTTAACTGATTGGTTTCATCAGACTTGATAAATATAATTGGGTGTCGTCAGCATAATAATGAAATTTAATGGAGTGATTCCTAATAATGTTCCCTAAAGGAAGCATATATAAACTGAATAGAAGTGGTCCTAGTACAGAACCTTGTGGGACTTGACAAACTTTGGTATGCATGGAGGATTCATCGTTGACATGAACAAACTGAGATTGATCTAAGAAATACAACTTAAACCAGCTTAGGGCGGTTCCTTTGATGCCAAAGGAATGTTGGCATGTTCCAGTGTCTGTAAAAGAATTTGATGGTCAGTGGCGTCAAATGAGGCACTAAGATCTAACAGGACAAGTACAGAGATGAGTCCTTTGACTGATGCCATTAGGAGGTCATTTGTAACTTTGACTAGTGCGGTCTCTGTGCTATGATGCACTCTAAATCCTGACTGAAAATCCTCAAATAAACTGTTCTTATGGAGAAAGTCACACAGCTGATTGGCTACAGCTTTCTCAAGTATCTTAGAGAGAAAGGGAAGGTTTGATATCGGCCTGTAATTGGCTAAAGCCTCTGGATCTAGAGTGGGCTTTTTAAGAAGAGGTTTAATTACAGCTACTTTAAAGAACTGTGGTACATATCCTGATAATAAAGACAGATTAATCATATCCAATAAAGAAGGGCTAACTAGAGGTAAAACATCCTTGAGCAGCCTGGTTGGGATGGGGTCTAAGAGACAGGTTGACGGCTTAGATGAAGAAATTATTAAAGTTATTTGATGAAGGTGGATGGGAGAAAAACAGTCTAAATATATATCAGGTTTTACAGCTGTTTCCAAACGTACTGTTTTAGAATGCAGAATGCAAGTAAATAAGACAAAGAAATGAAGTACTTCAGTACGCTGAACACAGTTTGAAAAGTACTGAGAGTATCTGCATCCAGATTCCTTTGTGTGTGTCTCCAGGCAGTGAAAGTTAACAGTGACCTCATGAAGATGAATAATCCAGACTCTGACTTACATACAGAGGCCATTTAAACATTTTAAGAATGAACTGATGATGATGAAATATCAGAGCTGGTGATGGTGGTGGTGGTGGTGTTGGAGCAAAAGGGGTGTGCGTTTGGGGCCAGCATAAATTGTGTTAGCTACTTCATTGAAAGACAATGGAGGACAAGATGTTGTGTGTAGTGTCACCCACGTGCTTCTGCACCACTATTGTCTGCTCTCCTTCCCTAGGAGAGGGAGACGGGGGAAGGAGGAGGAGGATGTGGGAGGAGGTGGGTTAGTTGACTGCTGTGTGTGCGTGCGTGCATGTGTGTGTGTGTGTGCGTGGGGAGAAGCACAGACGGCTCGTGGTAATTTGATGTGTGTCCCCGGGGATGTTTGATGGATTAATGCTAAGCAGCTCCCTCTTCCAAAGCACCACCTGATCTTTGGGGCTCGTGCCCCACATATAAAAGGCTGCAGTAGTGCTGAGCTCAGCTAGTCCAGCCATCTCTCTCTCTCTCTGTCTCTCTCTCTCTCTCTCTCTCTGCCTCTCTCTGTTTCTCCCTCGCCACTTTCTGTCTTCCTCTCCATCCTCCCTGTCCTTTTGCTTTCTCTCTCTCTGCTACTTTCTCTACATTTTCTCCTTCCCTCTGGCTTTAAACCAAATTCAGGACAGATCTTGTTTTTTTTTAAATCCACCTTGTTTGGCCTGTTGAAGAAGAAGGCCGTTTGGAAGCTCAGTACATTTCTGCTTTTTCTTCTTTTTTTTTCTCTCTCTAATCATCAGCCTGTTCACATTGTTCTATGAGGCTCTAGCATCAGTTTTTCACCAGGAAAAAAAAAGAAAATGCCACGCTCCTTTTTGGTGAAGCAGCCGAAGGTTCATGATTTCTCATCTTCCAACTACTACCATCAGCACCAGCAGCACTGGGACGACTCTTACTCTGTGACACATGCCATCACAGAGTCAGCCACCAACTTGGCGGTGCGTTTGAGTGAAAATGGTGAGTTGATGTCTCTCTTAGTTGTTTTTCAACTTTTCTTATGTGCATTTCTGCTGCAGTGGCTATTGATTTCTTCATTTGGAGATGATCCATCTGGTCTTTCACACAAAAAATAAGAAAAAAAAAATCTAAAATAACAGACATCCAACTGTGTTTATGTTGTTGTCTCTTCTTCCTAATCGCTCTTGGAAACCCCCAAAATCCCCCACAGCCATCGCTCGCCCCCCTCTTCTGTATCCCTCAGGACTTTTGTTTTCTAACTCGGCGGATGCTAAATAGTATTCAGGTCACGCTGGCTCAATCTGCTTAATACTCAAACCAGATCACACAGCAGCCTCTGGCTTTAATACTGTTGTGTGCATGAATGATGAGATATACGTGTACTCAGGCTTTAGGCACAAAATCTGATGCAAGCCTTTGTCAGCTTCTACTAGAAAGAAGGAAAAAAAACTGGGGAGAAAGCAGATAGCCACATGGGACTGTGTTGTCCTTAGATGGTGCAGTTGCCCTTGAGTCTCTCCTCTTATCATCCCCCAACCTCGTTCATCTCTCCATCTCTCTCCATCTGATCCTGCAGGATGTTAGATAGCCACAGGGAGTAGGATTGCAGCAACACAATCCATATGTGGAGCAGCGAGAGGTGATGGAACAGGGTTTTTAGAGGATGGGTATTGACTGGAAAATACAGAGTGCTGCAGGTAATTCAATAAAGTGCAACATGAGCAGTACATCGGCAGACAGTAGATTCTCATCCGTGGGATTTCTAGAGAGGCTGGATGTGAGAACAACCCTGCAATATAAACAATATGGTGTGTGTGCATGTGTGTGTGTGTGTGTGTGTGTGTTTGGCTTTGAGAAACATCCAAAGAAATGTGTGCTTTGAGCGGATTCGCCCCCCTCCCACACCCACCACCACCACCAGCAGCATCACAGATCTTGTGTTCGAGTTGAATCATTTGTCCCCAGATTTAGGATGCCAGCTGTCTGCTTCCCTTTGTGTTTCAGTGTGTGCGTGTGTGTGTGTGACAGGGGTTGGTGGTGGTGGTGGTGGTGGGGGCAAGTGGGCTCAATATACCATTGACTGCTGTCAAGATCAGACAGTAGTCCCCCCCCCACCACCACCAAACACGCACACACACACACACACATCCTCCCTTTTCCCTCTTTGCCAAATCGCAGTCCCCCACCTGTCACTCAATCTCCCCCTTTCCATACTCATGAACACTCTCAGAAACGGCACAGATGGGGAATGATCTGATTAAAATGATTTAGTGATTGAGGGGATTTCACTGCTGAGACGCTCTGTTTTGGTCAACCCTCCCCACCCCCTCACTCCACGGAACCCCTCCATCACAGATTCACAGATTCAGACGCGAGGCGACGACAGGTGGAATCGATCCAGAGCCAAACTATCGCTCTGTGACGGTTTTTGTCAGTGTCAGCACTTTGTGTCTGACTTGAATTCAGCCTTTCACATTTGTTTTTTCTTATGATAGCACTTGTTGGAGCCAGTGGAGGTATTGATTGGGGCACAACTGTGCACTCATTAATATTTCATTCCCAAAGCTTGCTGAACCTGGCACTTACAAATAGCTTCCTGTATAGGTTTCATATTGATTGGAGGTTTGGGTAAGAGGGCACTTTTCTTCAGAGGTTGTTGAGATCATGAAGATGTTCCATTCATTTACTCTAATGGGGAAAAAACAGTCTTTTCCATCTCTTTATTAAATGTATTTTTCCTTACAGGCTACATCCATGATTACATCATCCCCTCAGTGTTGCAGAGCACAAAGGAGCCAGGTCATGAGCAGACTGGGCTTTCCTCAGGGCCCCTGTACTCCCCAGGCGGCAGCGTTGGGGAAGAGTTCTCCGACCATGACATGGAGCATCCTGACAGCCCCGTCTCCAGCAGCACAATTGAGTCAGACAGTAGCGGCCCTGAGCTGGAGGCATGCACCATCGACGCCTTCCTCATCTCTGATGGACGCTCCCGGCGGAGGTCCAACCAGAGGTGTCCCCGCAAGGGAGGCAGTCAGTCGGACAGCAGCGAGGATGTAGGCTCTGCAGACTGCAGCCCCGCCAAAGGGAAATCCAAAGGGCGCCACGTTTGCGGCGAGTGCGGCAAGTCTTACGCCACGTCTTCCAATCTGAGCAGACACAAGCAGACTCACCGAAGCCTGGACAGCCAGCAGGCCAGGAAGTGTCCCACCTGCCACAAGGCGTACGTGTCCATGCCAGCGCTGGCCATGCACATGCTAACCCATGACCTGAAGCACGAATGCACGGTGTGCGGCAAAGCCTTCAGTCGACCCTGGCTCCTGCAGGGCCACATGAGGTCTCACACTGGAGAGAAACCGTTCGCCTGTGCCCACTGTGGCAAAGCGTTCGCCGACCGCTCCAACCTGCGCGCCCACATGCAGACACACTCGTCCTTCAAGCACTACTCCTGCAAACGCTGCCACAAAAGCTTCGCGCTCAAGTCCTACCTGAACAAGCACTACGAGTCAGCTTGCTTCAAAGGGTACCAAGCAGAGGACGACTGCAGCTCTGAGGACTGATGGGAAAATATTCATCTGTTTCATTTCTATTTATAAACTTTTTAATAGTTCATACAACAAAGTCAGAGAGAAGCTTCTCAGGCTTGTCACGTGCATGCATCATAATCCTGCCTTTTGATAAGCAATAACCTCACTTTAAATTATTCAGGAATTATGTACGAAATTCATAAAAATCTCAGTGTTGATCACAAATGTAAAATATTTTATATTGTTTTTTATAAATTGAATTGCAATAATTTACATGCCAGTATTATTTTATATGCCAGGTAGCTCTTAATTTACCTCAAACATTTCTTATTCGTTAAATAATGTATTTGTGTATTTATTAATTTATTTAACTATTTATTTGCCAATTTTGAAGATTATTTATTTATTATGGTTTAATGTATTTGTGAACTGAACATGGATTTATTAGAAGCCATGTATTGGATTTGTTGAAAACAAAAGCCAAAATATATTCTGACATGTTATATTTCTCTGTCTGATCAATTTGGTGATGACAATAAAACTGATGAAAATGAATAACCACACAAAGTCCTTTTACTTGTGCCTGAATATGCAAAGATGAAACATAAAAACACAAAGATACGAACTGTATCTTTGACATGCACAAGAGTAGAACTGCCAATGTTCTGTTCAGTCACGTATGTTCTTTTAAAGGAGCAGTGTGTAATTAAAAGGTCTGTTAACTTTTATCTGTATTTCTTCCATCCATGGTCCAATGTCTCCACCAGGACAGTCACTTTTTACTCAAAATCAGATCTTTCATTCGAGCACGAGAACATTTTTAAAATTTTGTAATGACCAGTTCACATCATCATTTTACAGTCTATATGTTGTTTGCCTTGTGGTCCAGTAGAGGGTGCTCTTAAAAATCACTATCAGCTTGACCTATCGCAGGCCCTGTTAACCTAGCCCTAGTCTACAGCCACAACAAATGTGAGGACACAAGTGAGGCAGTGTGAGGCGCCGGAAACGTCTGAGTGCATGCTCTAAACACACAGGGCAAAGAAGAATACTGAGCTGACCACTGATGGATAGACATCACTGACCACATGTGTTTATGTGACTGCTACAACCCACCGAATGTGTATGAGCTCATTCAAACTGGACCTTTTAAAAAAACAGCCCATGACTCCACACATGACACACATTTCATTTTGTGTAGTAAAGAGAACAGCTACAGCTGCAACGGACTAAACCAAGCATGAATTACTAATAAATATGAATGCATATAAGTGCATATACAGATTTTGTTTCTGTGACTGCCTCTTTGCAGATACTCCTACTCCTATTTCTAACAAAGTCCCTTATATTTTATACTGTTCTTTGTGCTAACACAGGGTCTTCTACCAGCTTACAGTGACTGCATTCAATTTTGGTGGCCAGTTGTCTTTTATATATGTGATCTCTGAAATTCTGCATTACTGCAGCAACCTCAGCCTTAGACCAAACTTTCTTAGTAGTTTGAATTTTGAATAAACCATAAACCTTTGTGCACTGGCCAATTACGTTGTGTTCAGGCTAATCTGTAGTTACACAACAATATATTCTGTCTACCATTCAGGAGCTCATCAGTCACTGGTAAAGAAACCAGAATAAGTAGAGCAGTGAAAAACACTGCAGGGTGTAACCAACATTTCAACTATTTGTGAATACCAGTTGTAACTCTGCTTTCTGATTTACTTTGTGGATTCTCTGAGGGCAACTTCCTGGTTGTTGATAGATAAAATTGGTGAGTAGTTCTCAACAGTTTCGACTGAAGAACATGTTGCATCAGTTTGGAGCAGTTCAGCCAAAGAGTGATTTTAGCTTTACAGATTGTTTTGTTTTGTTAGTACAGGCTATGAAAGATTATCTTTGTCTTTTGCCTTCCTATCTTCCAGCCACTCAGATTTATCTTGTGACCCATAGGAAGCAGCCACAGATGCAGCCTTCAGATGATCCAGCACAATCAAAGTGTGAAAACCAAAATGAAATGTCTCAGTATTTATGTCAGTGCAGTACTTACCCTGACCAGCAGAGGGGGCAGCCATATAAACACCATCACCAAAATCTGACCTCTCCAGTGCTGGGACATAAAGTCAATGTGTTAGTGAAAACAGCCTCATTCAAAAGATGAAAATCCACATCAGGGTGTCAGCAGCACCAAACCCAGTATCTGTCTGTCCCCCTCCTCCCACCCTGCCATGTTAGGAGATTCCTTATGAACACAAACTGGACCTTCACAGCACAGCACAGTGGCCTGACCACAGGATGTGCACTGGGTCAGGTGTCATGAGAACTGGGCTGCTGGTCCAGACCAGACAGGGCTGAGCCCTCAGTGGCCCAGAGCCACCGACCCTCATGGGAAATGGAAGTATGTGTCTCAGTAGACCACAGGCTGGATGTGGCTATTTTCAGACACAATGGCCACCATTCAAAACACATATATGAATATGTGTCTGTACATATGTATACATGTGTGCACACATACACACACACACACACACACACACACACACTTCCATGTGTTGTATGTAAAACAGTAGTAGTGATACTGAAAGCATTTCTATCCAACATCCTTAAAGCTGTAGTAATCAATAATAATCAATAAAACAATAATCAATATTGTCATCTTAAAAGTCCTATTGTGCAAGAATTGGTATTTTTTACGACTTGGTGCCGCGACTGTCTCTGAGTGCAATTCACTTTTACACCTCTGCTGTAAATACAAGTCGTGCCTTGACACCCCCCGTGGGCAGCTGTGCACGTGCATTTGTTAAGCTTAAGGATGTGAAACCAGCAAAGACGGCATCAGGAGCCAAAGAACCGTGTTGACCTGCAGGTTAGAGTAATATGAGAGGATTTTACACAAATATGTTACACAAATTTATTTATTAATTACATACATGACAACATAACCAAAGGAATAACAAGAAACAATGAAAACAGCCAAACACTGAAGCCTTAACTGGCATGAGATTGACGAAGACTGACCAAACTTTTTTGGTGTGAGATGAAATTATTTATTTGGACACTATCCTGAACTAGAATTGAGCTTAGATGACTTTGGGATCAAGAAAAACTGCAGAACTCTGTGAGACAGGGATGAAACAATCTTTCATTAATAGCACTGACATTGATGTACACTCCAACACTGCTAGCCCTGAGACAGATCACTACGCCTGTATAGACAGTATAAACATTAATTCTTCATTATAAGCTGACTTAGGGCAAGAGGTGGGGTGCACCCACGTGACAAACCAGTCACACCTACGGACAATTTAGAGTCACCAATTAACCTGTTAAGTGCATGTCTTTGGACTGTGCGAGGAAGCCAGAGTACCAGGGACAACCCAGAACCTTCTTGCTGTGAGGCAACAGTGCTAACCACCGCACCACCCATATATAAATAAGACAAGTTTGGAGTTGGAAAGCGTCTTTTTGCAGAGTCTAGCCGCCTCTCCAGTCCTGCACCAAGCAAAGACGCCCTGAACGGGTCCATCCACTCGCAGATACAAAATCTATATGAAACCAAACAGATAGACCACAGTACATTGTTGAGATTAGTAACTTACGCAACTTTCTACTGAAAAAAGTAATCACATTACTGTCTACTGGCTTCTAGCTGCAGCGGGCAGCTGTTTTAAGTGACAAAGCTCAGATGAACCGATCATACACCACCTGTTCAGCTGCAAACAGCTGACAGACACAGTTAGAGACGAGCTGGTGGACACAGTGAAGCATTTAGCAGCTAAAGAGACAGATATTTCCCTCTTGGGGCTAAAAGAAATTGAATATTGGACTAGATAGTCATCAGGTGGACACAAACATGACTACAAATGTTGTTCCATGTCATGAATATGAATATTTTGGACTGCTGTTCATCCAAAACAAGCAGTCTAAAGACCTTGGGCTCTAGGAAGTTGGACTTTTTACTACTGTCTGCCATTTTACAGACTAAACAATAAGTATAGTATAAACTTAGTAGGTCAAAACTTGACCCCTTTATGTCCTATGCTCAGACTCTGAAAAGGATATAGTCATGAAAACAAACAGTCTTGCTCCACAAAAAAATGTCTGCAAAAAACTCACACCACAAACAAAGGAGCAGAGCACCATTGTAGGTCAACACTGCTTGCCAATCAACATGGAGGATATGACTGCCGTGTCCAGAGCATGCAGAATGACCTCCAGGCCAAAACGGATGAGTCTTATTATAGCCTCCTTTATCAGACCTCAAGCCACAACTGTTACATCATGTCGGACAAGGTTTTATAGTCAACTTGTAGATTTCTCTGGTGCGATAAACTCTGTTGACCCGCAGAGGCCTTGGCTCAGAGGTCCCAGGTGACTCTGGAGGAAGCCGACAGACGTGGGCTGGAGAAACGTCAAGCCCAGCCCGGTGGACATTAAAGGCAGCGGTGGGCTTTTGCAAAAGAATCATTGCGTGTGAGTCGACTTCCTGTATCGCAGGGGTTGACTTGATGCTCTGCCTGTTTGGGGGCCTTCTCTGATCCCTTGGGAGATGATGACACTAGTTCATCAACCCCAGGATCAAGAAACACCTGCTTCTTTTAGATATTAGTCCCATAAAGTAGCCTCAGGGTGTTTATTTTACCTCTAGTGTTACCTTTAGCGGCTCCAAGTGTAACACAAGAAGAATCACCTATAAAACATTTTATTTTTTTCTTAAGATTTGGAACTCGGGAACAATCTCTGACAGTGATGTCATTTCATTAGAAAAGACAACTTGGCATCTTCAGATGGAGAATTTGTCAAGCTGAGGCTTCAAAACGAGAGGTGAGACAAGTGGTGGATGTGGCTGAGGCCATTTGTTGAACTTTTACTGACACACTGCTCCACCTGTCTTGGTTGCTCAGACTGTCAGGAGCTGTGAAAGACGATCGGCGTCTTTGGGAGGGAAAAAGGGGAAAAAGCGGGGGAAGAAGCTGGAGGGAGGTGGTGTGATGGGAGGAGGATGGGCAGATGAGTGCTGAGTCTTATCTTAAGGTCACACTGAGGGTCAAAAGAAAGATAATACTGTTGCCACTGAACGGGGGGTTACAGTAGCTTTGCTCTGCATGAGAAGTACTGACTAATTTACCACAGGAGTCGTCTGGACTGTTGAATATGCCATTTAGTCATCTACTGAGTTAACTGAGGGCCTCCATTAACTGGCACTGTACTCTGATGGTGAATAAGACAAAACACAAAATTCTATGAAATGATAAGTTCCCTTGGTTCTGCAAAGGTTTAGTTCAACATTTTGGGAAATACATTTTTGCTTTCCATCCAAAGTGCAAATATCTGTGTAGCAGCGTCTCTCAGTTTTATGAATATTGTACATCTATGTTCATTTAATCAGGAGACAGAGACGCAAAATGACAATTTTTGGTTTTAGGGGAAGTTATGTTTTGAAACTACGTCTTGACTACAACAAGGTTGTCAGGTTTGCTACCATGGTGCCTGTACAGGGGACAAACTGTGAAACTGCATTAAAGACAGAGACGGATGGACGGACAAATGGTCTTTTGAGATGTTGCTGTGTTCTAAGATCTCAACAATGAACTTGGTGAGTACAAAACCCTAACCCTTTTTAAAACTTTATTGAGTTTTACAGATAGAAAACATAAAAATAACAATGACCACGACAACAACAAATAATCTATAAGTGTACCACACAACAAAATATTAAACAACAACAATAATATTAATTGTTAATAATTAATTGTATTTTGCTGTCACTCTAAGCATGCTATTTTACAGTCTTCTTCATGTATATCCTCCAATTTCCATACTTCTAATCTGTCCTCGGATGATTCCTTTTCATTAGACACCAAAGTCCCATAAAACAAAGATACTAGACCCCTTGTAGTTACATTTGTAATGATTAGGTTTTCAAGATTTGTCGGGTTTATTTTTTGATGATATAAAATGTTTCAATACTCATACTTACATATTTGCTCAAAGGTAAGCAGCTTGCCATCTATTTATAGATTCGCTACACTTGCACACCATCACCTCTACCTGGTGTAAAATCATTGTTTCCCCATATGGGAGAAAAACGAGATAAAGCAGGGGTGTCTCTCAATATGCTGGTGTACACGATACCAAATGTCAATGACATTTTTAAGAAAAGTGTTTTTTGTCTTTTTTCTCAATGTTTTAAAATCTGCTGTCATTGAGATTGGGATCACTGTCAAGTGATTTAATGTCTCTGTTATTTTTTCCGTTAGTGAGTCATAATTTAAGGATACAATAGTTTTGATTCCAGGTGTAATTTTAACCCCTAAATATGTAGAAGCATTTTTTGCATTTGTAGTCTTTATAGTTGTCAAGATGTCAGATGTCAAACCTTCATTTCTATTTAAAAATAATTGAAATCCAGAGAACTCTCCAGATTGCTGAATTAATGCGATTAGATTTGGAATACTGTCCTTAAGCCTGGTCAAAAAAAGGAGCATCAGCATACAGAGATATCTTATGCTCTTGCTCACCTATCTAGATAGATAAATAGAGAGATACAGATGCACAGTAGCAGCAAATCATGAACTAACTATAAACTGTAATGGAGATATGGTAACAATAATGACAGTAATAATAGTGGACATCGTGCAGGACCACAGCAGCAGCCATGATCCATGAGAACCTGCTGGACGAGAGAGCACAGAAACTCCGGGGAAGAAGTTTAGTTAGTAACATGCATTAACATGCATTAATGAGACATGTATGTTTACAGATAGAGAGAGAGAGAGAGAGAGAGAGAGAGAGAGAGAGAATATCTAACCCACATGAACTATCAAGACACCACAAATTCATATAAGACAGATGCTACATATCAAGGTTATTATAGTTCAATAAAAGTAACAAAAACCTAAAAAAAAACATTTTAGTTAACTGAAATAAAAAATAAAAACAATGATACAATACACACAATAATAACTAAAATAGAATAAACAAACAAAAAATTTTTTGAATAAGAATTCAACTGAAATTAGAAAATCCACTCTGGAAACTGACTGAATCTAAACTGAATTAAAAAAATAAAAATAAAACTAAATACAATAGAAAACAATAATAACTTTGCTGTGTGTGGATCTTGAAAGAACAACAGAAAACATCCAGAATAAAGAAAACACATAAAAGAGACAGTGGAAAGTTATGATGAGCAGTGATATCCAACATGGAAGAAAAAAAGATGAGGACATTTCAGTCATGACTGGACGATGATTTGAGGAAAAATAGAGGGAACTCCTGTTCAGTACAACATTACAACACTAAAAGAAGAAAAAACTGTTTTGGAGCTCTTCCAGTTTTCATGTACATTAAAGTATAAGTGAAACTATAACACTATAGTACATGTCTTCCCTGTCCACTTTCTCTCCCATGAGCACACACACACACACACACACACACACACACACACACACACAAAGATAAATCATTAAAGACCCTATGCAGCAGACTGCAGCTGGCTGTTAGGAGGAGTCTCTTCTCTCTCCAGTGCAGCTGTTTCCGATGAGTCAAGTTATCTGACCGCAGTCTTTCCCAGCAGACGACTAACACTGTCAGGCCATGCGCTCATCGTGTCATCACTCCACACTGTGCATGAGAGGGGGAGTATACCGCCCAGTGCTGGAAAACCTGAACTCTCTTTATTTTGTCTGCTATTTGCATCTTTGTAATTATTTTGTTCATTTGTATGTGCAGTATAGGTGTAGTTTTATGCTGCTCTTTTTTTTTTTTTAGAAATCAGATCAATTTGTAGACAAGCTGTAAAACAAATACATGCATTCAGCATGCAAAGTGACTTCTGTTGCATGTAAATGTGGTTATCAGTAAAAAAACACGTTGAGGGCCATGAACTCTATAGTGTCTCCAAACTACAAAGTGTAATAAGGATCCACCTGTCTTCATCCTGCTAAATATTTGCTGTGAAAACGTTCTATTAGTCACAAAAAATCAATGACTAGGTCCAGTGTGTCAATGGAATATAACATTCAGAACTATGTTTTCATTTGTGTCTAATCACTTGAAAATGAAAATCATCAGGATGGACAAACCAAACACTGACTCTACATACGACCTTTCATGTTCATATCCTTCAATCAATAACTGAGCCGCTCCTGATAATTGCTAACTTTGCCTCTATGATGTTTAGTGTTGGGCATGGGGAATACGGTGGGTTTGTCATGGTACTTTGTAGTTGAAAGCAGCTGCCCGCTCCAGCTAAAAACAATGTCCATGTGAGCACTGAGACCAAACGAAAGAATCAAAAATAATGAGCTGCAAGAGGCTGAAAATCTCTACACTGTGTGATAACTGTGGGTGCGTTAGTCACTACAAGAGTCTCTTTTTAATAACGTAATACATTGTTATTTAAACATATTGATTACATTAGCTTTAAACCTCATATAGTCGTCTATCTGAACAATTCAGTAATGTGGGAATAACCCACCAAAAGTAATCTTACTATGGCTTTTTGACGCTGTCTGGAGGCTTTATTTGGTCTATTTCACAAGACTAATCTACTCTGGCAACAACAATATCCCTTCTATTGGAAAGCACGCTGTATCCTTTGTTGGTAGCTTCATCACATGATATTAGTATCAGCTTCAAAACCATTTAGTCAAACCAAATACAAAAGTAAGAAGTCATTGAGCACCACTCTCACAACTTCCCTGACACACATCCCACCCACCACACACTTCATTATTACTTTAATCACCTCAACAGGCATTTAATGGCATTCCTTTAAGTTGATGCAGGGGGTGAGGGTTTGGGGTTAAAGTATTTATGGTTCCAAACTGTGAAGCGGTGGTGGTGTTGGGGGAGAGAAAGTGCAGCAGGGTCGTGTTGCTGGCTGGCCGTGCATGGTAAAACACCATGGTGTCCTGCTTTATGAGTGGAACCAGGTTCCGTACAGGTCGCTGTTGTTGGTGCAGCTGAGCTGGGGGCCAGGGGCCGCCGGTGCCCCGGTTTGATGTGTCGAGGGGTTGTGTTTGTAAATGACACTCTCTCCCTCTCCAGCAGTCGGCCTCTCCCTCCCTCCTTCCCTCTAACAGCACTGGTCAATCTGGAAGCCATTTGCTCGCTCTCCACAGAGAAAGTTCAGGCCTGATCACCTCCAGCATCTGCTGAGTGTTTATTTACCCACAGCACTTAACCCATTAGACAAACTGAAAGAGGGCAACTGTAGAGCCACCGATCACATTGGCTCTCTGAGGACAGGAGCCAGTGCAGCGTTTCCATCATACACATTGTTGATGTGCATGCATCTTATACAGTACTGCATGGGAAATATACTGATGCAACATGATGCAACATTCAAATTCACATTCACAACATAACAGCTGTCTAATTGTTGCCGTCATGAGAAGTTTGGTGACATGTCACCAAAACCCTCAGTCTACTTGTATGTTCTAGACCATTTGAGGACCCTTAGAAACTTGTGGGGATCCACTGAAGTGATGCACATTCTTCCCTCGCTGGGTGTTCAGCCTCATGGAGTGCACTGCTCAACTTGTCACACTGAAACCTCCCATAGCAGAGTGTGCAGGCCATGGCATGTGATTCACAGCTATTCAAAAACGTGCTCAGAGGAGCTTTTAACCTCTCATGAAACAGTCTCAGTTTAACTCTCCGGGGTCCAAGCAATAACCTCTGATTGCAAAAGCAACTGATAGGGCCATTGCTAGGACCCCACAGGGTTAATACTGATGTCACGTGACCTACATTAACATACAAGAGCATCAGCGGGAAGACTGGCTATTCCTGTATAGTTGTTGTTGACACCTGCCATCAGCTCAGATTTGGTCAGATTCCCCATGTAATTAATGAAACAAGGCAGTGCTGGCACTTTTGTTCACAGGTGGCGCTAGAATCACCACAAAATGAAAGTTCTCATAGCAGCTGTAAGTCAAAGTCACAACAGACCTGCAGTCTGTGGGTACAGAATTACTTTCTGCTAAGTCAGCATGTCATTATTATAACACTGGATCATTGTGACATTCTTTAATTAAAGCTGGTCAACATCGAGACATTAGCTACTTAACTGTTATTTGTTGTTGGACAGTTTAATCTAGAAAATGACATCATATTTTGTAGCCTGATCATTATTAGTTGCACCTCGCTAATCAACAAAACTGTACTATGAAGGTTATTGAGGGAGGACATCAAGGAAGAGTGTTTCTCTATTATTTATCGTTTCTTCATATTGAAATCTGGCTTTTGCATGCAGAGAGATGCATTTTGACATATTAAATATGTCGAGGACCCTAATGCTGATTTCAGGGATGAACCTGGGCTTTCTTTTCTCTTCACACATGATTATTAGTGATTAAACAGTATCCCTCTAGAGAGCTCAACATTTTTCATCAGCAGTTCAGACAGTTCCAACCTTCACCACATCAGCAGCAGAAGTGAATTAGATTAGATTCGATTAGAAATACTTTATTAATCCCAAACTGGGAAAGTTAAATGTTTTAGATGAACTTCTTCTTCTAACAGATGTCTTTAAATGAGACACACTGACTACAGCTACAGTTTGTAATGTTAAGCGCTTCATTGATGCAGATTGCGTCAACGTGTATCTGAACACACAACTTCATCCTGTGCTCTTCCTCAGTCAGCTGATCTGTTACCGAGACATTAAAAGCTTTATTTAATGTGTGCACGCTGGAACACTTACTAAATCATTTTGGGGTAAAGGGAAGAAAAGTGCTCATTTTCTCTCAGGGGGAAGGTCCAAATAAATTATTAATAATGCTGGGGGAGGGCCTTGGCTTTTTACAAAATGAAACAGAAAGTTCAGCCCCCTCCCCACTGCTGTCATTTGTGCACAGTCCCTAAAATGACTGAAGGTTTCTTTCTGTTTAGGGAGGTGTTGGTCAGTTTGGAGGCTGTGGTTTGTGCTGTAGTAGAACTGCACTGCATTATATTGATATTTCTAATACTTATACACCCTCACTGATATGTGATTCAATAAGCAGGCAACCTAACCTCAGTGTATTTTTGAATGTAAAATATTCTCTACAGTACAGTAGTACAGTTCTGGACGACAAATATGAAGTATAGTGGAGTAAAAAGTACAATATTAGTCTGAATTGTTGAATATAATAATACAGTGGCATACATGGGAAATACTGACATCAGAATGAGGCTGAAGTAAATGTTCTCTTACAGGATTCTTAATGTCATCAAACCATGCAGTCAACTGTTGAAGGTCATAAGAATGAAGGTCATCAAACGCATCATCCCAGAGTCACCATGTTCCATCGTGGGAGCTTCGAGTAATGCAGAAATAAATGTGTTTGAGTGTCTTTCAAGCTAAACAGTGAATCTTCATGTTTGTTTGTGTCCACGCCTCAACTGCTGCCTGAGACTTTTAGGACCAAAACATTTGGGAGGATGGAGCCCCTGCATGTGCTCCACCCCTCCGCTTACAGCTGGGGGGCTACTGTAGCTGCTATAAGAGCCCTCCCTGTCATGAAGACAATCACACTGGATGGACCACCTTATGGGGACGTGTCTAAACAAACTGGGGACTGCTGCTGGCTGAAGCTTGGAGTTACAGCGACTTTTACGCACGGCTCTTCTGTGCATGCAGCTGTTTTCGACTTGAGAATCCGGGATTGAATGTTCCCCTGTCAAACCACCTATCATGGCTTTCACTATGCTGCGGCCGGTGTCGACTCATCCCTTCTCTTATCCCGCTGACCTGACCTTGATTTCGGATGACGAGGAGGGGAACCGCAGCGAGAGCGACGGCAGCACCGACCAGAGTTATGGTTGCTGCGGGACTCCGGGGGAGAGTTACCGGCAGGAGTCCGGCGGCGTGGTGCGGCAGCGGAACGCTGCAAATGCCAGGGAGAGATACCGGACCCAGAACGTCAACACGGCCTTCACGGCGCTGCGGACACTCATCCCCACGGAACCGGTGGACAGGAAACTCTCCAAAATCGAGACGCTGCGCCTGGCGTCCAGCTATATCGCGCACTTGGCAAACGTGCTGGTGGTCGGGGACGGGAGGGAGGACGGCCAGCCGTGCCTCAGTGCGGTCTACAAGGAGGTGAAGGGGAGTGGAGAAGGCAAACAGCCCCGGACTATCTGCACATTCTGCCTCAGCAACCAACGGAAAGGGGTAAAACACTGAGACATGCCACACAGAAAAACACCGGCAGGTGTCACGAGTATGAACCAAAGCTCCATTTCAAAAGTGTTATTTGAGGGTTACCTGCTATTTAATTTAATTTCTCGTTGATAAGCGCACCACATGTGGTATTTATTAAGTGTACTGTTTACTATCACATATATTCACTTCACTTTCACCATGCAAATATTGCATGCAATATTATTATATATGCAGTGCAGTCTGAACTTTTGCAATTCGTCCGCCTGTCATTGCTGCACCCGAGATCCTGCAAAAGATCCAAGTGTGCGCCCTGCCAGTTGGACTACAAATGCATAATTTGTATGCCGAATTTCCACTAAAGACAAAATATTATTTTTAAATTAGATATTCACTGATGCATTACAACGTGTGTTCCTTCGTGGATAGAAGTGAACACAGAGGGTGAACATTTATAAATGGGGTCAGCGTGAAGGAAAAAGGCCAGGTCAGTGCATCCAGAACGCCAGTTAAATATTTTGTCTGGATATGAATTGATGAATTGTTGAAGCAGTATGGTGCAATAGCCAGTTTTTGTTTCTTAATTCTGATGAGACATATGTCTCAAATACATGTAGCCTTTTTATATTCAATAGACGGCAAATGTCTGCACTTTTTCATGAGCACATCGAACTGTTCCACTGGAATGAGTCTGTTCCTCTGCAGAGGGAGGTCATATGATACTGTGTGCCTAGAATGGGCTGCATGCAACCCAGTAAAATGGACACGGTCCACCATCCAGATCTCTGTGTTGGGATTTAGTTTATTTATAGGTGCCATATCATTCAGTGCATGGAGATATCCAACCGTGTTTCATCCATTCTACACAGCTGTGTAATTGCACTCAATCTATTTATATTCTCTCAGGAAGTACAAGTACAGCAGAACATGTGATCTTAGAAATTGTGTTTCAGTCCAACATATAGCTGTAGGTGCACAGTGATGATGTTTGTGTTGACAGACAGTTCTCTCTGTGTTTGCAGGTGAAAGACAGACGAAACTGTGTGAAAATGCACGGAAGCAGTGCGAGACAAATAAGTCGACGATGAAACTGACTTGGAGTGGGGTTGGATCTCTTCAGAGCAGACCTCCACCGAACCATTCCTAGAGTCTAGAAGCATCTCAGCACCACAAACAGTCATTCAGGACGACTCTGGCTTCTGGAGTTCGGCTTATCGGTCTCTTTACCCAGTATGAGATAAGAGCACTGGCACCAAAACCATCTGTGTGTCACCAGCGAGTGATGTCACTGAGAGTAAAGCTCATCTACAGTAATGTTCTTTTCACTCTAATGACACACATGTAAAGGGGATTGTTAAAACAGACATGCAGTCAGATTCTACATGTTGAACTGTCTTTCAGGAGCAGAGTCTCTCTTGGCCTGAGTCTCCAAGCATCATTTTCTGATTCAAACAGGAAGTGAGGAAATGTTTACTGCAGTTTGAAATCTACAGGCCACACAGTAAACAACATCCTGCTCTGGATCTCCAAAAGGTTTATGATTATGATAATGGCTTTACACCTATTATAACTTAAAGGCACAATCCATTATCCAAATGTGAATAAAAGAATATCTTCATCATTCAAATTCAAACAATCACTTGTTTACTTCAGTATTTGTGAAATTACAGCTGATTTATTTGAACTGATCTGAATCTTAAAATATTTCATGCCAAAGCATCAGCATGGCTGGTGAACAGACGAATCCATCAGAGACACAGAGATGCTTTTGGTGCCTCTCCTTACATCCTGTATTGGGTCAGGGACTGGTGAGACACAGAAGTCTGCGTTGTTCTTTGAGATGATTTCAGGAAGCGTGGCTCACAAACAGACTCGCTGCCTACAGCAGAGCAGCTTCAGGAATCACGTGTGAGAGGACGGACGCCTAAGCTGGTGTTGTCAAGTCAAGTTGTGTGAAACAGGACTTATCTGTGGGACACTTTTCAGTTTGCTTTTTCATGACATGTTGTAATCTACTTTGAAATTAAATTTATTTTTACATAGACATGGCTCTTTTGTATTGTATTCACCCAATTTGCCAAAAAGAAAGAAGAAAGTGACAGTTTCTCTACTTTTTTAATATCTATTATCTATTCACAGAGATAGTTTTATACATTCATTTATCTGTCTCTTGAGATTTGAAATGCAATATTACTTTTCACATACTGTCCACATCACTGGTACACTGTGTAATTACTGCTAAAGAAGAATCAGTCCCCATGAAAAGTGTTGACAGTGCTTTCTGTGGTCTGTCCAGAGCTATTTGGGCAGTAGCAGAAATCTCAGAGCCAGATATCTCAAAATCTACATGATACTGCAAGGGCTGGGTCGCAAAATTTATCTCATTTCTGTGAACTGACCCTTTAACACACGCAAGCTTAGTTTGGAGATCAGTGACGTGGTCTCTGCAACTGTAGCCCCTCAAAGAAATCCATTTCCCTGATCAGTTTAAAAGTTCTAAACGTGGTTCATGCAAATTAAGGGCAGCTGGAACCCGTAGAACAGCCGACTTAACATTACTGGCATCTTCTGCCTGTAACTGCTCAGAGGAAACCTACACGGGGAATTCCAGTGAAGGTTTACCTTCTCCATTTGAGCAATGCCAAGGAATCTTAGCAGAGGAAGTAATCAATCTCTTCCTCAGCGGACTCTCTCTGAAATCGTTGTATCCCAGCAGTATCTGACCACAGAGAGCCGTGTCAGGGTGGTATAGGTGCAGAGTGCCAGTTAGGAAGGCATGAATCAGAGTCAACTCTGGGAAAAGGTAAAGGCAAAACAGGAAAGACACAAATTAGTGTTGTTGGATCTATTGTGGTGACTGATGATTACTCATGGGGACCATCAGGGAGTGTAGCACATTACTGGAGCCATGCCAACAAGATCAACCACAGAGAGGAAGGAGCAGAGTTTAAAGTTTGGTGTTGGAGCTAAAAAAAAAACCTCCCAAAAAACACCTCTTTAAAAATACATTTACAAATTCATGCATGTTCATATTTGACAATTCAAACACATGGTGTTGTTTTCTTGAATGCAGATGAAACTGGAGAAGAGAATTTTTCTGTTTTCATAAATAACACTCTATTCAAAGTTTTGGACATTTGGAGCCGGTATCCAGGAAAATACAGAAATCTGAGTGCTGATCTTTGGCATGACTCTGCTCTGGTAGTAAATCTCTCGGATTGGGATCCACATGTGGTGTTGATCAGTCACAGCTAATATCACCTAGCACCCTGTGTCCAGACAAACACAGCTGCTGAGGAATTAATGTTATAGATCACAGGAAGAAAGCAGCAGTGTGTGACGTGTGAGAATCAGTGTATGCGCAGAGACAGATACAAATCCAGCTTTTTAATTGGAGCAACAAAAAAGTGTTTGGAGGAAGTGCTTAAAGGGTGAATGCCAGCAGATTGATTTGAAAAATCTGCAGCGCATTACCTTGCAACAATCACACAATGTGGCGAGAATAGAAGAAGACAAGACGTCCACAATGATGGATTATCCCATTCGAGTAAGTTTGAAGACTCTGCGAGTTGATTTTCATAGTGAAATGAACTGAAAAATGTAAAACACTGCTGAAGTTGTCGGAAAGACAAAGAAATGTTAAAGGAATAGTTTGACATTTTGGGAAATTCACTTCACTGATTTAAATCTTTATTTAATATGAATAAATATGAAGCTACGTGACTGGAAACAGGGGCCTATGTCTTGCTAATTAACATGTTATAGCTTATTTGTTTAATACATACAAAATGTAAGGGTAAAAGTTTTGGAGTATGCAGTGCAGACTGTTTCTGGGCTAACTGTTCCCCTGTTTCCAGTCTTTTTGCTAAGCTAAGCTAACCAGCTGCTGACTCTAGCTTTACAGTGCAGATGTGAAGTAGTGTTGACCTTGAACTCTCAGCAAGAAAGTGAATAAGTGCATTTCCCTAAATGTCAAACACCTCCTTTAAGTATAGAAGATTTATGTTAAATAGGCAGAACATGCCAAACTTTTATGATCCCTGACGTATACAGTTCTAGGGTTTTTACTCCAAGAAGAAGGTGTAGCACCTGATTTAAGATTCTGTATTTTTTCTACCACTGCAACATGCACAATATATTAATCAAAGTCCTTTTGCTATACCTAATGCATGCATTTATATATAGAAGCTGTGCTTGAATAACAGAAAAACGCTTATTTTGAGAACAGCACATCTGTGTGCACTACAACACTTTATCAATGGCCTCTGTATTTCTGTCATAACTAATGACACTCAAAAAATACTTATTATCACATTGTGAGGCGCAACACCCAAGTCACAGCCAACCATAAGATTTACTGCAGATTTTGAACAGTTGACAACACAAACTGAATCCTTTAAATCAGCCCTGAAGTGATATTTGAAGGTACACCCCTCTGGAAGAAAGTTATTGCATTCGCAGTCCTCTGGGGCGGCACAAATAACTGCACACTTGCATAAAACATCCCAACCCTCCAGTTTCTCTCCACCTGTCAGTGCTAAAGCCTAATTAGAAGCTGCTGTGTGAGCTTATCCTGCAGCTCCGAGGGCCCGGCGAGCCCAACTCAATAGTTCCCAGAGGCCCCAGGCCCCCATGCCCCCAACCCCGTCCCAAAGCAGGAAGATGTCATACAGGAACAGGAAGGAAAAGGCCTGAGTGCTCAACCCTGCAGAGGCCCTCCCTGTGGGGCCTGGGGCCCTGGGTCAGTGCCAGCTTTGTCATCAGTCGAGGCCCAGATGGCTCACTGCGCTCAGCTGATGCTTATTTTAATTCCTGGGTGGGAAAGTGTGGCTGAACAAAACTCTGAGTCATTTAGTCATTATTATGACTCAGATTTTACAGTGAATTCAGTGAGTGTAGATCTCATTTTTTTAAAGATTATTTTTTGGCCTTTTCAAGCTTTATTTTGGTAGAGACAGCTGAAGAGTGACAGGAATGTGGGGAGAGAGATGGGGAATGACATGCGGGAAAGAACCACAGGTCAGATTTGAACCCTGGGCTTCCGCAGCAAGGACTGAGCCTTCGCACATGGGGCGGCTGCTCTACCAACTGAGCTAAACGCTGCCCTGAGTGTAGATCTCATTAAACACAACATATTCTTTAAGAAAAGTAAATACAGGTCGCATTGTAAGAAAATATGACATACATGAGATCTAAATACACTGATAGCAATTTGTGGATGTCACATATATTGAAAAGAGTACATGCAGATTGTATTGCACTGACTTGTGATGTGATGACAACCATAAAGAAAGAAGAAACATGCTTAACTCAAATGACTTAATCACTGAATAAATAGACATAATTACTTACACAGGTGACAAGGTGCAAAGTATCTTTGACAAAAAATACGGTAAAAAGTGGTGTTGTCCAGAGATAGATAGATATAGACATAGAAATAATAGAGGGGAAATTATTGGATTTATTGGAATCCTTTCTATACACCAGAGGTATAAAGGAAAGTATGGAGCAATCGCCTCTTACTGCTGTGGTTTCTCATTAAAGTTAGTGATATCCCTGTACAGGACAGTATAAAGTTCCATCTGAACATAAATTAATCTGTCAAAACCTTCAGCGGCGCCTTCCCGATCTTCAGGCCCATCTGGTAAGCATTAGTGGAGGATACCAAGGGGCAAATAGGAAAGGCTAAGATTGCAATACAGTTCCCCTCCACCACACTTAGCCCTAAACAGACCCTTATGGTGCTGTAGCTCAACTGTTTGACAGGACAGGCACCTTCCACCCCCTCAATGCCTCTTGTTTAACTCTGTCAGAGGAGGTAATCGCCATCAGACATGCACTGCGGACCCTTTCATGGGACAGCGGCCTTGGATGGGCCGCTTCCGATTTTTATGATTGTTTTCCATTGATGGGTGGAGTGGGAGTGAAGGGAGCAACCCAATCCTCTGCAGCAGCCAAACAGGCATTAACTGGGCCAGACACAGTAGTGTGTGTGTGTCTGTCTGTGTGTGTACTTGTGCACAGACTTCGACTGATAAGATTATTTGAAGGCCGATACTAATGCATGTCTTTTGAGGTTGCGGTATACTTGCTCAAGGCATTACTTTCAACAGGTTTGTTTGTAAGAATGACATGCTACAAAACAAGAGCCTGCTACAGGACATCTGAACCATCTGAGAAGTTGTTTTTGGACAGGCCAGGTGATCGAATGAACTAATTGTCACCGTGACCTACAACTGATCAGATCAACAAACCACATAAGTATGTAACAAAATCATTCAGGAAAAGAGCAAAAACATTTTTTCCAACAAGAAAATCCTTCAGCCTTTTTGAGGCTACTAGGTTACTAAGAAGGTGCATTTTGGTTTTGACTGTAACGTCTTGTGAACAAAAGATATAAACCTTCAAGAAGGATGTTAGAAGTTCTCAAAGTCTGCATCTTGTGGACATTAAAGGTCCAGTATGTCAGACGTAGGGGGCTGTATTTACAGAATATGGCAGAAATGGAATATCATTTTGATAACTATGTTTTCAATGGCATATAATCACCTGGAAATAAGACTCATTATGTTTTTGTTACCTTAGAATGAGCCTTGGGAGTCCACCATGTTGAACTGCCATGTTTCTACAGTATCTTAGAACAGACAAACTTAGTCCTCGGTTAAGTCCAGGGCTTTCAGTTTGTTGCAAACTGCAGTCTTAATTCTAGATGCCACGAAATCCTACACACTGCTCCTATAAGTTCAAATAAGCTGACTGACACTTCATGACTGTGGTGAAACATAGTGCTTCTTTTAGGTTGTGAACCTGAGTTTAGATCATCAACCAAAAGCAAACTCAATATTAATTACTCAATATTTAATTACAAGTCATGGTAAAAAGGAACCTGCATTGCTGTATATCAGAGGAGGACAACCCTGCCTGCTGATGTCCGGTAAGGCCAATATCACACTGACATATCGGTCTAACAGAGCGGATGAGTGTGTATGTGTGTATGTGGGCGTGTGTTTTGTATGGGCGATGGTGTTGACGGACGCTCTCGGGACTATTGTTTCCCTCCCAACATGCAGTGGGAGGAAGTGGTGGAATGACCTGAGACATTAGTACAGACAATATCAGTCCACCGGGGCCAGGCTCTGATTGCTCTCTGCTTGGCTCCCACTCCTGTGCGCTACCTCAGTCTTAGGGCGGCGGTCCTTAATGCAGAGGTGAAAGGTGACTAATCTGAGGCCTGATTTCTCCCCCTGTCAAAATAATACTACAATATGTCTTCACAAACTGCTCTGAAAGAGGAAAGAAGCAGACTTCCGCAGCAGCTTGACATCTACGACGACCCCAGAAGCTTTATTAGCTGAAACATTGTGTTTCCTTCATTTTATCTTTCCTCAGTGAAATACTTTAATTCTAAAAGTGCGCTGAATACATTTTGCACTGCCATTTGATTCAACATGTGCTCTATGAGTATTATTAACTTGAACCCTTTTTTAAACAATAAAGCTGATACTTCAATGGGGCAGAATATTCTCACTTCATTTTTTTCCAAGATCTAATTTAACTGCTCTGTGAACTTCCCTTCAACCCCAGATTTTGCTGCAGCAATCACAGGTAGCCCGTGTTTGGCCTGAGATGTTTAGGAGATAAATGTCCCCTCGAGCCAGAAAAACACACACACAAAGCGACATATATTAAGTTGTGACACTGCATGGGAAAAATCTCTCCTAGGTATAAGGAAGCCTGTGGATCTGTATTTTAAAAAGCCATGAAGAATGGTCTTGGAGCCAATAAATGCAATTGTTCATTGCTCAGACCATCCTGTGACTGGGAGATGGACAGGAGGCATCGTCTGATATATGTCTGAAAACTTTGAACCAGTTTCAACACCCAGAGCAATTGTTTAGAGGATATCCTCAATCAAGGGCCCAAAGAGCACAATGAATAGTCTCGCTGACAGAAACCTGCTGCCCCCAACAACCTCCTCGTCCTGCCTGCTGTGTGGTGCAGAAGAATGAGCGTGTCGGCTCCCGCTCCAAGCACAACACCACAGTGACACCTGAACTTTGTTTCCCATAGGACGATGCCAAAAGGAGACTGCTGCCATTTAACACGTCACTCATCTGATAATGACTTGTCGTTGCTGCCATGAAGGTGAGACAAGACTCCAAGTTCAAGTTCAGTTCAGGCTAATAATGTATTCATACACATGGCCAGGTTGGCTTCTTAATCGAAAGGTAGCTCAAGGGCACAAAGTTGTTAAGAGGCCCTCATTTAAATCTGCCACCACGTTCCCACTGTGCTTTTGGTGTGTGTACCCTGTCCCTTCCAGAAATACTACCTGCCCCTAGATTTTCTTTGTGTCAATTAATGGGACTACTTTTAATTAAAATCAATTTATTTAGGAATAGGAATAGGGGCCTCAACATTATGTGGTAATGCAAGAACTGTCTTCAATGATGTGGCACTTTTGTGACAATTAATGAAATTTAACTTGATTTTCTTCATCATTAAAAAACAAACAAACCCTATTTTAAAAAAAGTATGTCTGCAAAAACTCATTTAGGGAAAATTCTGACTGGAAGTGTACAAGAGAAGTAAAAAAAAAACATCATTATGTTAAAGTAAGTCCTTAAACACGTCTTAGGTTGGAGCTCTTTGATAGGTCTTGTGATCTCAGTTATGTTGTATACATGTGCAGTATGGGGATTGGAGAAGACAGACATCTCAGACAGGTTACATCTGAAATTCCTCACATATGCAAAAACATATTTTGTAAATCATCGGTCTGTGTTTAAACTTATGTCATTATTGCAGACAGCGTGTAAACTAGGTGCTTTTTCAGTAATGTTCTGCCTCTTTTTATATGACTTAGTCGGTGCTAAAGATCTGTTTGTTTGTTCATATTTTGTACGGCTGTTCTACATTTGTACTCCATACCACAATGTGTGATTTAGAGTGGCTAAATAATTATGAATCCGAATGTGGAATGATTTGAAAGATGTCAGGGACAGTAAAACCACAGGCTCATAAGACAGGTCTGTGAACACTGAATGGCAAAGCCTGATCACCTCTTACAGATATTATCAGATACTATCCCTGTATGTTACAATATTCTAAGTATATTATGTGGATAAGCATAGAGTATGTTCCACTAGTCTTTAGGGCAGAAAGATAACCACACTAAGCGAAGTGTGCACAGTTTTTGAATGTTTGAGCGCCCCCTTTTGGACATCGTCAGGACTTTTCCTGATTTCTTCTTTTCTTTTTAAAATATTCACAAATTCAAACAATATGTATTGATTTAACCATTTCTATTGTATTTGTTAAACTATGTTAACCCTTCAGAGATGGGAACTATAAAGATTGTAACAATAACCATGTTCTCTCCCATGAACAGCCATTGCTTGGTCAGTCAAAGTGTATCATTCACCAGAGAGTGCTCAGTATCAGACCACTTATTTAGCAGGCGTTTCTAAGATTTAGCACTTCAATGTAAGGCCCTCGTTAGCCTAGTCAATTCATTTTAAAGCATACATTTCAACTTCAATGACAGACAGATGGATAATCTGTGTGATCTGACCTATGGGCCACAACCTGTCTAACCACGTCTTACATTTAGGAGGCTATAGATCTCCATGACTCCCTCTCTGAGCTGTCGCCATCTTACCAAGGCTGTTTTGACCTACACACAATTCTACACTGTAAAAGAAAAATATGATCTATCAATTCAGTTTCTATTTTAATGTTTGTCCTATGCAATATTGACATAGAAGGCACACCAATAGATGTGGAAAGAGAGCTGAATATTCTGTGGAACAAATATTGTCATTATATCTTTGACGAGAAGCTGCAGGTTTTCCTGTTCACTTCAATGCCTCAGTGTTCAGCGGCGGTGCGTGATGATTTGGCTCAGTGCAGTCATAAAGTATGGACTCTGTGCCTCAGCACATTGACACTGAAATCAAACTGCGAACGCGAAGTTGAAGTCTGAGCCTCAACTTTAATGTGAGTAGTTTGTTCCTCTGCGGCCTCCGTCGTAGGACTCGGGGACGTAGGTGGCGGCAGTCGGCCATATTGTCTCTGATACAGCAGAAATCACACACTGGCACGGACACACCGGCGACGGAGGGAGGCGAGGAGCGTTGGCCGGACGAAACTCAGCTCATTAGGAAGCATTTCGGTCGTCGAATTGATCAAGGGGGTAAATATCCACTCCAGTGTTTGTCTGTTGTCGGTAGTTCTACTCACACTCTCCGTGGAGAGCACCGAGCGCTAACGTTAGCACGCTAGCGACTCAGGCCCGCCTCGAGCCGATAAGTTACTGACAGCTCTGCTCACACCGAGCCATTCCGGGCCAACGACCGAGTCAGCTAACCTTAACTAACAAGCAACTGCTCCATTCATCTGAAAATAAAGCCAGTGTTAGATTAACTAGCGCCTGAAACAAGCCTGTGAGCGCACACACATTCTCAGCTTCTATGTGAATGTCGACAGGACGCTAACGTGACGGATGTCGCATCATTTCCAGTGAATAACAGTATAACGATAACTTAAACACACAACTCTTACAGCCACCATTGTGCCTTCCGATGCAGCGCTGAGCTTGTGTGAACGTTACAATGTGATTGAGCAGTGCAGCCGTATGAATGGAGGAGTCGGTCTTCATTCATTTTACATGTCTCTGTAGATCATAAGCGATTAAATATCAGTTATTGATGGTGACGTAGCTAACGCTACACTATTGATTGAAATGAAGCCCTGCGTTTCTCACCGGAAGTGAAAGACCTCGGGACTGTGGGCAAAGCTAAAGATATGATCAGGTATCAGTGTTAGCGAGTTAGCTCCACGTCAGCGGTGTGTTGTTAGCTTTAGACTTCACAGGTTAGAATATGAGGACACAAGCTGATCTGTTAACGTCAGTACCCATTTATGATGTAAATGAACAGATAACCATTAATCAACTCAAGTAGCTGTGGCGTGACCAAGCAGCTACCTCCGTGACTCTGAAGTGAAGCCAATGCAGAAAACTGCACCTCCTCAAACGTCCACTTGAGGCTGGCTCCAGAAGTGAGTCGGTCTCCATAAGTCCCCATGTTAAAATGTCCAACTTCACAGCAGAAATAAACATGTGTACAGCCTGGTACAAAAAACAGTTTTGGTCTCTATAGCTAATTTCCCCGTTCATGACAACTGTACTGAGGGTGAAGTTTTATACAACCTGTTCAAATGATATTAAGGCTTAAACCAATCAAAGGCCACTTTGACAGATATTCACAGTCATCACAGGTGGCTTGTTTGAACAACCTTCATTCATCCCGCCTCAGCTTCACCCACACTCCGCCTCTTTGCCCAGGACTGCCAAGATGGCGATCAGCACCACAGATACAACGTCCATGTTTTAAACAGTCTGTGGGTGTGAGTCTGTTAGTGGCTGACACTACGACACAAGCGACTTGTAGAAAAAACAACAAAAATTGTGAGTGTAGCGTTACTTTAATTGTGAGAAAGCTACGCGTGCTATCCGGCAAGTTAACCCTGCTAGTCAACACTAGTTCACACCTGGATTCACAAATTTCTCATTATTTGACACAGTAATCTCAGAACTTAGATTTGTGGCGGTCGAGGCCAAAGACACTTGAGGTTGTATGGTTAGCTAGTGACTCAGTTCAGTGTCCTTTTTAATATGTGTCTTACTAAATTGTAGATTAATATCCGAGCTAGCAGATGTAACGGTTAGTGCAGGGGTGTCCAAACTGTTCCACAAAGGGCCGGTGTGGCTGCAGGTTTTTGTTCCAACCAACCAAGAGCACACAGTTTGACCAATCAACTCTCTGAAGACTGAGATCAGTTGATTAAATGAGTCAAGTCTGGTGTGCTGCTGCTTGGTTGGAAGGAAAACCTGCAGCCACACCGGCCCTTTGTGGAACAGTTTGGACACCTCTGGGTTAGTGGAATAATTCAGCGTATAAAGGGCGATTAAAAGAAAACATGTTAAGATTTGACTCTACACTCTGTTGCCATTTTATTAGGCTCCTAGCTCAGACTAATCTGGTGTAAGACAACAGGCCTGCACTACATCCTTCCTTCATGAAGACTTTAATGTTCTGTTGTTTTGAAACCAATTTTAAAGAGTTGTTGATTCAACTCTATGGTCAGTTTGTGGTGCTGTTGGACTGTTTTATATTACACAGAGGAGTTTCTGTTAACCAGCCCACCCTCATTTATAGAAATACAATGCATGGCATGTCATATTCAACCAAAACTGAACATACACTGAACTTGTAAACATTCTCATCCCAAGTTATTAACAATGCTTTGTAAATATGGTATGGATAGTATTTGTCATAAGCAGACACTTTAAAGCAGAGCTCATACTGCACTTGGGAAAAGACTGAAGCGTTAAATCGGTCTGCTTCTGTCAGTGGTGTGTCATTCAAAGAATGGATTTGGCTGTTTCAATGAGATCAAATAATTACACAGCTTATCCCTTCATGACCTGATAGTTCAACAGGCCGTCTGACTTTTGTGAGTCAGTGGTGATGTTTCAAACACTGAGCTGGAGCTCATTTTTGGCCACCTCTGTCTGGTCAGTACCCAGAGATCATAACCATAGGTGGAGGTCAGAGATGTAGTAAAATGAAGCATCAGGTCAGCAGGCTGATTCGAATATATTTGAACAATGATGTTTCTTTTTAGATTTGTCTGAACTTGATTTCTTTTTAAAGTGACAGCACTAGTATGCATGTATGTCCCAAAAGGCAACTTGAGTATGCGGTCAGAAAACAGGAAAAATCCCATCCTGAAAACAAATATGCAACTGTAAGGATTTCAAATTGATTGTCAATATTTATTAAATTCCAAGACAGGGTTAAACTACTACTAGTAACTACTACTAGTAGTTTAACCCTTGATTACGTTAACCTTTGATTACGTTAGTGGTATTCTATGTCCCGACAGAGGTTCCGCCTCTCGGAATAATGGCTTTGCAAACATTGCACGTTGCTGTCTTGCTTTGCGGCGTTTTGACTGTAAAATATTTCCACACAGCGGACATGTTGTGTGGAAAACTTCGCCAGCCCCAGTGCTGCTCAGTGCTAACCTGCTAACTGCCTGGCTGCAAGCTGCGGAACGAACTTCCTGAACGGAGGCGTGTCTCATCTCTGTGTCTCATTGAGACATGCCTCCGTTCAGGTAATCCATTCCACAGTTTGCAGCCAGCTAGCAGACTAGCCAGCAGGATTCACTGGAGTCATTTCAGCAGACAACGTTAAAGCACAGACATAACTCATGGATCGGAAATTTCCGATCCATGGAGTCATATCAGATACAATACTGGATCTGAATCCTAATTTAAAGCATCTATCGTAGCATTATTTAGTTAACTATTCTACTACTATTCTAACAATAAGTATTAACTGTTATCATTTCATTTTCACATTTCATTTGGATTCTTAATTCTCCAGCTAATTTTTGTGTTTTAGCAGTATCTTGAGATTATGCTCTAACTATAGACTGTATAACATCTTCCTGAGCCAGCTTTCCAATGTCATTTCTTTGTGAAACGTTCGCCATGAAACTGTGGAGCGCCCTCGATGAACTGGCGACTTGTCCATGGTGTACCCGCCACTTGCCCAATGTCAGTGGGGATCTTTAGCGCGACCCTAGGAGAGTTTGTTAGCTTTAGCTCATCTTTCTCCTGCCAGCTCAGTGTTAACGTTTCTGTTTGTGATGCACACATGTTCTGCTCGCAGCGACTCCGTCCGCCAACTCACACATAATCTGTTTGTGATGCGCACTGGTGCTCGCGACCAGTGTCGTGAGAATGCGAGATCTCGCACATAATCACGCATTGCGGCTGTAGTCTCTTTGACTCAACTGCAATGGCATTTCACGCCGCATCTTTTTTGTTGGTGTCCTTATAAAAAGGAGGTGAGGTGTCATAAATGATAGGTTGATTTTGGACCTCCAGAATCAACTTCTCCTCATCCATGGTGTCGACGGGGTGAAAAGACGCCTGAAAACCTCTGACGTGTTGACTTCAGGTCGGCGCCTCCCATTATGACGTGTTCTTGTAATGAAACTCGATCTGCATTGAACACGGAGTATTTTATTTTGAAAATCAACCGGGGTTTTATTTAGTATTTTGTAGCCGATTTCCTTCGTCCGGGAAAAATAGAAGCTCTGCACGTGTTGCGGAGGGCTGCCAGTTGCCGCAGTCGTTCCGGAGCCGTGACGCAGCGGAACCGGAGACTATGTGAGCTGACACATTGACTAAAATTGAAACGTATCGTTCCGGAGTCGTTCCGCATGCAGTGTATTTTAGGGGTTAGAGTAAATCTGATGAGTCAGACATGGCCTTGTCAGAGATCCTGCACACACCTGTGGTGTATCAGTATTTCAGGAATTCAATGTCTCTAATCTTTCATTTCCTCTCTTTCCCGTCTTCTTTGTCAGCTATCCCACCGTGCCCCTGGTGGCCCCTCCCCGTCCTCAGGCAAAGCCCCCAAACCCCTTGCCCTGTTGGCTTCAGCCCCCTCATCCCCTACCTTCCCTCCTCTTCCTCCTCCCTCCCACCCGTCCTCCCTGTACACCAACCGTCCTCCGCTGCAGTAAGGTCTCCTCACCATCTCTGCCAAGCTGTCGGACATGTCAGGACCCGTGCCTAGCCGGGCCCGAGTGTACACCGAGGTCAACACTCATCGGCCCAGGGAGTACTGGGACTATGAGTCTCACGTAGTTGAATGGGGGTAAATATCCTGTCGACTGTCGCACCACATTCACACACTGCTTGACATCTCTTCATCCCAGCTGATGTTTGGATTTTTTCCCTCCTTGACAGAAACCAGGATGACTTTCAGTTGGTGCGGAAGCTAGGGCGTGGCAAGTACAGTGAAGTCTTTGAGGCAATCAACATCACCAATAACGAGAAGGTGGTGGTAAAGATTCTCAAGGTAAATTTCTACAGACCAAGGCCTGGTCAAGTCCAGCGCCTCTGATTGAATTCAATGCTGTGATCCCATCTAACCGACTCGTGTCTCACCCCCATCCCTTCAGCCTGTGAAGAAAAAGAAGATCAAGCGTGAGATCAAGATTTTGGAGAACCTGCGTGGAGGTCCTAACATAATCTCCCTCATTGATATCGTCAAAGACCCCGTGGTGAGTATAGTGTACTGTTTTATAAGAACACTGGGCTCTTTGGTCATAAGTACAGCATAGACTCTGTTTGTTGTCCTGATAACATGATTTCCATTTTCTAAAAACAAACTGTATGTTGTTCTGAAATATCATCACTGGTCCAATAGCGTGTTGAGCCCACCAGCTGTGCAAGCTTATCCATTTCACTTGGGCTTGGGAAGTATGTGTCTGTAAGTACTTAGTCAGCTCTGGCTTTAATGTAGTTCTCCATCCTTGTATTCCTGTGTTGTGCCACGGCTCTCTCCAAAGAACAGAACAACTCTTATTATGTTATAATAATGGTGGACCGCCATCATTTCAAATCTGAGATAATCCACTTACGCTCTGAAGTTTGTCCTTCGTTGTTCGTTATGACAATAAAAATAGAAAGCCCCCAAAATGCTTGTAATATCTTGTCACTGCGTGAACTGTGATTTACAAACACCACAGAGTAAGAGCATACCTACCCCTTTTCTCCTCTGAAATCACCATCAGCCTCAAAAGCCCATACTGGTGACACTGAGAGGGAGCATTTTACTTTGACACGACAAACTCTGTGTTTAAAGGGCAAATAAGTCTGTGGTTTGATTAGATAATTCATTGACTAGATTGCATCAAGATTGCATTTGTTGTTATAACGTCTCATACGTGGCGTTGCATCATGTGATCTGAATATCTGGGTATTAAACAGACGATTCATTTTAAAAACATGCAAATGATGAAAATAACTGTTAGCTGATCCCTGGAGTTTCCTGCCTCTGTCAAAGATCCTGAGGACAGCTCTGTTTTACAATGAAACAACTCGTACATGAACCTGAAGTTAAATGGTCTGCTATGCTGATAACTGATATTTAGAATGCATCTATAAAGTGTAACACTGAGATTTTCATCATTGTAAATGAAATGCATTCATTAAAGACCCTTTGATTGTTCATACAAACCAAACACTCAAAGACACCAGCTGGGCTCTGGTGTCTTAGAGGCTGATTTAATGGAGTCAAACACAGTTAGTAGATAAATAGTGAAAGATTGTTAGCTGTGGCTGTAGTTCACACTGTAAGCAACAACACAACTATTTGTGGGTGAGAGACTCATGAATGGCCAGCAGCTTTAAGTGTTTGTCAGACTATTTGTCTATCAAACAACTATGTGCAAATTCCATATCCTTAATTAAAAAGCTAACACACCTTGTTTTAGATGTACATTAACTACAATTTCAAATCATTTCTAAAAGTATGGAAGCTCTGAATGGCCTTTTTCCACCTAATCAGCAGTGAAGCTGGTGAGTCTCATGAGATGAGAGTAATTTGATTGGCCAGCGACAGCTGTTGACTGTCCACATGCTGGCGACTGTCCTTGCTTCCTCGCATCCAGGAAATGAGTGGTCATTTGTGGACTCGCCACAGTGTTGCTCACGGTGTGGCTGCCTGGTTAGTTTGGATTAGTGTTGTAGCTTATTGTAACTGTTTGAGTCAAATGACCGGGTCTAGGTGTAGATATGTTAATTACATAGCCTTGATTTTTTTTTTTTCTCAGTCGCGGACGCCTGCCTTGGTCTTTGAACACGTCAACAACACAGACTTCAAGGTAGGAACGGAATCTTTTCTTTGCTCTGTGAAACTTTGTGTAAGATTCTGTAAACCTCCTTTCTTGGCGTACTCGTGTTTTCCTGTACACGTGTGTGTATGTGATGGAGGAATATCAGAGTCCAGTGCTATGTCTTCGGTGCCAGAAAGTCAACCATCTTCTGGTTCTATCCTCAATCACTGGCACATTCCCACAGGTCACTGTGAGCGACGCGTCAGTGTTCAGGAATGTGTGCTGTCTGTTAGCGCAAGACATTACTATAAAAATTCTAATGACTTTGTTTTGGTCTCCAGCAACTGTACCAGACCCTGACAGATTATGACATCCGGTTCTACATGTACGAGATCCTCAAGGTGAGTCCTTCAGCTGCCTCTCAGCTCATAATGTTTAACCTCTAAACGCCCTGACGCCTTTATGCATGACTGTTTTTAAAAGAACTTTTCTTCAGCTATTTTCTAGGTATTTGTACATGTTTGGGTACTGGTACATTACCATAGTGTGTGTTGTGTAGTAGGCAGCACCTTTCTCTAATCTGCTGCTGTTTTGGAATTACTGGGAAGGGGGAAAAAAAACTTGCTGTGTCCAGTGGATAATGAAGTCCCTTTGCTCCTGTGTGCAGGCCCTGGACTACTGCCACAGCATGGGAATCATGCATAGAGATGTGAAGCCACATAATGTGATGATTGATCATGAACACCGCAAGGTGAGTGTTGAGCACAGTCACTGTCTCCCCAGCTGCGACCAAAACACAGACAACTGGGGCCCATTGCACAAAACTAGGATAAGGGATTAAGCCAGGATATCTTGGCTATCCTGGCTCAACGTACCCATGATCTGGTTGCACAAAAGCGGGATAGTGGGCAGTAGGATATGTTATGGTATAAGTTACCATGGAGATTTATTCTGTGGAGCTAGCCTGCTCCAGACCAGGCTAAGTTCCAGGATCTATTTAATCTCATCCCTTATCTTAGTCAGCAGTCACCACTACACTGCCCACTACACACTGTTATCACATAACTAGACCCACTGTCATGTGTCTAGTTGTGATCATTAATTTCAATCATTTTGGATAAATGATAATTTTAGATGATGTTGCAATCATTAGATAATTTACTTTCCCATAAAAATGGAATATTAGGGCCACAGAGAAAAAAATTCAGACTGAGAATAAAGTCATAAATTTACAAGAATAAAGTCATAATATTGTAACCCGTTGTTTTAGAGGAGGAGAGTTGTTAAAATGAGGCTGTGGAGCATTTCATGGAACTGTACTTCAGTATAGGTTTCACAAATAAGGAGATACTTCATCTTTTGGCACATCAGCAGCACATTGTCAGAAGTATCAGGACTTTAAAAAGGCTTTTTTTTTTCCTTCCTCAGTGTGGCCCTAATACTCTGTCGTATAAAATACACATCCCATATAAATATAAATACACATCAAAGTGTAACGTTATGTTCCTTTATTGAATAAGGATAAATCAAAACAGGTAAACCATCAGCTCCTTTCAAATCTGAAGTCACACAGTGACTCTACAAGATGGAAAGCACAGAATCAAAGCATATTATACAACACAAGGATAAATACACATTCAAAGGTCTGTATATAATACACCCCGCATGTCTCACTGAAATAAATGCAGGACAAATCCATACACATCAAATGAACAGACAAATGAATAGATGCAGTAGCCTTCCTGCAGCTTGTATACACACAGTATACAGCACAATCATCATAAGAGGCCAAATCAATTTAAATTAAAAAAAAAAAAACACAAATTCCTCTGCCACTGCAGGACATATTTAACTTAAATTCAAAGCATGCATATTAACTAATAATTTAACACACATTGGTCCCTCACCAGCCGACCACTGTCGTCATCAGGGAAGATTGCAGGATTGTCCCAGTCCATGGCTGGTGGCACTCTGGGGGCCCTCTCCTTCCTCAGGCAGGACACATTGTGGAGGACAGCACGAGCCACAGTAATGTCACATGCCCTCAAAGGGCTGACCTTTGTGAAGGCACTGAAAGCGTGCCTTCAGCAGGCCAAAGGTCATTTCCACTCTGGCCCTGGTCCTGGCATGGGCATGGGTGTAGGCCTGCTGTGCTTCCTGGGGGTCTGTGAATGGTGTCAGGAGAAAAGGCTGGCAGGCATACCCCCTGTCTCCCAGCAACACACCAGAGAATTCACCTGTCAACACAAAATCTCATCATTACAACCTCATAAACAGAGTGACATTCTTGACACAGTCATGATGTAAAGTGTTTAGTAACAGGGGTTGTGTGGCTCACCTCGTGATAGGCGCTGATAGATTTCAGAGGTCCGAAAGACTCTGGAGTCATGGACCGAGCCAGGCCATTTTGCCACAACATTGCTGATCAGACAGTCAGCATTGCAGACCATCTGAAATCATAAGATGAGGACTATTAAACCAATCAATGCACATCACAAGCAATGTACAGTATCACAATATCAAAAAGTTACGTTCACCTGAACATTAATGCTGTGAAAGGATTTCCTATTCACAAAATCCACCTCATGGGCACCTGAGGGGGATTTTATCCAGTCAAGTGCACTGATGACATTGGGGAAACCTGTAACACAAAGTAATGAGTATCCTACTATGACTGTTAACAGTTGTCCTGTAATTTGTAGAACTGCTCTTTGATGTCACAGAGTCTTCTGTGGCCAGGGAAGGAGATGAAGACATCTGACAGTGCTTTGATAGCCAGACACACACTCCTTATTGTGCGGCAAATCGTGGCCTTGTTTAGCTGTTCTGCATCCCCCACTGAGGACAGGAAGCCTCCACTTGGAAAAAAGCGCAAGGCCACACAAACCATTTGCTCCACACTCAGTGCATGGCTCCGTGCTGTGTGGTGTTTAATCCTGGGACCCAGCAGTCTGGACAGATACCTGATGCTATCTGCAGAAAACCTGTATCTTTCATATAGATGGTCATCAGAGAAGGCCAGTAGGTCCAACCGGTCCCTGAAGACCCTCTCTCGCCTGAAGGCTCTCCTGAGCACAAGTGCTTCCTCATCCACCACATCTCGCAAGAATGGGCACGCCATTGTCAGAAAGTAAAATTCCATTTGACCTTTTATTTTACACACACATGTAGAGCAAACATAAGAAAAGAGAAACTTTATTTTATCCCAAAAGGAGATATATAGATAATGAATTAACTATTTGGAATTGTAATTGATGTTTCAGCGGAGCGGTGAGTGTGTAATTGTGCACTACTTACGCATTCAGGCGGTCAGCAATACTTTGCCATGCTTTTCCTCTTTGCTTTATCACTGTGGCGGTGTTACCCTTTTAATTATGTCTTTTACCTCCTCGTATGCCTCCATGAGGATTTCTGCCTCCGACGGGGAAAAGTAAGCCTCTCTACTTGCCATGGTGAATCAGTGAATCTGTGATCGGTGGCGGGGTCTATCTGAGGGAGCCGCGAGCGCGCACTTATCCAGGATTGGTTTCACCTGGCTTGATGAATCCGTGTCTGCTCATCCTGGCTTGGTCTTTGTGCAACCAATTAAGCCTGGACGCTCTTGTTTTGGATTCATTGAGCTTAGCTCAGTTGCTTATCCTGGATGTCTTAATCCTACTTTTGTGCAACGGGCCCCTGAACTCCTCTTCATTGTTGTGGATTTTTTTGGCTGTTGTCTCTATGTCTGTTCTTTTTCCCTGATGTGTGCTTGGATCCATTATTTCAGTCATGTGACAAATATTTAAATGTCCACTTACTTGAACTGCTTCATCTCTCCCTCTGTAGTTGCGCCTTATTGACTGGGGACTGGCAGAGTTTTACCACCCAGGACAGGAGTACAATGTCAGAGTGGCCTCCGCTACTTTAAAGGACCTGAGCTCCTGGTGGACTATCAGGTACAGTTATGGACTGGTGTGCTTTATCTGATGGCTGTTAGTGGTATGCCCTTTGTTTTGCATTGGTCTTGAGTATTTCTCACACACACACAATGTGAGACACTGCAGGGCAGGTTTCAGAGGGCATTTGTAGATGATACATATTCATTTTTTTTTTTTCACGGAAAAGACACCACTTACAAATTACGGCTGATATTATCACTTAGAGAAATAATTGGGTGGAATGGGTTGGATTTTACTCTGCAGGTGGTAAATGGTCTAATAAAAATAACTCTGACCACATTATAAATATTTTTTATATAAGATTTCATAATGACATTATTACAGTCAGTTATATGGCAGCCACGTTAACAACACAGTCTTTTCTTTGCTCTGTGACACTTTGTAATCTGTAAACCTCCTTTCTTGGCATACTCGTGTTTTCCCGTACACGTGTGTGTATGTGATGGAGGAATATCAGAGTCCAGTGCTATGTCTTCGGTGCCAGAAAGTCAACCATGTTCTGGTTCTATCCTCAATCACTGGCACATTCCCACAGCTCACTGTGAGCGATGGATGCTGTGATCCCCATAGAGATGTCATTCTTTCAATAATGATGTCGTCATACAGTTAATTGGATTGAATGTTACTTTATGGGTGGTTAAAATGTCAGGAGCTCATAAATGGATCAGTACGCTTCTTGATAATTCTGTGGTTAAACAGTCAGTGTGCCGCAGACTGCTGGTTGTTGGGGAAGCGTTGAATCTTGGTTACATGATGAAGCTCGTCCCCTGAGGCTTTGGTATTATCTGAACCACACTAAGTACCCCTGCTGCAGGTTCAGATAAGGTCACATGCTTGTTTCCGACTGCCAAAGGACAGCCACATCGTTTTGCCCTTTTCCATTCATCATACATTGATGCTCAGTGAGCAGTGTCCGGCTGCTTTCATAGGTCTCAGAGAAATTAAATTTGTCTGCTTTCGTCCCGTCTCTGCTCCCTTTGAGACTTCTTGTGTGTGTGTGTGTTTCAGATGTATGATTACAGCCTGGATATGTGGAGCTTGGGCTGTATGTTGGCGAGCATGATCTTCAGGAAGGAGCCCTTCTTCCACGGCCATGACAACTATGACCAGGTAAACAGGGAGCAGGTTGATGGATAGAGTTCTCCACCATTAGCCCTTTAACACACACCTTTATGTATCTGGACAGACTGCAGCTACTGCTTCTACTCAGTTCTCTTCATTGAAGAGCAGCTACATTACTCTCCTGATGTATTTTCTTGCTTTCGTGTAGATCATGTTTTTGTTGTTATGGAATGACATTTCTGGACACATGTTGTCAAAGTGGCCGGCATTTCGTGCAACTGCCATCACTGTAGGTTTGTGTCTGAAAGGGTTAAAGTCCCGTGCAGAGCTGACAAACTGTTTGTTCTTTGTTTGTCCTGTAGTTGGTGAGAATAGCAAAGGTTCTGGGGACTGAAGACCTCTACGACTACATCGACAAGTACAACATTGAGCTGGAGCCTCGCTTCAACGACATTCTGGGAAGGTCAGCACTGTTACTGCAGTCACATGATGATGAAGCTTTGCAGGCTTTTGTTTTGTAACTATTCTTAGCACTCGTGTTGGAGATAAACTACATACCTACTAACTGGGCCAAAGTGATTTCAAATTGAACTGGAGTTCATCTCACAACGGTCTTCCTTCAGTGTGAATTCATGTCAGAATTCAGTGTTTTTAATTAGTTTTGTTTCTCTCAGGCATTCTCGTAAGCGGTGGGAGCGTTTTGTCCACAGTGAGAACCAGCACCTGGTCAGCCCAGAGGCTCTAGATTTCCTCGACAAGCTGCTGCGCTACGATCACCAGGCCCGGCTGACAGCCCGCGAGGCCATGGATCACCCTTACTTCTGTAAGCCCTCGAACAGCCAGTGTTTTTTTGTTTGTTTGTAAGGATGAGATCACAGTCAGTAATGTCAATTACGAAATTAGTGAGTTCTATTTTTTTGTTATTCCTACAGTCCCCATTGTGAAAGATCAGTCTCGTGTGGCCGGATCAGCCAACCTGCCCAGTGGGAACACAGCTGTCAGCACAGCCAGCATGATCACTGGTGAGACACACACACACACACACACACACACACACACACACACACACACACACACACACACACACACACACACTGGTGAGAACACACACACACACACACACACACACACACATAACTTTTCCTACATTTCCATAACTGCTTATCCTCTGTAAAACATTCTCACAGGATGATTCTGTCTCTGTAAACTCTGGACTGAAGATTTGATCACACACACTGCACGACACTGCAAAACTGCAAGGATCATCAGATATTCTGCACCGCTTCAGTGCTACATTTAGAAACACTTAGAGTTTGTAATCGTTGCTTCTTATGTTGATATATGCTAATCTTTTATTCACAGTACACAGAGAAAGCCCACAAGTGACTAGACAGGTTTTCAGAGTCTCCACAGCAGACTGTTGGTTAAACCTAAACATGTACGAGTGACAGTACCTCTGAAACGCTCAGTGACACAATATTTTCAATAAATGCAGCTGATCCTCACAACACTGCAAGGTGCTGGTGCTCTGTAATGTTACACACATTTTTTTACACAAGTATTTTCACTGGCCTTGTTTAGTTCACTGTCCATATGAACAACATGGCATTGTTTTGTGTTCTTCATCTCTACCTGCACCCACAGCTGCAGTTTCTCCAAATTTTCAATTCAAGTTTTGAGCTGAGCAGGACTTTCTAGAAAGGGCACTCGTGCCTGCCAACACAACAGTGACAGTAACGCTTTGTTTTTACTACATGTGATCATTCTCAATCATGTTTTGTAATGTCTCTGTGACCTCTCCTCCTTCAGGTATCTCTGCCTTGCCAGCCTCCACTGCCCTGGGCCCTCTCACTGGCTCGCCGGTCCTGTCTGCTGCCACCAACGCCCTGAGCACCCGGTGCCCGCTGCTGCCGGCGCCCGCAGTGACACCCCTCCCAAATCCCCCTTTCTCTCTCTCCCAATCTCTCCCACCTCCACCACTACCCAGCCCGGGAGGAGAAACTAGACAGGTGCCAGCCCTCACCACATCCAACCTAACTCTGTGTGACCACGCCTCACCGACCTCCTGGTTGGAGGAAAAGAAAGCTGTTTTTGTTTTTTGTTTTTTTTTTCTTTCCTCCTCGAACGAACGTGTTAACCTGACATCTGAAATCGAATGTTCTGTGTTACTGAATATACAGGTATTCCTTTCATTTCCCCACAAGCCGTAGTAAATCGAAGGGGTGTGTGTGTGTTTGTGTGGTGAGTCTGAGAGGCGTCATCCGTGGCTGACCCCCACCCCGCCCCGTTGTTTCAGTTTGGATTGTGAAGGCAGGGGTCAATAAGTACATCAGCAGAAGGCAAAAGAAAGAAGTTGGCCATCAGGACCAAAGGAGCACATCCTGTATAGTTTACTACTGCAGCGTCATCAAAAACAAGACCTGATGAGAACACTTAATGTACCTCCCCAGACGAGTCTAAACACCCTCCAGATCACAGCATTTTGGAAGTGTTTGGTGCTGTTCTGTGCTCCAGGTGTATGTGACACTTCAACACTTCTCTGCCTATAGTAGTTTTGTCTTGCCTTTCTTACCACACCAGATCACCAGTCTTCTTTTGATAATGCGACTCCCCCCGTCATCATGTCATCGGTTGTTAATTTGTTTTGTATTGAAATGTTCTGGACTGCTGGATAAGGTTCATTCACCATCAAGTGGTTTGATCGACTCTAGTGTTGTACTATGATCTCTTTAAGAAGCCAGGTAAGGTTCATTCAGGTTCTCAAAGAAATTGTTTCTCAAACGTGCTGCTTTCCAGTTCCTTGAATTACTTCAAGTGGCTTTTCTTGAATTACTTCAAGACATAACCAAAGTTTACTCAGTTGGTTGGAAGAAGAGACTGACCAAACCTAGTTTTGTGTTTGGGAGTTGCTCATGCTGTGGAGATGCTGTAACACAGGTTGACAGTTTGGGTTCTAGTGAATAAGATGACAACAATAATCATCTGCAGGTGACTAAACGTGCTTTTAGTGTTGGAGGAAAGTTCCGTCGTGTAGTGACATGGGTAAGCTCTGTGACTAGTGTTACAGTTTACTTGCTTTCACCAACATGTTGAGGGAAGTATTGAAGTTGAAATGTTGAATAGCACTTGAAGGGTAGACTCCCCACCCACCCCCAGTGTTTTAGTGCCAGAGTTTGAAAGTAAGTTTTAGACCCTGCTGTACATATGCATCTTTTTTTTTTTTTCATTTCAAAACCTGAAAATGCAAATAAATCAGAACATGTATACATTGACCTGAAAACGGAGCAGTTTGAGTCCCTACATCACTGTATATATTTTTATGTCCTTATGTAGATGACTAGTATTTGAAAATATTTGTGTAAATAAACACGTGTTTTATTTATCAGGTACATCTGACTGATTTATGTCTATCATCTTCATACAGATGTGAGAGTTCAAAGTCCAAATAAGAATTTCTTTTAAAAAACAATAACATTTGCATGGCTTAAAGTTTCCCGTCACTATGACGGATTTCCATCATTCAGAGTTCAGAGGCCACTTATGAGATCAATGCAGATCCAGGGAGAAAAAGTGTTGGCTGATGGCTGATTGTCATACTCTAAAGCCAATAGGATTCTTTACAGCTGAAATCTTTTATAATTTATATAACAAAAATAAAGCCTCGGAGCTTCCCTTTGATTATTAACAATGGCAGAAAGGTGATCGCTCGCCATCAGACTGAAACTTGTTACAAGACTGCAAAAGTTGCACTTGTTATTTAATCCTGGTGCTGTTTGATGTATTTTTCTGTTAAATGATTAGACTCACTTGAAACATTAATAACGATGATAAAAAGAAGTAGAAAAATAACGTACTAAAAAGTTCTGTAGATGGTTGACTATTTGAAAGAGTGAAACTTAAGACAAGCTTGGGGAAAAAAGTATCAGTTTGGTCTCAAAGATTAAAAATTACATTGAAAAGACAAAAGAAAAGTGTCAATAGAACAACTGTTCAAAGCATCAACCTGTAAAACACTGTTGGTCAAGTATTTAAACTAGACTAGATAGCTTTAATCAATGACAATCAACTGTATTCAAAAAAAAATGTCACAGTTCATCAAAAAATATACAGTCGGAAATACACGTGGTAATCAGTCCTCCAAAGTGGAGCAGCAACAACTAAAAGTTGCCGTGACTTGGCCAAAGAACTTGCAAATACTGTCCAGAAAGTTTCGACCAGAGGAGGCTGAGACTGCAGCAGTGCAGTCTGTCGTTTTCGCTCTGTCAGAAGAGCATGAAGGCAGAACTCCATCAAAAGACCAGAGACTAAGGTCTTTATCATTTGAGAGGGAACATCCTTCATCAGAAGACCCAGAAGCTGCTGCATCTGCCAAGTATTCGGGTGGAGCTCCATCAGTAGAGCAGTCTGATGGCTCGGTGTCACAGGTGACAATAGCAAGTCCTTCATCCGAAGATCAGTCTGATGGCTCGGTGTCACAGGTGACATCAGCCAGTTCTCCCTCAGACCAGGCAGCTGGATCTTCATGACAAGATGACCCTGTGTTGGCTCCATTGGGCAGAAACTCATCAGAGCTCAGGAGCTGGTCAGACTGGATCAAGTACAACAGTCAATCAATGAAGCCATCAGTCCATCCAATCCATATTTGCTACCAGACACATGGTCATTCACTTACAGGTGACATTTAAAATTCTCCCTCAGATCAGGCAGATGGATCTTCATCATAAGTTGACCATGTGGTGGCTCCAGAGTGTCCAGTGTTCATTGGGCAGCAACTCATCAGAGTTCGGGAGGTGGTCAGACTGGAATAAGTATGAGAGTCAATTAGTAAACCAGTCAATCAATCAATAAAGTCATTAGTCCATCCAACCTCATGAGATATTTACTATCAGACACATGGTCACTTACTAGTCACTGCTGCAAGGGTGCTCAGTCAGGTGAGACATGGTGAAGAAACTGTGCTGCAGAGCCTGATGGGAAGAGATTCTCTGATTCCCAACAGGATGCAGCAGCAGTTTCAGGAGGTCTATAAACACTGTCCTGTCCTCAAACTCCTCACTGTCGTCTTTTAGATAGACCTGCATGTGGAAACAGATTGAGTTCAGTTGATCCAGCACCTACTTCTCTGAGACTGATGAATGACAGGTACTCATTCAGTCTTAACTCATACAATACAGCAGAGAGTACCTACATTAACCAGGTCATCCAGAGAGCTAGGCAGGTCCGGGTCACTGTTCTCTTATTGTAGTATGAGATCATTGGCAGTTGCGTGTTCATCTGGTGTCTGTAGGAACACAATATGTATGTTCAAATAAAATTATTTAATCAACTCAAACAAAGAACATGGATACTCTACCTTCAGCCTCCATGCTGGACCATCAGCAGCTTCCTCCTGACTGAAGAAGTGCTCAGTATATTTCCCAGCACAGAGCAGGTGGTCCTCCGGCTGACCCAGAAGCTCAACAATGCGCTTCACCTGCAAAAACAAATCACATCAGTTGACAATTTGTATAAAGTTGGCATTTGCCTGTGGACATTTGTCTGAGGTAGCTGACCTACCATCTGATATTCACAGACAAAAGGGAAGAGGTGATCAGCGAGGTAGAGGTACACCAGGACGCAGCCAACTCCCCACACATCAATGGACTCAGTGAAGGGCAGGCCGAGAGCAACTTCTGGAGCCCTGAAGAGGGAAGACAAGAAGATGGGAAATCTGTATGCAAGCTTTAAGGAGGAGAACAATGTGGATATTTAGAAAATGACAAACTCTGCCCAGGCTGGACATTGGCAACTGAAATGGCCTCGCGAAGTCGATTAGTTTTACCCTGAAGGGCTGGTCCTGCTGGTTGACTAACATAATGTTGTCAGGTTTAATGTCAGTATGCAGGACACCAAGACCCTTGAGAGCATCCAAAGCGACCAACATCTGCAAGGACGAAACAAGAAAGGACACTATAATAAATGTCACAGGTTGGATAAGACATATTTATGTTGCTAGTTTGTCACTACAAAACTCCAAAAAGCTTATAATGTGTTTTTCTGGTACCCAATAGCTTAATATTTGATCCAACAATGTTTTACAGTGTTTGAAAGTCCTCCTCTCCCACTTCCTGTACACAAACCAGCCTACTGGCTCTAGAGAACAAGTGATTCTCCTAACCAACACTGGCCTTCAGTAACAATGATATATTATAAACTGTATAAGAACTCAAACCTCCTCGTGCAGCATGTGAGAGCTGCTCTATAGCTTTAGGCAAAGCATTCAGCACTATGTTCAGCTTTTGGTGTTAAGTCTTCCTACCTGATGCTCCAGAGGCATCTGATGTCTGGCAGCTGGGCCACAGGGACATTTTTCAAGGTCAGATGTTCACAGGTTTAGTATTTCAAGGTTGAGAAGGGCCTTCAAATGTGGAAGTTTTCGCAAAGTGTAACTGTCTCCAAACAACTCTCGTTTCAAAAGTGTCTTTCTCTCTCAGTGCTTAGGGTGGAATGACCACAGTCCAGCACAACACTTATATAGAACCTGTTGTCATGACAGGATTGAATGATGCCCAGCATTGTTGTTGTTTTTTTGTTTTTTATATTTGTTTGTGTTCCACTTAAACAAATCAAATCCAACATGTTCATCATTCCAAGTCTTAAGTATTGATTTGCATAATTTAGATCTTTTGTCACGAGTTTGAGATGACTGTTTACACGTACACCCAGTCTTTATGCTTCAAGCTAAGCTACTGCTAACCATGCCCTGTCCATTATTTGAAAGAGTCAAACTATCTGGAGTTATGTTACTTAAATCAGCTTGTGGTCCTTTATAAAAGCAGTGATAAGGCCCTTTTCAGGTGTCTGAGCAGTTCCACCAAAGACAAACTCCCCTCCAAACTTTGGACTTCAGATGATTTCATTTATAAATAACAATTTGAGGCCCAAATATGTCAAATCACGCAATTAAAAACATTTTTCTCTTATTCCTGCCTCTATAATTTACATGGATTAAAGTTCCCCATCCCTATGACACATTTCTGTCATTCAGACTTCACAGAGGCCACTTCTGACTTCTAATGATCTGAGGAGAAAAAAAAGTGTTGGCTGACGACAGATTTTTATTGGCAGATTGTCACACACAAGAGCCAATAGGATAGTTTACAGCTGAAATCTTGTATTATAACATATATAACAAATGTAAAGCCTCAGAGCTTCCCTTTGATTATTAACCGTATGCCAGTGATGGCAGAAAGGTGATAGCTCGCCATCAGACTGAAACTTGTCACAAGGCTGCAAAAGTTGCGCTTATTGTTATTTCATCCTGGTGCTGTTTGTTTGATGTATTTTTCTGTTGAACAATTAGAGGCTCACTTGAAACACTTTTTAGCAGGTGTCAAGTAACGTAACCTGTAACACAAATTGCAAATGGAGAATATGACTTGGCTGCAGCTTGAAAAACATTTTTAGTCAAAAGATTTATTTTTGCTTTAATCCATGCATTTAAAATGGATAGGGCTAGGTTTTTTTTGTGCCTTAAAGGTTCCATATTTGCAGTTTGATATCCAGAAGTTCTGTTTGTTATTTTAAGTATAAAAAAACAAAACATCTCAAGATCTCTGATGCTTCTCTGTGGAGGTCTAACAAGAACGGGGTGTTTTGTCTGATTAATATTAATGAGCATGTCTTTAGGTCGACTCCTCTGACTGATGGATGGTTAGGCCAAAAAACAGGTAACTGATTGTAGCCCATCTGGATGGTGGAGCGTAGCTGAGGAGGGCGCGACTCTAGTTATGAAATCACAGCCTTACTGAAGTCCTGATCCTGATCCTCCATGGATTGAGTGAAAGTAAACATCACTTCTACAGTATGGGACCTAATATTATAATACATAATCTCTAATGTTAAATGTGTTGCCACTCAAAGATGTAACAAAATGGACAAAAATGCATTCAAAATTTCAGCTGATGCTGAGTTACACAAATCAAGAGGATATCTTCCAAAGTTTGTCTTTTTGGTTCAGAATAACCTGTTTGTTGCCCCTGCACATGTCTGCATGTACAGCGGCATGCATGCATTAAGACTGACTTAGGAAAAATCTAAACCTTTGGCTTTGACATCGACTCCTTATTTTCAAGATTACGACATACCATGAATGTGAAACTGTAAATTTTAAACCAAGTAAGGTGAATTTTGATAATGCAGTAAACTGTCAACCAGAGGCTGGATTACCAGCAAGGCTAAGCAGGCTACTGTTGTGGGGCCACAGACCTGGAGGGCCATAAGTCTCAGTTTGAGTCGCTTTCATTAGTTGCAAGTTTGTTTGAGGATTTATCACTTCAGTACACAATCAGCTTACTATTAATATTTCTGTGTTTGTTCTGTAGAGACCCTGTGTCAAAATAATACATTTTACTTAAAGTGCTTTTCAAGTTACAACACTTATTTTAATTTTACTGGTGTCTTTCAGTAAAGGACAACCAGTTGTTTCTGGGGATCTGTGATCATGGGAAGTTGGAAGAAACAGAAGGCCAACAGCAAATGTTTACCTGCTCCCCCAAAACTCTCTGGCCATACTAAAAAACACGTGCCATGCGGAACACCCATGGTCCCGTTTAAAACTAATCAATCATTGTTCTGTTTGTAGTTTGGATCATTATGCCCAGTTGTGACAGTGTGTGTTTTATTCCAAGAGTGGTAAAATGACAGGTGGTAAACATCCACAGTATAACAGCTTTCTGCTTTGTGAACTACAGTAACTGATAATAATAGGAAGGTTATAAAATGTTTAAATAACACAGTTTGACAGCAACACAACAACAGGTGATCACTCAATAAACACATTTTATGAACATTCACAAATATACTACACATTAAGTGCAACAGAATAAGTTCTACTGTCAGTTTGACACTGATGATCAGTCAGTGCAGCTTCTCTTTCAGTAAGGTCTTCCATGTGATGCCTGTCATGTCATTTGAATCACTCTGAGGTGCTGACTTGACAGTGCACTCTCTGGTACTGTGGGGAAGCGTTTCTCCAGCCGAGGATGCCACAGCACTCTTCACTGTGGTGAAACCTGCAAGGCAAGGCCAAGGACAAACACATCAGAGCCTCAGCATGTAGGTCTGACATGATAATGTGTACTTCATCAGAAAAATCAGATCCTACCTGTTTAAACGCAGCTCCTTGTCTATCTCCTCCAGAGTCTTCCCTTTGGTCTCTGGTAGCATGAAGTAGAAGAAAATTCCAGCTGCCACGGCGCACATCCCGTACAAGAGGAACATCCCAGACAAACCGATCACATCTGTTGATTAAATAGATATAACCATCACCAATCATATCCCTTCTCATCATTCTCCATCATCATTTGCAGTTTGTGAGAACTTTAGTTTAGTGTGACTGGTCTCATTAAAGCTGCACTTGTCAGTATTATGTTATCAATGGATGACATGACAAAGTGTATGTAAAAATACATGTAGTCTCTCATGTAGTGAAAAAACCCTCAACAAGACAAAGTTAGCAAGCAGCTAGTGAACATTGTGGAGCATCTAAATAACCAAAGAGTCACAAATTTTCTCAGGAGGAGATGAAAACAGAGCTGAAAGGAGAGCCCGTGTTACTTAATATTAGTTCAAACATGCACAAATCCAATAAATCCTGGTGTGCTGTGTCTGCTGGGTTTGTTATGAGGCACTGTTTGCTCACTTGTTAGCCATATCTACTAAAAAGATTCTTAAAATCTAATGTGTGATTCATAAATGACTCTATCTATCATTAATATGATTAGTCACCTTGACCAAAGTGTCCACTGTAAAGACGGTGGGAACTCACCAATTAAATTGAGAAAGTGAATGTGACCAGCAGGTTGGCGCCCCAGTTGAAGCAGTTGGTGAATGCGAATGCTCTTCCTCTGATAGCGGCTGGAAATATTTCACTCAGGAGAAGCCAGGTCACTGGTCAAAGACAAAATACACTTTTTCACTTTATTTCCCAGCTCTACTACCCCATTGGAAAAGCTGAGTCTCTATGTTGCATAATGTTATTTTAAAGACTTTGCATGGTAGCTGCTCGCCATTTACATTTTGCTTTGTTCAGATTTAAATAGACAATCCAGAAAACTTTTTTATACCTACAGTTAACTAACTAATAAAAAACAATTTTGAGAAAGTATACAAACTTGGTCCAAATCCAACGGAGTATGCACTGACAACACCCATCATACACGAGGATGATCCAGTTCACTACTGTGTCATGGACTCGAGGAGAAGATGCCAGAGGAGTGTCCAGTGATTTCTGTCTAACTTCATCAAGTACTACATCTTGACCTTGTGTGTTGTCATTAAGGAGCCTTTGGTTCTCATCAAAAGGCGTGCCAAAGACTGACCGACCACCACTAACAGTTAATTGAGGTAGATCTGTTGTGTTAACGTTGAAGTCCTCAGGATTACAAGGCCTCTTAGCATCCATCACAGAATGTCCACTGAGGAGTCCAATGGTTATCAGACACAGCGCCATAACAGAGCATCCGCTGATGAGCAGAGGCCTCCTTCCCACCTTGTCTGAAAACACCATGGAGGTCAGAGTAGCAATCACTTTGACAAACCCCAAGCCCACAGACGCCAGCACTGCTGAGGCATTGCTCTGAAACCCCACTGAGTGGAAGATGGTGGAGGCGTAGAAGAGAACGTTCGGCTGGCCTGTGAACTGCTGAAAGAGCACCAGACCAAGGCCAATGGCAGTCCGTGTCCTCATGTTGTCTTTACTCTGGAAAAGGTACATGCTGTTGTACTGAATTTTAGTGTTTTTTATGCTGAGTTTTGAATCATCTGCTTCTTGGCTTTCGATGGTTCTCATGGACTCTCCCTCTCTTTGGTTTAAAGATTCTTTAGTGGTGGATGGAAGAAACCATATAGAGACCAGCTGGATCAAAGTCGGGACTATGGCTAATCCAAACATCCACTTCCACCCTCTTTTGGAATCAGACAGGATGTAGTTCATGCCATAAGCTGCCAGGATGCCCACAGTGATCCCAGCTTCGTACAGTGTTACCAAGAAGCCCCTGCGGTCAGGGGTAACCACCTCGGACACAAAGATGCAGCAGGACATAGAGGATATACACATGGCAAAGCCCACTATGATCCTGCCTACCACCAGCGCAGAATAGGAGCTGACGAGCAGGACCAGGCTGCCTGTTAGGATCAGGATGTTGCTGAGGAGGATGGAGTTCCTGCGGCCCCGATGGTCGATCAAGAAGCCGCCCACGATGGACGCCATCAGAGCTCCAATTAACAAAGAGCTGACCAGAGCCTCCTGTTGGACACACGAGAGTCTGAACTCCACTTTGAGCTGCAGCAAAGCACCTGAGATGATACCCAGCTCATAACCAAAGACCAGGCCACCCAGAGTGGACGCCACACTGGCCAACAGGAGGATGGAGTTGCCTAGGAGGAAAAAAACATGCAGATCCCTTTTAAAAAAGAGCACTCTTAACAAAACACATTTGCAGCTGCATAAATCTACAATCAAATAAAGAACAAAGTCAATTCACAAGTCACAATTTGCTCCACCTCCACCACCTGCAACATGCCAATTACTCAATGCTCCAATAACAACTATTGGAGACAATATCTGAAAGCTGCCACTGCATAAAGAGTACTTTAACTTTTGTGTTTTTGTGCATTTGACAGTGAATATGTAACAGATGAGACTGGTCACCACTGAAACTTTTATTCCTACAGTATGTGCAACACAAGGAGCAATTCTTTATGATTCTTAACGATCCTTTACACATAAATAAAATATAGTCTGTCTCTTTGTTTACAGTGTCTGTCATATTGTAGTTTGCATGAATGCTCTGCAGCTGCTCCTCACAATAACCTGGGAGTCTTTCATGTGCAGCATCTATTGATGAAAATGCAAATGATGAGTCCAAATGAAAGCTGCTGAATCTTCACGGTGATGAAAGATTCCCTTTTCTTCCATTCATATGTGGAAAATGAAGGGTAGAACAGTGACTGCAGACACACTCAAATCTGACAGTTTACTTTTCTTTGCACATTTGATTGATTTGAATCATTTCATGATTTTTCATGTCCCTTGATGGTCTAAATACATTAGTTAGTTACATACTCTGAAGCATGACTATCTGCTCTGACTAACAGGTCACACTGGTTCTTACCTTACTTTACACTTTTCAACGTTCGTTACATACACTAACAGCTTCACAGTGGTAGAATGATTCAGACATAACTCACCCATTGTTTCTGTCCTGTTATGCTCACATTTCAGCCAGGCTGTGCAGGTCTGTAGTCATGTATTTGAAGACATCCTCTGTGAAATATGAGGAAAACATCAAATCATCTCCAGTTGTCGTGGTGCTCTCCTGGTTTAGCACCACCAAGAGTCTTGTTTCCTGCTCAAAGGAAAGACAAGGGAGCCCATAAGAGCCTGTTGCAGCCCCGTCGCCGTGACAACCATCTTGTTGATTGCCATGATTTCATTAGAGAGTCCACTTGAGAGATGGGCTCAACAAAACAGTAGCAATGCCTGTTTAGTTAATGCCAAATATCCTGAGTCCTGATAATGACGAAGCAGTGAGGAACAACAGCATCATAGTTCAGAGAAACTTCACTGTATTTTACACATCCTTGTGTCGCTATAGTGACTTTTACTTCCCTTTACATGTTTTTGATAACTTATAAAGCTCTAATGACGCTGCACTTCCATAAAGTTGGGAACTTTGTTATGATCAAAGCAGCAGAGGCTGCGATATCCTGGCAGTATTTCAACAGTATTTTTTATGAGGGTGCAGCTTCAGAAATGCTGGATCCTGTTTCCTATAATACCAGCATATTTCCATTATTTTCTCAGTCTTTTATAAACTAAATTCTACTCCTCATGAATACTAAACTGAACTAATTGTGCTCCTGGAATCTGGAATGACCTTCTGTGCAGATCGGGGCAGAGAGGACACTTTATATAGCACAAACATGTGCTATAAACATACTTTAAAGTTTAAGCCAATGGGATCTATAATGGAAAGTTTAAACATGTACAGTTCTAAGACAACTCAACACACCTGCTGAAAAGGACCATGTGATACGGTCGAAAGCTCCAGAACAAGTCAGTAAGTAGACCTTAGGTGGAGATTGTTTTGTTAGCTTTGATCTTTTATTAGCTTTATTATATTTTTATGTGTTCCTATGTATTATTGTCTTTTCATTGTTCTTTACTGAGACCTGTTGATGTCTGATGCTGTTAAAGGATTATTTACACTGATGTAAATTGCAGTGAAGCTTCCCTAATGAAAAGAATCACATTCATATAGTATGAGTAGTATGTTGATTATTTATTTATGCAGATTATTTTCCAGTCAGTCTTTTAGTTTATACATTGTTGTTGTGATAAATGTAGTGTAGTAAAGAATATAATATAATATAATATAATATAATATAATATAATATAATATAATATAATATAATATATCTCTCTGAACTGCACTCAAACGTTAGTAAATACTCTTTGTTTACATCCCACAGCTGGCCAAATAAGAACAGACTCTTTACCTGACTGGTTCCAGCAGCTCTGTCTGCAGGTCCAAATGTGAGTCTGTGTTGTGGTCAGCAGAGCCGTTATTCTGTCCGTCCAGGAATGTAAGCTGCTGTTAAACGGGACAGACATTATCATGAGCTCTGAAGGCATTTCGGTCCTCCAGCTGTCAACTCGTATATTTTCGTCTGATTTCGAGAAATGGACTCACCGTGAGCAGCAGACGGATTGTTACTGTACAAAGATGCGGGAGAAAAGTTCTGCCCCTTCAGGAAGTTGGAGCGACGTGGCAGCAGCAGTGTCAAGTTGCAAAGAAGAGAAACTTGGCGAAGTTTTGACACCAGAGGTCGACAACTCACTTTCCCAGGAAGCAGAGAGACTTCCCGGAGAGACCCGACACACACCGCTCACAGCTCAGCGCGGGCGGGGCTAAAGGAACCGTCAGCAGTTTTAGTTCTGGCTCATTGAATTTACAGGTGAAGAACTTAAAGGTTCTATAGACTTTCAGAACCACTACATGTGGCTACATGTGGCACCAACAAACAGATGTCCTGAACACACAGCAAGATTATTATTATTATTAATTATTGTTATTGTTATTATTATTAAAGGCTCAGTGTGTAGGATATAGCGGCATCTAGTGGTGAATTTGCAGAACAATTAAATTATTTTAGATAACAGTGACATATTCAGCTTGATAAGAGCCATTTCTTACATCTGCAGGGTGACCTAAATGCATTTTATGAAATGAATTAGATTATTATCAGATAGCTAGCTATCCTGCTAAAGATAGCTACCTAAAACATAAAGTGAAATATGTTTTAGGTAGCTAAAGCCGGATGGTTTCAATTGAATGTTTGGAATGCTGCGAGCAAACGGCTGAATTCACGCGTACTAACCCTGGACCCAGAGAAACTTCAGGTCACTGCTGCCATCATAAGTGGTCTTCTTCACCGTGTTCACAAGGAGAGTCTTTGGAACATCCAGATCTTGTTGTATTCACAACGTCGCCAGTGGAACTTGTGACCTATTGGCAGACATTTTCAGAATGCCTTTGTATTTCCTGTTTTGTGTTCCTTATTGGCATGTTGCCATTGCCTAGCAGTGGATGTTTTCATGTGTTAGCACTTGAACGCTGAGCTCATCATGTACACATCTTCTCATGTTGTGACCACTGACTGTAAATAATATAGTGTTATCATTTTTCATTGGTTGTTAAGCTCACAATTTTAACTTGAAGGCAGTAAACAACACCATGACTCCACCATACTATATCTCCATAGAACCTGTAGCTTATTTATATACTCTCTGCCTCTATTTCACTGCATTTCAGAGGGAAACGTTGTACTTTTTACTTGTAACAGAGTACTTTTACAGTTCTTATGTACTTCTGCTTTCACTGAGGTGAGACATCTGAACATTTAGTCCACCTCTGGATGACTGAAAATATAGTGCCACCTTCCTACCTTAGTCATTTGATCAGATGTAATAGTTGTCTAGGATTGGTCCATGTTGTTATCATTCTCTGTGTTTAGAACATGTCCATATTTGAAACAGTTTCACACTAATTCAGTAGTAGTACTATACTAAGAGTACAAAAGCAGCAGTAGCACTAATGGCAGTCACTAGTGAGAATAATAGTAGCACCAAAAGTACAAGTAGATACAGTGGCAGCAATAGCTGATTAGTTGGAGTCATATTGTTAATTCATGTAGTAGCACTATTTTAATGACATGCCTAAAAATAATCAATATTTGTTCATCTCTGTTCTCATGTCATGTCAACAGAAAGAATTTCTCTCATTCCTTCCTGTAGTAGTAATATCTGTCTATCTACTACATAAAGGAATATGGCTGTTTAACAAAACAACATAGGAAATACAGACATTCAGTATGTGTTTGAATAAACAGTGCAGACAAAATGGCTTTGAACCTAATGCTGACCTCTGTGGTACACTTGGCATAAACCTTAATCCATAATATAAAAGTCTGTCATTTGGTCTGTGTGTGTGACATTTCTTTCTGCAGTTTGTGTATTTAGATCAGAAGATCTACATGTAATGGAAAGTACAGATTGTGATGTGATTGGCTAGCTTTCTTTCTCCAATTTTTCCAGAAACATTACATTTGGAAACATGATGTATTTTATTATTATTATTTTATTTCTATTATTATTGTTTTTATTTTAAGAATGAGCTTTATACACAAATCACTGAAAAATACGAAAAGGAAAACAGCAAATAAAACTGCTGAACAAAATGAATATCATTTGAACTATTAGAAGAGACCCATTTGTTATTTTATCCAATGTTAATTTATCAATGTTTGATATATAATATTAAATAAAATAATGAATCATTAAATAATATTTAATGACTGTTATAATCTTGTGTAAAGTCTGATTTTTTGTTCAGGTTTCTGAGTACTGGCGGTGACCACTAGGTGGCAGCCTGTAGGAGACAGAGCAGCAGAGCACAGGAAGCAGCAGCACAGCAGCCAGTAGAAGAAGACGGAAGTAAACATGGCTCAGGAGGACAGCATGGCGGTCCCAGAGTTTCTCAGTAAAGCTGAGTTATTAAAACAAGGCGCAGAGGCCCGGGTGTACCGGGCACAGTTTCTGGGAAAGCCAACTATTGTGAAGGAAAGGTTCCC